>OX454416.1:147671258-148871258 GCA_949715475.1 Microchrysa polita | reverse complement strand
GAACCTTCAATTTTAACTTCACCCCACAACCTTCCAGGATCTAACTTTCTGATATCTAGTGCCGCGTTATTCGATGAACAATATTTGCTTTGCGGTGTCAAAGCCTACTCCTCCGGAATCTTAGCTAAACAAGCAGAATTGAAACACTTTCAAAACTAGCCCATTTTTCGGTCTCGTCAGCAGACCTCAAACAACTAAAGAAATTTGTTATTCCTTAGAAAAGCATAGAAACAAGATGGTGACTATTCCCTAAATTCCTTATTTAGAACCCCTGAAATCTACGCCACTGAGGTAGGATCGAGTAATTTGGAGGAAATGTGAGCGCCAGTTAGTTCTACAAGTGTAACAAATTTCAGAAAGATCGAGAGGGGTTCCCAAGCTATCGAAAATGAATAATTGTCAACATAAAAGTGCGATAAATATCGATCGTACAGGGGTCACACACCTTAAAAGCAGACAAGGCTGATCACAGGCCTTACCGAGGAGCTTATCATGTAGTGAACTAGATTTCATTGTGTCATTGGGAATGCTGTACATTTCCGAATGCTGTACGACATGTCAAAATGCTGTACTGTACAGCGAAATGCTGTACGTCTGGTCAGCTTACAGTAGGAACAGGCGTACGAACTTATCAACAATATCAAGAACGGCTATCAACCCAGGACAAGCCTATGTAAGGACAAGGATGGTAACATCATCAGCGACATCGAAAGCGTAAGTAAACGATACACAGTTAAAAATGCTGGTGTATTTTTTATACCAAATGATGGTATAAAGCTCATGTATACATTTTTTAGTATGAATTGTATACAAAAGCGATGTATAAATGTTTTTTATATGAATTTTTATTAAATTTATCCGAGGTTTGTGTTAAAATATTGAATTCGGGATGTTTGTATAAAAATTATACAAAGCTGTTACAAAATTAATCCAAAAATACTAATGAAAATTATGCAGCATTTATTTGAATCTTTTATCAGAACGTGTTATTGATTTTATACTATAAATTACAACTTGCATACCAATCGAGAATTTGTTTAATAATATTGAACTGATAGAAAAATTTTATACCAAAGTGAGGTAAAGTTTATCCTATATTGTACATTTCTAAAAAAAAATCATTGCATTCGCATTTGGAAAGGTGGACTTCGTGCGTCGCTGTGGCGCACCTGGTTGAGAGTGCATGCTAGTAATCTAGAGGTGCGGAGATCGAATCTCGGCGTGGTCAAAAATTTCTGTATGTGCGGATAGGAAATATACGAGTATAGTGCCTGCAACAGTACCTATGTCCCAGAAGGGGTTTTCTGCAGGCATACATTATCCTTCAGATGTAAATGAATGTCGTTTTTTTTAATTTTGAATAAAAAGATTGTATAGTTTTTATCATATATCTGGATAAATACTATTTACACCTTATTCGGATTATTTTTATATTGTTAGCTTATAAAAATATTTTATACGCGATTAGCATGAACTGTATAGCTTCAACTGATAACTTCGATTAATAAAGAAGCTTGGTATAATTTTTATACAGAAAGTCTATGGAACTATATGTATACCAAAATTTATAAAGTTTATACCATTTTTTTTAACCGTGTAGGCCCCGCATTTTGAAGAGCTCCTCAATGCACCATCAACCGGAATCAGCTCTTGAGCAGTTAGCCGAACCAAGCCCTCCGGTTCAACCCCCAACAGTAGAGGATGTGCGTCTCGCCATACAATCACTCCAACGTAATAAAGCGCCCGGGGTTGACGAGATTCTAGCAGAACTGCTGAAACACCTGACCAACGCTATACATGTGCTACTGCTGAAAATATGGAACGACGAGGTAATTCCCGAAAACTGGCGCAACAGCATAATCTGCCCAATCCACAAAAAAAAGGTGACAAGCTGAAGTGTGAGAATTACAGGGGCATATCATTAGTTTGTACGGCCTATAAGATTTTATCGAAAATTCTGGAAAACAGAATTAATCCGTAAGCAGAACGAGTCCGAACGGCAAGTACCAAGGCAGCTTCAAACCTGGTCGTTCAACGAGTTGTATCAATTGTACGATGAGCAGCTGGAAGTATCGAAAATCTTGAAGCTTCAACGTTCGCAACGGGCGGGGCATCTACAACGGATGGATCGTATGCCAAAGAAGGTGATGCACGCACAACGAATTAACGTAGCGAGGTTGCGTGGACGACCGAGAGCTCACTGAGAGAACTCCGTAGGTGAAGACGCCCACCAGCTGCTGGGCTTCCGAAACTGGAGGACGAAGTCAAATGACCGCGACAATTGGAGGTCAACGATTCAGGCGACCAAAGCCCGACGTCGGGCTATCGTGCCACATTGATGATGATGAAGGACAATCATGTTGACATGACACTCTCATGTTTCCTTTACTTTCTGTCGATAGAACAAAACAGGAGCATATTTTAAATTGCTTCCTTCCCCTGTTATAAATATCATTGAACGGATATTAGCTGATTCATCAGACGTGATTAGTGAAAAAGCGACTGAAATAAATGGGGGGAAACGACTTCTGGAGACAGAAGTGTATGTTAAAGCAAAATCTTTAAAATTTGTAAATACTCTAAAATGATAAATAATACTACGTCCCTGCTTCCAATCCACGTGGATGTGTCAAATGGAAAAGCAACAACAACGCATTGGTCTCGGCGATGACACGATCCAAGATAGAGCTGCCTGTAGAAATATGCTGAGAAGTTATCGCCAAAACGGGCGATGTGCCTACACCGCAGGTCGAGCAACGCGGAACCATGGAGCGGTATAAAGAACGAGGCAAGGAAGAAGAAGAAGACTACGTCCCTGCTTCCAAACCATTTTTTTTCGAGTTTTTGAGGCTTTTGCCTATTGATTCACCCGAAATTGTATTCGAGCTATGTACCTATACATTCAATCGACATATCGACTTTGGAATACGGGAATTTACATAGACAAATTCATGGGATTGAAAATGATCCGAGGTATTGAGTTGTTTGTGTTATCGAGTCTCGAAAGAACCATCCACTCAAAATTGAGTGCACCTGCACGACCGCACGATTTGGTACATTTTAATGGACTCTATTAAAATAATGTGGAGTGTATTGTATTTACCTTTTTTAACAGTATTTCGACGCCAAAATTGCAAAAAAAACAGCGAAAATGAACTGAATTATACACACTGCAATGTTAACTTTCTGATACCACCCAAGCCAATACACCAACCACTTCCAATAAGATCAACATTTGATTACTGCACGAATCCAACTGGAAACCGGCTCCAATCTGTCCGAAACTTTTTAAGCAGCTGTTCGGCTAATGACCGTGGAATGATGCAACGTGAACGCCACCGCAGCATGAAACGAGGCGAGCGAATTTGTTGGCTGCCAACAACAGCGTCATAACAGAGCAGAGCGGCCGCCTCGTCGACGCGACGACGTTCGACACACGGCCACACTGTACGTTTTTGGTATGTATTTGCCTGCATTCTCTCTAGTCCGTCTCTTGTCACGGTCGCGTGTGTCGTGTTTTTCGTTCAATTTGTCATTCAACTCGTCGACGTTGATGTAGTTTCTTCTTTTTACGTTAAAAATACTGCCAAAATGCATTGCCGGTCGCCGCCGGGTGGTAAACTTCATCCCAACGTGTCGTCGTAGCATTTAATGTTCTCCTTGTACTGTGAAAAATTATTGTGAAAAGTGGGCCGCGAGTGGAAGGGAATGATGAAGTTGAATGGCCGCGTCTAATTAGCATTCGTCCGTTTTGTTTGTGAGTGCAATCAAGTGCATTGTGTCCAATTGGAATTTTTCGTGTCAGGTGCAATATTCAAAGTAAGGCAAGTCAAGTGGGATTTTTCCCTAGGGAGGCGAGTGTTTTCCTTGGAGTCGTTTTGTGTGTTTCCTTCGTCACGGTTTTGTGGACGAAACTTGTTTGGTTAAAATCAACCCGTAGCCGTAACGTTTGTTGTTGTTGTCTCATTCTGACCGCAGTGCTTCTTGTCACAGTTGAGTTGTTCGCGCTCGTTACTGTGCTCTTGCTCGCCTGTTCGGTTTTTCGTGTTGTCTGGTTATTCTCGCGCGCGGTTTTTATTTACCGATCGTTTCGTTTCCATTCACCGCGAGTGTATCTTCTGTGGTGCCTGTCTTGCGTGTATCTATCTTGTGCTTGTGCAGTGTTTACCGCGGGCTTGACGATTGCCCCGCAAACTGGATTCAACTTTTCAACTACTGCCACATCTCACCCCTACCGCGATCAACCTCCATCGGCTGTACCTGTTGACGATCAGAGCCCCAGAGCGCTACCTATGTGGAACGGTAATTTTTTTTTGTTTACATTTTTGGTATAATTTTATTTGCTTGTGACTATCTGTGAATGTTTTTTTCATTATGGCATTCACAAGAATTTGTTGATGTTGATCGTGTAGAAGGAGTGGTCGCAGATTGAAACTGCAAAAGGAATCTCACTCAATCATACCGGTCCACCTTGGGCACGATAGCTCGTATCCGGTTGAAAGTGGACTCGTTTTCCTTCCCAAGGCGATCATATTTTATGCATGTGATCGCATGGCGACGGAGACGAGCGAGTTTGTGTGAAGCCGGATACACAAATGCATTTTTCTAGTCCAGATACATTCCAGCAAACCAAATAGTCGGTAATCAATTCGTAGACGATTCCGACGAACGATTCGTTTTTGAACTGGTAGAAGGTGATTCACACTGGATCGCAAAATGACATTTGATTATAAAATATCGAATCCTGTTCACACTATCGTCATAATCTTGTTCCACGACTAGACAGCACAGTACACCTCATTCCAGTTGCTCTTCTGGTTATCATTTCGATAATGGTCCTCTCCTATCGGGAGAGCACAGGATTATTCTTGGTGACTTTAATGCGCACCACGAGCTCTGGCACTCCAACCTCCACAACAATGCCAGGGGTGTAACGGTGTAACTATCGCCGAATCTTTTGACGCTTCAGATTTCGTTCCTACTGCGACCGGGTCTACGTACCGGAACGACCCATGCCACTGGCATGGCCAAGAGTTGCAAAAATCCCCTTCGACGCAAGAAGGGGACGGAAACTTTATATCGTCATTCATTGTTTTTTTTTTCATTGGGGAGCAGACATGGCCGGCCCAACTGCTCCTCACACTACTACAACGTGCCGGCATCGAATCGAATCCAGGTCCATGGATTTGCTCAGTCTGTGATAAGAGGATTTGGATCAATGTGCAAACATCGGTCGAATGTACATGCTGCGGACAATGGGTTCATCTTAAGAACTGTTCGGGACTTACCCACTACAATCAACGGGATCCTAATTACACAGCGAGTCGTTGTAGAAATAGAGGACGACGCTCATCAAACAACTCTCTACATCCGTCCAACCAAGGTTCCCAACAACCATCACCCTCTACCCCTGCAAACGCTGCACGCCAAGTTCAACCTACACCAAATTTGACCCCAGCTCCACAAATCATCGATGTTAACTACACAAACACGAAGATCGTCCCACTTAATTGCAACGGACTCCAGCACAAAATCATTGAACTAACCGCATTCATGGACAGACACCACATTCAAATTGCAGCAGTACAAGAAACTAAACTTAACTCTAGCCATTCGCTTAGGTCACATTACAACATCATCAGATGCGACCGAGAAAGCAATGCTGGAGGAGGTTTGGCTTTCATCATTCACAAAAATCTGCCATATAGCATCGTTGATGTCACTTCCGCCGATAACACCATGGAACAACAAGCGATAACCGTCAAATCAGGACTTTGAAATCTTTAACATCTATATTCCACCGATCTCCAGCTGTCCCACAGGTTACAAAGTCAATATTAACCCCCTGCTTAATGGCCAATATCGCCTCGTGCTTGGTGACTTAAACGCTCATCACGATCTATGGCACCCCAACCTTCAAAACGACACCAGAGGTAACATCATCGCTGATCAACTGGATGCCTCGGATTTCTGTCCCATCAACGACGATAAACCAACTCGTGTCACTGGTTCCTGCACTAGTTCACCGGACATTTCCATCGCCAGTCCTGGACTTATTAATGACATCACATGGGAACCTGTCATCACTATGTCATCAGATCACCTGCCAATTATTCTAACACTGGATATGCCGTCTGAATTCGTCCATCCCGACAAAAAGACGTAGGCCCATTCTCTCGTAGATCTTATAGAATGGTTAGTCTTATCGCCTAGAGAAGACACACACAATATTCAAAAAGCTTCTCCATTATATTGAATTTATTTTGCTAATCTGAACGCTCCAAATGATGTACGAAAGGCCGAAAAACAACTCAGACAAATAATTCTCACTGCAGCTAAGAGATTCATTCCAGCTGGCCGCATTCCCAGCCTAAAACCCAACTTTCCAACATCCGCGGCCAAATTGGCTAAAACAAGGGATCAACTAAGAAGTGTAGACCCAAGTGACCCACGCATTGGTGACCTTAACAACATCATCTTTAAACAGGTCAATGACCACAGGAGAGGCATATGGCACTCACATCTACGTAAAATCAACACCACCTCAGGTGTGAGTAAACTTTGGAATACTGTTAGAAACCTATCAAACCCCACTAAAACTCAAGGGAGGGTCTCTATCGAGTTTGGCGACAATACCGTGAGCGACGACAAGAAATGCGCCAATCTATTCAACAAGCAATTCGTCGAACATCCACCTAAGGATAGACTCAAGCGCAAAAATTCCCTAAGATTTCATCATCAGCCTCGTGAGTTCTATGAATACGAGGATGCTAGCAGTTATTCGAGCAAGGAGAGAAGACTGACCAAACACTTTGCCATGAAGTGTGTAACGCATTGAAGGAAGCATCTCCGACCATATAAAATATATATATATGATCAGCATGACTTGGGGAGTCGATTGGGCAATCAAGCTGAAATGTTGCACACGTGCTTATTATTGTTGCAGGCTGTTTGTATGTTTTAATCACCGTAATTGGATCACTGGGTAGTGGGGCTTCTAAGAAAACTTCTTCTAAGAAAAACTTTTTTGTTTATGAACCAATCTTTACCAAACTTCATATAAATGGGTCTCTATTGATGTCACAAATAATATGTTGAAATGGATGTAATCGAACGATGGGGTCATAGTCCTGCCATATAAACCCATCCCCCAAATTAGGTTCTCCTAAGAAAAACTATTTTAGTTGGGCATCGCTTTACACCAAACCTCATAAAAATGTATTTCTATTGATATCACAAAACATATGCAAAAATTAATGAAATCGGACCATGGGGTCATGGGGCTGCCATTTATTTATTTATTTAAAAATTTTGTTTTACAGAACGAGTGTCCCAATTACAAAACAAAAATTAGTTAAAAGTACAGAAAAAAATTAAAATCTAATTCAAGAAACAGCAAAGTTAATTAAGAAGAAGAGGAGAAAAGAAAAAAAACGAGACCGAGTTCTAATCGTGCGAATCGCACGATGAGTGTATACCCTATACCCATGTACAGACCTAGAATGCGCGTAAAACCGAAAATATTCATTTTATTTTTTTTTAAGGGGGGGAGGGGTAGATGGGCTGAATCTCGCACATCTTTAATATCTTATAACGGCATCCAGCAGCTATCATTTGCGATAAATTTCAAGTTTTTCGGGACATTCTATCAAAAGATATGGCGGAATATTGCTTTGTAGGGGATGTAGGGGTAGGGGAAGGCAGACCTTCTCCACTTTCCACTAACTTCAAGCATAAGTCACAATTAGGCATTGATGAAAAATTTCAGGTCCCTAGCGACATTCTGTCGAAAAATATGGCCGAATTACACTATCACGGAGGGGTCATTTGTATGGGAGGTAGGGGAACCCTTGGTCCGATTTGGCCCATTTTCAATACCATCCAAGCTTTTATCAAAGCAATCATCTGACCGAAATTTCAAAACGCTAGCTCCATTATTTCGGGAGTTACCGTGCGAACTGACAGACACACGGACGGACAGACAGACAGACAGACGGACATGGCTTATTCGAATCAGGAACCGACCCTGATCATTTATATATATACTTTGCCATACCTCAGGTGGCTCCTTTGAGGTGTTACATAAATCGTCGTAACAAAAACAATATACCCTATACCATCTTATGGGTATAGGGTATAAAAATAGAAAAATAATTATTATAATAATATAAAAAGAATTCAAATTATTAAACGCTTTCAAAAAGAATACTTTTGACAGAGTGTTTGAACACTGGAAATGATTGCGGAAAAGGCCCGAGCTGAAGGAAGTCATGTTTCCGCGGAAGTCGAAGCAAGGTAGAATGATAGTATAGTTCTGTCCTAGCAAATGGAATGGAAAAAAGTGACAAGGAACGGGTTGCACGGTTCACACCCAACCCCCCAAAAATAAGGTTCTTCAAAGAAAAATTTTGATATTTGTCCACCAATTTCAACCAAACCTCATACAAATGTTTTTCTATTGATGTCACAAAACATACGTAAAAATAGATGGAAAGGAGCCATGGGGTCATGGGGCTGCCCCCATTTTGGTTCTTCTAAGAAACATATTTTGCTACACAAATTTCACCAAACCTTTTATGTGTGTGTGCCTTTATCGAAACAACAAAAAATGGAATGGAATTAATAAATTGAAAAATGATAATGTGTTTCCATTCATTTTAATTGTCATGAAATGCACTCCCTGTAGATATAACTTTCATAGTTGTAACTTTTATACTTTTTGAGAAAATTGGGTTAGAGTTCGAAAGTGGCGAGTGGCCCGCTTTATTTGACGTCGAGTGTCTTAGGAACGTCATTGCGAAAGCAGTAGCACGTTATATTCCTGCAGGACGTATCCCGAAAGTTGTACCTAATTTTCCTACTAGTGCCGCCAAATTAGCTGATGAACGAGATAACATCAGACGCGGTGCTCCTGGGTTATCCCAGAATTCAGGAGCTCTGAAATCAATCGACAAGTTAAAGACTATCGGAATGGACCAGGCTAACAAAGTCATTGAGAATGCTAAAAACTCCGAGGCCCTCGTACCTGAAGCCATTTCGATGGCCATGTTGAAACATCTCGACCTTCCAGCCATTGAGTATATCACGGCCGTCTATAGCTTGTCGATCTACAAGCTTGCCATCACTGAAATCTGGAAAACAAGACGGATTGTTCCCTGTCTGAAGCCTGGGAATAGCGCTAGTCTCGGTGAATCCTACCGACCCATAACGATACTGACACCTGCCGCAAAGACACTGGAGGCCCTTATTCACCCCACTCTTGTTGCTCTTGCTTCAGGAAAATGCATAGTACAGCCACTGCCCTCGATGTGATCACCACACGCATCCGTGATGGGCTAAATCAACGAAGTCTGTGCCACGTAACTATTTTGGCAATTGACCTATCAAATGCGTTTGATGCGGTGAATCATTTGATGCTTCTCGCTAACTTGTTGAATATGCATGTTCCTGCAAAAGAAATTCGTTGGCTTGCCAACTATGTAGCTGGTCGACATTCCTTTACTGAGTTTCGTGGCAAACATTCCAAGCTGAGGAAAATCAAATTATGAGTTCCACAGGGTGGGGTACTCTCCCCCATCCTGATCAACATCTAGATGTCAGGCCTTTCTACATCACCGGAAGGAATCGAAGTGATTTCCCTATGCACGATTGCTCCGTTCTCGCCACCGGGGCGGATACAGATGATATGCGCCTCCTAATTAATCGTTACTTAACGCCATTACATTCATTTTTCGAAAGGTGAAACCTTTCCATCTCATCGTCTAAAATCTTCTGCGACATAGAGAGGTGCAGGAATGTAAGCGGGGTCCTTACGATGAAGAGACATACCGGGCCGCTCTTGCAGCGATGCACACCGAAGAAGTGAGTCAGTCTATTAAGAGTTTAGGTATGAATAGAATCCTCTCAGCGCTTCCTCCACTTATCTCGCCTGAGGAAATTGTACTCTCGACAGCCATCACAGTGACATTAGCACAACTTCGGTCTGGTTTCTGTTCACGCCTTTCTAACGTAACTTGGACACCATTTTAGGGGTCCTTGCACTTTCTTTTTTTTTATTTCGCGGGCGCGTGCTGGGGCAGCTATTTGCGGTAGGCAATGGGGAGAGGTAAAGGATACCGCGATTGAGGGCCATTTGTTTCAATGCCCAGCCGCGCCCACTGACTTTACCCCTATATCACTGTGGGAAAGTATAAAGTAGTGGGACATTTTACTAAATCTAGGCGAAAATCTTCAAAATTTCCCATACATTTTCATAGATTTTGTACCCAGATTATAGCCAAAATTTCAAGCCAAAGCTTTACAAAATCGTGGTGAAGTGTGGTATAAGCTCCGCCTTTGACAAAAATGTCAATATGTATGTACTACAGTTGAGGCCGTCTTACCCATTTTCCAGGGAGGAGTTTTGGCAACTCTTGGCCGCTTGCTGAACAAACGAGTTTACAATTACTCGTATTGTAATTCTGGTTCCAAAATTTTGTGGGTTGCGAGTATTAACTAATTGTTGAAATCTTGACTTATTGTTTCATTATAATTATAATTATAAATTCGAGAGGGAACAAATAACTAACTACCATCACAACTCCCAAAGCAATGTGAACATTCAACACCGGTACAGACCTGCACGGTCGAGTGTCATGGTGGTAAACGCCTTCACGGCAAATCAAATCTCCATAGAATTCTCCCGCTAAATTCAAGTGGTCGTCTTGTGCACAGATAGACAACAGACACAAGACCTGATGAGTGTGTCTATCTGTACAAAACCACAAAACTTTGGGAAAAAATACCAAAAATTGACGAAATTTGAAAAAAAAAATTTCGACCCAATCGGGATTCGAGCCTCCGACCTTCGGTCACATTGTCAGCAACTCAACCTACTGAGCTATAGACGCTTAGAGGTCTCAATGCAAAGATTCCAATGTGACATTTCCGAAATTGAATAACTCGATATTTCTCCCTAAGGGGGCTCTTCTCCTCCAACAGACAAAGTTCCGCGTAGTTCCCATAGAGCTGTTTAAGGTTGCCGACCGCCAATCGGTTGGGGCTTTTTTTTCCATAATCTGAGGCTCATCCCCGATCATCATGCAAAAAAAATTCCGATGTAGGATTTTGCCGTTCGATGGCCATATTTTGGCTTAATTTTCTCAGACTGTAAGTATGTATCACTTAGACTTAGAGGACTCGCGAAGCCAAATAGGTTGGGAACCAGTATTTTTCTAGAAAATATCTATCAATTGCTATCTATCAACGAAAGCCGTTCCATTTCAATGGCAAACTCTTAGATTAACAGTTTTTTTTACGCATTTTGATGATATTTCTAAGTATCGCAATCCTCGATATTAACCTTCTGTAATCGCTAGACGACCACCAACATAAAAATTCAGTCCAGCCAGATGAAACTAAAGGCTGGCTCATCATGAACCTATAGAAAAAACAACAGTGAAGATAAATCATGAGAAAATATCTAGCACAAATTTATTAAAATATTAAAAACTATCGGCATAGTGTGTATTTGATAAAATAATTATTCAATTTCTAGCACATGCCTATGACCTGAAACAGCGCAGAGCGCACTTTACGTGTACCACCTGTACGACACCGTATAGCAATAGCATAGCGTCGGTTTTATCGGCGTTTGTGTATATTCAAAGAATTTCATTTGGAATGTGCGTCAGCGTTGAACAGAAATGTTGATTGGAAAAATTTATTAATATAAATTTTCGAAAGTTGTTCAGCAATATTTGTTTTTTTTTTTTTTTATTTGGATTCCAGCTAAATGGTTGATGTTATGCAATTAATTTGATAAATAATAATTCACTTTATGTGAAGTTTTTTTTATATTACTATGTGTGTAAATCAATTAAATGAACGAATCAATTGTTTTCAATTTTATCATTTTAATCATACGGCGAATCTTAAAATAAGTTATTTATAACTTTTCCAAATTTTAAAATAAAATTTACAAAAAAAAAATTTACGGTTTTTCGTTGCAAACAATTTCGCTGAAAGTGTAAATTGATGCAAATTTAAATGTGACATGTTGAAACGTTTTTTTCTTATTTGAAACGCAAATATAGACTTGTTAAAGTAAATATTTCCATTAGATTTTAGTGAAGAATTTTGATTTATATTCGAGGGGTGTTATCAAAATTTAGATACGTAGACAAACTTTGGTTATTATTCATTTACAGTAGGCAAGAAAGAATCCTTAAAAGGTACCTACAAATGGATTCCTTTTCTGTTAAATCTTCACCCCTTGTCATTAAATTTTACTGATTTCAATGTCCAGCATATTAGTTGCAAAACTCGCTCTATTTTATATCTCTTTATTATTTCAATTTTTCATTTCACATTGCTGTCCTGTCCGTTTATGTTTCTCATAAAATATTCATGATGATGGCTAAATCAATATTTTCGCACAGGCCGCTCTATATGTGCCTCTTCTGTTGTTCCTTCATATAATTTCATTCCATTATTAAGTATCGTGTAATCTGTTGATGACTTTATTGTGTCAAAGTTGTTTGAACTAGATGAGTTGTGGTTGGGAGAAAGGGAGAGAAAGAGAGAGTAAAGTTTATATCTTTTCTAAGGTGTTCGATATTAGACATAAATTGTAAACTAAAAATTAACAACATAAAATTGTTGTAATGAAAGCAAGTCTCTGAGAGAATTCATTATAGGTCATAACAATCTCAATATTGCCGAAAAATGGTTGAGTCAAGCTGGAGGTAGAATTTACAACTTTTCGTTCACGTTACAGGAAATCATCAACAATTACTATAAATCGGCGTCTTCCGTTATTAAAAGAACGCTAAATTACAAAAAAAATCGTTGATGCTTTTTTTTTTAAATGACAACCACTCAATTGTATTCTCAATAAAATTCGAAAATTCCGGAAATTATTCTTTTCAATATTTAACTCAATTAGTCGTCGTATTTTTGCTATCATCATCAATGTGGCACGATAGCCCGACGTCGGGCCTTGGCCGCCTGAATCGTTGACCTCCAATTGTCGCGGTTACGTGACCTCGTCCTCCAGTTTCGGAAGCCCAGCAGCTGGTGGGCGTCTTCACCTACGGAGTTCTCCCAGCGAGCTCTCGGTCGTCCACGCAACCTCGCTCCGTCAATTCGTTGTGCGTTCATCACTTTCTTTGGCATGCGATTATCGTCCATCCGTTGTACATGCCCCGCCCATTGCAAACGTTGAAGCTTCACGATTTTCGATACTTCCAGCTCATCGTACAATTGATACAACTCATGGTTGTACCGGATACGCCATTGGTCTCGCTCGCGAACGGCCCCGAAAATTCGCCGAAGGACCTTTCGTTCGAATCGGTCTAGCAAAATTTCGGAGGCTTGGGTGAGGGTCCATGTTTCGCAGCCATAACATAGCACGGGTCGGATGATCGTTTTGTACACGCGGAGCTTCGTGTTCCTGTGCGCAAGTTTCGAATTAATTATAGGGAGGACCGAGAAATATGTCTTATTGGCTAGTTGTATCCGTCGCTTAATTTCGTCGGTTTCGTTGGCGTCCTTTGATAAGTTACAACCCAGATAGTTGAAGTTGTCTACATACTCGATATTAAGGTCCCCCACTGTGATGCTTGAATTTGCTGGCGTCCTTGTTTTCGATTGCATCATGGCCTTTGTTTTGCTTTCGTTGATATGTAGTCCAACTTCATTTGCGGCGTTATTGAGGTTATTCAGGAGGCTTTCCGCATCACCCAACCTTCGAGACATGATGTTGATATCGTCGGCGTACGCTACTAATTGAGTCGACTTGATGAGTAGCGTTCCGCTGCTGTCCATATTCATGGCTCGAATTACATACTCCAAAGCAAGGTTGAAGAGCGTCGGCGCCAGCCCGTCGCACAGTGGTTCAGAATCGGCATTTTGCGGAAAAAAATATATATTTCCGGAAAGGCTTCATCTAGGCGCATGAAATTTTGTACGAATGTGTAGGAGATTAACCCAATACCAGACTTTAAAAAAAAAATTGTATTAAGGACATTTTAAAGGGGGGTCCCCATATAGGAGTAATAAGGATGCAAAAAGAAAATGTTGTGAATATAGGCGTGTGGGGTATCATATCAAAGGAGAGATTGAGTACATTTCAGCTGTGAAGGAATTTTTTCTATCAATGCCTCTTCTGAAGTGTAAAATGTCGAAAAAATCCAATTTTTCAGTGTCTTTGTGGAAACGAACCCCGTCACACCCACCTTATATATCCACACACAAAAAAAAATTGTTTTGTTTTATAGCTCTAACTATTAGCATTACTTTTGCGAGGTTTCATAATAAACGTAGCATTTTTGTAACAAATACAAACGTTTTAAGTAGCCTATTTCGTCACACCTAGTCCAACCAACCTATGGACTTTTCATCAAAGCAACCTTTCGTTAGTAGGTTACTATTTTTTTTATCAATCATTAATTTATGTCATTTAAAACACAAACTAGTTTTGTTTTTACAATATAACAACCGGTTTTTTTTTCTAGAATAGAACCGGATAAATTTCCGAGCAAATTTTATAGGAGTTGTCCTGGATAAATTTATCCGGGGCAACTCCTATAAAATTTGTTTGGGTGGTTATCCTATCCTTTCCTGTTTGAACCAAAAAACCGTTATACATATAATTATTTTTATTAAACATTAAACACTATCAACTAAAACTTAGAAATTAAAAATTAATCAAAAGCCCTACTCCACAATCTTCGTGAAATTCATTTGTCCTTAATTTATGCAGGCTGCGAAATTGTTCAATATATGGATCCGATGATAGAAGTAGCATGTTCATAACATCCATATTTGTGTCCATTCTACTGCACTTTCTAGAATGAGAATACCTTATTGAACGATAATCTTTATTCCATGCCTCTTGTGCTTCTTCGGTTAGCATACCAATGTAAAAGTTCACGGTATGTAACTTCCAACATCGACATTCTAAGCAGAATTCAAAAATAACAAACGGTATGTTCTAAAACGGAATAATGAATTATTCCATTAAGGAGTCGTTATAAAAAAAACGAGACCGAGGCTAATTTCGGGCGCGGCCGAAATTTGAATACCCTTCACTCTCCTCGGGCTAAAAGTTTTTTGGGGCAAACCTATGACTTGTATTTAATCCTTCCCCATTCTTTTCCTTCTGTTTTCGCATAATATTTGATATTGACAAATTCTGTGGCGTCGATAAAACAATATTTGTGTGAGGTTTGGTTGGAATAAGTGGTAAAATAAAAAAAAATATCTCAGAAAACTTTATTGGGGGGATGCGGAAGCATGGCCCCATAGTACGATTCCATTTGTTTTACTTTTTTTTTTTGATAAAGACGCATTGAGGTTTTTTTTTAAATTGGTGTAGAAAAAATGTTTCTTAGAAGATCCAAAATTGGGAAGGTTGGGCTTGTATGGTAGCCCCATGACTCCATAGTCCGATTATTTATGGCATCAATTGAAGTGCACTTTTACGAGTTTTGGTTGAAAGTGGTGCACAAATAAAAAAGTTGTTCGTAGAAGAACTCAATTTAGGGGGTTGGCTTTGTATGATAGCCCCATGACCCCATCGTCCGATTCCATTCATTTTTACACATGTTTTGTGGCATCAAATGAAATGCACTTTTATGAGGTTTGATTGAAATTGGTGGACAAATAAAAAAGTTTTTCTTAGAAAAACTCAATTTGGGGGCTGGGTTTGTATGACAGCCCCATGACCCCACAGTCTGATTCCATTTATTCTTACATATATTTTGTGGCATCAATAGAAACACATTTGTGTGAAATTTACTTCAAATTGGTGCACAAATGAAAAAGTTTTTCTTAGAAGAACCTAATTTGGGGGGTTAGGTTTGTATGGCAGCCCCATGACCCCATGGTCCGATTTGATCCATTCTTACATATGTTTTGTGTTATCAATAGAAACACATTTGTGTGAAATTTCGTTGAAATTAGTAAGCACATGAAAAAGTTTTTCTTAGAAAAACCAAATTGGGGGGGTTAGGTTTGTATGGCAGCCCCATGACCCCACGGTCCAATTTCAGCGATTCAAACATACAAACTGCCTGCAATAAAAAGAAACATGTGTGCAAAATTTCAGCTCGATAGCTTTTAAACTGGCCGAGTAAAACGCGTAGCAACAGACGGACAGACGGACAGACGGACAGACAGACAGACGGACATCGCCCAATCGACTCAGCTCGTCATGCTGATCATATATATACATATTTTATATGGTCGGAGATGCTTCCTTCAATGCGTTACAAACTTCATGACAAAGTTAATAATAATAATAATAATAATAATGTGTGCAAAATTTCAGCTCGATAGCTTTTAAACTGGCCGAGTAAAACGCGTAGCAACAGACGGACAGACGGACAGACAGGCAGACGGACATCGCCCAATCGACTCAGCTCGTCATGCTGATCATATATATACATATTTTATATGGTCGGAGATGCTTCCTTCAATGCGTTACAAACTTCATGACAAAGTTAATATACCCTTTACTCTACGAGTGAAGGGTATAAAAACGCTCATCGTAATTTTTTAATTGCATCTTAAAAAGTTGAATTTTATGAATTCGCGCAATTGTCACAAATTCTGCTCTAAAAGTAATAAACCCCAGTAATTAGCATCAGTATCATCATCAGCATACACTCTTTCCCATATCCAGATACCCCTTTCAATAAAAATAAGGTAAGATCTACATTGAATTGCTAATAATAACAAAATTGGATCATGGTCCGAAAAAATGATCGAATATTATGAGTATTATTATTATTACAACAACAGTAAAATTATACTAAAATTAATTTTAAAAACTATTTAGTTTTGACTTTTAAATAACATTTACCGGCATTCTAAGAAAAGGTATGTATTGGAGTATGGAAACAATAGTGTTGTCGGGATTAATGCCAAATATGCTATTTTTCGGAAGGTAGAGGTTCGGTAAAATGCAAATAACTTGGAGGGACGCAGCTTGTCGCAGCCAATTCTTGTTTTATTAATTAGCTAAGACTCTAACGCGTTTTTTAATACCAATATGAGCACCGCGATCGACCGCGCACGGTTAATTTTTCTCTCCAAAAGTTGAAATTTCCCGAAAAAAAAACCATCTTAACTAAAGGCTATCATTTATGAAAAAAAAATTTCCAAAAATTTTTTTTTGGTATTATATTTTATTTCTTGACATCATGGAAAAACATATCCTAAGCATTGGCAATTCTCGCATCTACTGAACAGCAGCCGTGTTAGTTTGAACTTGCCTCAAATTTTAGATGCATATTTGCAATTTCATAAATATTCCAAATTGGGGGCCTCCTGTTGGCATATATGCTTGCCAAAAAATTTTTTTTATTGATATATGTGTTAGTTAGTATGTTTACTTTAAATAAAAGTAATTGAAAATATCAAATTAACACTTCGCTAAAGGGGGGTTTTTTCCGCTCTTGAACCACTGTGCGTCGCCCTGCTTGAGTCCAGTACGAGTTTCAAATAGGTCAGTGAGTCGATTCTGCACTCTGACCTGCGAGACGGTATTAGTCATCGTCATCCTTGTGAGTCGCACTAACTTTGCCGGTATACCAAAATTCAGCATAATGTTGTACAGTACACTTCGATCGATACTGTCGTATGCCTGCTTGAAGTCGACAAAGATTTGGTATACGTCGATGTTATATTCCCAGCACTTTTGGAGTAGTAGCTTCACTGTGAAAAGCTGATCGGTCGTTGATCGACCAGGCCTGAAGCCGCCTTGATACTCGCCAATGATTCGTTCTGCGTACGGATTAATTCTCTTTTCAAGAATTTTAGATAATATCTTATAGGCCGTACAAACTAATGATATGCCCCTGTAATTCTCACACTTCAGCTTGTCACCCTTTTTGTGGATTGGGCAGATTATGCTTTTGCGCCAATCTTCGGGGATTTCCTCGTCGTTCCATATTTTCAGCAGTAGCACATGTATAGCATTGGTCAGGCACGTTCCACCATACTTCAGCAGTTCTGCTGGGATCTCGTCAGCGCCGGGCGCTTTATTATTTTGAAGCGACTGTATGGCAAGACTCACCTCCTCTACTGTTGGGGGTAGAACGGGAGGGCCTGGTTCGGCTAACTGCTCAAGAGCTGGCTCCGCGGGGGATGTTGATGGTGCATTGAGGAACTCTTCAAAATGCGAGGCCCATCGTTTGTTGACGCTTTTGATGTCGCTGATGATGTTACCATCCTTGTCCTTACATAGGCTTGTCCTGGGTTGATATCCGTTCTTAACATTATTTATAAGTTTGTACGCCTGTCTAATGTTCTTACTGGCTAATCTTTGGTTTATTTGCTGTAACTGCTCGTCAAAATGTTTGCGTTTCTTACGTCTAATTAACTTATTAGATACTCGCCGAAGCTCGTTATATCTTTCTTTCTTGGCTCGGGATGCGCGTTGTGTGTATTGGCGATAGGCTTCATTTTTCGCCTCAATCGAGGCCCTGCATTCGTCGTCGAACCAGTCTGCTCGTCTGCGCCGGCCTTTATAGCCCACGACCTCTTCTGCGACCCCCTTGATGCTGTCTTTGAGCTCCTCCCAGAACTCATGAATGCCTAAATTGTTGATGTCATCAAGCATGGGCGACAGTTTTTCCTCTAGTGCTGTTGTATACGCAGCCGCCGTGGCATCATCAATCAAATTGTCAACCTCGAAGATCTTGGCAGGGTTGATTCTCGATAGGTGCACCGAAGAGATTCTGCACCTGTATGTCGTCTTCACCAAATAGTGATCGGTGTCGCAGTTGGCTCCTCGATAGGATCGAACATCTAGGACATTAGAAGCCCATCTCTTGCTGATCAGTACGTGGTCGATCTGGTTCACGGTGTATTCATCTGGAGACTTCCAGGTCTGCTTGTGGATTCGTCGATGAGGGAAGCATGTAGAGCTTATTACCAGGTTTCTGCCGCTCGCGAAGTCGATAAGTCGCTGACCGTATTTTTGCTATGCGAGATGAAATATAGATTTCATTCTTAAACACAGTCCTTCCGATTATGATAAATTCTTTATTCAAGAGCCTCTTAAATTGGACCATAAAACATTTATCAAATCTACTTGTTTCCTATCATCTAACCTCCTTCCTTTCTATTTTCCTCTCTCTTTTTCTCTTACTTTTGTGCTACATGACAACGGTCACGCTACCATTTAGGTTTAGGCCTCATCCTATGCCGAAAGGATCATAAAATGCCTGCAGAAATATTAAATTATGACAAGGATGTTGTGCGTCTTTGACCGCAAATTCCCTATCCCCCGGAGGTGGTATCCATTTAGGAGTTATTTTTGTTGTTTTTGTCGTCTATGAGTTTTCTCTATATGCACATAAATAATGGGCAGTTTTTCTTCTTCTTTAGTAATAATGTCTTATTTATGACGGTTGTTTTATGTTGACTGTTTGTTTGGGTATTTTTTTATTTGTATTTGTATTAGATGTATAAATATTTTTACACGGATATAGCTTGACTATGCATTATAAATGGATAATGAATCAAAAGTGACTTTTGGTCAAGGAAGGTATGGACAGTGTGGACAGTTCAGTCCGATTTTTTATTCGAAAAATAGACACAGATGTAGGGCTTGTCTTAAGGGGAAAAACTTAAGGAAGAAATAAAACGTAATTACGTAACGTAATTCCCGTCAATAACCACAAAATTTTTTTAAAAAGAATTTAAAATCACGAAATCACCAATTTGTATTCCCATATACATACAGTTCCGAACCACCAAATACCCAAATTTAAAATCTCCAAAAAACGTATTAGTATTTCAAGAACGGCGTTGTACAAGCTACATTTGCCATATATTACTTTTTAATGAACATCACCGTTATACAGATATCCCCCAAAAACGGTAAATTTATTTGTTCCCCTCATAACCTCCTTAGGTGCCACCCCATCGATGGGGACTTATGGGATTTTATTCGCAGAAGCACGGAAGCTACCATTTTCATAGACGAGCATACTCCACCGTTACAGAGATACTTATTCACAAAAAAAAAATCCAAAAATTGCCGTTTTCCTTTGGTTTGAGCCCCTGTAGCACCCTTAAGGGTGTACCTATTGATGAGGAATTCGGCCACTTTCGTCAGAACCGCATGGGCTATGAATTTTTCATGCAAATTCTTTTACCCAGAATTACCGTTATATAGATTTTCATAAAACCTCGTTAAAAATACCGTTTTACCTCCTGGCACCGTTAGGACTGCCCGAATCAAAATCGGATTTTATTCAGAAACCATAAGAGCTACAAATTTGCTATATGCCATTTTTCAGCACATATTACCGTTATCGAAAGCAACACTAGCGGCACTCGTACAGACGGGGAATTTAGGGGCATGTTTAAGACCTCGAAAGGAATAATAAAAATAAATAGGTGCCGCGACAGTCCAACATTGCACTAATGCCACACATGTGTTAGTGACTTCCAATTTCCAAGATCTTAACTGTTTTTTTGTTGAGGTGTTGAGATCAACAGCCCGCTCAGCAGTGTTATTTCTCCCCATAAATGGGTACCCGTTTAAGAACACCATAAACTGAATTCGTTCACGGTGAGACTCGAACCCAACACTCTGTGCATAGAAGTAGTGCGCACTAACCGCTACCAACCAAACATCGAAAGGATGCTTTCCCTTAATTTTTCCGAAGTTTGCCCAAAATTTTTATTCAAATTTCCTGGGGTATAAGGACAGTTGGGGAATTTAAATGCGGCACCCTTAAAAAACATCCTGTTTCGAAACGGTGTCCGTTTTCATCACTAACTTTTAGAGTCGATTGCCATAATATCCTTTCACTTTACGCAGCAGATCACACTTCAATTCGCCCAATCTCTTCGCGGGTGGAATTAGTTGTTTTTACGTATACCTGGTTTATTGGTTTACTGGTCCATGTGACCAGTTAAAATGCTATTAACCAAGGAATGCAATGTTCATCGCACTGTGCTATCCTTCCTGGATGACCGTCGTCGGTACCGAATGGAAATTTCAGTGGATCTGCTGGAAATATGTTAAGGCTACTTCCGAAATCGAATCCAAAAGGTCAGAGATGAAAATGGGCACAATTCCTTGGCGAATCAGTGGCGATCCTACGTAGGGGTTTTGGGGGCTCAAACCCCCTCCGAAACACATATATTAATGCTATTTTTTTAGACAGTTGATTGGTTGGAATAGTGGCTAGGGTAATCGCCTTCGAAGCACAGGGCAGTGGTTTCGAAACCTACAACCTACTGTAGAGAGTTTCAGTTTATTATAGTTTTATAATTCATCATGTGACGGACTTTGATTTCACTGAGATGCTAAATGAGTACTTGTTTATATGAAGACGGAAAATGGAGATATTCCAAGCCCGTCATCGAAGTAATTTATGGAAAAATGTTATCGACAATGAGCGAGGAACTCAGTACTCGGAAAGTTGCTGTTCTTCTGAAGGTTGAGAAGGCCTAGTGCCTTCCTGGCACAAAAAATTCTACAGTAGAAAACTATGACCCAGCTTTGACTAGCGAAGAAAGATTACGTGTATAGTTTCACTCAGAGGTAGGGAGGCTGAAACTGGAAATGTCAAAATTGTTTTAAGTTTCATAATTTTGCCACCAACTTCAGATTAATTAACCGCATTCCTCACTAAATTTATCCCTGATAACGTGAACCTCGATCCTAAAACCCGAAATATTTTTCTGCGTACGCCCCTGCTTGGCGTAAAATTTTTTAAAGTTTGTAATATAAATTCCGCAGCTGGCCTGAGTGTTTTAGTGGCAAAAAATGTCAATTTGCGTATAGAAAGTTCAATGTAGACAATATGGGTATCAAACAGTGTGATCCAACCGTGCTATAATCAATAAAGATTCGTATTATTCACTTAAGAATTAAGTTTCAGTGCTTTTTGCCTATATTCAAAAAAAAAAATATAAAATCGATTTTCATTCAAAAATGTCTGCAAACAAAATTTGGCTGTAAGAAATATTCAATTTTTACTTGAAAACTGCGTCTGTATTTTTGTATAGCCTAAATTTTACTAAATTATTATTAATTAGCCTTTTAGTGAAATAAATTGAATATAATTCATTCAATTATATATATATTTATCAAGATACTCCTATAGCCTAGTTATGCAGACAGAATTTTTGTAAGCTTTTTTCTACAATCAGAAATCCAAACAGAGATCTGCAAATAACTACATTTAAATCGTGAAAAAGAAATCCAGCAAAACAAAATAAATTCGTAAAAATATTTCTAATTTGAAATCATCATGTGCACGCGACTTTTAAGTGTATCTATAATTTTCATCATCATTTTTTTATGGCCTTGAAACATTATTATGATTCTTAAAATTTGCATTTTCAATATGCATACGACGAGTACGTATGCTCATTTCTATCGCTTTCAAGGCTGACCGTAATCATTTTTTATATGGAATCCAATCGGTCGCGGGCACATTAATTAATTTTTATGCAAATTTACATTCAACAGATCCAGCAACAAAAAAGACGACTTCAGAAACTTGAGATGAAAATGTGCATGCATTATTATTATCGATGATTTGGAGCTTGCGCTTTTGTTTTATAAATCGCATAAAAGCGGAGCGACATTTTGGAGCCAATCTTAGAATAGTCAGAAATGGAATAGTGACCGATTTTTTCTGTCTTATTGAGTTTGTTGAGCTGAGTAAAAGTACAGTACCGATTGAGATTTGAGGCAAATTATGATTTCTCCGCGAATCGTAGTTCGATTGAAAGTGTGTCGTCACAAAATACATGCATATCATAAATACTTGTTCAAAACTGTTTCAATCACATCTGAGGAATCAGAATTCTCAATTCGAAATTCGAAATGTAACTTGCCCTTCACCTAAGTACATTCGGTGCTTTATATAGATAGTGGCACAACTCCAAACACGCAATTTTTCAGGAGAAACAATTATTGAAGATTTACGAAAAAGGTTTTTTTTTTCAAATATACGCTCAACCGTTCAACCTATTTCATCCTGTTGTTGCTATTATTTATACAAGGGTCTCTAGAAACATTATATAAATAAATTTTAGGACCAAATTCAGTTTAACTTGATTTTTAAGCATTTTTCTAAAATGTGCCATTATTGATGAACAAGAATTTCATTTTTTTTATTTCCGTACACTGTAAAAACAAGGTTGAATTTTACATCGAAAACTCGTTGAATTTTACACCTTTTTTCTCGCAAAATTACAGTAAACGTTTATTTTTCAACAAAATTTCTATATTTCTAATATGGTTTTTTGGAGTTTAGCCACTATTATCAAAGTAAAGCAGCGATTTATGGAATTTTGTGCATTTCCAATAGTTCGTGGGCAATTATTAGATAAATCGTTTTTAAATTAGCTACGGTATAATGATGAATGAATATAGGTATAATGATGATGAATATCTACACTCTATGAAATTTTTACTCTTATAATAGAAGGAAACTTTGTTTCCTTCTATTATAATAGTGAAATTACTCTGCAATCTAAATTTGCAAATCAAGTGTAATTTTACATAAAAAATGTTTAAAAAAGTACTCCAATATATGTATTAGCAAATTTACACCGCGCTATGTGTAAAAACACTGCGTAATAATAGGAATATAATGCGGTTTCACTCTTTTTTCGTTGTAAGGATTTAAGTGGCGAACCTTTATAAATAATATAGTTATCAATAAAACTATTTAAGGCTATATAAAATATAAACAAGTATCGGTCGAGTTTTGCTGATCAGTTTTTCGTCTACATGGGAGGTTGCAATATGGCCTTTTTTGTGCGATCTGTACACTTGTTCTTTTTCTCAGTACCGTAACTCAGCCGTTTATAGGTAATTTCCAGTCAACTTTACATTGCATATCATTTCGGAGTGTAATGTTGCAAGCACTAAATATTTCTTATCCACACATGTACGGAAATTTTGGACCACGCCGAGATTCGACCTCGAGACCTCTAGATTACTAGCATCGTAGAGTGCGGCTCAACCAAGTGAGCCACAGGGCATACACATGAGTTCTAAATGCAGAGAAATTTTGGAAAAATGTGGTACACTGTGCTAAGTACAGCCGATTGAAGTATGACAACTGGAGAGCACGCTACAAAAAATGAGTAAAACTTCAACTGCACGTTGCAAAAATACACAACAAATCCGAATTATACACATAAACGTTGTAAAAATGCACCAGAAAATCTGAATTATACAGAAGTGTAGCGTAAAAATACATTTCACAACGATTTTGGTGTAATTTTCTTATTTTACACAGAAATTGTTGAAAAATGCACTCTGTATGTGATTATGAGCGGGAAAAAGTGTAAAATTACCGCATTTTCAGCGGAAATTTAAATTCACTTTTTAGAGTGTATATTTAAACTATCTTAAAGTTCTTGATCAAAGTTCATTTGGTAGACTTCGTCGCAGTGGTTCAGTCCAAATTTTGACAAGAGTAATTTTTCCTTTACTCTTTACATTTACTTTATGACAGTACAAATCACGAATACTATTCATTAAAGCGAATCTAAGAAAAAGAATAGGAAGTGTTAACCTTATCAGTCGACATAAAATGTTTCATTGTTCGCGCTTGAATGTAATAGATAAGGTAAATTACCTTATCGAAATGGGGGAAAAATATCACGAGAGAGAAATTTATTATGCGGACACTATAGATATATTGCATATGGGAAATGAAACTCCAAGCGTATTTGTATAACAGTCTCCGAATTGGATACGAATCGTTGTATTTCCGAATGTTTTGGCAAATCAGATTTTTAGGAGACATGATGCACTCATAGGAATATACGTATAGTATAGTCAAAAAGTTCCCGGAAGTGCTCAATACAAAATTGTGAAAAGTACACATTTTTATATTAAATTTTCTTCAGTAGACACTGCTCCGGCATCACTATTTCAATAATGATACACTTGTTGAAACCACCCCTAACTTACATTTTTTGAAAGCAGTTTCAGCTGCTTCGATGTGCATTTTGATATCTGCCAAATCTGCCATAAATTCCGTTTTAAACTGCGGAAGCAGATAAGCCCGAGAAAATGTAGAGAGTGATCGAAATTGATAATAGCGACGTTTTTTTCGCATCGCGGGTAAATTTGAATTGAAAAAAACGATCGCGGGTAACATCCCGGTTAAGACCAAACAGCTGGCATTTGACAGTTTTTGCGCATCTTTGACTCACCTTCGTCGTCTTATTTTTGAGATGTGGTGGATTTTATCACAAAAGATGAATATTTCTTTGCAAAATCTTTTCTCGTGTTGAGAAAAACTCTCACATTTGGTTTGAAAAAACAAATTCCCTCAAATTTCCCCTATGCGTTCGCCATCTACATTTGAGCTCTATCCCGTGTAGGGTAGTTGCACGCGTGAACTCTACCAGGGTAAGTGTCATTTTTTTATATGAAGTTCTACCCAAACCTGCACGGGATAAACACAATAAAACGTACCTAAAGTTGACGTTACTGCACCACTATAGATATCGATGAGACACGAAAATTGGCAGAAATTAATGGTTTTTGTTGCATGACAATGTTTGATCTCGTATACCCGGCAAAAGCCAATTTGACTGCTGAACTTGTACTACTTGTAACTTTTTAATATAATATTTATGCTGCTTTCAAAAAACAGCCCACGAGAAGGAGTTCATGTTCTTCTGAGTGAATCTTTTTTATTTTAAAAATCTTCACCTAATAATAGGTTCGTTTTTTTACTACATCCCGTGTAGGTTTGGGTAACGAAACTTCATATAAAAAAATGACACGTCATTGGCATTTTTTTATATGGAGTTCCGTTACCCAAACCTACACGGGATAACCAAAAAAAAAGTACTTAATAGTAAGCACGTGATAAACCTAGTACATGAGATTGCAAAATGTTGTGAGGAAATTTTTTTCTAATGTTTTTTTTTGTGGTGCTGAGCACGAATTGGGAATTTTGCACCAAAATTTCGTTACGAAACAGGGTCACAATCCCAAAAAAGATAAAAAAATTACTTTCAATTGTAGCGATAATCCAAAAAAAAAAACTGAATAACTCCGAAAATTTAGGGGTTTTTCGCTCCGGATTCGAGCTTAACGCCCAAAAAACATAAAAAAACGAGAAAAAAAATTCTTCGCCCCATTTTGCAATCTCAAATCACATAATGACTACACTATAAACACACATATCAAAAACAGAAGACATACATGCGAACATACAAAATTGAACCTTGGAGCTGCCATAGAAACCTCAACCCAACCTCAAAATCAAGTTTTTTAATAAACTATTAGCCCGAAAAAGAAGATGAATACGTGCATCTAGCATGCATTTCGTCGTATGGATATTTGACGATGTTTTGGCATTCGTGCTGTGCGTTTCTACAAGAATTAAATGATCAACTTTCGACCAAAGCAGTTGAGAGCCCATACACAGGTGTGCACGGATTCCATAAAAAAGGCATTCATCACTAGCGCAGCGTCCTAGGTACAAATCTGAATTAACGGAAGAGGCTTTGAATGTCCGACCTTACATTGTAGCATGTAGATTATTGAAAGAAAAGAACTGAAGATTCGCTTGGTTGCAGCAACTGATGACAATCGAAGCGATTCTTAAAAGATGTTCCGAGGACACCTGGTCCCTGAGGCGATTAGACGTGGTCCGCGTACATGGCGAATGTGTGCAAGAAGCTGCGCAAATTGTTTGCGAAGCTACGAGCCATAACCCAGTATAGAGTACGAGTGGCTGTAATGAAGACAGCTGATATATGTAGATGAGTGCTGGAGAGGCATGTAATCTGCGGCGGCATACGAGTTCAGGTTGCTTTCGACGATGGTGATCCTCTTCTTGGTTTTTTCCTCTTTGCGATTTTTTCCCCGCACTTTCAGTACTCCGTTGTTTTACCGTTTAATGGCATACGACACAATACTTGTAATGGATTGGAGGTAATAAACGGAAAGGACCCACCACACTGCCTGAACAGAGTTGCCTTCACTCGTATACCGCCGCCTACTTCATTCCTTTCCAGCAGTCATCCATTACATTGCGCGAAGAATTTGCTGACACATACCGTGAGAATCAAAAGTGATGCCACACTTCGAAACCCTATCTTTTATTCAACATAATTTTATAATCGTAAAATTTAGAGAATGGGGAATTGTTTTATCTTAAAGCGATATTCATTACAAATTAAATTTATAAAATTCATTCAAATACACACAATAGTTTTAATTTAGCAAGGACAAATTCAAAAATAGTCATAGTTTTATGAATCAAAAGTAATGGCACACTTGCAACTTTCCTTAATAATAATATCTTTTTGAACCGTATTTGTTATTCACATAGCATGGTGGTGCATTTTTATGACAACGAGTTAAGCTATTTTGTTGTTTAATAATCCATACTGTCAATTTTACAATTGTTCAGTATAAAAGGCATTTTAGAAAAATTATGACCGAAACGCAAGTGGAAATCTGAAAAATTATAATAAATTTATGGATGGAGAGAAAATTATTTCGCGAAAGCGGAAAAATAGTTAAAAGGCATTATTCGACAGTGAGAAACATCATTTCGAAATAAAAAAGTTGCCAAAAACTAGAAAATTTGCCGCGTTCTGGATGACCTCAAAAACTTAATCCGGTTCAAGTTAAAAACATTGTTAAGGAAGTGAAAGTTAATCCGAGGGCAAGTGCTGTAAAAATTGCTGAAAATATTACCCATAATTTCGGCCAGCTAATAAGTGCGTGAACGATCCGTCGGGCATTAAATGCTAATGGCTTGCAGGACGAGCCCCAAGAAAGAAGCCTTTTATTTCGGATAAAAACAAAAAGAAGAGGAGACAGTATGCAAAAAAGTATGGAAATTGTGGAAATGACTTCTGGTGGACTGTATTTAGCGATGAAAGCAAATTTCAGATTTTTGGCGCTAAAAAAGGCTCAAAAATTTGGCGAAAGAAAAATTCCGAGTTTGAAGAAAAAAACATTACATCGACAGTAATGCATGGGGGAGGTTCAGTTATGGTGTGGGGGTGTATGTTGGCGGCAGGGGCAGGAAATCTCATGTTCATAGATAGCACTATGAAAAAGGAGCAATATTTATTAATATTGCAGGAAAATTTAGCTCCTAGTGCACAAAAACTCGAGTTACCTTCTTCCAACAGGACAATGATCCGAAACATACCTCCCGTCTGGTAAGAGAATGGCTATTGTACAGGACACCAAAGCAACTTGATCATCCTCCTCAGTCTCCAGACCTGAATTCCATCGAACATTTATGGGAAATTTTTGATCAGCGTGTTCGGAAGAGACAAATTTTCAACAAAGAAGATTTGAAGCGCGCTCTACTTGAAGAATGGGCTAGTATACCGCAAGGAGTAGCCATGAATCTGGCAGAGTCTATGCCAAGACGATTACAGGTTGTAATAAAAGCAAAAGGTTGACCGACATAATATTAGTTTTAAGCATAGTCGTTTTTTTCCTATAATAAAAACAACGTGTGCCATTACTTTTGATTCTTAAAAATTGCACAATTTCATATTTTTATTTGCGATTTGTTAATTACTGCTCGAATTCTTATGAACATTTGTTAATTTATTTACAATTAATAAAGCTTTGATTTGAGACATTAAGCTCTTTTCAATTCTTGAAACTTACAGATATATTTTGAGTCAAAGGTCATATTTCAAAGTGTGCCTTCACTTTTGATTCTCACTGTATGCAAAGTAGAAATAGTGATATGGGGTTTAATTTTTTAGGAGGTGATGTATATATTTTTTTTTGTCGACTCAATCATAGAAACTTTTATGCATATGAAGTTGAAAATTTTTTATCTTGCATCTCCTTAACTGCTTGATTGACAGATTCGAGACGAGAGTATTGCATGCGATTGTATGAGTACCTCTGCACTCGCAACAATTTATATGCGAAACCTTTAATCATATAAAAACTATTGAAGTTACATAGTTCTAACACATCTGACTGGAACCCATGTTTGACCATTCACGCTGTATTCAAGGAGCTTAAGTAAATCATGACTTGCCATGGAGACACTCCGCAGCACTACACAGCACACTAGTCTTCTTTCCATGCTAAATTCTATTCTATGTGCAATTCTAAATTCCTGCGACTTTTTATTTGTTCTGTTTTCTGTTGTCTATAGAGTGAAGTGGTACTGAAGTACATGATGGCACTGATATTTAATTATTGTTGTTGGTCGCAGCATAGGCTATAGTACCTCTCTATAGTATTATTTCTTTTCTTTTGCCGTGTATGTCGTTGTTGACCCAAATCATATCGTTCAGCGCCGCGTCGTCGTCGTCGACCGTTTTGTCTTGAATGATGCTCGCCGCGGTCGCATATACACTTCAATATAGACACGGCGAGATATCGAGAAAAATTATATTCGTTTTCTTGCACTTTTAAGTTTCTGGTTTTGTACATTCCTAAGTATAGATATTTCTACTTTCAACGTTATTTTTTTTTTCGCGTTTTAAGAAGGCCTCAATTAGCCTAGATTTCCATGTTCTTGAAGAAGACAAGCCCTGCGGTGTATACTATACTCGTACAAGAGAAAATTACATATAAGAAGTGTTGAAAACATATGGTATGGATGAGAATATATTGTGGGAAAGGATTTGTTTAAAGAGAAGACAAACAGACACAATAACAACAAAAAATCAAATTGAAACGTTTAGGTTGTAGTATATCTTTCTTAAGACTAAAGAGGTCAAAGTAGCATAATTTATCTAACTCTGTGACATGCTGACATTCACGTGTTTCGTGCGCGATTTGTTTTTTATGTAATCAGTAAATTCTTGAGAAGAAGATGTGCATATAAAAATCCCAGCCAGCATTGGCATCATATATCGTAAACATAGACCAAAATAATCTTTACTTCATGCATCACAAATCGACGTTCTGTATCGATAGACCACGCTGTTGAAGTGCAACACATGATGGCCAGCTGAAGGAATGCCCACGCATCAGCTATTCACTACAATGTATAGCTATTTTTTTTTCTTTTCATTTGAAACCCACTATTTGGATATTGGATGGGCTTAGTTTTCGTGATTTCTTCCGTTCGTTGAGACTGCGTACCTAAGTTCGCAACAATCGGATGAAAAAACAAACTTTTTTTTTAAAACGAAAGTGTTTAAAAAGTGTGTACGTCGCGATTGCAGTGAAGTAATTATTTATTTTTGATGTACTTTTGCTCAGTGTTATTGTGTTTAAAATGTTTCTTTTTTGTGCGTCTGAAATCATAACGTTGCAAGTAAGTGATACTTTATTTACCTAGTTCCAAAAGGACCATGGTCTCGGTTTGTTCAAAACTCAACAGATTAGTTTATACACATTACTCTTGTACATAATCTAATGACTAAAAAAAAAAAAACTTTAGATACAACATTTACTTACAATCCTTCTACATTCGGAAATCGTAAGCCAGGTGATTTATAGATAACGTTGAAATAACTAGTGATTCACAGCGTAGTATGGTATTGGGCGCAGCGCATAGTGTCCCATTGGTCTTCATTTTGATACCTCGCAAAAACTTATTTGTATACTCTTCGCTTATTAAGCGAAAAGGGTATATTTACTTTGTCATAAAGTTTGTAACGCATTGAAGGAAGCATCTCCGACCATATAAAATATGTATATATGTGATCAGCGTGACGAGCTGAGTCGATTGGACGATGTCCGTCTGTCCCTCTGTTGCGACGCGTTTTACTAGGCTAGTTTTTTGTTAATTTACATATATACAAGGTGTCCGGAAACTGCCGTATAAACGCACCGGATTGTGATTCCTCATGGTGTATTTTCCAGCAAAAAGTTGTATGGAACATACCCTCTTAGCTTAACCCTTTAGCTGCCACAGGCATTTGAAGATTTTTGAAAAAAATAATTTTCTTGTACGACTAAAACTTCAATATCTCAAAAGCTAGACTAGCCAGAATAGCAAAATAAGATGATTACTACAGCCAACAAATTTACCTAAAAAATAAAACTAACGGCACTAAAATCCGATAAGAGGTTCGGTTTTTACAGAACTTCAAAATCAAATTTTTGTGATTTGACCCAAAAACAATATATTTTCCCATCTCAATTTTCTCCAACTTCTGCCAAGGTGAGGTGCTCCTACGATTCTTTTAAAAATTGGCGCATAGTCTAACGATAATTTCTTTCTTACATCATTTTATCCTATCTTCATTATTTCTAACAGTTTGAATGCCTTAAATGCAAAAAACTACGTGTTAATTTTAGCTCGATTTCGACATACTTTGAACAGATTTTATCAATTGCAGATCTTTAGGAGCAGTGTGAATTGAATTGTATTGAATTCGAGCTACAATTAACCCCAGTTTTTTACACTTAACGTATAAAAACTGTTAGAAATAATAGAGCTACAATTAAATTATGTAAGAAAGAAATGATCGTTAGACTATGCGCCAATTTTTAAAAGAATCGTACAGGCACCTCTCCTTGGCAGAAGTTGGAGAAAATTGAGATGAAAAATTGACTGTTTTTGGGTCAAATCACACAAATTTGACTTTGAAACTCTGTGAAAACCAAACCTCTTAGGTTAGGTATAGTAGCAAAAACTATGCGAATGAATACTAAAATTTCCTTCAAGAAGCTTTGTTTATATAAAAAAAAAACTTATAGTTACACTGTTTTCATACAAATACCTATAATCCTGTTTTCGGTCGGTTTTTTGTCTCCGGCCGATTCTCTCCATAAATCATCAGTAAGCTTTGATAAAATTGGTACAAGATAAAGATGAGACATCAAGCTTTAATATGATATGCGACTTCAAGGTAACCAAGGCCAACTTGTAAAATATACTTGAACACATTTAATTTGTTTCAAGTGTTCATATATTTTCAATTCCATTGAAGAATATCGTCTTAAAAACTCTATCTCTCAAAAAATATATCATTCATTCCATAATATTCAGTAATCATATAAACCATTATAAATACATGTAGCATAATTCATTTTTAATCTCCACGAATCATCCATTATTGATCCATTTCGTATAAGCCATTAACATTCTTTACGAGCAATGCATTAAAAATATATGTTACATAAGTATTGCGTAATCTTTATGACTAACGATTATGTAGTCTTTACGATTGATGCATTAAAAATGTATGCAACGTAACTATTACATAATGCTTACGAATAACGATTTTATAATGATTATTCGTAATAAGGCGCAAATGCGTATATACATGAAATAGGGGGACATCGTCATATAATGCTTGTATGAAAACGTGATGAATGAATAAGCAATATGTGCTTACGCGTGTTGCATGAAATAATGATTACAAATGTGTTAAATGCTGGCTGGGATGTTTCTGACTAACAGCATACTAACGACAGAAGGAAGCATTCATAAAATCAAATACTAATTGTATGGTCCGCAAATGCGAAAAATAATATTTTATCTCGTTGTCCTCTTTGATATTGGGCTTCCTGTTTGCAATTTGAGTATTATTTTCACTAATTTTAAACTTTTCATTTATTAACCATATATAAACAGTATCCGCAAGTGTTCACTCTATCGAAGAAACATATTTCCAGTCTAGTGAACATTTACCGCAAGAACATATTCTTAAAGTAAACTTTTGTCAAAGTGCGCATACGAAGAAGCATTGTAATGAAGAAATTAATCGGTTCTTGAACCACTTAACGTAGTTTTCTCATCGTAGTCATATCGAATTTCCAGCACAGCTGCCGTGAAATCGCATCATATTCGCTACACAGCCTCAAGAATGTCATCATCTTATGCTATTCGCCAATTGTGCGCTGTCTGTGTCTTCATTGCTTGCAATAAGACTCCATATGTGATCCACTCTATTTACAGGCTTTCACCTTTCAATCAGCTGTCGCGAATTGAATCATTTTTGCAAATTGTATTGATGTTGCGATTGCGACTTGCATCGCTATCGTAGAGTCTGTGCTTTTACAGTGATGCAGACGCGGACTTGAACCAGATGTTTATAGATGACGATGATGATCATGGAAAATCGACTTCAACCATGGCGTGATTTTATAGCCGGAACGATGGTAATTGCAGCACCCGAATCGATGTACTCATACATATAGCGTCGTTGTAATGCAGAACCAATAAATCGAACGCTGCTCTCATAGCAGAAAGTGTTGAGAAGGCATTTTGTAAGGCAATAGGCGACAGGCGACAGTAATTTTCACTTTTTTCGGTATCTTGGTCTAACGGTGAATCTAGGAAGATAATGGACCTGGAATGGATTTTATGATAGTCAAAAATTTGAACATAGCAATTTCGCATTCATTATATTGTCAGCATTAAAGTTAGAAGGTTTCCAAAATATGAAAGTGACTGTCACCTCACCTATCGCCTTAGCGAACGTTAGTTCTCATTTTATTTGTGCAACGCCATGCACACTACTTTGTATTGTATGCAAATAATATACAATTCTTGTGGAGCTGTTTGCTGTGACCAACAAAGTGTGATGTTCATAGTTTCGAAAATCATTATAAGCAAAGAGCAGAGTAGTAGGCTGGCTGGTCTAGCGGTTAGTGCGCGCACCTTCGGGGCACAGGGTCATGCATGAGTTCGAATCTCACCGTGGATCATGGTGTTTTTCGAACTCACGAGCTTGTGCCGGACTATGGTCTCACTCAGAAGTTAAACGAGTACCCATTTATGGGGATAAATAACACTGCTGAGCGTGATGCTGATCTCAATACCTCAACAAAAAAGCAGATAAGATCTTGGAAATAGGATGTCACAAAAACACATCCTGCGGGCTTAGTCCAATGCTGGATTGTCGCGCCTGTTATTTTTTTTTTTAAAAGCAGTATACAGACATTGACATTCGAACCCACGACCATTCGCTTCAAAGGCGAGCGCACTAACTACTGCACAAAAATACTACAAATTAATAAGATACTCCTATCGCAACAGTGGCCGCTCTTCCCCCTCGTATTTTATATTTCATTGTCAAATGAATACGTTATTTCAGCAAAAAAAAATATATTTATCCAGTTAATTTTCATGTTGCTTCTTATTGAAAATTTGATAAATATGATAACGACTGTATAAACAAGAATACAATAGACTTAATTATAACATTGTATGAAACTTGTATTGACAGACTGGACGACAAACTTTTCAATACATTTGAATTGACATTGAACTCCAGCCGAAAATTTGAAAAAAAAATTTATTGATATTGCTGCGGTTATATTTTGTGGAGCGTACACGTCGATTAAGTTTTTCATATGATATATTCCTATAATGGAATAAAAGTTTGGATTTCGTAGAATATAGGTCTGGCTTTAGGACAGGGCGAGCGAGGCGGTTGCGGTTGTCACGGGTGCCTGAATTTAGGGGCGCCAAAAAAAAAAAAAGTCTGGCAGGCAAAAAAAGTAACCCCGGCTTACGTGAACAAGGATATAAAAACAAGAAGGAGACTCAGGCTAGAATTCTGGAAGTGACTTCCAGAGAATTGCGTACGAAAATTGCTACCGATCCCTATTTTTGGAGTAGTAAACTTATGTGTGTATGTTCTCTCAGCCTCAATAGGGAGCAAGTTTAGCCACCACCGCCATTCGATTTGTACAACGCGTAGTGAATTCAGACTGTGGATATAGTAATCTATCACCGTTGTAACCGAACAGATTCGACCAACGACGGTGATTTAGCCCTGCAGTAGTCTTATGGCTGTATGTTAATAAAAACAGAATAGCTAATTACAGTTTTTAATTCACTTTTAAAGCGTGCCGAATTAGTTTAGAAGGGCAATTACCCTAGTCCGTGTTCAGCATTAAATTGTTTTTGTGGCGTAAAATCTCGAGGCTTTCCCAGGGGTCCAAAGTTGTTATTTTCCTTGCTTGCCGTAAGACCTCCACGTTATCGAAATCGATGGTATGTCCTTCCTCCAAAATGTGAGCCGCCACTGCTGATTACCATTGTTGTTCCTCTTCTCATTGCTCCGATCGCTTCCTTAACGTGTTCGCTGAATCTCGTTGCTACCAAGCGCTTCGTCTGTCCTATGTACCATTTTCCACATTCCGGGCAGGTGATCCTGTATATGCCACTTTTTTCGCTTTTCGCTAAGGGGTCCTTCTCACTTCCAAGTTTCCGCTTCAAATTTGCATTTCGGCTTGTTCCTACGACATGTAAATTAAATTTTCGGAAATAGTTCCTTAGTTTGTAAAAGTTACCTGAGACTGGGATGCTCGCTCTGATTATTGGCTCGCACCCTTTCCGTTCTTGTTGGAATAAGGTAGTGAGCTCTTCCTTTTTTATTTGGTTTTGCTTCTTTCTTATGAGTTTGTTTATTTCTTCCGCATTAAATCCGTTCTTCATAGCCGTATCTGGTATGTTCTCACGTTCCTTCGCAAACCCATTTGGTGTAAGGGGGTACGTAACTAGCCTGTGGATCATCGTATTATATGCTGCAAGTTTCTGCGCTTTAGTGTCGTGTGATGTCGCGGGTCTTGTTCTCTGCGTTGTGGTCTCTTTCCTGTAAATCTCGAACTGTAAATTCCCGTTGGCCCTGTTCATTCGTATATCGAGGAATGGTAGCGCTCCGTTGGTTTTTCGCTCCTATCGAGTTTTCACGATAATTCCTTTAAAAAGTTCGACCGGTAGTAATTCTAAAAATGAGTAATTCCCATAATGATAAGTTCTGGGACTCTCAACTTTGTAGAGAAATGTGCGACAGAATATGCTCCACAACGGGTCTCAATACCCAAATTTTTGTGGAATCTTTGGGTGCCTCAAATCTAATCGAATTTTTCGAATATTTCGAATTTTTTTTGTTTTCAAATATAAATTTTTGAAAATTTCGATCAAAATTTGCACTTTGTGTGGGATTTTTGAACGACTTTAACTTCTAAATGGTGATAGTTAGGACTCTAAACTTTGTAGAGAAATGCGCGCCGGATCTATGTAAAATCGTTTGTTTGCCTTGATCGTAATGGGTTTAGCGCCCTGCTCAAATGCTCAGTCTGCACATATAGTAGATCCAACCCTGGCTGAGGGTCCAGAAATTGGAACTAATTAATGATGATTTATGTCATGAGACTGTATCATTTGGAAATCCTTGTTCATACCAACCCCTGTGCCGCAAACGAGGGCAAGTTAAAAGTATCAACGATTTGCTGGATGCTCAATAAACGGTGGTCAGCAAACATTGATGTGTAAGATTCTCCTCGTCTTCCTCGGTTCTGGCGGTTGTCCAGCAATCAGAACAGCTTCGTTAGTGATCTTTTCTCCTTTGTCCATCCTAGCCGACTGTGATTTTTGAATGCAGTCGTTTTTGAAGGCTGCACTCACTACATTTTCCGGCCGTTTTACACCACTGTGATGGATAGTTTTATAACAATAACATCTTGCGCGTTACTTTCATAAAGGACTCTATGGGTGGATTAATATCAATTAGGTAAAGCTCGACAAATGAACAAGAGTTTCATTTAATGTGAAAAGAATTCTAATGATTCCACCCGTATCGTGCGTGACACTTACTAGATTGGATACTTTGTATGATACGTACAAGGGTCTCTTCCTTCAAGTTCGCCCTGAGCGTCGTTTTTTCCTTTGTCTCCTTATCGAGACTAGCGACACTTATTTGACCATCCGCCATATAGCGGAAAATATCGGAAACACATAAGTTCTCCCTATGAGAACGGATAGCAGAACAAGCCGAGGTTTTTGTATCTATTAAATTCGTAAAAAAAAATGGAAATAAAAGAACCCTTAAAGGAATCCTTATTAATTTTCCAATTCATAGTCAATAAATTTGAATTTTGCTGCTAAAGGGTGGTTTTTTAGGAACTTTCTTTTTGGCAGCTCACGCGGGTTTCGTCAACGCCGTCTAGATATTAAGGCCGCAATGTAGACTCTTAAACGTCAAATTAAGAGTCGAAATTTCATTGCATTGTTCTTATTTTTAATGACGTCATATGCTTGTTGTTGTTGTTTGTTCGTGTAAATCCAAAATTGAAGAGCTAAACTGCGACGTCATTGTACAGCTGAGTTGCGGCTATGATATATCTAGATGGCGTTGGTTTCGTGTCTTGTGTTACTGTCAAACATGTTCAGTGTGGTCTATAAATTTAACAATGAATCGACTTTCAAACGAACACCGCTTGCAGATTATTGAATTTTATTATAAAATATCATGCTCGGTTAAGAAAGTGCATCGTGCACTTCTTCCATTTTATGGTCAGTTCGACCAACCTTCTGAAGCGCTAACGTGCGATGATTATGAACTTTTTTTTTGCCCAAAATAGAAGAGCTGGACTTGACTGACATGGGGTTTCAACAAGGCGGTGCCACATGCCACACAGCACGCGAAACCATGGCCCTATTGAGCGGCGAGTTCGGTGAACAGTTTATTTCACGTTTGGTCCCGGTTAATTGGCCGCCTAGATCGTGCGATTTAACGTCTTTAGACTATTTTTTGTGCGGCTATGTTAACCCTAGAGTACTAACGTGTATTTTTCTTACATTATTACTAACGTTCGCTCCTGAGGCAACTTTTTTAAAGAATCATTTTTTTTTAGAGTTGGAAAATATTTTTGGTACAGAAAATTTTTGAAGTCAAAAGAAGAGAGTCCAGTTAAAAAAAAATAAATAAAAATTAATTCATATAATGAAGATAATATATTTTTTAGAGCGTTAAATGAGTACATAAAGATAATGGAGATAATGGGGATCACTATTTAAATATAAAAATAAATAAATACATTAATTCTTTGATTTTGGTTTAAATTTAACATCATTTTGAAGGTATTTAACCCTTTCCCGGACAGAACGTCTATAGACGTCCAATTTTGAGCATTTGACATACAAATCGTGTCAAATTTTGGCGTTGTGTCCGGCAATGAGTTAAATAGTCTTTAAAATAAAACAAAAATTATTTCCTTGGGCCTTCAGGTTCACCTGGCAGACTAAATTGAGTTTGGAGGTTTTTTAAGGTACATTTTATCGCATTGCAAACAGTTTGATGATCGGTGTTCCATACAATATGTCTTCAAAATCACTCTCATCTGACTCTAAATCTTTCAACCACTGGGGAATTTGATCTTCGGACGACATCCCGCTAAAATTTTACACGTAAACAATAAAATTAAAAAAATTAAGTACAGCTAATTATGAAAAAATACTAACGTTCGCCTGACAGGCACCTATAATGCGAATAATTCGAAAACGCTAAATGCTATCCTACTCCACTTCTGCACACATGCTCACACAGCAAGTGACTGAGTGTGAGTTGGCATAAAAGATGGTTTTCATAGAAGCAACAGCTCGGGAGATATCGGCAATAACCGATTATTCTCTTCTTATTATTTAAATAAAATCATCTTTAAACATTAAATTATATAAATCTTTCCATCGACTCAAATAAAGATTTCATACATTTTTCTGAATTTTATGTGTTTCTATTTAAATCAAATCCGAAAGCTTTTAAAAAATCACCCTTTACTAGATAATTTTTTAAATTTTATTTGCCAGTTACTTTAATAAGGCTCCTGAAATTAATTATAACGGCAGCTTTATTAGATGTCAACATATTTAAAAGAAATATGCGCCCGCTTACACCTCAAGCATGGTTTACCTATATAATCGCAGCAATTTTCTGCAGGGTCTTGTATACACAATCCTGAAATCTAAAAAAACATTTATTTCCTACTTACGTATACTACCTATACATACTAGGGCCACATTTCTTGTGTCCATATTTCAACCCCCTCGCGATTATTAATTTGTCGCGTCGTACAACAACTGAACTGGTTGACATGAAATCGAAAGTGGTTTTTTGAGTTGAGTCAGACTCCAAGAGCGTATACTTAAACGCAAGACTAAGCATAAGAAGCTTCCCTTGTCGATTGCATAATATATTCCGACGTTCAAGCCAATTTGACTAGCAAACAAACAAGCTGGCAGTTATGTATAGACCTCCTATAGTATCCACTTTAGTAGTATCTCACCTACCCATTTTGTCATGTCTATAAAAATAATACCACCTACACCTCACGAAGAATACGGTTTGTTTAATTTTGCGGAGGAGACGACTCCAGCAGCATCATGAAGTCTACGATTTTGGTGAGACTTAAAATTGGCGACGACGATTTTTGTGGTTTTTTTGGTTGCTTTTACACAAAATATTATTTTGCCAATTTGTATGCGTATACATACGCTAGAGAGGAGGACCAACATCAACAAAAAAAAAAAAAGTGAAAAAGTAATGAAGAAGTAGAAAAACTTGGAAAAGATTGTCAATATGTGCCAGCGTATTGTGAAAATATACAAAATAGACAAACTAATTGACTTTTATGGAGGCGGGCATTGTCAAAATTGCGCGCTCTGTGACTATTGTTCGATTTTGTATTATTTTTATCGTTTTTGTTTGGAAGATACATACCTACTTGTATTAAGTAGGTTTGTTGTCGTTACGCGCCTTTTTATGTATAGGCAAATCATTGCGTTTGTTAAAAGTGAAAGTGTTCTTTTGAATGTTTTGTGTTTTTTGGTTTGTATCAATGCAATGACGATGATGGTGATCGAATTTTGGAACAATTGCTTCAGTAATGGTACTTGAAATAAAAGGAGTCTTATGGACTTCTCTTACGTCAGAAAAGTTATGTACATATATATGTACTTGTGTATGTTACAAAATAAAAATATATTTTTAATGATGTTATTTCAAAGTTGTATAAATTTTTTGAGATTAGCTCAAGAATATGATGTTTTAAGGTAGGCATCAAATATAAGATTGTCCAAAAGCAGTGCTAAAAAATATTATATGTATTCATTCGGATGTGTTCTTAGCATAAACGCAATCCTTACCTAAATATTTTTATTGCATAATATATTCTTTCATCATTCAGAATCAAGTACAGTCAAACCTCTCTACGTCGATACCTCCTTAAATAGAAATATTCCTTATCTCGAACGAATTTAGGGTTCCACTATCGTTCCCATCAGTTTCGGATAGAAAATGCAACCTTCAAGTCGAAAAGTTCTTTAACTCAGAAAATACTGTACTAATTTAATTCAACGAATCACAAAACATAACTATTGATTTGTTTGTTAAAAATGAAAATATTTTTGGCGGTCTTTTAACGGGAATATTTCACTATCCAGTAGCTGGATTATAAAACGGCGGGATTTTCGTGTGGCGGGATTTTGTAATAGCAGCATTTTATAATTTTGGGGTTTTTTAAATGGCTGGATTTAGAAATTTCGGGATAATTTAAAGCGAGATTTTCGTAAAAAACAGGATTATGTACGGGTGGGATTTCCTTTTTCGGAATTATGTAGGTATCCCATTGCCCCATTGATTCTCAGTTAATTGATTGACTGACAATCTGTCAACTTGTATGGAACTTGAATGTGACTGATGACTGAAAAGTGTGAATCGACTTCCATATCTTATAAATACCCTGTAGGAATGAGTTTGACAATTAACTATATGAGTTCGCGCATCGCATATACTAGTCGATAATTATTATGTTGCTTGCCATTCTAAATCAACAATGCCAGGAAGTGGAAAAAGGGGGTGCCTAAGTCGATAAACAGAAAATATCTCTTTTTATCATAAAAGAGACAATGAGACCTATGCATGGCTATGTAATGTGTGAATGTACGAGTACTGCTCGCTTAAGGTAAATTCCATACTCATTTTCCGCTCATTTATCGAAGTATAGGCAAACACATCCGCCTATTAACATTTTCGAAGCCTATGGCTCATGTATGTTAATCGGTAGGAACATCATTTAAGTCATATACACATATGGACAAACAAATAAGTACAACCCTTATGTACCATTTCATGCCAAACTTTCATAGCCTTTTTAAAATTGTATTACTCCAAATAGATAGCCATTATAACAATTAGGATACAACACTGCCAATGAAACCGAAAAACTAAACGGCATCCCCCTATTATCTTAATCCCTCCCGATATAAGCTTTGAAGTGGGTATTCAGCTTGGTCAAAATAATAAGTACACGATCGGTTTTTTTAAGTTTTTGATAACAACTTGCTATTTTTCGTAAGGATTTGTTTTTTATTCATGTGTGTTTGCAACAAGCGTTAAATTAAAAGCAAACAAAAATACTTAAGGGGTGCAAAAACATACGGTAGGTACGAAAAAAGACGCTAAAGTTCGAAACTTTGAAATGGCAGAAAAATTATTCTCTCAATAACGGAATAATCCAGCTAAACATTGTATTTACTGTGTAATTCATTAAAAACTAAATAAAAGTGGTCTCAAATGCGGTTAAGTCCATATAAGGGCCTTAAGAAGGATAACTGTTGATCTCATTATAACTATGGCGAGAAAAGTTCCTTTGGCATGACTGATGATTTTTGCGTCAAATATTGAAAATATAGAATACCTTTGAAAAATTAATCGAAGAATACAAGAAGTAAAGCAGCTTTGACATAAAGTTTAGGACTTTCCATGGCGACGTCAAAAAGTGTTGACGGTTCAAGAAAATTTGGGAGGGATAGTTCTTCTTGTTCCAGAACGAACAATGAAAACACACAGAATATTCTGTTTTATTTGTGAGATCGTAATAAATTTGATTGAAAACGACTCTTATCGTAATATTCTTCATTCAGGAAAAATAATTATGGTATACGCTCCATCAATTGGCTATTTCCCATGGAGGCGAAAAAAACATGATCTATGGTTTATTTTGCATAGTTTGGTTTCGTTCAAATATACCTAATAACCGTTACTATGGAGTAATTTCCGTATAAGAAATGTTAGTTGAGAGTCCTACAATATTTTCCTGATGAACCCATAAATTTTAAATGGGGATTTCAGCAGTATATTAACTTTACGTCACAAACTGGCCAAGGATCCGCTTCAACCAAATCGAGTGGCTTTTCACGTTGTTAATGAGTCCGGGAATGTTTAGGGAAACTTGAATCAATGAATTAGAAACAAAGTTTCCACAAAACGGACCAGTTAGGGAATTTCCTGGAAGTAACTGCATAAGGATGGGAGCATGCCGTAAGAATTATCTCCAGAGGGCAAACAAAAGCTTTTTTTTTCAAAATAATGGACAATTTGCTTTCAATAAAATAAAAGAAATCAAATTCCTATCGAATCAGAATATACGATTCTAATTAAAACCAGTTTTAATCAAATTAACTCTCTCTCTCTCTGGTTCCTTTTAACCCCTAGTGGGGCATAGGGCATTGACTACGCCTCTTTTCCACCTCTGCCTATTTGCAGCCATCGCCTTTAGCTGGTCCCACGATTTGCCTATATATTTTCCCTCTGCCTCTACAGATCTTCTCCATGTATTTTTGGGTCTTCCCACACGACGACTTGCATCGGTTCCCTGAGGATTCCAATCTAGAGCCGGTTTTGCAATGTTTTTTGGCTCTTTTCGAATTGTGTGACCTATCCACTGCCACTTCCGCCTTTTGATGTCGATGCCTATCCTATTTTGGCCAGTAATTTGGAGGAGGTCCTCGTTAGAGATTACCTCAGGCCAGCGAATTTGTAGGATGCGTCGAAGGCACTGATTCACGAAAGTTTGTAGTTTGGTTGTTATATCACTGGTCACCTTCCAAGTGGAACACCCATATAAAAGCACGGATTTTATATTGCTTTCTAAGATCCGGAGTTTGGTATTTCTGGAGATGTTTTTGTTTTGCCAGAGAGGAGTCAAACTGAAAAATACTGCTCGGGATTTATTTATGCGCGACTCTACATCAGCATCAGCCCCACCATCCGCTGCTACTACGCTCCCAAGGTAAGTAAAGTTCTCGACTTTTTCTATCGGCTGTTCGGATATAGAAATGTTTCTTTGCCTTTCTGATGTCAAGCTCAAATATTTGGTCTTAGCGGCATTAATTTTTAAAGCAGCACTACGACTCTCACGATGCAAAGCATCCGTCATTTGAGACAGATGATCTGCTGTGTTTGAAAGAAGGCAAATGTCGTCGGCATAGTCCAGGTGCTGAAGGTGATCAAATAATTTCCACCTGATACCCTTACTTTTATGGTCGCCTAGAGCGTCGCAGATTACGTCGTTGATGGTAATAAGGAACAGTATTGGTGATAAAATACAGCCTTGTCTAACTCCATTATTCACCTCAAAAGGACTAGACAATTCGCCCTTGTGCAAGACGTGACATTGGGCTCCGTTATAGGACTCCTTTATGATGGCAATAAGTTTCTCTGGTATGCCTCTCCTACGTAAGGCTGTCCAGATATAAGCCCGGTCAACGCTGTCAAACGCCTTCTCGAAGTCAATGAACAATAGATGTAACGGGGATCTCCATTCAGCGGATTGTTCAATTGTGATTCGGAGGGTGTTGATATGGTCGCTACATGAAAAACCCTCACGAAAACCAGCCTGTTCATTGCTCAAAGTGCGATCGATCGTTTTCTTGATCCGGTCTAAGATTATTTTGGCCATCAGTTTAGAGACTGCAGGGAGGAGACAGATTCTACGCCAATTATTACAATCCTTGAGACTTCCTTTTTTGGGGATTTTAATAATTACGCCCTTTTTCCATTCCTGAGGGAGAGTCCCGGTTGTCCAACACTCTTGGATCAGGGGAAGAAGAATATCTGCTGTAGCGTTGATGTCCGCCTTCAAAAATTCCATCGGGATACCGTCTGCCCCCGGGGCCTTACCCGCTTCCAGTGATTGAAGAGCCTTAGTTATTTCCAGCTTGGATGGTACGCCGGTGTTAATTCTGGCCACTTGCGGAAGACTTACTGCCTCCGGTGGAGATGCGCTTGAAGGGTTAAAGTAGTTATTAAGAACCTTCTCTGTTCGGCCATCTGGAGATATCCAGGTTGCTAAATGGCAAGGTTTGTGTTTGAACAGGGTGCCGCCAATGACAAGCTGACGAGAGTTACAGAACTCTACGAACAACTCACCATTGTCGTTCCTAACACCCAGACCGTGATTGCCCATTAGATGTTCCAATCCAACATTGTCAGACCCAACTTTAGCATTGAGATCCCCCATAATAAGTTTTATGTCACCTCTGGGAGCCTTGTCAAAGGTGTCGCCAAGCAGGTGGTAAAAGGCGTCTTTAGCATGCTGGTCGGCTGACTCAGTTGGGGCGTAGCACTGAATTATAGTAATGTTCCTTACTCTGGACTTGAATCTGGCAGTTATTATTCGGTCGGAAATAGGCCTCCAATCTAAAAGAGATTGGCGAGCTTCCTTGTTCAAAAGGATGCCGACTCCAGCCATTCTGGGTGAGGCTTCAAGTTCACTACCAGAGTAAAGCAGCACAGTTTGGGAACTAGGTGATAAGGTCGTTCCCGATCCATTCCATCTTGTTTCGCTCAGTCCTAATATCGAAATTCTATATGCGGTCATATCCCGTTCGACTTCCGTGAGTCTTGTACTACTGCACTCGCCCCACATCGTTCGAACGTTCCAAAAACCAATCGTAGTCCGTTGTTTGTAGCCAAAGGTCGTTGCCGGTAAATCAGTCCGTGGTATCCGAGGCTCGTTAAATGTTTCGAGTGTAGTTTAGTTTCAGGTATGCAAGTTACAAGCCTACACACCCTATCCCTCAAGTCGCCTTCTACGACAAGCCAGGAACGCTGTGGTATAATTCTAACCCCAACACCACAGGGGTCAATTTATATTAAGCTTCGTACATATCCACACAATTTAGCACAAACAACGTCGCGCGCAATTGTGGTGATTTGTACGAAACCCAGGAGAGTTTTATTCTCCCCTGCCCCATTAGTCGCCTTCTACGACACGCCGGAGGAAGCGGAGGCATAATTCTTGACCCATGCCACAGGGCTTCATTAATTAACTGAAATGTACTTATTATTTTGTCCAGCATTTTAAAACCGGTTGGTACTTTTTCAAGGTAAATGAAAGCTGTTACTTATTATAATTGGCTCATTTACAAATTATTTGATTCCTCACCAATTAAATATTTAAATATCAACATAATGATTTTATTTACTCAAATAACTACTTGGCTGCAGGGTGATAGGAAAAATTCGTATGGGTGTACTTATTTTTTTGGCCATATGTGTATGTACACTGAGTGAAGGTTCTTCACAATTTATAGTGCATTTTCATACCAAACCAAAGCCATATTGGGTATATATTTAAATAATGAAGGCTAGAATCACAACAATTGATGCGATGTGAATTTTTCTTTTGTTTTGGAAAAAAGTTAGTCGAATTTAACTAGTTCAAAATAAAATTTCGGGTTTATAACAGTTATATCCTTTACCTTATTTATTGTATCATTTCGTCAGCTGTAATCTCCGAAAAAAAAAACAAAATATGTATTTCGATAATTCTTCTCAAGAACTATTAGATCCGCAATTCTTAGTTAGCACGACCGCCTTTATCATTTTTTATTTTTCTTTCTTTTCAGATTCTCCTCTTATGACTGCCGGTTTATGAGATTGCGTCCAATGATTGACTCACCAGGTAATCAAAAAAATTCCTTCAATGGCCAAAATAACGAAATAAAACGGCTTGCATTTCCCCCATTCCTACACTCCTTGATCTATCCATCACCTACAATAATTCGTTTCTATAATTTTAACACCGCCTATTGCACTGCAATTCCATTCATACTACCTACGATAATCCCTTAATTAATATGTATCTACAACATTAGATAATCATTCGACATCCCAACACTCAATAGGCCTCGTCACGGATCCGATCTAGAATCACAAATCTTGCCAATATTTGAAACCTTTTCTAAATGAGTGTAAGAATATAGACGAAATGAGTCAGACAAAATTTGCGTCAAAGAGTGTTGAGAAATGTCTAAAATGCATGTATACCCTAGACCAGTGTCCGGCACTTACCAAGGGCGGATTGAAAAGTTTCCGAAATAGAAACTGGTGAGATCAAGTTTCTATTTAGGAAACTTTTCAATCCGCCCTTGGTATCTGTCGGACATTGGTCTAGTCTAGGGTATACATGCATTTTAGACATTTCTCAACAGACTATCTGACGCAAATTTTGTCTAACTCATTTCGTCTACATATATTCTTACAAGTACTATTAGTCTATTTTAATCATCAAACAAAATACCAAAAAATACAAAAATATAGTCCAATGTCAACCACCCGCTGATCACCAAATACGTAATACCAATTTTTCGATTTTTATGGCACTTTTCTGTGCTCTGTATCTCTTCATCTTTTGTAAATGTTTCGCAACATTTACACGAAATGTTGCCGACGGCATATTGGCCGTCATCATCATCACTTCATTCATTCATTCACAAAATTTACACAACAAATTTTCTCCCCGTTTTGGCCCCATAATTGCGCATGCCATCATCAATTCCGGTTCCACCGATTCATGGCAGCTGATAACAACGAAAAGATTGAAAGATTGATGAAAATTCTTCTCGTCCGACAGCAACAACAACAAATTGAAATCCACAATCGCTTTCAGCTCCTGTTCTAAGTTGAATTGAACGACCGGCAACGCATGGTTGTGTTTAGCCGGTATGGGCGATCCCCAAGTCATTGGAAGTTGAGTTGAATGAAACGATTGGAGCCCGCAGTTGATTGTCCACCACACAATATTGTGTGGATCTATCTACTATCTTGCTACTTGCAAGTTGTTGCGAGAGCCCCCATTCGGTTAGTTCAGCGTGGAATTCCTATGGTAGCACATCAGCAGCACAGCACCACATAGGGTTGCGCGGTTGGTCGAGTACGCGACTATATCGTCTATCGTAAAAGTCCGCGAGCTCTTTGAACATTTTTTTCACGCCAATTTCGAATGTTTAGAATTGTGTGATATCATCACACCTGGCCTAGTAGCGACGAAAGAAGCAAAGAAAAAAAAACTTGAAATTTCGCATAAATCCGCGGATTAGTTCGCGAAGTTCGATTCGTATCGAAAAGGCGAGAATTCTGCTTCTGCAGGCCGCCTATAGTACTCTGAGGTGTGTTGTCCAGTGTCGGTTGGATTCTCCGGTGGAGCTATACTGTATGGCATATCGTGATAAGTGTGATCAAGTCGATAGATCTGTATCCATTTTTTTTTTGCAATCTACCGTGAATTTATTGTTCAAATTATTTTCGATTGTTTGTGCACTATCGCGGTCGACAGCATATTCAATCGAGTGAGTGAGTGCCACGTTTTATCTTATCTGCATTTTGGACGAGTGCTCGTCGACAACCTGAAATATTATTATTGTTCAGCCAACACTTATCTGGAACAATTGGAGTATTTTGTGGGATTTTTTGCTCCTAACTGATTACTACAGTTTTTTTTTTGGGTGAACGTAAATATTCGCGGATTCAAGATCAGCGCCCAGCCTTATCTGCACCACCGCCACCCACTACGATTCGCCTATCTGCCGTTTGATCCATTATCTTTATTCGGAGGATGTTTACTTGTTTGCCCATACACTATACATGCATGACGCGTTCGCAAAACAGATTTCGGATTCCGTTGGATACCCCAAACTCGTGATGAAGTTGATTTCATGGTCAGCTGGTTTCTCTGATGTGTGTGCCTAGTATCCGTCTCGTTGGCAATAAGCCCCAGTGATTGATCCGAGTGAATCCTGTTAGTTAAAATTTATATCACAAAAAGGGTTGACCGAAATCCGGGTACGAGTGTGTTCAACTTTAATTAGTCGAAACCTTATCCTGTCCCTGCGGTTCTGCTTCCACTCTCCTCCTATGTGTGTTTTTATGGTTTGAACGGAAGTTCCTCCAATCTTGATTGTAAAGTGCAGTGTCGAGAGAATGAAATGCAAAAGTGAAGGTGAATAAAAATATAAAGTTATAAATCACTTGATCCCTACAGCGTTTTTGTTAACTTCTGTGACCAGCAGCACACGGTGGTGGTCAGTCCCGAGTTTTTTTTTTATGCATGCAGTCACTATACAGATTGCAGTAAGTGGTCGGAACGCTTGAGTGAAGTAGCGCGGCGCGGTTGTTGTGCGCTCTGATAACTTTCCGCAGAAAGAAAGTGAAGAAATGCAGTTGAAGTCAATTGCAGGCATAGTCTATGGTATGTCGGCTAGCGGATACAGTATTACGAACGAATAAGATAAAAAGAAGGTGAGTTGGCGATTTGCCAATTATGTTTGCATAGATGACGGTAGCTTTACTGACGGATATTGAAATTATTGTTAAGTTGGTCATTGAAATTGTCTGTCTACATTAAGATAAATAAGATATTTACTTTTGTAATGCATATTTTCTACAAATTTCCAAAGAAATTTTGTAGCTATTGGCATATTTTCGCCTTCATAAAAATACAATGCTATAAAAACAAAACGCGTCAGTTTTGAAACCTACTTTAGCCACAATGGATAGATAGCATTTGCAAGCAAAATCATTTCCAATAATTGTTTTTTTTTAATTTTTGCATTGAACACAAAATCTTTTGTGAAATCCAACAACCCCAGTTTATTTTAAAAAAAACCTTGATCTCATTATTTAGTTACTATCGATATCGATACGTAGTTATGTAGGTACAAGGGCGGTACAAATCACTAAGTTCGCCTATAAATAGGTAATTTCCCCACCGTGACGAATACAAAAACTCAGTTTGGTAAAACTTTAGTCTTGCATCTTTTTCTAAAAATGATCTTACACTCTTGGTTCTTAATGGTGCTGATTCAGTGGTTTTCGGCGCTGATAAGCTCAATGGTGGTATTTTCAAACGCCGCTAATGACTGCAGCCGTCAAAACTCTTTGAATAATTTTTATTACGATTTACCGTTAGCGTGGAGAGGGGCGGTAGGTGTTTCAAAATACTACCATTGTTTCCAAATACATACTACCATTAAGCTCACTAACTCGCTGAATCGAGACACCAACCTCGACCATTTTAAACATTGTAGTATCAAAACTTTGAGAAATGTACCAAAATCCTACCGTCCAATTTTAACATTCTAAGAGGGGATTTACACTTCCGACAGGATTGACTAAAACCTGAATTGGATTAGCAATTGTACCATATTGTACTCCAATTTTTAATAATTCAAGTACATTCTGCGATGCATTTTAAATATATTGAAATGCCGTTCAATTTAGCCTCCAGGGTTTTGACTGGATTATTTTAATCAACTCGAGGATTTGTTAGTACATATTCTGTATCCGCTATAACTACAGAGAAACCATGGTTACATATTCTTTGCGTTAGTCCAGAGTGGGTATCAACCAAAAAAATAATGGCACAATTTTTTCCACACTATCGCTTCACACATACTAAATAACAACAAAAGGGCATAGATAGAATTTTTTTCTAGGGGCTTGCATATAACTTGCTCGTAAATTTGAATAAATGTATACGAAATGAAAATTTATAGAAGGATTTGTAAATTTACGGTATAGAAGGCAAAAAAAAACAAACCTTTCAGATTAGTTATTAAAAATGATAATTTCCTTCCTTTTATGGTGAATAAACTTCATACCTAAGTTTATTCACTATAGAAGGAATCTCCAGTAATTGTATAAACAGGTGAAACGAAGGCTACATGATTGGTACCGCAACGTTGACTCGTTTCCCACTGTGTATTTCTAATAAATGGACTTACCATGCATGCATGCATTCATTTATTGTAATCGATAAATAAATTTCTTTAACTTGTTGATAACTTCACGAATTTGTTGTAACCATTTAATCAACACCAACGATATAAAAAAGGTTGAACAAAAGTTGAACATTTATGTATAGGGACGAAAGCAGAAAATAGATACTTCAATGCAATTTGAAGCCAATTAAAAAAGTTTAAATAGGAATGAAGAAATTGTTGCCGAAATTTAAAAAACAGAAGAAATTTTTTTTACATCACATATTTTGGAATTTAGAATTTTTGTAAGCTCTACATACTTTAACAAAAATTAAATTAAATTAAAATTTTCCAGTTCAGTAATTTTTCTTGTTAATAAAATGTCCCCCAATTTTCATATTTTATTGTCATACCAATGCATTCATTTTGTCGTCGACAAATAAGCCTAAATGCTCTAATTATATCAGAAATTGTGAACTTATCGATGCAACAATTATGTGTTTGTGTCATGAAACATAGTTCAAAATGACACAAAACCGAACAAAAATCGTCGATTAGGTATATCGTTTCATTTAGATAAATATTTGTGTTTATGGATAATGCATTTTGGAAAAAAAAACACGGCATTTGATTTTTCGTTTGATTTGGCATTAAAGGCGTTCCGGCTTCCCCTTAACAGTGACAGTGGCGCATTTACAAGGGGGGCACGTGTATATCTGTCCAAATTTTTCTTCTCAATACCGTATAGCCCCTTGTGGGGCCATGGTGCGTTAACTCAGCCGTTTATAGGCAATATCGAGTCAACGTTACATTGCATATATATTTCGGTGTGTATATAATGTTGCAAGCACTATACAAGGTGTCCCGCATTAGGTGGTCAATACTGTAAGGGTTGATAGCACAACTTGCTTCAGCGCAAAAATTGCCAATACAATCTGAATATTTTTTACCGTTACCTTGTTATCGCTCTTTTTGTGAAAGTCATCAAAAGACGTGACTTGACATGCAAAATCATAAATTGCAGCCCTCCTGATTACTTAATCCAAGATTTGATTTCTGTTTCAGAAATTACATAAAATTTCACAAAAAGTGAAGTTTTTCCTGTTGCCAACATTATTGCCACTTTCATCATACAGTTACTCAAACTTCATAGAAATTTTAAAATAGATTTTTCATCGAAAATTCAAGCAGTAATTTTATAACGGTGCTTTATACTTACAACTCTGCAAAGTTGATTAAAGTTGCTTCAACATGTTGGCTTTCCAACGGTATATCATTTTTCATATTTACATTGCACCATTTTAGAGAAATACGCATTGAATGGTAAAAATTAAGGCTTCAGTGGAATCGCTAACAATTTTCCCTTCACTCGAAAAAAAGACAAACAAAGAGAAGAAGAGATTCTTAAAATTGAGCACGCGTATAGAGCAGGACTTCACTTGGTTGAGTGAGCCACAGAGCGTGTCCAAATTGCTTAGTTTAAAAATCGCGTAATAACCCTGAGGATGGGCCCACCGGCCTGAAATATATTGGTTACTGCACATAACATATTGTTTTAACTATCGCGAACCATTCACCTTTGGAGGCAACACAAACATCACCACATAATATTGATTGTATTATTTGCATGGAAAATGGGCGCGAAGTATTGTTGCAGCAACCCTGCAACCATATCAAATCTTGCTTGAAATGTTTTGAGGACATATCCCAAAAAGCAGCCGAAACAAACTCAAGCATTTTATGCTCTTTTTGTAGACAAACAATTGAATCCTCCATGATAATACTTTTGTAAAATTTCGTTATTGTTCAAATAAGAAAGTTTGGTATTAAAAAGGAAACATGCATTTTATAAGGACAATGCATTCGCCATTCACCAAAGACGCCCTAAAATCTTCATTTCGTTATGTGCTAACAAAAAATATTTAATAAATCTCGATCCACTGGGAGAGAAAGAAAATTTAAAAGCGAATTAATGTCAACTGATTTTATTTCCCTTTGGCAAAAGGAATTAATGTCAATTGCCATTATTTCCTTTTCACAACGAAATAACGTCAATTGACATTAATTCATTTGACGTTATCACACCCCCTATTTTAACTTGCTTTATAATATTGGAATCGCACTCGACCATAATTTAAATAGTGAAAATAGAATCCTTTTAGCCAACCCCTGTGATTGATTTGGTAAAAATGGTAGCGAATAATTTCTCGGTAATAATTTTGACGGAGTTATTAGCATAAAATAAAAATAACTATCCGAAAGGAAACAAGTTTAACTATACAGTCCACCATATGTAAGACCTCACTGCCATGTCCAAACATTGTCGCTCATTTTCACATTTTTGTTGACCTGGAACTTTGCACGAGTTGAAAAAGGCCGGGAACCACTGGGCGGGATCCTTACCATCTAAGGATCCCGCCTCTGCATGAAAAATAATTTTCGTACATCCTTTATACGACTAACAAAAACTTTTCATTCTCGAGCATTTTAGTAAAAGGTTAATTTATTTATTCTCAATCAGGTTTTTTTTCATTACTGCGTATAGCTTGACTTTCAAGTAGAAAGATTCAATGCGGTTCATTGAAAAAATTATGAGATTTTGGACGTTTTGTTAATAGAGAAACCAAGTAACTCTATGAAAATGTATAGAAAGCGTTAATTGCACCGTTGTTACTTAATTTGACACTACACTGAAACAAATCATTTGCTTAAAACAAGAAAAAATACAACAAAAAACAGCCAAGGAATAATTTTTATGAAAACAGTTTGTTAAGTTTAATTAAACCATTTACATGATTCTGTTGGGAATACGACTTACACTGAAAAAATCATTTGCTAAAAACAAGAAAAAAAATACAACAAAAAACAGCCAAAGAATTATTTTTCCTAATTTAAGATGTATTTTCTTGTTTCAAGAAGTCTTTTCTTAAAATTATTTTAAGCAAAGACTTTTCTTTCATTATGCGGGTGCAAATGCAAATTACATTCAGCTTTTTTTTTCAGAATAATAAGGTAATAATAACTAATAATTTTTTTAATTAAACAAAGAAATACGTGCCTATATTTATTGCCAATAAATAACGAGCATTTGCTCAGTGCGGTTGACTTCAATTATTATTATTGAAACCACGAGAAACTGGTTGAGTTGCGTGAAATTCAGTCAAACGTAACACAGAAAATAAATCAATGAATGCATATCGATGCACGATTATAGACATGAATGCATGTGAGATCGTTTTGATAGCGGTCATGAAGGTCGGCGAAATCGCATGAGGCAGCAATTTCCATTGTCAGTGTGATCATTGGGATAAATCACAGTGGCATCAAAATGCATCTAAAAATTTTATAAATTGAAACACTTGACCTATAGCCAGGCTAAACCTACTACTGGTAACATTCTATTCGTAATAGGTTCGATATCCGACAGTTATGTTCTATGTTCTCAATAAGGCCCGCCAAGCCAAAAGGGCCTCATTGGCCGAGAGCCATATTTGTTTCAGATATAAATGCGCATTCATTAGTCAAAAGCACAGAAACGTGGCCAAGCTGCAGAATTTCCGAACAAATACCGCCAATTTATGCCTTAATGTAAAGTTTGTTTAGGGGTTACTTTTGCGGCGGGTTCAACTCACTATCGTTGCGGCACGTCGATAGTATCCGAGGGTGGCCAGCTCAACGGACACGGGCGTGGGCGCTTCACGTTTTTAAGTTTATAATCCGCGGCCAGAAACGCGAAGATGCCGCCACGGATAAACTCTACGCGACACAACAAACGAACTGGCGAACGATCACACTGGCGATTGACCACACTTCGCACTTCGAACCAGAACGGCGTGAAAATACCGAGATTTCCACTTCCTTCACAAATAAAATAGTTCGGATTAAATTCAAATTAAAATACATTATTATTATTTATACCGTTCCATAGCAAAATTTACAAATAATGTTGACGAAATTCCACTACAAATTGACAAGTTGCCGTGCCTAATTGAACTTCCGAAACAAACTGTCGAATTTCCACATATTGTTGACAAAATTCCTTTACAAATTGGCAACTTTCTAAAACACGTTGACGAGTTTTTTTTAAATGACGAAATTCCATGTCAGTTTAACAAGTTTTCATTTCTAATTCACGGATTTAAAAGGATTATTCACCAGTTTCCATGTTAAATTGACGAAAATCATTTTGACGAATTTCATTGTTAACTTTACGACTTTCCAAATCAAGTTGGGTAATTTCCATTTATAACTGATTATTTTCATGGTGACAGTAGGATTCGGTTCCACAATAAAACAAACAATGGGCTTCGCCCCCTGCTCGCTACGCTCGCCAACCCCCGAGGGCGAGGCTAATTTCGGGCGCGGCCGAAATTTGGATACCCTTCGCTCTCCTTCGGCTAAAAGTTTCTTTCGGGCGTACTTATGACTTGTATTTAATCCCCCTCCTCATTCTTTTTCGTCCGTCTTGACAAAAGTTTTGGGCTTGGTTGAAATAAGTGGGCAAATAAAAATATTTACTCAGAAAATTTTATTGGAGTTGCGGGAGCATGACCCCACAGTACGATTCCAATCGTTTTGAACTTTTTTCCTGCTTTGGTAAAAACACATTAATTCAAGGTTTTGTGAAATTCGTGCAATAAATGTTTCTTAGAAGAACCAAAATGGGGGTTGGGTTTGTATGGCCACCCCAGATTTGATCAATTCTTAGATATGTTTTGTGTCATCAAGAGAAACACATTTGTGTGAAACTTGGTTGAAATTGGTGCACAAATAAAAAAGTTTTTCTTAGAAGAACCTAATTTGGGGAGTTAGGTTTGTATGGGATCCATGATCCGATTTTATCCATTCTTAGATATGTTTAGTGTCATAAAGAGAAACACATTTGTGTGAAATTTGGTTGAAATTGGTGCACAAATAAAAAAGTTTTTCCTAGAAGAACTTAAATTGGGGGGCTAGGTTTGTATGGCAGCCCCATGACCCAGTGATCGAATTTCGGTGGTTCAAACATGCAAACAACCTGCAACAATAATAATCACGTGTGCAAAATTTCAGCTCCGTAGCTTTTATAGTGGTCGAGAAAAACGCGCTGCAACAGACGGACAGACAGACGGACATCGTCGAATCGCCTCATCTCGTCATGCTGATCATATATGTATACTTTTTATATGGCCGGAGATGCTTCTTTCAATGCGTTACAAACTTCATGACAAAGTTAATATACCCTTTCACTCTATGAGCGAAGGGTATAAAAACTGAATCAGACAAAGCTACAATTTCCAGACAAGACCCAGAAAAACTTAAGGTGTAACAAATCATTATAAAACGTTTAGGATATCTTTCACCGCTTCAGATTTCTTATTTGTATCCTTACAAATCGTGCGAATAAAGCCATTCGTTCCTACAATGAAATCTTCCTCGTCTCAATAGAGTTCGAATATCGATTCGGAAGATTATTTTTTTTTTGCCCTAGCTACTTTGGTAGACATTAAAAGTAGGTACGCTCTCCGTTATCAGATAATAACGAGCAGTCAAGAAGCAATGATAATGAATACTTAAGTATGTATGTATGTATTGTCAAGATTTCCGCATTATTTTTTCCTTATTTCTCCACGATCGCCTTTTGCGTTTTTATTGTATACGAGCCCGTGGCGCCATAAAAACCAGCATAAGTACGGCCAATGGTTAGAACAAGATCTATGCTACAATATATGTAGGAAGGCATTCAACTAAACATAAACGATAGAAAATCCTTCAACAACTATGCCTGCGTTTGTTTTATCTCGTGGCGAAAATGGTTTCATAATAGTATAGTTGCCGAAGGATACGCAAGGAAGACTATAGAACCGTACTACTTCCCACACTTTCTTCAATGGAATACCAGGAAGGTATCTATTCTTGTATGTATAGTGTGATAATGATGAGAGCAATAAACTTATGGATAAATAGGACTTGAGATGTGTTGAGACGTCTTGAAGCCCACAAATAAGTATGGTATTCACTTCAGGCATGCGGTACGACGGACTACAAGTATAGGAATTTTGAGGAGCCGCCAGTATAGTGGATGGAAAACAAATGATGCGGTCAGAATGTATAGGAATCTTTAAAGGATACGATAGAAATTTAATATAGATAGAGAGTATTCTGAAATTTATTGATTCCGAACTGAAATTCATGTAAAATCCATAGAGATCTGGCTCTAGACAAAATATAGTAGTACACTGTCATGTCACAGACAACATAAGCTCAATTCGTGCACTCCATTCATTTTATGCAACACGATGGAACGCTTCTTTCCTTTTTGCGCTTTGCGTAAATTAAGATGAAAAACGTTTGTATAAAATATGATAAACGTCCGTGTCTTTCACTTAATCCATAACGTTCATAAATGACTATCATAAATTCTGAAACGATGATCCCATCAATCCAGAGTGTGGAAACCAAACGGATGATGAGAAGGATGCTTTGATGTCCTGTACGAGTATTGGAATAATTTTATGTTATGGCTATATTTTGGTAGGTTATCGATTATCCTCTTTTTATTTTTATTTTATGCTTCAAGATATGTGATAAAGTCTTTGACAACTGAGGACAGTTTTAGCGCAATACTATAGAAAAGTTTGGTGTGAGCTTGAGATGATTTGAAACGTGTCACCATATGGTTCGCTAATGGAAATTTAATCTGTATTGCTACGAAAGTTTGTCAGTAAAATCATAACGATGTCATTTCGTAAGTAAATTTCATTATGCGTAATACTATTGACCCGATCTAATGGCGTCTCATAACACACAACAAATTCAGATTTTCCTTTAATTCGTGTTAAGCTAAAAAAAAACTTTTTGTTGTCTGGACAACTCGTCGACTAGTCACTTACTTGATTGTTCATTTCATTTTCAAAAATTATTGCGATTCTAGGACAAAATCCAACTTACGAAAATCCACTCTGTAAAAAATTTACCTATGGTTAAAATCGTTCGAAATCCTCCTAGTCGGTTACTAAAGCGTTCATTCTGTTCCATTTGTTCAAAATGTGTTTCTGCTTTAGTTATAGAAAAGTTTAAAATTCAAGTGGACGGATGGTTTTTGACAGGATATTGTTTTTATTGTTTGGGCGCAGTTTTTATGTGTGACCGTGTGGATTTTTCTTCTTTGGCTTCGGGTGTCTTTCGTAGCAGATCCGACAAAAGGGTCTGAACTGTTTACCATGATCGGATCAAGATACTGCTTCTCTTTACTCAATACCCGTACATAACAATCACAATATATGTAATTGTATAGATGGTCAATCAACTTTTTACCTGTTGAGTCATTTTTTATTTTTCTCGGAAATATTATTATTCTACCACCAGCAAAGAATCAGCTGAACAAAGAAAAAATCATTATGGGATCATTTCTGATTATTATTCAATTTGAAATCGACTTTTTACGTACGCACATTAATACAACAACAAAATCTCTCTCAAATAGAACCCCCCATTACATTGCAATTTTCTAGCATTGAATTATTTATCAAAAGAAAAATACGCTATAACTTGAGATCATCTTACATTATACGTTACGGCAGTTTGCACGATTCCCGATGAAGGCAAGCCAAAATAGGCCGCGACCATCCCAAAAAGAATGAAGAATGGACCTTACTCAATGGCGAGAGAGCGAGAGGAGAGCCGACTTTCTTCTTTTCTTTTCATTCCTTCAGCGCTACGGCAGCGCGGTATAGAAGGTGTATGGTTTCGTATAAGCAGTATAATGATTCTTAAGAATATTATCCTGTTTATTGAAATTCATTATTTGCTTATTGTTATGTGAAGATTGCTCCATTGATGAATGATTTGAGATGTTTCGATGAGGATGATTTATGAACGCGAATTCGTTCGTTTTGATGAGCCGAATTTATTATTGTATACATTTCAATGCATACGCGCTAGACTAGACGCTCTTTAGCTATTCCATAAAGGTGAAGATTTTACCAAGCGATTGTAATGATGCTCTGATGATAGTTCTCAGATTTTTTATTTGGTAGAAAAAAAAAGAAAGAAATTCAGGAAAAATAAACAGAAAAGAACAGCTATCGCTGAAGAGTATGGTTTTGGTTTTCTTTGTTCAGTTTGTGTTCTACAGGGTGTTCCAAGACGTAGACGTTCATCCGGAAACGGATAATAGTGCATATCATCATCATCAATGTGGCACGATAGCCCGACGTCGGGCCTTGGCCGCCTGAATCGTTGACCTCCAATTGTCACGGTAACGTGACCTTCTCCTCCAGTTTCGGAAGCCCAGCAGCTTGTGGGCGTCTTCATCTACGGAGTTCTCCCAGCGAGCTCTCGGTCGTCCACGCAACCTAACTCCGTCAATTCGTTGTGCCTTCATTACTTTCTTTGGCATGCGATTATCGTCCATCCGTTGAACATGCCCCGCCTATTGCTAACGTTGAAGCTTCACGATTTTCAATACTTCCAGCTCATCGTACAATTGATACAACTCATGGTTGTACCGGATACGCCATTGATCTCGCTCGCGAACTGGTGTATCTCGGAAGCAACTTCGTAACTGGCAAAGTGTCGTTTTATTGTAAATTTTATGTCGTTTTAGAAATTGAGTCATATCATATGTGGCAAATTTTGATTTAGTTCGGCAAGTCGGGCATTTTTTACAAAAAATGCTATTACATTGTAACGGTTAAAAATAGAGGGGTCCCGTTGTACATTAATTTTCTCTAAATAAGCCACACTATCTACCATTAAAATATCCTCCACCATGAATGGGACACCCTGTGTACGATAATTGAAAATTTCCTGCAAAATTTGCTGTTTATTGTATCAGAGGTACTCCTAGTTTTGCTACTATTGAACTAGTTTTTGGTGGAGAATATAATGGGACTCTCCATTGACGCCCAGCAAAAATGTACCCCCTCACCTTTTACCGTGGTGGAGTAATGGACGTGTTGACTTGAAAAGTTCGAATAGAAGAATCAGGCGTGTCCTAAGTCGCAGCAATTTAATTGTTGGCAAACGTCAACTCCATTTTGTTAAGAATATTTCCCTAAAATAGCCAGACTCAAGTGGCATTACATTCATAGATACAATAAAAAAGTAAAAAATGCAAATACCCCTTTTTTTGGTCTAGGGTATAATTTATCCAAATAAGTTTATTGTATTACATATCATTGCAAAAGCATTTCTATGTAGTTTAATTCGTGCTCAAACCATTTTCTTGTAAATTTTATCGTTTTTGAATTAATTACCTCCTCTCCCCTTAAATTCAAAATAACTTCAGATCGGCTGATTCTATCTGTGTGAAACCTATTCCATTCGATTTAGGACGGTAAAATACATTAAGATTAGTTTTGATAATTGTTTCCAAAATAGGAGGTTTTTGCCCCACTGTGCGCTGTCTCATAGTTTTGGTATACGATACGTCGGAATCTTGATTACAATGCGGATTTGGTTTCGATTGATAGTGTGTCACATCCCAATCTAAATTGAAACTGTTTGGAACACGTTTCGCGAATAAGGTTACTCGATTCAAAATGTAATTCGTTCGGCGCCTATGCATTTTGATGAATTGCAAATTCCTAATTTCCTAAGCCAGGGGTGTGCAAATTAATTTTTAGGCAGGCCACATTGTTGGTTTGAGAAGCAGTGGCGGATCAAACATTTTTAATGAAGCAAAAAACATTCTCATGAAGCAGGAGAATTGTTTCTAACGCAAAGTAGAATTATTTCTGACGATGCAATGCAAAGATTCATTGCTTACTTGTACGATGTTTTAAAACTTGGATACCCCACAAGATGGAAGTCAAATGCTATTGCATGGCGGCAGTCCTTTTAACTTTTAGAGAAGTTGGAGAGTTGCAGAAGGCTTCGTCATACATAAAAAAAATCTTAATTCTTAACACTTGTTGATACATTTAAGACAAATTTCTTTTTTTTAACTCACCGGCCAGGCGTCAATCATTTGGCTTCTGTTTTGAAGGATTCAGTCTTTTTTGCATAACCATTTGTGTGAACTTCTGCTAAAGTGAGGCGCGGTCTGGTCAAAATAATGAAGTGAGACTCTATTCCGAATTATAATAGCCTTTGTTTGTCTTTTTTCGAGTAAAGAGAAAATTGTTAACGATTCCACTGAAGCCATGATTTTTACCATTCAATGCGTGTTTCCCTAAAATTCTGCAATGTAAATATGAAAAGTGATATACCGTTCGAAAGCCAACATGTTGAAGCAACTTTTATAAATTTTGCAGAGTTGTACGTATAAAGCACCGTTATGAAATTACTGTTTGAATTTTCGATGAAAAATCTATTTTAAAATTTCTATTAAGTTTGAGTAACTGTATCTTGAAAGTGGCGATGATGTTCGCAGCAGGAACATGTGAAATTTTATGTAGTTTCTGAAACTGAAATCAAATCTTGGATTAAGTCATCAAGAGGGCTGCAAATTGTGATTTTGCATGACAAGTCACGATTTTCGATGACTTCCACAAAAAGAGCGATAACAAGGTAACGGTAAAAAAAATGCCGATTGTATTGGTAATTTTCTTGCTGAAAAAAGTTGTGCTATCAACCCTTACAGTATTGACCACCCAATGCGGGACACCCTGTATACTTTGGGGTAAAAAAATATTGTAAACGCCCATTTCTAAACACGTGACAAATCAATCCACCGGACCACAAATGGATTCATGTACATATTATAATAAAGCTGTGGCCTATATTCTCAGCACAATAAAAAACATCACGTAACCGGTACATTTTTCTTCTTGTATATTTCTCTCTAGAATTTCTATCGTCGAAGATTCAAATCATTCGCTCGAATTGTATGTATATGTTTTATCCGTATCTGTATCAAAACAATGAAAACTGCCAATTACCGTTTTGCCGTATAGACTCGAATATAGCGTGCCTTTAATGAACGCTTCACCTGAATTTGCTTTACAAAAGCGCTTTACTGTAGTTATCTTTTTTTTTTTCTTTTCTATAAACGTGAGCACCAACAGCAACAAATCTGCATTTAAATATACAATTCAAAGCGGGAGACAACGACCGACGCGCTATGCTCTCAATCGCCGCGGATATATCACAAAACCGACAATACCGGTAATCTCTCCAATCTGTTGGAACGTTTAATGGCCACCTCTGGAATCACCTCAACTTCACCATCAGCACATCTTGGGTTGATGATGTTGTGCTTGTGTAAAAGATGATTCTACGAAGCGAATCATTGATGCGTTCACCTGTACAAAACCCGCCATTGGATGCGGTGATAATGCTAGCAACACGAAGGATGATACGATGATAGATAGTGGAGCATGCATTCAGCTGGCATAGTACCCACATGTATATTTCAGTGTATTCCACTAAAGTGCAGAATTTCCCTTGCATACGTGCATATTACCTTATCCTGTCGAGTGCGGGCTTCCATGCTGGTACTCGTCAATGTCGTTACTCGGAAATGTCGAGTACAGAGTACGATGCTCTGCTGACATAATTTCCAGCTTTTTTGTTTATGTCAGCACAGCATAGTGTGTGGAATATATGTTTAGATGTTACAATTTTTCCGTTTCTGCTTCAGCGGGAATGCGTAAGAAGATTTTCTGGCTAATATCCGAATGATGGATGAGACCAACTAACACAAAGACCAAAGACGGATCGGATTAAATGTGAGAGCATCAAAGAGATGGAGGATTTCGTCGATGATTGTGCAATATTGGGATGCAAGTAAATGTAGGTATGCGATTCATGGATGTATGTAGAAACATACATCCAAAATAGTCTCCACATTAAATACCCTGAGTTAAAAAAAAGACTCCAAACCTTTAATGATGAAAACGCCGACCATTATGTGTATAAGTGTCACAGGGGAGCTTTCTGTTTTGTTGCTGCTTAGTAGCAAAAAAAAAATGTTTAGCATGAATTTTCGATTTTCCAAGACGTTTTAATAATCGTTACAGTTCTGCGCGCCATCCTGTATAAATCATATTGTTTTCGGTATTTTAAAAGGACTTATAAAACGAATAATGCAACATCCATTCCGAATATACAAGATTTCAAGCCTTGAGCTCCTTTTATCTAATATCGACTAAGTATAAGTCGAAACGAAAATGCAGTCATCACCATACCATTCAAAATGTCAATACAAATATGAGACTGGGTTCTGTTTCGGTAGTCACACTCAACTAACAAACACAATATTTTAGATTAGCATAATACACAAACAAAATTGATTGATTTTCGCTAAAAACGTACGTCGGCCAATTTATAATAAAAGCGTGACGTATACATATAGCGCGATAACGGATAACCATATACGCTCGCTCGGCAAATCGCGAATTTTCACGCGGTTTGCTGTTTTTTTCTTATTTTTAGCACAGTTTTCTGTTTTCTCTCCGATCCATTAAGCCATCGATCAAAATGATGGCATTCATAACGTGGATCATATGTTTTTTGATAAATCTACGCTAGAAAAACAAAACGCCGACTTAAGACAGTTCAATTATGAAAATAGTAAGTAGTGTGTTGCATTGACATTTGAAGGCCGTCATGTTGATAGAAAGTGGAGCCCGCAGTTTTGAAAAGAGTTCAAAGTTCGAGGTGAGAAATGAGCCATAATTAAATTGTTAAAAAAAAACAAAGAATTTAAAATCATTAGTTTCATGTTAAAGCTATCGATCAGGGAATGTTTAATGGAATTCAAATATGTTCCAAAGGGTAATAAATTGATAAACTGTCTGTAGGGGCAAAATCTTGCAGAAAAATTATACTATTCTTCAGTTAAGGGTTAGAGTTTGTTGCGGTCACTAATTACTAGCAAAGGTTTCGTGTTTTTGTTGAGTTCAGCTCGCAACCCGAGTTTCTCACTTTACTGCAATAATCAGTAGACCTACTGCTATTTTTACAGAATGTACTCATCTACTGCGCCACTGCATTTTTGTCTGTATCTACTGCAACTTGGCAACAACCGAGAGGTTAAAGGGATGTCATGATACCCACGATACACTTTTTGTTAACACACACTACACGAGGTAAATCATCTCTAAGCCCAAAAAAAATGGCCTTAGCCCCCTCCAGAACAAGATCCTGGTTGCGCCACTGCTATCAGTTATTTCTCCATTCCTGCGGAGAGCAAAAATTAACACGGAATTACAAAAAAAGACACCAAATATCCCAGGAAATTTCGCATTTTACATTGGAAAAATTAGGTGAACGCTAAATTTTTATATGTGTCGACCAGTAGCGTCACTGACGGGTGGTTCAAACAGCTGCAATGAATATTAAATGATGAAAATCTCTATTACAATAAAGTTTACTAAAATGTTTTTTATTGTAAATTTTTAGCTCGTATAGTTAAACAAAAACTGGACAAATTTAAGGACTTGGCATTTGGAAGCACGAGGAGCTATACTATTTCATCATAGGGGTACACACAGTAAATTTTACCGTTATGAAGATATATACGATTTTTTTTTGCAAATGCCTTCATTGTAAGGTTTGACCTTCTTAGCTCCATTAGAACCGCATGCATTTATGGAGACTTAAAGGGATTCAGACTATCGATGAGATTTACTTAATCTTAGATTTAGTTAACAGTTGTACCATAAACTGTACTGCAATTTGATTAATTCAAGTACATTCTACGATGCATTTTGAATTTAATCTAGTAGACGCGTTTCGACTCGATTAATTAAGTGGTTTTAGTAAATCCTGTCAGTAGTGTGAGTTTAGCATGTAGTATGGGTTTCAGGGACCAGAGGAGCTACTCATTTGTTACAGACTACTTTCCCGTTGTACCGTTATAGAGGTATTCTAGAAAACCTATTTGCTTTTATGTTTCATCAAGCATTCATCCCAATGGAGATCACGTATCGACATGGACTTTTGACATTTCCTATGGCGACATGGAAACTTCAAATTCGTCACTGGTGACTTTCTCGTTAAATGCACAATTATATAGATAGTACAGTACGACCTCGATTATCGGAACTAATAAAAACCAAGGCAGTTACAATGATCGAGTTGTTTCAATAACCGAAGCCAAAATAATTACTGCAAGTAAACAGCGAAAGGGGACACAGGGTTTTTTTTAATGCAATAAAATTGATTTCCTTACTTTAGGGATTGAGGCAAATAAATCAATTAAAGCCTTAAGGCAAAGTGTATATATTATGTCCAAATTTTCCAAATAATACCTAATAATTTTCCAACGTGTAAATAATAATTGTTGTCCTTTAGATAAACTTAAAATTAACTCATTGCCGGACACAACGCCAAAATTTGACACGATATGTATGTCAAATGCTCAAAATTGAACGTCTATAGACGTTCTGTCCGGGAAAGGGTTAAATATTTGGGAAATCAAAGTTTTCAAGTGTACACGCTACATGGGAAAGGAAAGTTCGTTATTGCTTTCAATGTTTTTAATTTTTCTTTCGAAGTGCATTTGGTATCGGTGCAATTTTCGTCCGAATTCCGGGAAATAAAGCATTTGGATCAAGAGAACCAATTTAAAATAACGGAATAATGGCCAAATATCTCATACCAATTTTTGTAAAAAAAATTTTGAAGATGCAGTTATTGAGGTCGTACTGTATTTCAAAAAAAAATGTTCCTGAAAACCTGTTAATACAAAAGTTTGACCGACGGTACCTCCATTTTGGGAACGCCGATAAATGAGGACTTTTATCATTTCTACCGGATTACATTACCGTTATGGAGATATTCACGAAAATCGTCAAAAAATAATTTTAGTGCGAGAACCCTTGTGCACAAATCTTTATGGAATCTGAATATGTTATCGAACCACAAATTCGTCATACACTAGTTGAGCATTAGGAGCGGTACCGTTATATATTATATCAAGGAGAACTTCTGGCCTTTAATATGGAACCTCAGAAGCTACAGATCCATAGATGACATTTCAGTATGTATACGTTACCGTTATAACGATATTCACGACAATACCCAAAAATTTCCACTTTTGATGCCTTGAACCGCCGTTAGGGGTGAAATTTGGCCCATTTCTTGAGAAATCGACGGGCTAAAAATTTACCATAAGCAACTTTATCGTTATAAAATAAATAACAGGCGCGACAATCCAACATTGGACTAAGGCAGCAGGATGTGTTAGTGACATCCTATTTCCAAGATCTTATCTGCTTTTTGTTGAGGTAATGAGATCAGCATCACGCTCAGCAGTGTTATTTATCCCCGTAAATGGGTACTCGTTTAACATCTGAGTGAGATCATAGTCCGTCACAAGCTCGTGAGTTCGAAAAACAACCATGGCTCACGGTGAGTTTCGAACTCATGTCCCTGTGCACCGAAGGTGCGCGCACTAACCGCTAAACCAGCCAGACTTTATCGTTATAGAGATTCAAAAAACCTTGTTGAAAACGCCATTTTCAGTACATGTTACCGTTATAGATATATTCATAAAAACAACTGTTTTTGCAGGTGTTGGATCATCTGTAGCAACGCTAGAGGCACCCGTACAGACTTTTGGGGTCTAGTTGAGAACCTCGAAAAGATGGCTCATGCAAAAGTTGGCCAATTTTATTTTCACATTTGCTGATAAATGCAATTTAAAACATTTCATTTCAAGCTGATGGTTCTAACCGCACCCTATAACGCGCTCATTACACACCCGTGCATTTGATGTAGTAATTTAATTTTCATCTACAGCTCAACGTGACGTCAAGCTAACCTAGTAAAAACTTTACCATTTCAGGAAGATATGTAAAAATTTTATGATAATCGCCATAATCATAATTCGCCTGTTAAATAACCTCTAAATATTTTACAACTCAACAAATCTATTAAACATAATTTTTTATGCCTAATAAAATTTGAACTATAAATTAGCACATGTTTAACACTTACATACATTATTCCTATACTCGTATACATTGTCGAAATTCATATTCACAACCAAATCCCATTCAAATTCATTCGACTGAAAGATTTGATAATTGGATCACCGCGCATTGTGCCACCCCGCGCAGACAAATAGAAATGAAGCGCCGAGAAACAGGAAAATTTATGGGCGCCAATCTGTTTTGGTAGCTCTCCAACTTGGCACGTCGTGTATACTTGTACAAAATATCCTGAACTTGACACTCCGCGGATTCCTTTTGTATATCTCATGACAGACATAAATTTATCATAAAAATCTCCTCTAGTTAATCTCACGCCTACAAACGGGCCGACGCGACGCGACGGTTCTGTTAATTCATCTGTGTATGCTAAGCCAGCCAGCCAATTTATCAAATAGCTGACAATTTTCAAATTCATACACGGGCTATTAGTGTCGCAAGATATCAAAACATCCATATATTTCAGTCCTGGCTATGCCCCCGTTCCCAGTATATGTATAAACACGTGAGACGTGAGATATGTTTTTGAATCATTTTGCATTGAATTGAAATCATCCATACCTATGTGGATTTATCTGAAAACAAACAAAAAAAAAACTTCCGCGCCTGGGGATGACTTTGACATCCTTAAAAATTGGCAGGTGTTTGTTGGTACATATGCTATATGTAGCGAAGCTATGAGGAGATCCACCACAGGAGCGAATAATCGTCGCGGAGCAAAAGATAAATGCTGCTCCACATATCATTTCCTAGCGCAGATGTTGTTACTCAACATTGGCAAAGGTGCGGGATTCACCACAAACATTGCAGAACACGACTAGGGAGGACCCGGCGAAGCCCGCTGTTGGATAAGGCTGGGATGTGAATATTTTTTTTGTTTTGAATTTGCACGGCCAACATTTGTTGGAATTGTGCCAAATGGACGAACGACACAAACAAATGGCAAAAGACATTATAATGCCCCGAAATAGCATCATTTTTTTCGATAAAGTATTGATATTGAATGTACTCGTATAGAGATAGCGCGAGGAAAACATTGTCGTGGTGTAGATAGGTCGCCTCTATGGTTGCAGTGTAATTCCAAACGAGGTGGTCCAAACGACGCGACACGTAAGCCTATGTCGCTCACTACACGTGGCGAAACATGCTTAGTATGCGGACGAATGTTTTTTTTTGCGGATGGATTAAATTCGATTTAGTATGGATTTGCAGATGAGTGACTAGCAATTGGTCTATTTGGTTTTTATGGTGCGCCATAAAGTCGCAGGGAAAAATTTTATTGGAAATTTTTTTGTATGTCCCTGAAAACACTTTATGAACAGTAAATTGGATTTGTTTACCAAATCCTGAAAATATATTCATTTGTAGACAATAACAACGTCATAATCCATCTTCATCAACGAAAGTGACCTCAAAACTGAACCCCATTATGGTATAGGCTTTCTCCATCATGAACAAAACCATACACTAGATTTTATGTGGCGGTGTGATATTTTCATCTAATTTGGAAGTTTTCGTCGTCTCGAGAGTATAATGCGAGTATCCTGACGAAGTGCTGTCGACGGGTAAATATTTGGCAAACTGAAAGTAGATTTCTGTGCCACTCTCTAAGTTCTATATGTACATACATTCGAGTATGTACATACATATATGAATTTGTTACAAGGCCATTTTCGAGGGAAGTTCGAATGGAAAATGATATAGCGACAAAACCAAAAAAGAGGACACTAGCAAAGTGTTAGCGTAGTCCATGTTATAGGCTAGACATTGTTATTTCTAAATTTATAGATACTGAATCCCACGGTTTTGTTCTCTTTTGTATATACGTAAACCTCATGTGTCCATTTATCCATCCAGCCGAACTCATCCCTTTTGTCGCATATATAGTCATCGACCCGTATACAATCGATTGATTCCTTTCATAATACTCCTACCTTGAGGTGTGTGCATATGTACGCTTTGGTATGCTGTAAACGTGTCCTGTTAGATTTACTAAAAATTTATAACCCGGATTCGATATATGCATACTATACACAACATACGATCGACGACCGACCGACAAGGGCACTCAATGCAAAATTCAACGCCCACTTACTGTGGATCCATTCACAGTTATGGTATATGCCGTCGTATATTCTATTAATATCTGTATACACATTGTATGCATCGTAAAAGGACATGTTTCCGCTCATATCCTATCTCTATGTGTGTAGTTAAGAGAAAGAGGTGAGCTCTCTAAAGTGCTCATGGCAAACATGCTATCATCAAGAATGTCGTCAAAACAGTTTCAAATTTACCATTATCGGTGTCCTTTCTATACATATGCATCGTCTTTCTTTGAAGTCACGACACGGAACAACAGGGCGGCCTGCGCGCGTGGAGGTCGGAAGGAAGTGTGGACAATTTGAATGAAGATGACACATGATATACTGTCTCAGGATGTAATCTGGGATAATTGAGCGGACAAGGATGAAGTTGCAAATAAAAAATGCAGTGTTCTCGTGTATGGGATAAGCTTCAAAGAGAATAGATGATAAAGTAACATGGGGACATGAGTTTAATGTAAAGAAAACTGATAAGTCCTTATAGATGTGATGAAACCATATTCAATGCGACAAAGAGTCTGTCTGCTTCTTAAAGTTTGTACAAGAGTTCCATTATAACTTATATGTTGTCGCCGTTTATTCGAAGGATAATAGGTTCTTGGTTGAGTTCCCGTAACACCTGAATCACGAATCTACGAATTAAAAACATTACTCCAGTTTTAATCGTGCGAATTGCACGATCAGTGTGTACCCTATTCTATCCTAACCCATGTACAGACCTAGAAGGCGAAGGCACGCAAAACCCAAAATATTCAATTCAATTTTTTTGAAGGGCATGTCCGGGTACATGGAACAGATCTGACGCACGCACATTCAGTATTTTATAAGGACATCCAAAAGCTAAAATTTAACACAAATTTGAATATTTTTGCGGCATTTCCTGCAACATTATTCAATTTAAATTTGCATGCAATGTTAGCCTGAGTCGCTACAGCCATACAGTGGCGTACGCAGACAAATATTTCGGAAGGGTTTTTGACAAAAAGGTGACGAGACCAGCCCGAATAGATTTCTGCTAGGAGCGACCAAATCACTGTGATTATCAAAGGGTACTACAGAATTTAAGTCTTTTCAGTTAGTGAACATCAGTACAGTTCGCAACCAGTTGCATTGGAACAAAATCGGACCCAAATCGGACCAAATAAATAAATAAATAAAATAAATAAATAGTGGTGTATTGATCTATCGAGCTTTTATCCACTGCAGAGGCTATTTCTCTCGTGTACCTAATTATATTTAAGGTCAAGATCAAGTTAATCGACAAATTGTAAAACATAAATTTTAATTTTAGCAGTTTCAATTGTTCTACTTCCGACTTCCGATATACGCTTCATTCAATCTATCTCCGTTGATTAGATCTGGGAATATTATCAACTTAAGTTTATTTGTGGTTTCGGAATTATATAAAAAAAAACCTTGCCAGCAAATCATGTTCTATAATGCTCCTTGCTCATTGTCAGACGGCCTCGGAAATTCCTTGTATGATATTCTTTTAAATTATTTTTATATGACTGCAAATACCTTTACAAACAGACGCACCACCAAAGCATACGCTTTTCGCTGTCTAAGCTAAAGATTGGAGAACACTCAGAACTCACGGAGCGGAAAGCTCGAATTAACACGTCCTAAATACAAGTACAAATAATTTCTTGCTATTCTTGGAGATTCGTCTTGAATATAATGTATATTAATAATAATCGACACAAATTTTCTATTTTCTATATTTAACCGATAGCATGGGCAACGGCACAGTAGATCACTCCGGTCACAGTGTGTCACTCACTAATCTAGAATGATTCAAAAATTAAATCTGCAATTAACAATTTAAGGTGCATTCTGCAAAAAATTCGAAAATTTGAGTAAATCCTGATGATATTGAAGAAAGTTCACTTGAGCCAGGGTCCGTGCAGCGGAAAGCTTAAAACTCCGAGCCTACATTATATATCTGAATTTTAACGGTGCCGAGTTTTGAAAATCGAAATGATCATCCCAGCACCCGTGTTATTCATAAGTTTACCGCAAGAGAATCATAACAGCCAGAAATTGGAGATTGGAATTCCTAATCTGCTAGTGGAGGGATGGAGTATTTTAGTTGGTTATATGCTTCGAAAAACTGGTTTGAAATTTATTTCAGTTTTAATTTTATTATCCTTAAAATTTAGGAAAAAACGGGGGAGATCAGAAAAACCGGACCCCTCCCCTGCCTGCGTCTCTGGCGTGCAGCAGCTAATGCAATTTTCGTCACATTCCTTTAAAATTCCTCATGAATGATGCAGAGGAAAGTTCATAGCTCCAAACTCACATGTAGCTACTACAAAAATCATAATCATATTTCATTTTCATGCGAACAGAAAAAAAAAGTGCTGGCGCTCTCGCCCTGCGTCTTATGATCAAATTACATACATATAACATTATTTTCCTTTTTCAACTTGCGGCTGTTGTTTTGACACCTCTCAGAAGACAGCTGAGAGAGAACCAAGTTGCGGTGAGGCTGGCAAGTAGCAAGTACATACTCATGTGGGATTTTAAGGAAGATTTATGCAATGAGAAGTGTACACACAGGTTGATGTCATAAATTAATGAAATGAGCCTACGATGCGTATATTAATTTTCGACGTTCACCGGTCTGTATGGTGAACGTCGAAATACAACGATGTGTAGAGCCAGTCAAAAAGCTTATTATGCTTATGGTTGCTATTAAGAAGCTTGCAGCAAGGAAATTGTTCAAATAAGGTGCGGAATGCTGCCACCGCATGGTGTATATACAGTGTATCAGCATTTTGAGATGGAAATAAGCTTGTCAAATAATATTAATCACTTTGAATTTCCATCCCTTTCTGCAATATTTTTCGAAGCAAAAAAGATAAATTGCTCTTAAGTGAGTCGTCCCGACAAACACAAATTTAGAAAGGAACTACAGCAAATAAGTGAGTTTATCTACACGAGGGTGCTCTATCAGATTCATTCAAAAGTGTTGAAAATATATTGAACGATTGTACTTTTATTAGATGCTCTTGGGCAGTGGCGTAGATACCTTTTCTGACGGAAGGGGATCTTTAGTCCTGGCTTATTTATTTATTAGGGAAAATAAATCAACTTGAATAGTGAGCCTTCCGAGCAAGCATGTCACACGTCGCTGTCCTGGAGACTACTCGTATAGATTTTACAAAAGTTACAGTTGCGGTAATGCTTAACGGAATGTGTGGTGGTCTCAAAGGGGCGCGGCGCTTCTTGTGTTAATTGTGTTTCTGGCCTGTCTCCCTTTATTCATCACTTTTAGCACCCAACCAACGGTTTCAAGACACGTCATCCTTAATTAGTATCTGTAATTCCTCTTTTCTGCGAACCATGCATTCTGATTTATAAATGCTGATTCTTCGGCAACGAAACATGTCCCATATGTACGCAAAACGCAGATAACTATGCCTCGGGCGTACTTCGCATATATCACTCTTATACGTATGCTCCACATCCGGAACGGAACACTGCAAAATGAGAACAATTTAATGTCTTCTCAACCGCGAGCGACACAACACGTTCCAATGGTATTCCAACCTCTATACAGTGTGTCATCATTACAAATACAATTCCTGGTTCCTGGTAGAAATCCTGTCACACGAAAAGAATACTCGGGGAGCAATTTAAAAGTCTCGGGACGATTTTTAATATCCGCTTTTTACGACATATCCTAGAATAGGAGCATTGAGGAAGAACATACCGCCTGTTATTGTGTATCTGTACGGAAGGATGCGATAGCCAATGGTGAAATGAGAAGTAAAAAAAACTTTATACGGATATATCGGTCGAAGCTGTAAAAGTCTTCGTCAAATGAAAATTTATATGACAAAATTTCATTTGTTTTCATCTTTGCTGCGTTCGGTCGGGTCATGCGGAACAGCTTGCCAATTGGGTGCGTAATTTTGCATTTATTGGTCGTAAAGAATATGACGTGATATCTTAGGGTTTCAGTTATTATTTCGGCATCAACTGTATTTATATTTAGGCTTATTGCGGTATGGCTTTCGGAATATTAAAATATAAATTAATTATGCATATTTTTGCGATGGTATTTTTATTGAAAACCCTACTGTAAGGAAATTCCGTATTGGTACGTATAAATACGAGTATGTTACTAGTTTGCTGATGTTTGCTGATCATAGTTCAGTCCTTATCAGAAGTGACAAAAATATCAAATCCATATGAGTATTCAATGATGAGTATAAATAACTCGGTTGAGCGTGCTTTTGATCTCAACCCCACTCTGCTCTACACAGGGTGTCATGGTCTTATAAAGACTTATGGACCACACTTATTCACCAATTAATTTACTATGAAAACAGAAATTGTTTTTCGTTAAAAATTCAGAGAATTCAGATTTAGTGAAAACTCAAACTGTCAATTACTGCCACAGTTAATCTTCAGCTTTCAAAAACACCCTATACTAAATTAGATTAGATTTCTTCTTTTTAAAAATTGAACTACACGTACGGACATACATACATTATTGAAAATGTTATCTTACACACAAAAACGGATGTTGTTGGAAAACTCTAAACTGAGAAGCGTAGTAAAGCACGGACAGTGTTATGTCCTTTGCGTGTATAACATCCGAAATGAAAGGTGTGAAAAAGGATACATAAGTACGTGGAGTTGGTTGTTCTTTGTTCAACAGTTGGGTAACATGTGGTCGAAACACAGTTGCATATTCGGAGCGTGTCGTCGTATATAATACGAAAAAAACAACAAAAGGTTTAAAAGAGAGTACGGTGTTTTTAAAGGATGCTGAGGCTTTGTCGGTTGAGGAGAGATCTGGCTGATTATTCCTAAATAGGTGGTTAATATATTTTCGAGCAAACATTTTCACATTCATTGATTTGTTTGCTTTTTGTTTTAGGTTTTTAGTAATATTAGAATCATTCGATCTGGCAAGGATAATAGTGTAATCCAATCATTTTTCTTATTACATAAAACAAAATATTTAACAAAGTTTGAATTGAAAAAAAAAAATCAAAACTAATTAGGGGCTGGACCGAGGACAATAATTAACATGTTTTAGATATAGCCCCGCACACATACAGTGCGACACCAAGTTTTTCCGGTAAACATTGACAAAAAACTAGATCAAATTAACTTTACCCATGTACTGGAATGTTAATGGGTAAAGTTAATTTAATTTTTCGAGTTCATGTTCATCGAATAAGAATTCTCTAGTGCAGGGGTGTCCAACAAAAACATCCATGGTCGCAGTGGGATTTGAACCCATGTCCTTAAAATTCAGAAGTAAAGTGCATATCTACCCACTCAGATACCGAATGTTCACTGGAAAAGTGGAATAGGCGTTTTCTTTTCTGGGAATTTTTCCGAATTGCCGAAAAGAAAACGCAGTGGAGAACAAAACAGATTTGTCTACTTTAGGTGGTGAAAAAGATGAATGACCTCTCTTTGGAATGATAGTTTTGTCGTTAACACGAAAGGCTATCCTTGCGGTCTCAGAAAAGTTTATAGAAATTACTCATTTAGCTAAAAATACCGAGCATACAGATGGCTGCGCCCGCAATACGTGTTTTTTTTAGAATTTTAATGCGCACCTATAATAATTGTTGTACATTATCCTCTTTTAGTTCAGTAATATCGTGTCGATTTAGTACCATTCCGTGAAAAAAATACAGAAGTTTTTTTCTCACTGTTTCTTTATGTATTATGGGGCGCTGATTCCGAATATGAACTTTGCACCCTAAAAAAAGTGCCGCAACCTTTAAAAAAGGGGGGAAAGAGGGGCATTTTTTCGGTTTTTTGCGATTATTTCAAAAACGGTAAGAGATACAGAAAAATGGTCTTCGGAAGAAGGAAAATCTACATAAAATTATCTTTGCAATGATATATAACACATTAGAGTTTAATTGAATATTTCGGCGTTAGAATAGAACATAAATTAGAATATTTTAATTTAAGACCTTTTTTAAAAGCTCCATAACTTTTGAAAGAATGTTAGTTCAGCCGTTAAATTTTGTATAAGTACTCATAATAAGTTCAAGATCATTTTAAGGTAAACATTGAGTCGCTCCGGTCAAGGACCCCCATTATCCCCCCATTTAAATTTTTGAAAACGGCATGTCCATAACTCCCCCCAAAATAGGAGCAGAGTGCTAAATTTTGGTTTGCTGCGAATGGAGGTCATAGTCACCCCACCCACCAAAAATCAGCTCATTCGGATGAAAACTAACGGTACCTCCCATACAAAGTGACCCAAGACAACTTTGTTCTACAGTTTATAAAATGAGTAGTACCTACTCGTACGTAGAACAAATTCCTGATTTTTTCCGTTCTCAGACCATTTTTCTGTATCTTTTACCGTTTTGAAAATAATCTCAAAAAAAACGAAAAAATGCCCCACTTTCCCCCTTTTTTAAAGGTTGCGGCACGTTTTTTAGGGTGCAAAGTTGATATTCGGAATCAGCGCCCCAAAATACATATAACAAAATTGAGAAATAAACTTTTGTATTTTTTTCCTGACGAAAATACGATATTATTGGACTATTTGTCGTTACTCAAAATTGGAAATAAACTTAAAATCGTTTTAATTCTGTCAGTAAATTTATTTTTGCATTAGTCTAAATTTAGTTACACCAATCCAAAAATAGATTTACTATTTTCCGGTTTCAATAAAGTTACTCAATCCTAAGAACAAGGTTACATATACAATAACCGAATTTAACAGCTCTAACTCTTTTACCGTTATACTGAATTAACGAAAATACCTGATAGGAAATGTCTTCGATGAGCCGTTTGATATGAGTACCCACACATCAATCTCCGATGAATAATAAAAATAAGTCGACTTTTGTACCTATTCCGGGACATCCTGTTGACTAGGCCCTACAAACTTTAAAACTGTTCGTAACAAATAGAATTTCTATTTTATGCATTTCTACAAAATTTGCATATATATTCCTTATAGTATTTCTAAAAAAATCTCATCAATATTTTCAGATTTACAATCCTACGAGGGGTACACACGCACACACTGAATTTTCACAAATTTACTGTTATTTCCTTCTCCTTAATAACAACATGCTTAGTATTTAATGTATATATGCTCATATTAACCATCATATCCGTACCTATAGAAAAACGGAGGGGGTTACCCTAAACTCAATTTTAACGATCGATAACACCGTTACCGTTAGTCGAAACCGGAAAAAAGTAACTGATGTGAAATGTACTGGTCATGCCCTTTGATTTGAGTACCCACAGGTCCATCTCTGATAAAAAATAAAAAAAGTCGACTTTTTTAACCGCTTCGGCGCTCCCTGTTATTTTCATGTGTACTTCCAACTTCTAAGGGTTTCGTGCCAAAGAATGTAACCATTCTACATATACATACAAAATTTCATGTCGCTCCGTTGGGCCGTTCGCGAGGTATTTAGTGAACAGATTTTATAAGGGTTTTTTGAAAAGTTTTCTAAAAAGCTCTAAAAACGAAAGCGTCTACTGGTCGTGGATAAATTGCGTGGGGATCGAATTTTTTCAACTCAGGTGGGAAACTGACTGGAACCTTATGGGAGATCATAACGATGAAAGTCTTATGTCTTCGGTGTTTCCGACTGAAAGTAATGCACGTATAATAGGAGGACGGATTGCGGAACCCCACCATACCATACCAGCGAAGTTGGCCGGTGAAGCTGCTGAAGGCCGCGCTATTCTGTTCAATTTCAACCCTCTGATTTAATTATTTCAATGAGTAGCTCGGCCGAACTAGCCAGGTGGGCTTTCGTTCGGCAAAAAAAAATGGTGTCGAGCCCTGATAGGTGTTTACTTGGAATTTTGTGTACAATATTTTAATTAAAGCGCGTTCCCTATGATTACTTCGTTCAAAGTCACCCGCGGACCGGATTGTGACCCGTGGGCCGTATGTTGGACAGGCCTGCTCTACCGTGTGTCTTTGACCTCAATTTTTACAAAACACAAGCTTTCGGCACTTGAAAAAAACAATTGCCCAGCACAGGAAAGCAAAACCTATTTTATTGCTATATTTAGCGGTAGATGATATTAAAACGAGACCGAGGCTAATTTCGGGCGCGGCCGAAATTTGGATACCGTTCGCTCTCCCCTGGGCTCAAAGTTTTTTCGAGCGTACCTAGGATTGTATTTAATCCCCTCCCCCCATTATTTTCCTTCCGTCTTCACAAAAGTTCCGTTGCGTCGACAAAACAATAGTTGTGTGGAGTTTGGTTGGAATAAGTGGGCAAATAATATAATATAATATAATAATATTTACTCAGAAAATTTTATTGGGGGATGTGGGAGCATGGCCTCATAGTACGATCCTATTTTCTTTGACCTTTTTTGTTGCTTTGATTAAGACACATTAATTCACGGTTTTGTGAAATTTGTGTCAACATTTTTTCTTAAAAGAACCAAAATGGTTGGATTTGTATGGCAGCCCCATGGTCCGAATTGATCCATTCTTACATATGTTTTGTGTCATTAATAGAAATACATTTGTGTGAAATTTGGTTGAAAATGGTGCACAAATAAAAAAGTTTTTCTTAGAAGAACGTTGGGTTTGTATGGCAGCCCCATGACTCCATGAAATTTTGTTGTAATTGGTTCACAAATAAAAAAGTTTTTCTTAGAAGAACCTAATTTTGGGGGTGAATCAAACATACAAACAGCCTGCAACAATAAGAAGCACGTGTGCAAAATTTCAGCTTGCTAGCTTCAATACCCGCCGAGTAAAACGCGTGGCAAAAGACAGACAGACAGACGAACATGCTCCAATCGACTCCCCAAGTCATGCTGATCATACTTTTTATATGGTCGGAGATGCTTCCTTTAATGCGTTACAAAGTTCAGGACAAAGTTAATATGTATACCTTTCACTCTATGAGCGAAGGATATAAAAATTAGGTGACTGTCTCGTGTCACCTATCGCCATACACAAAGCCAGCTCAGATTTATGACGTTGCCATATTCAAAAAATGTATTTTGTATCTTTCTTCAAATTAAACTTGAATGTTCTTGGATTCACTTTACAGAGATGATCGTTAAGGCTGTGGTTAAAAATTAGAACTCAAAATATCGAGTTCTTTCAATCGTCCTTATTACAACGCAATAGCCAACAATACAATTCATTTAATATCGACGATCTAGAGATGGTAGTTTTTGAGGTTCTGCATTCCTATCTAAAATTTTGTGTTTTGTTTTTACCTGCACTGCTGTTTTTATATTTTATAATTTGATGCAAATGTTGCGGTATGCGAGACAAAATATACAAGCAAATTGTTCCCACTATGGCCACAACCATCAAAACTACAAGAAAGGTACCCTTTATTAAAAAAAGAATAAAGAACTGGCACGAAAGGTCAAAGTTTAACCATTTTTGTGATTACTTAAATTTACATATTTTACCGAATATCCAAAAAAGACGAGGACCTCGCAAAATTTTGTCGCCTGGTGCCTCACAAAAGCTAAAATCGCCTCTGGTGCAAAGCAAGTAAAAAGTTGTAATTTTGGGTGCCAAATTTAAATAGAAAAGTGACTGTCACAGACACAAGTTTTAATTGAACTTGGTAATGTAATGTGTCTGTAGTCTGGCTGGTGCTGTGGTTAGGGCTCACACCTTCTGTGCACAGGGTCGTGGGTTCGAGTCACACCGTGAACCAATTCAGTTTATGGTGATTTTCGAAACCTCGACACATGTGACGGACTATGATCTCACTCAGACGTTAAACGGGTTCCTATTTATGTTGCTGCGTGCTGTTGATCTCAACACCTCAACAAAAAAGCAGTTAAGCTCGTGGAACTTGGATGTCACTAACACATCTGCGACCTTAGTCCAATGTTGGACTGTCGCACCTGTTATTTATTTTAATGTAATGTGTGTAAGGAAATAAACTTCCCAAATTTCCCCTAAGGGCTTTCAGGCGTCCCCTAAACTCTTTTTAAAAACTATTTTTCTCTAGGAAGTCGAAAAAACTCCCTACATTAATGGATTTTCCCCTAAATTGGTAACACTGGTGCACGGCAAATAATAGTTTCTCTGCCGGCGTTATGACGTAGTATTCTGATTCCATGCGTTCGTACTGTAATAATATTCAAGTGATTTGCTTTACATTACAATTTTATCGTTGGTTTTTTTATGACATATTATTTTCGCGTATCATTGCATTCCGCAACTACATACATATTATTCTTCCCACTTGTTTGGGGGACTTTTTTTTGGTCGACTCGAATCTGAGTGTCACTTGCTGATAACACATTGTTGTCACCAGATTTTCATTTTCGTACTCATAATACATGCCGCATATTGATATCAGCTTTTTTCGCCACAATTATAGGATGTCCTTTCTTTAGCTATAGTTATAGCAGAGCAGGCCACCACCACCAAAACTGTGATTAATGAAAAGTTTACATTTGCAGTGCGGGTGGTAAATTCTATCTGTTCAGTTGCAGATAAATTTTGTGTGGAAACAATTTTTGTAAAAGAGGGTATGGGTAGTTCCCCTTACAATAAACTGGTATCGAGATTCATACTGAATGAAAAACAAACATGTAGAAGACAAATTGCAAATACATAGTGATTGTTACAAGCTACAGTCTAAATTATACAAAATCCCTTATTTCTTATAATCACAATAACAAGAATGACATCATTTGTATAGCATGTACATATTAGCCTATTTCAGCATATTCCAAGATCCTTACATGGCCTGGCCACCCAATTGAAATTTAAAACCCACACGTCTATATGCGTTGTCTATTGATTGATTTTACTCTTGTGGTCGAGATAAGAGAGAGTGCTAGTCAGCCTGGTATTATGTTGTCCGACAACGCGACGCACGGGTCGTCGTAAACCATACTCCCCATACTAGACTGTTCACCGAATTTATTTATAGGAAAGGACATTTTATGAAACTCTCCACATTTTAGCCTATGGAGTCTATGGACTTATGGATGAACGGCTCCAATATAACGCTCGCATGTGAATCGAGACAATATTGAAGGAAACGGCCGACCAGCAGGGAAGCAGAAAAACGTAAGCGGGCGGTGGTAATGTTTATCCAAACCGTCCGTGAAATATGATATCCAATTCAAGGAGTTTTCAATGGTTTGTATGCTGAATAAATAATCAACACGACACGAAGAGAGAAAAAAATAAAACAATAGATACGGATAATCCTATTAGAGTGGTGAAATTAAATTATATTTAGAAAAGTTGTGAAGTCGATGGAGAAATTCGGGAGAATGGTTTTGTTCGGGAGATTCGTTTTAGCAGAGAAGTTGGAATTTGTGACTGAGGTGTGATGTTAGAGATATTCCTAATGAATAAATGGCGCCGAAATCATATTTTATTAGTTATTACAGAGAGAAAATACACTTAATTCCGGGGTCAAGTGGTTAGTATTTAGGCTGATTTCTGTAAAGGACTCTTTCTCATTTTGTTTGCAAAAATATTGTTCGAAGAGGTCATAAAGAAAAGCAGACACTATTTCACCTGTTGTATCTTTTCGGTCCAATGTTATATCTGTTCTATTTATAAGTTATCATTCAATTCAATCTTTTCGATTTCTGCCCGAAAGAGTAAGTCCAAATTCAGCTATGTATTTGGTATGCCATTCGGTTTAGATTCTATACACTTGAAAAAAAAATTGACTAATTTGATTGACATACTTTTCAACTTAAATCCAATAAGTGTACATATTGCACTCAATTGAATTCAATATTTTTTATGATTGTATACTCATGCAGAGCATATCACTCGCAATTAATAGCAGTTGTTTTATAGGCCTGTTTTTTTGTACTCTGGTAGGCTAGTTTAGTGTAACTACATGCAGTTACAGTAACAACATGACCCATACATGTAATGTTGTTATTGTAACCCCATGCTGTTACACTAAACGAACCTATACCGGAGTACAAAAAAAAACACAATATTCTTTGCAAATACAATTTTCGAGATTACAGTAGACTCGCGCTAACTTGAACTAATTGAAACCAGCCTCATTCAAGATAACGAATTGTTCAACCTAGCGAATGCCTTATATCCATATGAGTTAAAATAAGTATTTTCAGTTATTTTCAGTTAACTTTATCATTAGCAGTACCTATAATGAAAATGGTGTAATTAAGGTTTGTCACTTCTTTTGAGAAATGGTGTCTAGCACGGCCTTTTCTCGTAACGACTGAAGAACACTAACATTCCGCGGGCTGACATTTACACGCCCATTGAATAACCGGAAAATGGTAACGGCTTCAGTTGATGTTATCCGCTCGTTTTCACCTGAAATTGGCTCAATTTCGGAGTCACTGCTTGCGATAGATTCAGCATCGGTGATTGGGATATCCTCATTCCATGTGCATATGTCTTCAAGTGTATATTCAACCTAAAATACATTTTTACTGTTACAATAGAAAAGCAATTTCTTAGTTTCAGCATCCGCTACCTGCGGAGTTAGATTCTGGAGAATATCGCTTGCTTCCTTGGCTAAGTCGTTTCTCTTTCTCCATTTGCTCTTTTAGCACGCTTAGAGGAATATTTTCTTCATCATATAAGTGGGCAAAGCTTAAAGCTGCGTAATGAACCAGCCAAATTTTTTGTCCAGACAATTTAATGTGAAAACAACGGTAAACCCATTACAGAAAGTTGCACAAAACGTCTGCATTTTGATAACACAATAAATAAATTTGCAAGAAATGTTGTTCAAGTTATAGCGCATTTTGATTTAGTTCAAGTTATAGTGCAGTCAACGGAAAGAAAAAAATGTTCAAGTTAACGTATAGTTCAAGTTGGCGGAGATTCAAGTTAGCGCGAGTGCACTGTATTTATTTCATTTTCTTTGGGTTCTATCTGCAATTCACATACATGTGTACGTTTTCATTATTCACTCAAAATTTCGTTACTTTAAAGAAGTGGAGATCCAACGTTGGGGTTCAAACCTTCTCCGAAATGCTGCTGCTCCTTGGATGACAAATAGCGTTAATAGAAAATGAGGAGATTTTCTAGGTTTGAAAAGGCGCAAAATGAGAAAATCTTGCACCCATGCATACAAGGAAGAATAAATTGAACCGATCTAACCGCTATTAACCACGGTATTCAGCCTCACAGGGAATGTGGTAGTATAAGATATTTACTCCTATTCTGAGGCGCTTCTAACTCTTCCTACTGCAGCCAGAATTCCATTTATAATTTCTCCATAAGCTTTAGATAGCTATTAATTAAGTCCTTTACATAATTTGAGGATAAAAGAAGAAATAGTAAGTCTGGCGATATCTTTACGCGGCCTGGTCCGAATCTCAGACGTTTTTTTTTTTCAGTCATAGAATGGCCATAGCTTCCTTGATATGACCCAAGTTCTAATGTTCCCCCGATCACGAGCATAGGATTCATGAGATAATGAGAGGAAATATTTCTTTTGACAGCTGTCATCGGAATGTACACACGCTTCGCATGAGAGCTGTCTATTGCGGTCCCCATTTTGGCCAACCCATCTGCTGCAACTTCACGATTTTAAGATCATCCAGATCGTTAAATTAACTAGTGCCAAGAAATCTTAAACGTTTCTCAAGTAAAGCTGAGCAATGACGGAGAAGGTGATGTACGTTCTCTTTATCTACATCCTCACAGCTTCTGCAGTAGTATTTGTAAGGAGCTTTGAATCTTCTGGCAATCTCCACGATAGGAGAATGCGAATATGTATCCAGTCAAATGACAATAACTTGGCGGAGCTACCATTGAACCATCTTGCTTTGGCCCTGCGTTCTGAATCCTCGTTAACTTGATAATGAGCGGTTTAATGCTTCCGTGGTCGGCCTCAACACCTAGAGCCAAAAATCTGAAACGTTTCTCAGCTAAATGGTCTGCACAGCAGTTGCCCGCAAAGACACACTGACCCGGTATCCAGCATAGTGTTATGCTACAAACGCGACCCATCTCTTTACCAACACGACCGCACTTCTCTACAGTTCTCGATGTAGTCAGTACTGACCCGAGTGATCGAATTGCAGCCTGACAGTCAGTAAACAGAGTTAGGTCCCTTTTAGTTATGACGTGACTTCCATAATCCCAGGGACCACCGCTTGGAGGACACTGCAAAAATCATGAATACGAAGAGACAAATACATGTCCAGTTGCTCCGAGTATATTCCAATACCAACTCCTGCGTCGGTCCTGGCACCATCAATATAAACATTAATAACTCCACTTGTCAGGGGCGTGTTATTATCCCATTGATCCCTCGACGGAATCAAGCGGTTGGGGCTCTTATCAAAAGAATATTTGGGAACAATGTAGTCAGTCTCCAAAGGAAGCGTAAATAATAGGACTCGTTCGGTTTCTAGTAAAAAGGACCAACTGCGTTTTGGTTGGATTGATTCCAACACCGCTGAGGGTTGCCCACATCGTTAAAAAACAGCGTATTCTACAATAACCCACTAAGGCAGTGGTTCCCAATCTTCTTGAGTTCGCGCCCCCCTTGCGAGGTCTGCTGATCCTGGCGCCTCCGAGAAAATGTTGGCCGAAAACTGAAAATAAGTGTGCAAAAATTGCCCTGGGCAAGGAATGCTATAATTTTAGACGTAAGTTCGGAATCGCAATCTAAATTGTTTGAACATTTGTTTGTTAGTGCAGCTTATTTCTTTGAATTACTTAGGAAATTGTTAGAAGAATTATTTAAATTTCGTGATTTTTCCTTTTTTAAATTTCATTGTGAGTTTGGCCATGGATTTCCCGGAGAAATCCAAATCCGGAAATTTTTTTACCAAAGATCATTCTATCCATTTTTTTCTCGGCGTAAAATATTCTCATATTTCCGTCTATTTTGCAACAACGGTTGATTTCGAAAAAAGTTCGAGGTGGAATGACAGTGTTGAAGCAAACCTAACGACGATGGCAACATCATCAGCATAGGCTTTGACTTTGCAGCCAATCTTGTTCTAGATTCAAAAGCAATTGATTGAACGCTACATTGCAGAGGAAAGGAGATAAAATTCCCCCTTGCGGTGTACCCCTATGCGCATATCTAGATGCAGTCGCAGTACATACATGCGTCTGAAAGACAGTAGTATGCTTCCGAGAGTGCAAATTAAACTCTCAACATGTAAAGAGCATCTCTGATCGCCCTGGGATTAATATAGTTGAATCTGCCTTCAATATCTAAGAATGCAAGTCTGCAGGGATAATGCCATCAGGTCCAACCGATTTAAAGCGCTCAAAGTTAGATATCGCCCATAGGATCTTCTCACGGTCGAGTACAGATGCCGTATCACATGACTCTGTGCGACTTACCAGGAGGTCAGATGAATCAAAAGCTGAGCTTCCAGAGAAATGCGTAACGAGTAGCCACTCAATGGTGTCGATGCATAAGGGCGTTATCTTTTGGATGAAAACATGGCATAGATGGGTTCGACGTCAAAACTTTTCTAAACCCAGATATCTCCTAAGACCCTTCAATATTTTTACAAAAACTTCTCTAACCGTTGGGTTTAGGTCCTCTTAACTCTTTCTTAAAATAATATAAATGTTTTTTATAGGAGTGCCAATCGGATTCAAGCCTTGTGGCCTTGGCTTTATTAAAGCTTCTCCTACACGTAACTCTTAATTCAGAAATCTTAGGAGTTGGCAGGACACGATTCGGCGGTCGCAACTTGGAAGATATCCCGACAGATTTCAGACAGTGTCATGAATACAGTCTATCTGAACATATGACTTTGTAATTGATGTCTTGTATGCTCCCGAGTGCGTGACACGCCTTCATAATTGCAAACCATTCAGCCTGGAAAATGCTGGCATAATCAGGGTGACGGTAGGATACGGTGATCATAAGTGTGTCACAGAAGACTCCTGCAGCCACATCTACTCCATTTTGTACCCGTACCCTATTACCTGACTCCCCTTCAAAATCGGATTAAATTGGCTCAGTAATCACGAAATCGTGGTTCAACTATATGATCTGTTAAGGATTAGGGTACCATTAGATGATTCGTAGAACCTAGAATTTTTAGATTTTGGACATTTTGAAGCTACGATTGCAACAACAAGTTATTAAAATTTTACGAAAATTTGTAGGTTCTAATTAATAATTTTTTTTTTTGCCAAATCGACCGTTTAGCCCCACTCAAGAAGCTTAAAACAAAACATCATCCTAGAACAATAAATCAACAATTGCCATTTTACCCGGACCCGTACTGCAAACTGTCGCAAGTTTATTGCATCTTCTCACACAAAAAAAAACAGAACATAAAAAGTAAAATTAACTCATCTTATGCAAAAGTGCCGCTTCCCGTATTATATGTCTATTCTCCAAATTTAGGCCAACTCCAATTTCAACACAAAAGTAAATCTCTTGAAATTTGATGAATTTCGTTCAGCAAAAATGAATACTTCTGTATATATATGGTGAAATTAACATCTCTAACAACAACACAACCTTAAGATTATCCTTTCTCAATTCCATTGAGAGTGAGAGTCAAAAAAAAAATAAGAAAAAGAAATCCCTAGATCCATTTCTTCGTTTTTGGTTGTTGTTGTCGTTCGTTACCCTTTTGTTCGGAGGAAAAAAACCCATTGAAATGGGTTCGTTTTCCCGCTTCTTCCATTTCTTGTACTTGTACTCTCTTGAGCTTCCATTCAGCGGTCAGTAGCGAAGCGACTAACTGAAAAAAGGGATTTCCTTCCTCGGGGAAAGATGTTTGTAATAAAAAAAAGCGACGCGACTCAGCAAAAGGAAAGTTCCGTTTCTCTTCTTTGATCTAAGGACCTACTACAATAAATATTTACGGCGGAAATTACCCAATCGTTGTAGCTAATATCCTTTAAGCGCAAAGAAAGAAGAAGAAAAAAAAAAGTGGCAGCAATTGACATGCTAGGAGAGTACTTCAATTTTTTTTCGGTGTTTTTTTTTTGTGGAAAAGGACATAAAAAAGAATAAATAAATGGAGGAAATCGTTGGCAGCAAAATATAAGGCAGAGAAATTTAGAATGGGATTAGCAGAGACATTAAAATTTACCGAGACATTGACATTCAGTTTAGTGTAATAGGTATGTACGTGACGTGACGTTTTAATGGATATGTAATCATAATTTGAGGTGGAATTTCAAGAATGGAATTGTAAGTCCAGCCACTGCGTAGGCCTGATCCTCAGAATCATGTTTAGCCTTTTTGTTTTATTCTCGTATAGAAATTATACATACATACTTTGTTTGTTAGATGAACGCATGATGGACAGCGTCGGTTGGGAAGTTTACAATAAATTAATCTTATTATTCTTTGACGGGAATTACAATTATAAAAACCAGGTTAATTGCTTAAGTCTTTCAATTGGTCTTATTGATTTTAGAGTTGGATTTACGTCTTTGACTGCTGTGTTTAAAATTGACACTGCTTACGCTAATATAGCCACAACCATTGTGTTGTCAATTTGGCCTCTTCACTGCTCCTATGAAACACCGAAGCTAGGGAGCATTTCAATTGTAGAAAAAATATTTGTCCACCTGTTGACGCATATTAAATTTTTGGGGTTGGTTATGATATCCTGCTAATCATATTCCCATTTTTCAAAATTCAGACCTTCATTATCTCGGCAGTATAAAATCTCGCTCAATTAATATCCCGTCTAATCAAAATCCCGCCAACTTAATATCCCAGTTTTTCTATAACCCGCTTATACTGCTTTTCAATATCCCGGTTTTTAATATCTCTCATTCAAAAATCGTGCGAGATTTATACTTACCTTCTATGGCGGGATAGAAAAAAGCACCAAAAAAATCAAAAAGAGGGATTCTAAACGGGCGGGATTTTGTTTTTCGGGATTATGTAGGTATTCCTAAAAGTAACTTTTGGTGGTATTTTGACGGGATTATTTCAATTTCCACTAGCTGGATTCTAAAAAGGCGGGGTTTTTAGTGGATGTGGCGGGATTTTGTAATGACGGAATTTGGTAATGTCGGGATAATGTAATGCGGTATTATGAACGGGCAGGATTTTGTTTTTCGGGATTATGTACTTATCCCGGTATTCCGATTAGCAAGAGAAATCGAAAAAATACAGGATCTCCAATCGAAAATCCATAAAAAACAAAATCATCTATAATTACAATAATTTTTTTAACCGGGTTTATTTTACCAACAACTACTTAATTTAAAGAGACTTTTTTGCTTCAGATTTTGTGTTTCACACCTGAAATTTGGTGGTTAGAATTTGGGCTTTGAGGATTTTAAAATTTGGAAATTAATACAGAGTGACGTGCGGATATTCTCATGAGGTATGCAGTGTCCTTATGGTCCGTGTTCTCAATTAGCCTCAATTAAAGCAATATGGGATGGTTAAATCAGGCGATCTTGCGGACATGCCAAATCGCCAACAAATTTTTGACAGAAAAAACCCATACAATTATTTTCTGCTTGTATTCTGCGCTTCTGTTTAGTTCACAAATACTAAATATATTAAATCACATACTACGTCGTTTGCAAAAAGTATAACATCTTCCGAAAGAGTGATTAATTTTGCGCCACATTCAACCTTCCGCGATGGTTGGCGTTCTAAACTCTCCGACAAGTTTATGCTGCATTAATTTGTATTCATGATCCTAACATTTAAATCAGTTTTCAGTTTAACTTAAGCAACACACAAACCCAAATATTATTTCATTATTTCATAATTACCCCAAGGAGTTCAACTTGACATCTTTGTCAACAGGAACAAAGAAATGAAACCATCATCCATCCATCCTTGAATCTCCTGTTTCTCATTGTTTCATATACGGACAACATTTCTGAATTCATCTGGCAGCTTTAAGACAACACCATTGAGGCCAAGGGCGTACTTCACCCGCCCGCTACCGTCTACCATCATACACACAGTTATGTTTTTTCGCCGCCCTTTCTTTCTTTAGAAGAACTAAAGTTTATGTTATGGGTTGTTCTGCTGTTATCCTTTTGTATAGTTTATCTGCTTTTCGGATTTTCTCACGAATTTCACTGTATACTCGTATTACTTTGTCCTACTCTCTGCAATATTGTGCCCTGTGTGTTGTTTTTCTTTGCGTTGCGTGCTTTTATAATAATTATTTACGAACATCGCGAAGAAAACGAGTAGATTCAAGTTCAGATGAGGATATCTAAGTATAAATCTTACGTAGGTGTGTGTAACTTAGTTGATTGTATGCAAAGTCATAAATGCTATGTCAAGGGAGTGTTAGGGGTGTTTTGAAATGGCACTGTTTGTATAAGCGCGAATCTGTCGTTAATTCAGATGTAATGTTCACATCGGGTTCCGAATTTTCTGAATCCTTTTTTTTTGTGCAGCAAAAAGAGTGAACGAGGAAAAGGGTACTCTATTAAATAGAATTGGTAATAAGGTCTTGACTTAGAATGTGAGGGTTAGCATTAATTAGAAGAGCGTCGATTTATCTGAAGTAATGTCAACAGGGATGATTCGGATTAGCTAAGTTCGCTTAATCGAATTTCTATGGAAAAATTAGAGGAGTGTCAAAAAAAATGATGAGCTCAAAAATTGTGCTAAACCACTAGAACAGAACGAAAACGGAAATTTCCAAGCAATTGAGTTATATCCTGTTGAGATATTGCTTCTTTCAGACTTCAAACTAACGGAACAGATTACGAAGTCTGCGGCTTCAAAATGCATAATTCAAAAAACAAATATTAAAAACTCGCAAAAAATGAATATGCAATATTTTTAAAAAAATATCTGTCCTCTCTAGAGCACCCAGTACATACACATATCATACATTTTTGGTACATCAGCACATTCTTTGATAACGAGATACTTTGCAAGATTAAAAATAAATCGCGTTTTAAATACATAAGACAGGCAACAACATTGACGTCGGCCGATGAGGAGCTGCCTCTTTGTTTATTTACTCATCGCATTAGGATGTCATTATTATCACATCATTCAAACGGAGTCGATTTCTTTCGCTTGATATGCTTCAGTTTTTCCAAATTGATTTTTAATGGAGATATTAAGGTGTGATTAGAAAATTAATATAAATTTTGATTAAAAATGCTTCCGCATTGCATTGAACATTTAGTTCGTAGAAAAATGGTGTGCGGTACCGGTGGGTTTTATCTATTTTCCCCAAATTTTATTGAAATTTCTCCCTATCTTGTAGACATTTTTATTGATATTGTCTTTTAGTGTTTTTTTTGTACTATTTGGATTCTAATCTATTCGGGGAATTTATTTTTTATTAATTTATTAAATCAAGTATAGTCGGCTTAGTATAGTGGTTAGGGCGCTCGCCTACGAAGCGTAAGATCGTGGGTTCGAACCCGTATCTAGGCAGATATAAATTAATAATGGGTTTAATTTTTTCGGATTTTGAAATGCTAAAGATTTACGGCACGCTTGCATTGGATATTCAGGTCAGAAACGCATCAATCTCATACCAGATGTAAGAGTGTCTTTTTTTAATAATCCACAGGAACGTAGACAGTATTTTATTTTAGGAGGGGTTCAACACTGGCAAGCCTAAAATATTGTCAACATCATGAATGATTTTCTTAGGAGGTGAAATTATCGGGCGCAAAAGTATTGTTCCGCAAATTTTAAAGCGAAATTTTAATAAAGGACAATCGAGAATGATCTTCTACAACATTAAACGACAAATGACACCTGTGCGTGTTTCGCCTTTTACTCCTAATCCTGATTACATCCAAATTGCATACAATTTCCGCTTTTTAGACCGGGGATCGTCTATAATCAGTGCTGTTTATGAACCCCGGGCAGGGTTTTCTGTGTCCGAGATCTGGAATCGTATTTTCTCAGTACAGCCAGCCATGACCGTCCCCTGGAAGCTGCAATTTGTGTCAACCCTGCATCCCTTTCTGCAAAAAAAAATTTGCTAGAGCCACCCCTTTAAATGGAGATTACTTAATTACTTATAGGAAAAAAGTCAAACTGGATGCAATAAAAAATACTACAAGTTTCCAACCTTGATACGATTGAAAAAAGTTATATTCTTGCTTTTACAAGATTGGATTTTCTGAGAAAATTCAATAATGTCAAATATTCAACCATCCCGAAATATTTTTCTTCGCATGCCTCTGCAAATGGCTATACTCTTCATTAGAATATTCCCCTATATGTATGTAGTTCAGATCTTAGGCTAAGAAATCATGTTTAATAAAATGTTCCTAGCAACGCTCTAGGAAAATTGAAATGCCCCCCGCATATGAAGATATTCATTGCGTGACATTTGATAATACTCAGAACCTTTCCAGCGAAAAGCTTAAAGCTCCAAACTCACATAATAAGCCCCGACATTAAGCCGTGCCGAGTTTCAAATCTTCCGATTTTTCAAGTGCTCGCATGATCTATTAAATTTTACAATACACATTGCTGAAGGGCCATAACAGCTAGATATTTTAAGCTGCGCGTTTCTTATGAGCCTTTGGGGCGGTTTGGAAGATCCACTTGATGCGCGAATATTTTGTGTTTTGTGATATCTAGTGTTTCCAGCGATTTTCCCGGAATGACGTGTTTTCTTTGGATTAATGTATAGGGAAAACATTATCCGAAATAGAGCAGATTTATCTAAGAGATTGAGATCCTAAAAGTGATGCGTCATCGGAAATAAATAGCGTAATTTATGAAAAAAATGTCTAGAAATAACGGCAAATTCACTAAAGCCCTGGCGGCCATTAGCCCTGGTTACGTTCCTGCTTTAGCAGATAAGATCTGAACCTGCTTGTAGAAACATCACTCCGTTGATTTCAACTAGATAGGTATGTCGGCAGTTTTTGCCTGGACCCCGCAGAGGAGTTCGTGTTAGACACATAATATTTGTGATGAAAGGTATACCGACTTTTTATGAGTTGTGACCCCACGGACCCGAACAGTGCTAGTATGGTTGATACGTCATGGCGTGAATATGTACAAAGGCCTTTGGGCGCTGACTATCTCGTGCAGTCGAGTCATGTAGGGTGGCTTATGGCATTACTGATTTTCTCCCTCTTTTTTTCGTATGATCAGTCATATTAAGGCCGGCATGTCGCAGTGTTTCCTTGCTGGGGAGGGTTCTGCTATAAGCGAACGTGCAAAGTTTCGGAGTTGGCGGCTTCGCATAACCTGAGCCACGAAGGGGAGAACCTGGGATATGCACGTCTGAATTGAGCCGGAGACTCAGCCTTTAAGGGGCCCGAAGTAGGATCACACCTGTCATTGAGAAGTCTTTAGAGAATAGTGTGCGTAAGGGATGTGTTTGCCCAGGGGACCATAGTCCCTACTCACCATTGTTATTTACCTCGCGGCCTCGTCAACTAGCTGCAGTAGCAGTCCCTAAGGTTAGTCCATGCACTGGAGGAAGAAATTCCCATTTGACAATTAAATCCTGTCAATAAAATGCTGAAGGTTCAAACAGTCCCATGGACCGTGAGGTAAGAGCGTAAAGCTTAGACACTCCCCTGACGATATCGGGACCATAGATCATTCCCTATGTTTTTATCTGGAGGACACTATACTATACACCTTCTCTATGAGTGCCCCGCGGTCGCTCTTTCTTGGAAATTCATGCTTTAAAGCATCACTGTAATCTTCGTTGTTGTTAAGGATTCTCCTGACGAAACTATGGGGCAATGGAACTCTCTTGGTCGTGCCCACCCAGGGACGACGAAATTTAATTTCATCCATTCATACGCTACGTTAGCTTCACGTAAAACATGTCTTTTTCCGAACCTCTGAATTTATTGAAACTTAATTCAGTAAATTAAAATAAAATGTCAAAAAGCAAGATATAACTAATTTAATTGTTGAGATATTGCTTACTAATTTCGTTCATATGTACATACATTTGATTTCATTACTATACCCTCCAGACACATTTATATCACATAATGCGTTCAGTGCTTTGCCATATATATCTCACCATATCAAAGATAAGATAAACTCAACATTATTCTCAAATAACTTTTAAATTACTCCTCTCTTTCTCTCTCTCTTTTCCATTCATTGTACACCGTCAGCTATAAAAACAAACAAACAAAACCAATAAAATAACACACAGCGACAAAACTAAAAGACAAACAAACAATACTGTCGTTGTCGTCGTCGTATAGTTGACGTTTTGTTTTCTCTGTAAACATAAACATACAATAGTATAGTTCCGACCCGATCTCGGGTGCAAAGAGAGAGAGAGTACTCTTGTCTCCGCTTGGATACTCTGAATAAACTTTATGAACTCTGTGACAAGGGCGAAAACCTCGACTTTGACTCCGTCGTCTAACCTGAACCTTATGAAACTGTTGTGCGTTATGTTGTAGCTTTCCTTCCACTAAGGTGGTGACAAATGATGATTGTACGTAAAAGTTGATTTCGTACCATGGAAAAGTCCTTCTATCCTTTTTCACGCCGCCCGTTCAACCATATGTGAAGGCTGCATTCAAACGAGACGAGTGGATTCCTTTAATTTCAGAACATAGGAAAACACCGTGATCACCGAGGTCTGATCAAAGACCTTGCAAAGGTGGGTTTCAAAATGCCACAAGGATTAAAAGCGTTTACGCACGTAGAAAAAAGAGAAAATCAAACGCACCAGCATTGTTTCGTATAAGCAGGTTTCTGAATAGCGCCGTCTGAACCCAGCCTAACCGCTGTTGTTGAAAGAAAATTTAAATATACTAGGGGGCTTCGCCCCCTGCTCGCTACGCTCGTCAACCACCACCCCCGCCCCTGTCCCTGCCCTGCCACAGCCAACGTCGAGCTGACGTGCTCGCGCTGCGCGCTCGCAGCACTGACTGACTGCTTTTCGTTCTTGCATCCATCCATGCTATACTTATCGACATTCGGGATTCATCGTAGCCAATCAGAACATTCATCATATTTTTCCATTTCCGAAGTTAGCATTTTTATATATAGAAGGATATTTGCTGACACATTCCAATGTTTATTCGAATCATTAAAAAAGTACCGAAGACTTGAAATGCTCTTCATTTCGACAATTTGTCAATATCCTACAATTATACTCGTATACCTAGCTGTGAAAATCACTGCTACGATGGCTGTAACTATCACACGCTATACACAAACACCACAAACCCCCATTTCTAGGCGTTTTAGGGGTGGCTATGAAAATTCTTCGCAGTAGTATCGTTATGTTGTGCGCCAAGTGGTGAAGGGCAATTTAGGTTAAGAGGACTCGGATTGTAATTAAACTGCACTCGACGTTGTCGTCGTCGATGATGACGATGCAGTAGGTGGAGTGCATCGTATTTGTAACTCACATATGCACTTTAAAATTGAAATCGATAATTGTTAAGATTTTTTTCACAGTTGCGATTTTTCCAGTATGTTTCAAATATTACTGCGGTAATGCAATTAGAATTACGTGAAAGTGCGATGGGGCTATGTTTAGTGGACTTTGTAAAACGCACGGAATACTCGTACATACTTATCGAATTGCGTTTTCTTTTTGATGATGTGTCAGGGTTGTTTTGTAAAGATGACACCACTTGTAATGAATAATATAGATACTGCTGAAGTGGAGGGTTGAATGCTTAGCGAAATGTTCACAGTTTACAAGCTCCGTTCAAAATTATTCTTAGTGCTATAGTCCTCATAGATATAAAAAAAACTAGGGGGCTTCGCCCCCTGCTCGCTTCGCTCGCCAACCCATGGGGCCGAGGCTAATTTCGGCCGCGGCCGAAATTTGGATACCCTTCGCTTGGGCTAAAAGTTTTTTCGGGCGTACCTTTGACTTGTATTTAATCCCCCTCCTCATTCTTTTTCTTCCGTCTTGACAAAAGTTTTGGGCTTGGTTGAAATAAGTGGGCAAATAAAAATATTTACTCGGAAAATTTTATTGGGGTCGCCGGAGCATGACCCCACAGTACGATTCCATTCGTTTTGAACTTTTTAGTTGCTTTGATAAGGACACATTAATTCAAGGTTTTGTGAAATTGGTGTAAAAAAATGTTCCTTAGAAGAACCAATATGGGGGGTTTGGTTTGTATGGCAGCCCCATGACCCCATGGTCCGATTTGATTCATTCTTACATATGATTTGTGTCATCAATAGAAATACCTTTGTGTGAAATTTGGTTGAAATTAGTGAACAAATAAAAAAGTTTTTCTTAGAAGAACCTAATTTGGGGGTTTGGATTTGTATGGCAGCCCCATTACTCCATGCTCCGATTTTATCCATTCTTACACATGTTTTGTATCAACAATAGAAATACATTTGTGGGAAATTTGGTTGAAATTGGTGAACAAATAAAAAAGTTTTTCTTAGAAGAACCTAATTTGGGGGGTTAAGTTTGTATGGCAGCCCCATGACCCCATGGTTCGATTTGATCCATTCTTGCATATATTTTGTGTTATCTATAGAAACATATTTGTGTGAAATTTGGTTGAAATTGGTACACAAATAAAAAAGTTTTTCTTAGAAGAACTCAAATTGGGGAGCTAGGTTTGTATGGCAGCCCCATGACCCAGTGATCCAATTTGGGTGAATCAAACATACAAACAGCCTGCAACAATAAGAAGCACGTGTGCAAAATTTCAGCTCCGTAGCTTTTATAGTGGCCGAAAAAAAACGCACTGCAACAGACGGACAGACGGACAGACAGACAGACAGACATCAGACAGACGGACATCGCCCAATCGATTCATCTCGTCATGCTGATCATATATGTATACTTTTTATATGGTCGGAGATGCTTCCTTCAATGCGTTACAAACTTCATGACAAAGTTAATATACCCTTTCACTCTATGAGCGAAGGGTATAAAAATAAAGTGAGGTTTAAGGGTTTTTCTATTTTTCTTAACTACTCCTTCGGTAGTTGTATTAAAAATTCGAGAGATTCATTGGTTTATTTGGTCTTATAGCGAACCCTTCAATTTGATCTTTAGTTTATCGATTGTACAAAAAATGTTCAAATAATTTTAACAATTTCGGCAACGAACAACTGTCATGTGACAATAATTTATTAAAGGCAAATTGGGCTGCAACATTCGGACGCAGTAAAAACATTAAATTGAAAAAAACATTAAACCTACACCCAGCAAAAAACGTGTATTAAAACCAATGAAGTTTTTACTTTACTTCTAGTAAACAGACAATTTCTTTAAACGTATGAAGTTTGAATATAATTAATTAAAAATGCCATTGGGTCAAATACACTTTCATAGAATTTATGATTTCGGTAGTAATAGAATTATAACCTGCCCACATACAACTAATGCAACAAATTACATAGAATGAAGTAAATCAAATTCATGGGAACTATGATAATTTTCCATAGCCTCTATGTATAAACATTTTAAGTTTGTATCTCACCGCGTATCAAGTAGTTACGATTTTAGAAACGTTGACAACATTCCACTTCTGGTCTCATGGCAATGTGCACGGACTGGCACGCAGGCGGACCGGGTTCGAATCCAAGTTTCGGCATAAGGTTTTTTATGAATAAAAAAATATAAGAATTTGAAATAAAAATAAATCACAATAAAAAAAAATAAAAAAAATATTCTTTCATTTTTTTTAATAAAATTCAATGAAATTTTTACATAGAATCGATGAACAATCTCATTGTTATAATCGAATTTTCACTTAATATTTTCAATGATATTTCTATCATTATCCCAAAAAGGCTATTTCATCGGCTCCAAATCATAGCCAAAATTTCATACGTCCTATGCAATTTTTCTTTAATAAAAGTAATTTTCTTTCTGAGTGTAGCTTAAGAGTTTTCCTTTGCTGAAAGAAAATTTACGGGATTAAATAAATAACCTAAGGGCGTGGTTAAGATCTTCTGTGAATTGCATAAACTGCTTGTAATTGCATTTTCAATAGCTTTTAAGCTTGGCATGCAGTTTAACCCTTCTGTCGGCACAAAGGTCTGGCCAGACCTCTGGCACTATATTTTGGTCAAAAAAGTACAAAAGATGATATCGCAGCGACTTCATATTTCATGATATCCTAGAATAATATGTTTAGAAGCATTTTGCAAAAATTAAAAAAAAATCGGTTGAAGTTTTGAGTATGTTTTTGATGATTTACAATTTATAGTGCTTTTTGATACCCAATAGGTCTGGCCAGACCTATAGTTTTCCCCCCTTTTTGGTCTTGAGATAAAAAGTGAAAATATTAAACTCTCTTAAAATTCTCCTATGATGTAATAATATCATTAAAACTCAGTTTATACGATAAACGATAAAATTTTCTGAAATTTTGCTTTAAAATGCCGTGAAGTTCAGAAATAATTGGATACGCTTTATTTTATCACATCTTATAACATCACCTAATCAACTGAGATTTGATTCTAGAAAATTCAAACAAGTTTTATTTCCTTTGTAATAGTAAGAACTAAGTATTAGTGACTTACAAAAGTGTCTCTAAATAGATTTCATTGTGATATTTACGGAAAATTTAGAATCAAATGATTTTTGCGCTTGAAAATTCCCAATTTCTTTCTATTTCCCCAAATCTGCAGACTAAAATCGGGGTTCAATCTACCAACAAAGCGCCAAATACTTCTCCAAAGATATTGAAAACAGAAAACTTTCTGTACGGATACGCAATGAAAGAAGAAAAGCAAATAAAGAAGAAAATAAGGGAGGAACATGTTTGTACGAATACCACTTCAAAATATGTCTACTTAAATACGCTTCCAGTATATCTACGAAAACGATTTTAATGCTGTTATTGTTTATAAATGGCTGTAAAGAATGGATGGAATGACTCCACCGTAGTAGGTCCAGCCAGAATATGCGTATTGTAGTAGGTGCCGACTGAAGGGTTAAGTATTTCGCAATTCGTAAAAGATCTTTTGCGAATTGCTTTAGCTGCTTGAAATTGTGTTTAAGCTTTTCAGAAACTTGTAAGCTTTGCATGCAGTTTAAGCAATTCGTGAAAGATCGTAGCCGCAGACTAATTCTTCAACCCCTTCTCTACTTTTACTTGAACCAATCGAATAAAATTTATCTTATGTTCTCTATTGGAATATTTAGCACATCATTAAGCAATTTTCCATGTCGTTAATTAAACAAAGCATCGATAAATAAATTAATGGAGCAACTCTATAATAGATCCCTCTGAATAGGATCCAATATAAATGCTAGGAATTTATCGATATAAACAAGGCAGCCAGCAAAACCATATCAATGGTATGGAATGGTGGTTGTATATGAACATAAGCAAAAGCAAAAGATGTTAGGCCATAGCCATCATAGAATAGACAATCTTCCGCACTATCATTGTTAAGACGTTTGCTTCATTAGTTATCTAATTCTCTGTGTGTTGTTAGTCGGTTTTGGACTATGAATGCCGAAGGCTTTTATGAGTCTTGAAACAAATGATTATAATCATCTATGATGTTAATCCTTAAATAATAATGACAATTGTCATTATAGTCGTGTATAAAAGATTGGTATCTTTATTGTTGGAATAGGGATAGCGAATGAATGCTGTGTTATTATTTTAAATGTTTGTGTTTGGGTTTGCTCGGAGTTCATAGATATCGGGTCTCAGCATGTAATTTGAAATTAAATTTAATTGTATTTCAAAAATTAGCAAACACTTTGAATTTGATGCATTTTTTTTTTTTGTAAACCATTGGCTAGGGAGAGGGAATAATGGACCTGTCATTGGAATAAGGTTGCAGATGCGTTGGTGACATCCAATTTCCAAAATCTTAACTGTTTTTTGTTGACGTGTTGAGATCAACAGCACGCTCAGCAGTGTTATGTATCCTCATAAATGGGTACTCGTTTAGCATCTGAGTGAGATTGTAGTCCGTCACATGGGTCGTGAGCTCGAAAAACACTAAAACTGAACTCGTCCACGGTGAGACTCGAACCCACTACCCAAAATAAATAGGTTATTGTAAAAAAATAATCTTTGAAATTTTGAGTTCCATAAAAATTTACGTCTATTTGATTGAACCTATTACGTAAAGCAATAGGACCGTATTGCTTGCAGCAATGCATATCCCTGCAACAATAATGCTTCTTTTAGAGCTGATTATAGCGGAGAATTCTGTGAATTAAGGCTCAAATTGTTGGTTAAATACTCTCACCTCTCAGCTTTGTGATATCGGCATATGTCCTCCGAACTCAGGGGTGATCGACAAGTTAGTCTCTATGTCGTGATGTTAAAATTGCAAACATATTGGACATGCTCATTATTCTAACTGGCAGAGGATTTAGCTGATTGCTTATTATGTTATGCTTAAATATTTGGGCTTTCAAAATACTTTATTGTGCATTGTGTTTCCCTAGAACTTACATATACCACTTAGTACAGTAAGACCCGATGATCGCATTATTTTGACTAAATGAATCGTGTGAATTTAATTACAGTGGAAATTCGATAACTCGAAGCTGAAGGGAACTAGATTATATTTCGGGCTATGGGAATTTGCGATATACCGAGTTGTTGAGCTATCGAGTCTAAGTTAAAGAAAATTCGAGAGGTATAGAGTCCGTTTTATGGGCATTTTATTAGTTAGGTCATTTTCTCAACAAAAAATTAGTCCAAAACTTTGTCCATACGAATTTTCATTAAATTTCAAATTTAAGTTGTAAATTTTGAAAATTGCTGGAAACAGCCCGCCACGCCAATAAAAGCAAGCGGATAGGTCGAGCTACCTCCTCAAAACAGAATAAGCAACGAAATTTTTATGTTACCGCATTTTTTTTATGAATAGTAAACATAAATATCGAAAACATAAATTTTAATTTTAATTGCTTAAAACATCAAATTTTTCATTGATTAATTTGTGGTGATTTCAAAAAAACTGGAATTTTGTCTTAAGGTCTGGGAGACCCCACTAAATCATTTACGTACACTGAAAAAATCATTTGCTAAAAACAAGAAGAAAATACAACAAAAAGCAATAATTTTCCTAATTTAAGATGTATTTTCTTGTTCCAAGAAAAGTCTTTGCTTAAAATAATGTTTATTTATTTATTTTAAGCAAATAGTATTCTTACAAAAAGAAAATACGTCTTAAATCAGGAAAAATTATTCTTTGGCTGTTTTTTGTTGTATTTTTTCTTGTATATGATTTTTTCAGTGTATGTGAAAATCACCTGGACCGTCCGAGGGTTAAGAGTCACAACAAGAGTCAGGTACAAATTCGTCACAGATGACTCTCGCAAAATTTACCGTTATGGAATCAACATTTTTCAAAAAAAAAATGTTGAGGAGCATTGTTGGAGCTTTTGAAATTTCATTTTATAATCCACTACTCAGTAAACGTTACTATTATATCCGATATTCACGATTTTTTGAATACTCTCATTGTAATGTGTGAGCCCTCGTAGCACTAGTAAGGCCTCGGGCAAGACGGCAAATTACCGTCCTAAGATTTTTTATTTTCAAGTGTTTTGGGGGATGCGTCGACCTCATTCTATCGGGCAGGATATTTATTTGACGCATTCTAAATTTGAATTCCATCCAGAAATTCATATTCCATTCCAAAGATTCAATACAGAAAAAAGAGACACCGATACCATAGAGTTTAGGCACCTTTTCTTTGTGCTTATCGTGTACTGATTGATGCAAATTTAAAATTGAGTTATTCTGCCTAAAATTCCCGAGGCATTTATTTACTAGACAAAACTTGTTAAAAAAAATTGCCGGCTGGATTTAACTCCGGTCTGGGTTGTGCTATCACTACTGGAAAATATTCTTCCGAAGGAAATACTGCGCATTACAGGAACAATGCTCAAGGTTATATAAACACCGCGTATACGTCCTTTCTTATGGTTTAAGAAATAGCAATGTCACTAAAACAGACTCCACATTACCCAAATATTAGTAATAGTAACCCCACGGGTCATCACTGAGAGAGATAAAGTAAATTTCGGCTACTCTAAATACGCCTCTACTAAAATGACCAAGCAGACTCTGACCAAACCAACCTTCTTAGTGAATTCTCGGCAATTGCTTAGTTCAGGCTCTAGCTTCTTCAAAATTCATTTAGTTTCCTGGAGCTCTTAAGGATAATTTGTTTGCGTTACAATAATTGCACAGCTCCTTCTTTCGGAAGAAAAATAAAATGCCGAATATGGGACTTTTATACCATTTTCAACATGAGTTCTAGACATCAAATGAAAGTAACGATTTCGCAAAGGAAATTAACGCTTTAACAAGTAAAATTATTTAGACAGCAAATCGCTTGTCTTGTTAAAGCGGAAATTTCATTTGCGTAATCGTTAATTTCATTTGATGTATAGCTAATTTGAATTGATAAGTTGAATTTGTCTTGAAACTGCTTATATAAATTGGAATCATTTTTTTAAATTCAATCGCAGACGTTTGAAAGAGAACGGTGCACTTGGTTGCTGCTGTTTTAGTGGTCTTTCATTAGCAAAAACTTTTCTTACATTTACGTTGATGTCAGACTTCTTAGTTGGAATTTATAGAGTTGCTGTCCTTTATCAGTTTAAGCTCCATCCTCGAGAGTTTGTTACCATTAATTTATAAATGTTTTATTTTTTGCCGAACATTAGTTTCAGCTTTCTTGTAGTTGCCGCCTCAAAAATTGGCCGTCCCAGTTGACCGCTCGGCTTGCCCCTTCCTAGATCGGGTGCTGTCTACGGCGAATTTAAATCGAGGATTTAATAAGACCGGTCGGAAGTGTAAATCCCCTCTAAGTGAACTTTGTACAAATATTTGCTAGACATGTGCTCTTCTATAACGTGCGAAGGTTGCTGCGAAATTGGGTTCTTCCTTCTAATTTGCAATCAGGCCTGGAATGACTTTCATACTACCACATTTATCGGCCCATCTTATGACATTTTTCTTACTCAAAACCGACAAAAAAACCCTTATCTGACATTGATGAACATTTAATTTAATTAGAGCAACTCATTTCGCGCGTGTTGTACAACTCATTTAATTTTACACATCATGAAAAATCAAATTGTTCTTATCACTTAACAAAACCCAAAAAAAAAAGAGAGGAACTTCAAACAGAACTCCCACAGCCATTTGATTGCATTATGAAATGTTATATTAGAACATTTTCAGATTGCTATTTGTTAACAGCATTGTGTTGCCGCGCTAGCAAGCATAAACATTCGCGGCAATTAGCACGAGTATTACGTATGGATGGACAACACAGAGGCGCGAAATTATAGTGATAACGTTTTTGTGTCCCATCACTTAATCCGCGCTCAATTGAAACAAATTGGTTTGCAATAATCATAATTACGTTCGTGATTATTATCAAAAAGTAAACGTCTGAAAGCAATTTTTTTGGAAAGGCTTGTCCCTCTCGCAGGGTGTGGACATGTACGAGTATGTATTTTATGTAAACACCTATAGGTTGCTTGTTTGTCGAGGCGAGCATTTGTCTACTCAGATTATCTATTTACATATTATGTTATCTTTTTATCTTTGTGGAATGGATTCAGTATAGTACACGTTATCATTAACTATACGAGTTGAATTACACAAATATACATTTAGGGGGCTTTACGATTAACCGGTTATCATACATTAAATTAATAAATGTTCATTCTGTATGGAGCTAGCGTCTAGCACGATAAACTTTTATCATACTAGATTTAAAAAAAAGCAATCCATGTGTTGTTTTATGCAAACAAAGTTCCTTGAACACTTCGTGGAAGAACAAGTTTGTCCAGTAGTCAAACCAGCTCTATGAAGACTGCTCCAAGCGCCAATGTTGTTATGTGATATAAATGTGAACAAGTCAGGCGAACAAAATGAGGAAATTTTGTTGCAAACCATTAAAGTGACGTGGACCTTTACAATAATAATAATTTAATATTAGTCGATGATTTCATTACACAGTCAATGGAAATTGTTTTATCGTTAGCGAATTGAACGAAAATAGATAATAATCAATAACGATGGTTTGATCGAGTTGTATTGTTTTGTGTCAAATACACTCGTTGACGATAAAACTGGACACTTATAATGAAAGGTATTGACCTCCAATGAACAGATCTGAACTTTGCCTGGGGTAAATTGACCGTCTGCAGAACTGAATGGGACCAGGCCGAAATCACAGTTTCGGCGCCAAGATATCTGTTGTCATATTCCCAGTATATCCTTCGATCCTCGATGGATAATTATGGTATATTTTAACTTCTTTTCATGACGATACTTTTTTAATTTCCGCATGATAACATCTGGGGCCGTGGCGGATTGAATTTTCGCTATCATTGCTCTACACACGGTAGTCGTCAACGCACCATGCTCTACTAGGAGTTAGGGATTAGGGTATTATCAAGATCATTGGCTCATATGGAGGCTTTTGTGTCTTGGGTACGCTGCTTTGTAACTTTTTAGGTTTGAGTCTACGCTTTTAATCGCGAACTAAGAACCGCTACCTTAAAGACTGGAAGTGTGTATTTTACATCTTGAGCGCCATAAGCATGCCACGTTCACACAAAATATTGCACTGAATATGTAAATATGTACATCCAACAACGAAATGGCTTTCCCAAAACAATTTGATACCCAAAAACTGATACGTACAATAGCTAAGGCAATATTCTTCACTCTTATCCCATATACCATAACAGAGAACGTGCCCCGAAATTTGACATGAACCTAATGCCACCTATCTGTCTCAAAGATACATACACGTGACTGCTTCCGGTCTAACCCCCCCCCCCCCCCCCACCAAAAAAAGCTAAAGAAATCTTTTGAGACATGCAACTCGCGAATACACATAACAAAGTAAAACAGATAAATTTCCCAAACGTACATACCCTATATGTGACGTGGCACGCGGTGAAACTTTGCGTGATTGTTTTACAAAAACAGAATGCCTGAATCCTTTTTTCTCTCGAAATAAGCTCTTTCACTTCTTCTTTATGATGTGTTTAAGGCAGACCAACATGTACCTTACATACTCGTATAGGCACACACCAAACAATCACACCATTGTACCGAGAGAAAGGCTCGTTTGCGTTAAGCAGGATTATATAAATATAGGCGGGTGGCTTTAAGCGAAAGGCATGAATGTTTTTCGAAATGGCTTCATAATGCAAACATTTCGGGCATGAAGAAGAATCACTATTCCTGGAAATCGCAAGCGATGGTAAGTGCCTTTCTTTTTGCCATTTCAAGGTTAGAATCATGAAAAGACAATATTGTATTCTATATGAGTTCCTCCGTCTTTTATGATGGCGAAATTAATATGAAATCTCTCGCGGCAGTGCGGGGGGAAAACGTATGTTGAATTCGACACGAAAACAAGAAAATAAGCTGAGAGTTTTATCTGTTAAGTGAACGATTCGAAATGAATGCAAATGAGGTTTCTTCATACTTAATTCAAGCAAAAACCGTTTCTATCAATTCAAGCATTTGTTTGCTTTGTAAAGAATTTTTCGTCATTTTAAGAGCACTTCAGGAAATCAGGAAATTTTTTCTCAGCTTTAATTGAAAATGTATGGAGTCTAATATTAGAACGTCAATCAATAGTGTATCTGGTGTATTAGATATCGCTTTCGCCTGGAACGTATATTGTCTACTCAAAGTGGTTGATCGTAATACTGTTAAGAACTCGACCTATGCATGTCAGATGAATTTTATAGGAAATTGTCTAAGCTTTAATTCTTGCTCGGCCATTTTTTTTTGTAGCCCGAAACCCCAAAAATTGCACCTTTATTCCTCCCCACGTTAGCTTTTAGTATGTTTACCTCCTAACTACTAACAAAACCCCGAAGAAAAACAAACGTCTCCCTTTCGATGTTCTCTACTCTACACCCCTTTTGTTTGATTGGCCTATTAGCTGTTTTTTTTTTTATCTTTTTTCTTGATTTTGGCCATATTTTGGTTTACATTAGCACCCGATTTTGATCAGTGTAGCCACGTGAGTTTTCAATTGTTTATGCTTCGTTTTTGGAATTATAAAATATTTAAAATGTATTTTTTTGACAATTGAATGTTGAACTTGCTGTTTTATGTTTTTACACCACCTACAAGTTTGAAATTTATTTCGAACATAATACGTGGAACAAAGAACTTGAGCTACAAACACCAGTCTTTCATACAAATTTTGTTTATTAAATTAATTCTTTTAAATAAAAGTGAAATTAAAAATTACAATTAAATAATAAATCAATTTTCATTTCAACCAAAATATTAATAAAAAAACAAAAGCAACTCTTGAATATGTGTTAAACAAAGCCAGGGATTTCCCTCGCACTGGGCACAATAAGTTTCCACTTGCTGCAACTTAATTCTCATTGCTTTTGAATTCAAAGCGACGCAGGCATCTGAATAACACTTCTTACATCAACCACGCTTCCGTCTGCCATCTTTTGTGAGAGCTGTCATTTTAATAAGCAAGTGTTCCTGGTGTACTATTTTCACTTTCCTCGACATTTGCTTTGAAACTCAGGAATACATTTTTGCTAAATTCGGAAAATTGCATCTTGCAAATTAGTAGAAAAAAAAAACGAAATTTTTAATTCTCTTCTCTTTTATCGTTCAAATGTCCGACTACTATCTCGTTTTGGAAAAAGTAACGCATATGCCCTTCTTTAACTTATCGGTATAATTGGGAACACCTCTGTGATTTCTACGCAATGTTCTTTGAAGATAGGTGTTACGTATAAAACAAGCAAGTATACCAGTTCAGTGGAAGTATGCAAATTTATTATCGACCAAAATGCAGAAACCGCTTCAAAATTTCCAACCAATTTTTGACGGGGTCCTTTCAATTTTTGTTCCGGTCGCTTCTCCTGGTCATTGAAATTCCGCTAACGTTTGCTGCATTTTGGCTTGTTTCACTAACTATTTGCTGGAAAATTGCGTCGGCTAGGCCTTAGACCCTTATTTGTAAACGTCCCTTGAAACCTTCATATTGATTGAAGATCTCCTTAACCCTTCTCTTCATTTGAGTCAAAAAATCATTTTAAGGTTTCCTCAAGGCTTACTTAAGGTACGATTAAAAATATGAGCCTATGAATCTGAACAACGTTGACATTTTCTGACAGCTATGCCTAGCCTAGGTATAAAGTTGTAACGATATTAAAAAAATGACGTATTCGGGAAGTAGTAATTGTTAAAATCACTTGGGGGTTCCGAAACCACGTATAGTATAGTTTTTTTTTCATTTGGAACATATTTTCAAGAGTCGTGAATTGATTTCAGGTTTCCGGATTTTTAGCACCATAAAGTGCTGACATCTGCCACTATCATATTAACCAACCATAACTAACTTACATTAAATGAGCTCTTAAATTGTTTCGCTTGTCCAATTTCACAAAAATAGAAAAAGCTAAAGAAAAGAAAATAGAAAAGCACATAACGTTCGGGGAACCACGCGCAAAATTGTTGGTTTAACCTCAGGCTTGACGTAACTGGAAAATATTTTTGTAGTTATTTAAATTTAATAATAATGTTAATGAATATTTCAATCAAATATACAGGGTGTCCGGAAACTGCATTTGAATAAATTTTACCAAGTTGCAGATCTTTAGGGGCAGTTTGAATTTAATTGAATTCGAGCTAAAATTCACCCTAGTTTTCTACACTTAAGGCATTAAAACTGTTAGAAATAACCAAACTATAATAAAATGGTGTAAGAAAGAAATAATCTTTAGACTATGCGCAATTTTTCGATTTTTTACTCTGAACAAAATATGATAAATTCGACAATTAAAACGTCAAAATTGCGAAAAATTTATTTGATCTTATTTACATCACACTTATTCGATGCAAACATGTTACTGAACAATTTAATAGACCCTCCCGAAATCGAATCTTCGCTACGTCCCAGCCTGTTTTAAATGAGGAAAAACTAAGGCAGTGAGTGCATTGAGCGAGCACACATTGGGATGTGCTACATATCCCCACCACAAGAAATTGGAAAACTGCTAAGTTTGTGTTCGCTGAATGGACTTGCTACACGAAATGTCAGTTCTCTCTAATCAGCTGATACATCCGCAGACATTGCGGCAATCAAAAATTCAAAAAACCTAAAACTGCAACTTTCCTTTCCAAATACGTACTCTCATCGCACAATATTATAACGTTTACTAAAACCTGGCTCAGAAATGAAATTTTTTTAGCTGAACTGTGAATAAACAATTTCCAGTATTGATGGTCGAGCAGCTGTGCGTGACAGTTGATTGAGCAGTCCAAGTAGCAGCTACACATCTAAATGTAGCATTCCAATTCAAATTCAAATTCCAGTTGTTTTTTTCCAATATGTGCTCGCTGAATGCACTCAATGACACAGCCCGTTAATTAAAAGCTGTTTCAGCCTATTATCTGAATTCTTCACAAGGTCACAAGCATGACTGGATCCCACTGGATGTCATCAAATATGTTAGGCAGATTTGTAATTTTTTTAATTGGCTTATCAAATGAGAGTGTGTGCTTAGACGAATTACTTCCTTGAAGGCAACTTACATTCTCCGAAGGATCGTTATGACAAAGACATTTTCGTTTTTTTTTCTAATATGAGAGATTTTAGGTAGTCGCAAAATCAGAAGCTTCGGACGAAGTACTCGTGTATTAGATCATGATCAATTGAGCAAAAACAAGTAACTAGAACAAATTAAAACGAACTCGTTGAGTTTTTAACATGCTTCTTTCAAAGAACTTAAAAACAATAGCAAGTTTCCCGGACCCCCAAATTTTATACGAATTACTGCGGATCCCCAAAGCAACTCCAGGAACCCCCGCGAGTCGGTATACAAGTACTGCTTCAGTCTGTACTGAACCTATAACATGTCACGCAACCAACGCTCATAAATTTTAAAATTACTGGCTGAGTCACCTGCAAACCGTAGTCAGTGAAATTGACTTGAAAAATATTGGTGAACAATTGGTAGCCCTCGTAAAGACCAATACTTAAAAAAAAACTTAAAAAAATAATCAAATGAAATCCCCAAATGTAGGGATAAGTTCAAATGAGTTTTCAATCTCGAAAGCCGTAAATATACCAAAGGGAATTAGGTATCGACACTCCAACTTCCTAACTTATGGTATATGCTCCGTTTAATACTTTGGCATAGATTTATGAATGCCATAATCTATGAAAATTGAACACCAAATAGTTGGCTATAAATATAGTGAAACGAACGTGCACGCGGCCTCTACCATATATAAGCTCAAAGAAACGTGCCCTCAAATCAATTATGGCGAATTTAAATTTAATTAGTTTGTTTGATCCCGGCCATAGTTTATATATTCCTCATGGCACGATTATATGACGGCGTCATAAATCCTGGCCGCGCGTAGAGCAAATTTAATTGATCCAGCCAATTTTTCGCTGAATCGCTGAAATTATATGCTATAAAGTCCGTCAGCAAAACTTGAGGATATCCACGCGATTGTATTCTCACATTGGTTGGGAGCAGCAGCCAAAACATATGGCTATGCGTGTGCATCGAGAGCAGAGTCCTGTCGGACTACACGGGAAAACGATATACTACTCGTAGCCCAACTGCATATACATACATAATAATCCCGATCCGTCCAAACACAAACTTACTGTTGCTTATACTGTATGGGGCTGCTGCTGGTTGCTATGCTAGTGCTTCTACTTCTATTCGCATGGCGTGACTGAATGCGATTTGTAGACAATTTATTGCACTCCATGGAGTCCAACACTATATTTGGGGGTGTTGCTATTTTTTTTTTTCGTAGCAGAGAGAGTGAATGGATTGTGTAGGGTTTTTGGCTTTTGGACGTTACAAGGATTAAAGTCGAATGCATGTATAGAAAAATGGAGCCAGGCAAAAGACTATGATTGAAGAGAGTTCATGTTTTATGCAATTACTACTTGAAAGAACGAACACAGAACACGAGAGATTTTCGAAGACGATAAGGAAGAAAATTATGTATAGCGAATGAATATGTTGAAAATAGCAACGACGACAGGTCAAAGTTTATTATCCTCGATTTTTCGATTCATATATGTTAGTAGGTGAAGGATATAATGTTTTTGTTAAGTCTTCTTTAGAAATAAACAAAAAAATATATCTGTTTATGCAGTACATACTAACTTTCATGCTTTCTTTTTTATTTCAGAAAAACTCGACTACCTCCATGCAGTGGATACGTTTTGCGAAAACAATTGTCTTTGTAATTTGTAACGTTTGATACATTCAATGCAACGGGAATGCACGGATCTTCACGGAACTTCTTCTGCGAATAATGTCGATACGAAAAAATATAATATGCAAACCTTAAAGCATAAATACCAAGTGCCTATATATCAAAAATGCATTAACTTAGTCCTTAAACTCACAATTACATACTAACACTACTCTGCATACAAAATATAAAAAAAATCAATCACGTCCTACTGTACATAATACAACAAAAATTAATTAATTAACAAAAAGAAATTACTCTAAATAATTTATTGAATTAAATTAAGTTCACAATTTAAAATTACCCATAATCTTCGAAATCAGTCAAGCTCGTGTCAAAATTGTAAAACCAAAAGTCGTCAATATGGATCATGCCGATTTGATAGCTGAAATGCCCACAGTGGAGAACTTACCGACACAGGATCGTTTGCATTTAGCGAGAATGTAAGTATCAAAATATTTTTGTGGTATTGTTTCTTCATTGTTCTTTTATACCTTCGAATGCTAAGTTGGCAAACAGCAACACCGAAAAAGGAGTATGACAAACTTGTTTATGTATTCGCGCTCGCATGTTAAGAAGGAACATGCACCACTCCACGTTGCTAGAAATCTAAACTGATATTTATTCGCGTCATAGTCATTTTCGGTACTATGTAGCATGACTGAAACGATGCGCTATGGCCCATTAGGGATAGGGATTGCGACAACCATATCTACGGAGAGTCACTCTCACCCTTTAATCATTTTTGCCAAAGCTGTCATGTCCTTCTCATTAAATTCTTTGGACAATCCAATTTGCTAATTTGTACAAACTTACAACATACACCGACATGTTTAAAAAAGTACGATAAGGGAGAGTATTGCCATCATTTTTCGGCATCGGCATCAGGACAGAGCTCTAGAACAACTGCGACAATAACGAATGGCCACTGCCATCGTTAGGATGTCCGCCAGGCATACAAAACCAACATAAAAAAATCTCTTCAACAATTTGGTCTAATTAATTTTATCAAGAATATTTCTTTTTTCCTTTTTTTGCTATGTATATAGTTTCTGTTTCTTCTTAACGATTTTTGTAGCTTTTTTCATTTTTTTTCTGTGTTGAGCTCGTTAAAGGTTTTGGGTGGACTGTAATATGCGGAAAGAGACGTTATTAGCTGGAATTGACAAACGTAATTTGTCAAGACAGTTAACATGTTGTGTTTAATGCGGGTTTGTACGGCAAAAAAAAACTTTTCTCCACGATGTTAAAGAAACACAACCTGAGGAGGAAAAGAGTCGAAATCTTTCACTCCAGTGTCCTTAAAATAGCTGGTTGATGCGTTTTTCTAAAGGCCTAAGAAATAATAGCTGCCGCTGAAGCGCTTTATTGATTCCATTAAAAGAAATTATCAAGATACCGCAAATACCAGTACCAGAAATAAGTGAACTTATTTTCAGAAAATGAACATAATGCAGATCACTTAACGGAGGTTCTATTCATTTTCCAAAATACAATTATATCTCCGAAAAAAAAAACAATATGTTTGAAAGCTGTCCGCCAAAGAAAAACTCACTAGCTGGAAAAAGGAATTGGTATTATTTTAATCCCCTAGCCATATCCAGTTTTGCATATTGATTGGATACAGCTTGATAAGCCTGCATGTACGCGAACTATCTTTCAATGTTCATTGGTGGGAGCTACAAAATCAACAAATACATACCAGCAAATACGACGACAATATTATAAAACATTACTACGATACAGGGATACTAGATTCCATCCACAATGAATGCTTCCACCAAATAGAATTGAAAGACAGTCCGCGTGCATAGAGGATTTTCCACTGTACCCAACCAATATGCGAAACAGCGGATATGACTGGCGGATTGATGATATATAAATTCCTTTTATCAGCTGGTGAATTTTTCTTTGGCGGCAACCTTTCTAACTTTTTGTTCTTTGGACGATTTAATATTTTTTTTTGTAGTAGTAGATGGTACCACGAATCTGGAAAACATTGAACAATATTTAAATCTAATTTTCCGTTTCCCACTTTGAGCTTTCAATTTTTAATTGTCCATCTTCTATTTTTCATTTTTTCTTTTCAATTTTCCATCTTTTTTTTCTTAGTTCTATTCTTTTACCATTTTAAATTTTCCACTTTTTTCCCATTTTTTTTACATATTTCCCGTTTTTCAACTGCCGTTTTTCTTTTCCCTACGTTTTTATATCCTTCGCTCATAGAGTCAAAGGGTACTATTAACTTTGTCATGAAATTTGTAACGCATTGAAGGAAGCATCTCCGACCATATAAAAAGTATAAATATATGATCAGCATGACTTGACGAGTCTATTGGGCGATGTCAGTCTGTCCGTATGTCCGTCTGTTGCGACGCGCTTTACTCAGCCAATTTAAAAGCTATGAAGCTATAATTGTACACACGCTTCTTTTTGCTGCAGGCAGTTTGTATGTTTGAATCGGTAAAATCGGACAATGGGATAATGGGGCTGCCATACAAACCCAACTCCCCAAATTAGGTTCTTCTAAGAAAATCTTTTTTATTTGGCATCAATTTCAACCAAATTTCACACAAATGTATTTCTATTGATGACACAAAACATATGTAAGAATAGATCAAATCGGACAGTGGGGTCATTGGGCTGCCATACAAACCCAACCCCCCATTTTGGATCATCTAAAGAAACATTTTTTACACCAATTTCACAAAACTTTGAATTTATGTGTCTTTATCAAAGCAAATAAAAGGTCAAAACAAATGGATGTTTCCCCATCCCCCAATCAAATTTTCTGAGTTTTTATTTGCCCGCACTTGGGTATTCCAACCAAACCCCACACAAATGTATTGTTTTGTAGACGTACAATTCAATTCGTAGGTACGCTCGAAAAAAACTTTCGCCCGAGGGGAGCGAAGGGTATCCAAATTTCGGCCGCGCCCGAAATTAGCCTCGGTTTCGTTCTTTTCCATTTTTCCATTCACCATTTTCAATTTTCCGGTTTTTGGTTTTCAATTTTTTCGGGTTTCTTTTAATTTTTTTTTTAATTTTCCATTTTCTGTTATTCTTCGTCCCTTTTTGTTAATTATTTTTTTCAATTTTTAAGTTTCCATTTTTCATCTTCTACATGTTTTCAATTTTAAATTATGTATTGTAAATTATCCTCATTCTCTTAATTTGAACATTCTTAAATCTGGTTGCTCTCTTAAGTCAGAGTTTGAGCCATACCCTTCACGTTATTGCACCGATCAGATAATTTGATGAAAAAAAAATATCTGAAAGTTGTCAGTAAGGTTGTAGCCCAGTTGCCCAGTCAATCGGTAAACCGTATTTTGTCCGGTAATTGTACTTGTTCGCATCTCGTTTTTTTTCATTGGCGGTCGAGACGCTCGCTCTCGCGTCTTTTGATTTTTATACCGTTATTTTGTGCTTTATTTGCTCTCTCTGCAATCCGACAAACGGCTAGCCATTAAATTAACATAATTTTCCCCCACCATTTTCCACTAATTCCTATCAAAGTGCCGACTATTTCCTATTACAGACAGTATTACAGTATTCCACGTTCGAAAAACATTTATAACCCTTTGATCCTTTGTTAAGCGTGTATTTATTTTGCTCGAAATACGAATACCCTGTGATGCTGCTATACCAACTCTGACCTATGTCAACCTTTCCAACCGTAAACATTGCGAACCATAAACATCTACCAGTGGCCAAGTCAACATGGAAAATTAGTTAGCATAGCACTTGTTGCTGCGGGGACATTTAGTCTATGCATAGGGACAGGACATTCTATGTATTTTCAATTGGTATATGTGTGTAGTTTCAACCAATCTAGTTCCACATTCGTATATGGCGTCATACTGAGATTTAAAACAGTAAAGGGTATACCCACTGGACATAGGACAGTCATTGAAAACGGAATTATAAAAGGAGAAAACTGACAGATTACATTATCAAAGAGAGCCAACATTTTAGTCCGTGTACTCTGAAGGGTCAAAGTACATTTGGTATTAGTGTAATTAGTTTAGTTTTGTAGTCCTGTTTCGAAGAAGATGTCATCACCTTCGGACGTTATGAATTAGACACGTTTTAAAATGTGTCCTCTTCGAAGCTCATTGGGCGGGTTTTCAGAACTCTTCGCTTAGCTTGCACTAACCATAAGTACGAGTATAATAGACCACCATTGCCGGAAACTGTCCGAATCATATTATCTTCTGTCAACGTTTACACGATATTGATTATGGCATTCCCATTCCCATGACAATGTAAATCGTAAATTGGCTATGCCATTACGTTGCCATCTCTGATATAGGCGTATAGTCTTTTGTGTGCTACGTTGTATATCAGGACGCATCAATATTGTTGACGAAATATGTATATGGCAAACCGATTTATGGAACATTTACGCATATTATCATTTGCATTTATGGTCAGTGTAGACGTGACCACGCCAACCATCACGGTGTAGCTATAGCTTGCTTCGGTATGTTGAATCAGACATCAAAATTATGTGTGTACCTTTGAGTTTGGAAGGTTTATATGGGTTATGGATAAGTGACCAATCCGGGTCAGGGTGAGACCTAATGCCAAGTGTGTTATGAGCCGTAATGCAGTTATTGCATGACTATTATTTCGGAAGTAATGTCTAGAATTGTATGCAAGCTGACCTCGTATGCCATAAAATTCAAATGGATCGTAAAGAAATTCGGTCGAATGAAATCGGAAAGTGGTATGGCATTCTCAATTTCCTTTTTGGAAACAGGAGCAAATTTGAATGATTTTAAACCATGAAACTATTACGAGTATAATACTAAAATGTTTGATTTGTAAATTAAAATGTAGGCCAGTCAATAAACCGAAATATAAGGCGTTAGGTCGCCAAAAATTGCTCGGCTCTGGTTGTTTGATATATTGTTACGATACATACCAGAAGTGTACCACCAAGTTTGCAACTTCGAAAAACCTGTGCTAACCCCGTGACCCTCAAAAAACCTCAAAATTTTCGGACTTGTTTCATATTTTTGTTTGTAATTTCTAAAAGGTGCTTCCTACAAGTAAGTTGTCCACTGCACTGTTAAAGCTAAGAAAATCTTCTTTAATTTGAGCGTAACTTCAGCTTTGAGGCGCAAAGGATCCCAAGATACAGCACTTTAAACATTGTTTTTTGTAAAAAAGTTCGAAATTGTAATTTCAGTCATTTTCCGAGCTGAATATCGGCTTAAATGCGCATTCTACGGAGAAAGTCAACTGACATGAAGTTATAAACCAGTTACTTAGCTGTATATATGTCGGGACGAATGGAATCAGACCATGGGGTCATAGGGCTGCTCCTGAAAATTAGGTTCTTCTAAGAAAAACTTTTTTCTTTATGTTCCAATATTAACCAAACTTACCCCAAGTATGTTCCTGGCTAAGCCTCAAAAAATATCTAGGAACGGCTGAAATCGGAACACTACGTTATAGGGCTGTCATACAAACCAACCTTTGCAAATTAGGTTCTTCTAAGAAATACTTTTTTCTTTATGAACCAATCTTAACCACCCTTCCCCCAAATGTGTTTTTTAGTAAAGCTTCAAAACATATCTAGAAACGGATGAAATCGGAACACTAGGTCATAGGGCTGTCATACAAACCAACCCCTGTTAATTAGGTTCTTCTAAGAAAAACTTTTTTCTTCATGAACCAATCTTAACCAAACCTCACCCAAATGTGTTCCTAGTAAAGCCTCAAAATATATCTGGGAATGTATGGAATCGGAACATTACGCCATAGGGCTGTCATACAAACCTCCTAAAATGAAAAAAAATCTTGGATTCCTTTGCTCCTACAAAGCTGGGGTTACACTCAAATTAAAGAAGATTTTCTTAGCTTTAAAAGTGCAGTGGACGACTTACTTGTAGGAAGCACCTTTTATATAAATTACAAACAAAAATAAAGGGTTTTCCAATAGGGACGCTTGATCTTTGAAATGAAAAAAAAAAATACATGTAGGAGAGATATTTGCGAATTTTTTTTTTTATTTGAAAGGTCCATCGACCCCATTACATATGGAATATGACATCATTCAAATTACCGCCACGGCTTCGGTTGGTGGCGCGCACACGAAAGGTCCAATTTTCGATGACTCTGGCGCACAAATCGGGCTGTATACCGGTCGATGATAACCAACTTCTTTTGGCCTGAAATCGAGAATATGGATCTGCACAACATGTGGTTTCAACAGGACGGCGCTACGTGCCACACAGCACACGCTACGATGGATGTTCTGCACGAGCAATTTACGGGCATGGTCATCTCGCGCGGAGGCGACGTGAACTGGCCACCGAGATCGTGCGATTTGACCCCGCTGGACTTTTTCTTGTGGGGTTTTCTTAAGTCGCAGGTCTATGCCAACAAACCGCAAACCACCGATGCCCTCAAAGTTAACATACGCCACGCCATCGATCAAATACAGCCCGATTTGTGCGCCAGAGTCATCGAAAATTGGACCTTTCGTGTGCGCGCCACCAACCGAAGCCGTGGCGGTCATTTGAATGATGTCATATTCCATATGTTATGGGGTCGATGGACCTTTCAAATAAAAAAAAAAATCGCAAATATCTCTCCTACATGTATTTTTTTTTTTCATTTCAAAATCAAGCGTCCCTATTGGAAAACCCTTTATAAAAATTTTTTTTAGGTTTTTTGAGGGTTACGGGGTTAGCACAGGTTTTTCGAAGTTGCAAACTTGGTGGTACACTTCTGGTATCTATCCCAAAAATATCCCAAAACAACAGAGCCGAGCAATTTTTTGCGACCTAAAATCGTTAAATGACTGGCCTAATTTAGCAGTTGAAAAAAATAGAATCATCTCCAGTACGGTCAGACTATATATGTATGTACATAAATGAGAAACTAATGTTATTGTATTTTTGAATAGCTAAGGAAACTACTAACTCCATTAAAACTCAATTTTACCCTGTATGTACTTGTTTCACTACACGCCCTTGAAACAAAAAACCGCTTCCTATCCTTCACGAAGTCGAGTCGCGCGAAAAAAAGAAAGATATTTGTTCTAGCGGAAACATGTAGAAAATGTAATTTTCCGCTTTTCCACTTAGATTTTCCTGATTTAAATCAAACAAAAGGTGTTGTACGAGTATTTGGAGCGCGCGAGCAAGAACATCTCTATACACGTTCCGTGTACATATTTTTCTAAACCAATTCTAGCAATTCAGTTGCCCTACATGTAACACAAAGAATTTCGCCGAGAACTCCACTATATACTCGAATACATATAAAGGACACGAAGGATGCTGGCTGCAGTAGTCGAAAATAGAAGAAAAAGCCTGGAGAACTAACTTTCAGCTAGTTCTCCAAGGTTTTATAGACGAGATGTAAGGAAAAACTAGTTGGTGCTAAGCATTTAGCACTCAACTACGAAAAATTTAATGGTTGCTCGATTTTCATTGAAAGTAAAACAAGATTTTCGTTTCTGGTTGAACGTAAATGGCCATGAAGTTAAGAGAGTGAAATATTGCATACAGTTTAAGAAGTATGTATTTAATACCAGTGTTTTTTTTTCAGGAAATTTAAATTCGACTGAACTCTAAGCTGGCACTCTATGAGGCGATAGGCAACAGTCGCTTTTATTTGTATCAATTACTTTCTACTTTCTGTCATTGTAGTTCATAATAAAAACGTTTCGGCTGAGTTGAACTTCCTTGGGTGATACGCAGTCATTTTATGTACATCTTATTGTCAGAATTCCCGTTAGATTACCAAGAAATTAAAGTGACTGTCGCTTATCGCCTTACAGAATGTTAGCTCAGGTAAATTTGAAAGAACCGCTCATCTTAACCGATTTGGCGCCCACTTTATGCTTTATCCAAACCGGCACTGGGTAGTTTATACCAGCAACTGCACCGTTAATACTGTTAATCGTTCTAAATACAAACAGTAGAGCGAACAAAAAAAAATACTGGTAAAAACTCAAGTGCAACATGCCTATGACGTACTGTTCTGACTCTATTCGTTTCAATATTTACTTTATGACTTCTATATGACTTGTATGGGGTTCGATTAAGGTTATTTTTGCTAGAAAAATTGCCTTTGGGTTTGAAATCTGAAAATTTCACTAGCTAAAATGTGGGCCTCAAAATGCTCTTCATCAGCCCCTTGATCTCTTGCAAATATTTTTTTTTCGGAGGATTGCCCCGTTTGCTCTTGGTCCCTTTCATAATTTTTTTTTAAATCCCAAAAAATTCAGCGTTTTGTTTACGTTTGGTTCGCTTTTTGATTTTTGATTTGATTTATTTATGACTTATGATTTTATTCATGAGTTGCATCTTTAATCGACTGCCTTAACGCAGTAAGCTAGGACTGAAACTGTCAGCAAAATTTGCGCCGTAACATTGTCCCCTGATCCCCCTGAAAACATTTTTCTTCCTAAAAATTTACTTCTTCTGTTATTGGTCCTCTGGGTCATCGAGTCCAGAAAATTCAAAAAAATCCAGAAAATTCACAAAATAAAAAAAAATTTAAAAAAAATTTAAAAATTCCAAAATATTTTAAAAAAATCAAAAAATTCAAAAAATTTAGAAAATTCAGAGCGTTTGTGATTGTCTTTTGTAATTTTTTGAGTTATGGGTCGCATCTTTGAACGGTTGAAATTTCTGAACGCAGTCCGTTGGGACTCTGAAACAGCAAAATGTGCACCACAACATGTACATGTCGACATCGGCCCCTGATCCTCTGAACATTTTTGTTATTTAATTTTCTCTTGTCGTTTTTGCTCAGAAAATCCATAAAATTTTGAAGATTTCAAAAAATCATGAAATCCAGAAAATTGAGCTCGTTGATCACCTGCAAATATTTTTTTTCCGAAAAATTGACCTCGTTTACTTTTTATTCTGTTGGTTAAAAAAATCCAGAAAAATAAAAAAATTCTAAAAGGCAGAAAATTTTAAAAATTTAAATATCCTGAAAATTTTAAAATTAAAGAAAAAATTAGAAAATCCATCAAAAATTCGGAAAGTTTAGAAAAGCCACATCTTCATCGGCCCCGTGATCCCCTTCAAATAATATTTTGTTTTAAAACGCCTGAACTCAATGAGCTAGTACTCTGGAAATGTCAGCAAAATGTGCGCCGCAACGCCATTTGATCCTGCAAACATTTTTTTTCCAAAATGTACTCCTTTTGCTCTTGGTCAGAAAATCCAGAAAATTCACAACATTCAGAAAATCAAAAAAAAAAAAAATCAGAAAAAATTTAAAATTTCAAAAAAATTTCAAAAGTTTCAAAAATCTACTAACTTCTGAACGCAGCGATCAGTTGGGACTCTGAACAGCAAGTTCGGCGCCGCGACATGCACATGTAGACATCGGCCAATTAATCCTCTGATTCGAAAAATTGTTTATGGGGCGATCTAGTATGTTCTTACATAATGTACTAGGGATTCGTTAGAAACACATTTGTGTGAGGTTTAATCCTCTGATTCGAAAAATTGTTTATGGGGCGATCTAGTATGTTCTTACATAATGTAGTAGGGATTCGTTAGAAACACATTTGTGTGAGGTTTGGTGGAGATTGGTCTATACATAAAAAACCTCTTCTTACAAACACCTATTCTAGGAGTTGGTTTTAGTATGGCAGCCTCATGACATGACCCCATAGTCGGCTTTCGGTTATTCAAACATAAACAGGCTGTTGTGTATGTTCGAATAACCTAAATCGGACTATTGGGTCATGGGGCTATAATATACCAACGCCGACTCCGAAAAGGTTTTTTTTTTAAGAAACCAACAGAAATAAGCACGTGAGCAAAACTTATAAAGCGAAGAGTATAAAAACACTATACCACATTAGAAACTGAACTTTAACTCCACATCATCGCATCATTCACCCCGTTTCTTCGTTGACACGCACATACTTCGCTGCTGGTTCACAATCGTATAACGTCTGTCGGCTGTACATGACGCTCTGAACAAGAAAAAAAAATTCATCGCATTCCTATTGTGTACCTAAAACAACAGTTTTCCTCCATATGCTGGAGTCGAGTTTTGTTTGGCTACAAAGAAGGGTCAGACGATGTTATGCATTCAGAACTGAATAGATCAGTCGAGGTTCTATGCTTTTTCATCTGGCAGGATGTATTTGAAAGCTGCACAAAAAAAATCCTCGAAGTCTGGGTTGCATCAAGTAATTAGCACAATTTTTTTTTTGTTCGAAATGTGTGTGAGATGGATGACATAGTTGTCCTCAGTAGTCAATCGCAGGTCCTTTTACATGGAAGCTTTTATGCGCTTAATCTTCTTATCCTTCCTTCTTCCTTGCATTTTATGTAATAAGGCCCAGCACAACTTGGAAGTAGTTCACATGTCGTATTCCGGCGGTAATTTCTGACCTTATTTTTGCAAGCAGTTGTATCCAATTACGGGTCATCGCTTCGAAGCCGAAACCGTAGCCTTGTTTCTGCTTACCATTTAACCCTCCACCATTTTCGCATATTTTTATTAATTTCCTTGTAGCCTATTAATTTTGTTTTATAACTTTATTCTTCATTCATGGAGTTTTGTAGTTTACTCCAATTCAGTACTAAAGAATTTCATGGATCGTAATCTTGACCTTGTTTTTAGCAATCTTCCGCCATCATGCTTGACCTCGTCCAAGGCTTCTGAAGTGATTGTTTCATGTGACCCTTACCATCCAGCACTCTTACAGGATATAAGAATTCATTTTCCTTGCGCTCCCAAATTTAATCCTACTACAAGGTTCAATTTTCATAAAGCCGACTATGAAGGAATTATTGCCAGGTTGTCTGACGTGGATTGGTCGCTAGTACTGGGGAGTTTGAGCTGTGACTCTGCACTGTCTGTATTTTATGATATTCTTTTCAATGTATTATCGGAATGTGTTCCAATGTACACTAAAAAACCTCGCAAGGGTCCTGTTTGGATAACAAGATCCATCCAAAGATTGATACAGAGGAAGAACCGAGTGCGTATTCGTTATAAACGGTTCAAACGCTCATCCGATCTTCTCCTTTTTAGGAGACTTCGGTCTGAAACAAAAAAAGCTATTGAAACTTCCAGGACTGCATACATTTACAGCGTTGAAAATAGTATCGAGAACAATGATTGCACACTTTTCTGGTCGTATGTTAAAAATATGCGATCATCTTCTTCGATACCCTCCACTATATCTTTAGATAATCGGTCTGCCAGCTCCACTGAGGAGATTTGTGAACTGTTTTCAACGTATTTTGCTAGTACTTTCCACCGATCTTCTAGTACATTAGCAAACTTTTCCAATCGAGCAAAACAATTCATAACACTTTCTTCCCTACCACTAATTACTCCTGATTCGGTCAGTCAATTAATTATGTCCTTGGGCAATAAATCGTCCTGTGGACCTGATGGTCTTTCGAACACTTTTTTGAAAAAGGTTAGGATTGGGATTTCTAGTCCGCTTTCAATAATATTCAATAAAAGCATTCGAGAGTGTATCTTCCCAAGTCAATGGAAGACTTCCTTTATAGTACCAATTCCAAAAACTGGGGACCTTAATCTTGCTTCAAACTATAGACCGGTTGCGCTGTTATCGTCTTGCTCAAAATTGTTAGAACGTATTGTGTACAATTATATTGATGACAATTTTGGTCAACTAATATGCTCTTGTCAACATGGTTTCCGTAAGAAAAAATCCACGGCCACAAATCTGACTGAATTTGTCGATTTCGTCGCAAACACTTTTCACAAGCGTCTAGAGGTCCATACAATATATACGGATTTTTCTAAGGCCTTCGATACGGTTAACCATGTTCTGCTACTAAACAAACTTCGTGGACTTAGCTTTCCTCCTTGGCTAGTTTCCTGGATGTCATCATACCTCGTCAACAGAACCTCTAAAGTAATTTTTAATAACGTTACTTCTTCTGAATTTTCAGCAACATCGGGAGTACCTCAAGGGTCTATCCTGGGACCTCTCCTTTTTTCATTTTTTGTGAATGACCTACCGGCTGTTCTTAGAAACCGATGTCTTTTGTACGCAGATGACTGCAAAATTTTCACCACTGTTTCACGCCTAGAAGACTGCCTTTCGTTGCAGGCCGATCTGGATTTATTATCTTCCTGGTGCACCTCCAATGATATTTTTCTTAATGCATCAAAGTGTTCGGTAATGGTGTACTCATTGAAGATTTCTCCAACATCATATTCATATTCAGTCAACAATCTGGCTTTAAAAAATGTTGACTCGATCACAGACTTAGGAGTTGCCTTTAATTCTAAGCTTCATTTCAACGATCACTATGAAAATATAATAAAAAAAAGGGCTCGAAGCTCTCAGGCTTTGTTCTTCGTTGTACTAGTGAGTTTCGTTCTGTAAACAGTGCTGTAAGATTATTTGTTTCCCTTGTTCGTAGCGTTTTAGAATACGCTTCAATTGTTTGGTCCCCGACTGCTGGTGGGTCCACTGACACCTTAGAGCGGGTTCAACGAAGATTTACAAAATCATTATTTTTTAAGTTTAATCTTCCTTCCCTTCCTTACCCAGAAAGACTTAATTACCTTAAGATTCTTTCCCTAGAGAAGCGAAGAACTTTTCTTGAACAATGTTTTTTATACAAGATTTGCCGTGGATATCTGCATTCTAGTTTGGCAGATAGAATTAATTACAGAGTTCCATCATATCACATACGATCAAATGCCATTTTCAATCCTCCATTTACCGATCTTGCCCTCTTTGCGAATTCGCCTTTAATTAGAATGATGAGAACGTATGACTCTATGGAGATTGGACCTCTACCCTCTTCTATTTCAATCTTTAAAAATATTCTTTTGCAAAAACTTTGATTTTGCTGCTTAATTTGAATTTGTAACGTAGTGTTTTTAGTTTTGAAAAATAACAGAAACTTGAATTTTTTCTTGTAGTCTTATGTTAATCTCTATAACTTACTGTTGTAATTGGATATTTTATCTGTTCAGTATTTTCGAAATAAATAAATAAATAAATTAATTAATTTCAAATTTCCTTTCTTCCAGGCGTCGTGCCCAACAACTCAAAGTCGCCCGCCAAAAAGAGAAAGAATGGCAAAAACAACAACGTCGCGAACGCGGTCAAAACCAGCATGCACAGAAAAATCGACGTCACATATCCTTTGAAAATAGTGTCGTACTTTTGGAAGCGGCCGGCCGTAATGACATCCAAGAAGTTGCAACACTCCTCCAACAGGGCATGACACCGGACGCCTCCAACGAAGATGGCCTGACAGCATTGCATCAATGCTGTATCGATAACAATATTGAAATGCTTAAATTACTCCTGGACTACGGTGCTAATGTGGATGCTCAGGATAGTGACAAATGGACGCCATTGCATGCGGCTGCGACATGTGGTCATTTGGAGCTCGTGAAAATATTAATAAGCCGCGGTGCTAATTTGTTGGCAGTTAACACGGATGGTGGGTGTGAATTTTGTTGTTGTTGTTGTCGTTGATGAAATTTTATTTATACGATTTATATTGCAGGCAACATGCCATACGATTTATGTGATGATGAAGAGACATTGGACTATATTGAGGCTGAAATGTCGAAGCGTGGCGTCACGCAAGAGCTAATTGATGACACACGAGCGCTGACCGAGAGGCAAATGTTGAATGATTTAATGGAAGTTGCGAGTATGGGTGGCGATTTGGATGTTCCGGATCATCAGCGTGCCACGCCGGTAAATGGGTCATAAATTGGCAAATTTTTATTGATCTCGCTTTATTCTTATTTTAATTAGAACTTAGGTAACTTAGTCCAAAAAGCAGAAAGGAAAAGAAAACGACACATAATATCCATATAAAACCTTTTCCATCGCTTCCAGAGTAGTTGTTGCGGCTCTATTATGCAATGTTATTTCTGCCTTACTTTTTTCTGGGAAAGCTTATAAATGAATAGGTCTGGTTTTTTGATTCTGCAGGAGCGAAGATCTTAGCTATTCAAATTGTAATTAGCAAACGTCACACCGAATAAATGACTTAACCGTACGCTCCATTTCCCACTGAATCTTTATCCGAATCCCCAAATGACCGTTATCTACTCTAAACACGATTGATTAATGCAATCCATGACTACGCCTACGCCACTTTCGTACTAATTCAATTCCTTCCAATTTCAATATCCATAAATCGTCTAGAACTGTTCGATTTTCCACGACGAACTAACATTACGTATTCAATTCACGCTACTTGTATTCTGTAATTAGTAGTGAGCTTATTGCTCTTATAGAGAAAATCCCAAGTATAGTTTGTGTGTGTATTACATCATGGGAATAGCAGGTTAAGTTAATTCCGTGATAGTGCTACTGTTCTTGAAAGATAAGGAATTTAGTAGGACGAAGACACGGATGCCTTTCGCAAACATTGTATAGCACGATACTAATGTTACGTACCTTGGGGAATGGATAAGTGTGTTCGTGTCAAGAGTTGAGAATTTAATGGAAGTATCTAAGCGGACGTGTATCTGTGGATTAGGTAGAATCTGTTACGTAGTATTACATGTAGAAAATCGGAACGGATTCGAAATTGTGTGTAGAACAAAGTCAATTAATTTTATAAGAAGTTTTATGGCATTGCGACAATTTTCAAGGGATTTGTAGCTGTCGCATTGTCGAATTGACATGTCGGATCTTAACGTTATTGTATAGGGTTAGTGGGCTTTTACAGAAAAAGGATATTATGTATTTGAAATATACTTTTTAAAAGAAAGTTTGTCAGTAATATAAGCTTGTGTGACAGTACAAAAAATATACTTTTGTCTGGACCATGTAAAAATGGTAAAACGGCATATTCGAGTATAGATCTTCGATTTCCGAACTAATGTCAAAATTCAAAGTTCAAGAAAAATACTCCCAAAGTCCCGTGTTGGGTTAATCGAATGTTAGTTAATCGACGCCCTACGGTCGATGGGACGGTGAATGAAACCTAATTATTCTTTGTCGTTCATAATTACCGATTTATTAAAATCACATCGAAAACGCGGCATGTTTCTCAATTGACTAGGGTAGTTAGATGCAGAATTACAATAAATATCCTCGTGAAAGGTAGAAACTCAACGTTTTTCATTATACATAATTACAGCAGCCGACTACAGTGCACCTTAAACTCGTTAATCGTCCGTTTGACCTACTCAGGTCAAAAAGACTTTGACACTAATCCCGAACGTGACGGTAGGGTTGCCAACCCTCCGGGTTTCACCCGGAGACTCCGGGTTTCGAAGGGTGTCTCCGGGTCTCCGGGTCAAAAATAAAATCTCCGGGTTTGGCGTATAAACCTTTCATTTGTACCTACAAATTATTAAAAATAAAAAAAAAAATAAAAAATTAAAAAGTACGATCACAAGTTGAAGTTCGAATATGAACATAAAAGTACTGTACCACTGCACCATAATGCCTATATTCTAAGATGCATTATAGCTTCGCATATAGCAGTCACTTTCCATGCATCATAGTTGCTACAACTTTCCATGCATCATTGCTGCTACAACTTTCCATGCATCATTGTTGCTACTCGCAACATCCATTCCAACTTTCCATGCTATCTTCTCTGGGATTGTTTCCGACGCTTGAGCTTGGAAATCATTCAGAACACATATAAAAAAGGAAATGAAACGTGCGAAATTTTTGACTAGATTTTTAACAGATAGGTACTGTCAACTCACACCATCGGCATAAAGGTAACGAGAGAGACATACAAAGAGGCAATGAAATGGAAGCCCTCTCATATTCTAGTTACACAGGTACGCTCTTGTGCTTTGATGTTTCAGCTCCTTCCTCCTTGTCTATATATTCCTAGGCCCGAATATTGGAATGTTTCAGCTGCACCGTTAATTTTCTTTCCAAGAAGTTTTTCTGTTAAGGAAATACGTCTGTCGTTATACGTTTTGATTGTGAGCAACTAAACTATTGACTATTAAATACGTGCTAATATGATCTAGAACTTGAGTTCTAATTTTAGAGCTTACAATTTTAACAACGCAACTACACGCTCTAAAATTAGAACCTCCAGTTCTAATTTCAGAGCGTGTAATGAATGAATAATGTTTTTTTAGTTACATTAATTGAAAAAACTGAAAATCCTAAATTTCCTATAAAGTTTGCGTTTTAACTTCACTATGTATAGACATTCAAATTCAGTACTTGTGTGAAGCTAAATTCTCTCTTGGATAAAAAGCTATAGTGTCAACTGAAATGTTGCCAAGAAAAGCGTTGTTTTTTTCTTACGGATAGACTGCATCCCGGAACAACTGATTCATATCCTCCCAACCATAACTTTTTCTAAACATTCTCATCGGAGTATTTCTGTAATCTTTTTTATACAGAGCCTGTCGTTTCTCGATCTCTTAGATAGATTTTTGGCAAAATTTCAGAGTTTGTAGCTCCAAATTTTGATGGCGCGGCATTTCACAAATGTTGGTCTGAAATGGACGAATCTGTTATTATTTTTTGCGAAAACTTAACGGTTCTCTAGTTATAAAGCGAAGTTTAACTTTTCTATATGTGAGAGTTCAGTATTGGAAATGAAAAATAAAGAGTGTTTCCGGCTCAGATCTATTTTGAAAAACTTTCATTCCAATAAACAATAAGCTTTGATTTTAATTGGCTTTAAAAATTATAAACTCAACAATTTTAACGCATTTATAAATTTGCACACTTTTTTTTTAAATAACTTTGTGAACTAACCTTATTTATATCTTAAATAAGTGTAAGTAAACATGTAAACAGGATATATGTAAACATGTAAATAGGTAAATATGTAAATATATAAATATGTAAATATGAAACAAAAATATAAAAATGTAAATACATAAATAAGTATGCAAACTGAAACTTTTCTGTTATGTAAATACCAGTATGTAATTGCAATTGCAACCAACATAGGCAAAAACCAAAATATGCAAAAACTACTGTACAAACACCCCCCCCCCCCCGCTATCCCTTCACTAAATCTCCGGGTTTGGGTTGACTGGGAGTTGGCATCCCTACGTGACGGACAACTCCATCTCATTTTCCGTGGAAATTTATGTTCCTCGTTCTCCTCACTAGCAGCTGTAGAACCAACGATGCACTTGGTATTAAAATCACTCTTTCCTGCTCTGATCTGTTACGTTCTCACAGCAGGATAATATCCTCATTTCCCATTATTCAATTTCAGAAATAATATCCCTTCCATCCGACAACAGAAGCTTTGACAGTTAATCAAATTGCGAGTTAACTCTGAACTGAGATCGCATATCCTCTTTGCATTTCATATGTATAATCCCTTGCATCCTGACTGCACCAGCGATGGTCATAGCCAATTAATGAGTGGAAATAACGAGTGTCAGATGCTTTAGCCTTAGCGTGTCGGTAGTCGGGTCATCATGATCGACATCCTCATCAACACCATCTGTTCGTGACCTTTGCATTCACTATGGATGCAACTATTTCCCTGAGTAAAACTAACTTGATTCTCGTTCCTGTAAAGTTGATTTTAATGAGAAATTACAACTAAATTCTCATTGCACTTCGAGGATATTAACTCTTGTCGTCGTCGTCCTCTCATCATAAGCTCTTTTAGTTAACTATCTCACTTTTCAGTCTTCTCTGATGCGAAAGTGACTATTACTGAATTCTCATGGGTTTTTTGTTTTCTCTCTTCTTTTTGTCTTTTTTAGCTTCACATAGCAGCGGCCAATGGATATACGCGAGCGGTGGAGTTTCTGCTGGAACATCATGTTAACGTTGATGCAGTGGACAAGGACTTATGGTCACCGGTTCATGCAGCTGCATGTTGGGGTCATGTAAGTTTTTTTTATTATTTTTGTCTTTGTTCTCGTCCATTTTTTGTCAGGACATGAATCTGAATGAACTACATATATAAATATGTTCGCTGGGAACATGAGAGTGTTTGCAAAAAATGGATGGAAAAAACTAGGCTCGTGTTGTATGTGGGAGAAAATAGGGAAATAGTGTTTTCCTGATTCGTTAGAATTAAATGTGTGTATGTATGTGTTGGTTTATATGCAGTGCGAGTATGTATTTGCAAATAAATGTTGGGTCGGATCACTCTATTTCCTATTTCTGGATGGGTCATGTTCAATTATTTTCGAATAGAATTTTAAGTGGTCAACTGAATACAGAAGAGCTTCCATTAAAAAAGCAACGAGTAGAATAGCTTGCAGATTGCTCTTGACCTTTATTTTGATAAATGTTAATTTATTTAGGATAGCATTTTGGGCATTTATACGTATTTTAAAGTAGGCTTTAAATAAAAATAAATGATTGGCGCGACTGACGAGCTTATGGCCAAGGCTGGATATGTGTTGGTGCCATTCATCTGATTCAAATCAAAACCTACTATAATTTGGAAATTTTGTAATCGAAAGATTATCCTTCATTGACGCCGCATATTGTGCTAAATAACAAGAAAATCAGCATTTCACGAAATCTTAATAGTTAAGGAGAAACCAGGACGCCACTGCAAAGAAGACGAAACCGCTGCTAATTTTTGGATGCATGAATTGAAAAATGTTTACAAACCAAACATTTGCTTTTGTGGTAAAAGTAAGTGAAAATGATTTAGTCACATAGCAATATTCCGTTTTTACAAGAATCACTAGTGTCTTCCGCGGACCACATCTAAGGCTTTCACGGATCACCTTCGGTCCGCGGACCACCAGTTGGGAAACAGTGATTCAATGTAAACAATGCATAACTGGGTTCGTCCAATATCGTGACAGCATGACATTACCAATGGGAAAGGTTATTAATTTGACTAAATGTGCAAAACATCTATACATACAATACTCTCTGGTCGAGCTACCTTTCTGTCAGACTATTGATGAGTAAGTCTATCAGTATCATTGGCGGAGACTTCGAAAGACACAAAAATAAACGTTAAGTACTTATCGCAAGACGTCCGAGACTTCTTAAGAATTATTATCATAAAATTGGCTGTGTCGCCACTGAAAATGGATGGTCTTGGTCGTCTGAATCGATAACTACAATAGGGCGGCATTGTTTTACGGAACGGTCCTGAAAGCCTTGCATCTACTCCGCATAAACTGAACTTGTTAGACATGAATACATGGCCACCTAAGTTGTTGTAGTCTTACGATTTTCAATTATTTTTTGGCTGTTCCACCAGCTCATGCTTATGTCGATCACCCTCCAAAATTTGTAGATTTGGCTTTAATACATGTCAACCATAGCAGAGCACATTTTCTTTTTCTTTTTTCAAGGTCCTCAGTGGACAAATCCTTACAATAAATAACGAACATGATGCCCGAACATCTCTACGAAAACGCAGTCGAATTCAGTGGCGTAGATAGCTTTTAAGAGAGCGAGAGGGGATCTGTTGTCAGAAACCATAGGGGAAAGCGATGCTTCCTGAAAAGGCATTTTGCTCACATTCGCCATTTAGTACCTACCGACTAAAATTTAATTTTAAACCGAAAAATATAAATTAACATAACCTTCACCAAAGGTTTGTACTATGTTCACCGAACGAAAAATTTGCATTTATGTCCCTGGGAAATATGCGCGGTTAAAACTTGCCTATTATTCACTAAATTTAAGATAAATATGCACGGACGGCCAGATTGATTGTCGATTACACCTTTTCCCTGCGGAATAAAGTTCAACTGCATTGTTTTCGCTGGCGGAATGTCAAAAACCGGTGTGAAGACTTTTGTGGGAAGTGAGTACCACCAAGCGAATTCGATTTCACGATCATCAAAATTTTGACAGCATCTCCATGGATTTCACGTGAACTATGGCGATGTTAGTACCTATACCTACACCAAATGTAAAAAATGTCACCATATTTCGAATTAACACTAGAAGGGTCAGAGCCGTCAATTTGACGGTTTTGTGATTTAAATCATCTATATCTTCTAAACTACGATGTTTTCAGCTTTCATGTTTATTGACTTTTCCTAAAATATGTATTTGATCATATATTTGAATATAAATAAAAATAAAAAATTTTAGCTTGTGAGATATTTCTTGTTATACCTATTAGGGTCAGAACCGTCAAATTGACGGTTAAGGCTTATCAGCCAAAAAAATCCATAAATCCGCCGTTAAAAATTTTTTATTGTAGTTAGAGCGCTCGTAAGAGAACATAATCGTTAATACATGTTTCCCACTTGAAGTTTTTGTGATATTGTGCGCTTTTGCAGCGCTTGAGTTCACTAGCCTAGGCTACGGTCTTAGTCATTTTCATGGTCCTTGGCGTGCTTGTTTGCCCAGTTATGATCTGTTGTAATGCAATAAAGAGTACGTTGCGTCAGTACTGATACATTTTCCAAAATTAATGCACGCCAGGTATAAAGAGTAATGTCGAGATAGAACAGGAGTTTCTTGAAGCGTTCAAGACAACGATCTCATGAGCACCAGAAAAATTTATGGCGCTTATGCTGAAATAACTGGTAGCCAGTGAGTAACTAAAGTAAAGTAAAATACTAAGATACTCTAAAATACATTTAGAACTCCATGTCCAGAAATCCACTGCAAAGAAATAAGACTACTACATATGAAAGTAGTGCCACGATCAGCCCTGCTATATGTATAATCCACTTAGTTCTGAGTTTTTGCTGGGCATCGTAGACGCTTTTGGAAAGTATCACATCCTTCCATGGCATGTGTAGAGTTTCAATACTAAATCCATGACGCTTGCAATCTCTTTTTGGTGATGAGACAGCTATATGACCATTGACCACAAATTGAACCTTTGTCAGTCCTACCGAACGAGTGGAATTCATATATTTAGTCGACATCCTGCCGAGCAACCCTTGCCAGGTTTGCAAAAGCGATCCTAATTTAGCTGTCCGAAGTTGTCTCCCTCTTCATGATCGAATCACAGTTCCGTACAATCAAAACGGTTCGTACTTGAGGCGTTGACTGCGATTACTTTACAATCATCGGGTATGTCGCTAGGAGTAACACTGGCTCTTACCTTTCATACTTCAACCTACACAGTGGTCTGAAAAGTAGATGTCACATATTCAAATATAAATAGTTTTACCAAAAACAGAATAGGTTTCGGTCTGAGATGCACTCGTGGTAAACGCTCTTAGCTACTGGGCGGTTTGCTTTTATTACTAAAGACCTACACCCTGTATAACTGGATAGAGCTAAAGCAACAAGCGAAAAGGATCGCCGGAGGATATCAGTGTAAATATGCATTTCAGGACGACTGGAAAAGAATTCAACTATTACTTTTTTACCATCTGTAAAAGGCTGTTTGAGAAGAATGTGCTATTAGTCATACTTCAAAAAAATAAATATCTCTACAAATTTCGCTAAAAAAATATTCTGAAATACGTTAATTTCTAATTAAAAATAAGATAACGTCTTATGTCTTTTTTTGTATAAGCATTTTATATTTATATAAGTACCATTTCAGCTGTAAACACCTTGCCGTCAAATTGACGGCTATGACCCTTTTAGGTATATAAAATTCCTGACCCTTCTAGTGTTAACGAATTAATTAATTCCTTTATTTCCCTCGTCAGATTTTGGCGGCTGTTTTTTTTTATGATTAATAATAAATCGTAGCTTTGCAACCCGCCTAACTAAAGAATGTTTCTTTAAAAGGTTTTATGCAGTATTTTTTAGAAATAATTTTCAGATAAAAGTTTTCCTTAGAACTTAACTTAGAGGGTTTCGTCAGCTAGGCTCACAATATGCGGAATATCAAACAAAAGATGAGCACACTGTATAGATAAAAGAGCTTGAGTACGGCGGTTATCACACAATTACTTAATTTGAACTGCCAAATTCATATAATAGGCAGACTATACAGATTACAAACAAATCCTGGAGTTGATTAAAATTAATGCAGTCAAAACCCTGGATACTATCGATCGTGTGTCACTAAATTGTACACGCTCTGTGGCTCACTTGGTTGAGTCGCACTCTACGATGCTATAGTAATCTAGAGGTCCGGATATCGAATCTCGGCGTGGTCCAAAATTTCCGTACATGTGCGGATAGGAAATATATAGTGCCTGCAACATTATGTACACTCCGAAATGATATGCAATGTAACGTTGACTCGGAATTCCCTATAAACGGCTGAGTTAACGCACCATGGCCCCACATTGGGGCTATACGGTACTGAGAAGAATGTATGTATGTACTTGTATTATTCAAATTCCACTACAGTACCAATTTTTAATCAAATCCAGGATTTAGTAACTAATGTCCATAGTCTCCTATTAAGTTACTTAATACTTACTTGTGGCCATTTCTGTCAAATCGGTTTGATTCAACCACAGAACAATAAAAAACTAAAATGTCGAAAATGCGGCATTAGTACGAAATTTTATACCTACCCTACCCTACACTTTTTTCATAATAAAGTAACGCTAAAAAAATTTAACTGCCACCACAAAAAAAAAAACTCCAGATAAGCCCCAATTAATTTTTAATGATAATACAAATTTTGTCAGAAAAGAGGATATTGGATTTCATTGTCGATTTGTTATCTTTGGAGCCACTTTTAACGAAAGGCCGTAGAGTCGTTGGAAGGAGTCACCATCAGTGGCGTAGATAAGGGGGGGATCAAGGGGATAAATCCCCCCCTCTCGGTTACACATTTGTTATTATTTCCTTAGCAAAAGTAAACTTTTCGCTGGAATTATTTAACGTGTGAACTGTTTCATAAAAATGTGAAACCATTATTTTCAGAACTGCAATAGAAAATTAGCACTTCCTCAAATTTCAATTGTATAATAGAAGCGTATCGATAGAATAGAAACACTACAGCGCACGGCTTTACGTTCATTTACTTTTTTACATTGGATCTGGAGTTTCGCACAGCAAGCCCTACTGAAGTATGTACATATGTAATCTGGAAGTGCTGCTAGAAAAATTAAATGTAAGCACTGATTGAAAATTTGTTGACGGAAAATCTTAATATTTGGTTCAAAAATTTAAAAATAATGTGGAACACGGAGTGCTCTTCCACAGAAGTGCAATTTCTAATGGAGAAATATTCGGTACATAATATTAAAAAGATTTCTTCACGAGAGTGGAAAGCCAATGCAAATGAAGAGAAAACGCTGGAAAACTGCTTCCAATTTTTGAGCAACCTTTATTGTTTAAGGTTATCAACATTCTCCTTTCTTTTTTTTAAGTTAAAATTCGCCGAAAGGTTTTATCGTATATAGCAGGGCAAAGCAAGTCTTGATTTTCTTCAGTTGTTCGCAATTTTATTGAATTTAATACGAAGAACTCTCAAAACTATAACCAGGGTTATTTTTAACTAAATCTTAAAAAAATTTTTTTTTTTTAGAAATGTCCAAAATTGAAATAATAAGACTATATGCAGGCAGTAATTCGAAAATAAATTAACAAACAAACGGAGTTCCGCGGTACCCTAGGGTTCCGTGAAGATCTCTCAGGGGTTTCGCGGCTAAGACATCCAAAAGTAAGAAAAATGTAGAAAGAGCTTTTGACAACAAAGAGCAAACAATCCATACGAAAAACTGTTTGTAAGTTTTAAAATTCCGAAGCTTAGTCTGACACTGTGCTGGAAGACAACTTGACTGTAAAATATTTGACCAGCATCAGAGACTCGACCGATTTTCTTTTACAACTTTCTATTAAATGAAATGGAAAAGGAAGTAGTGTGTACTAGAAAATAAAGCATGTCCATGTTTGTGACGAGGTTTTTGGGATTACAATTAAGGCGCAATTTGTGTTAATCAAAACTTTTCTCCTATTTTCTTTAACGAATCTTTAACAGTCCAAATTTTGAGTTCTACTCACATTTGTGGTATCCTTTCAAAATGCCATGGCTGATAGAGGGCCTTGAAATTTATAGCAAATATATATAGCTGCTACGGTGTCCTACAAGTTTATGAAAATTTTAGAAATATCTACTCACGAATTTCTGAGTTGAGTACTTTATCCACAAATACTGGGATTCCCAACGAGCTCTCGACTTCATAATTTCCATTTTCTGGACATATAACTGAATGATTTTTTTGTATCTCTGTTTTGAGGTGTTCTGGCCAGAAAAGCAGCGATGCTAGGTGTTGCGTAACACCGAAAAGTTTGGGAACCACTGATTTAACCCAATATAAATCTTTGATACTCCAATCACAGTAGCGAAAATTTGTACGATAATAATTGGAATACTTGTGAATACACTCACCGTAGTAAAAAAAAATAAATAATCATTGCAATATTTTCAGGACTCAGTTTTTTTCGTCTGGCAAAACTGCTAATTTGAAGTGTAATAAATACGGAAATTGTAGTTTTGAAATGCAACATTTGATACTCGTAAATGTGTAAGTAATATAGCAAAATGATCCCCCTCCTCTACGAAAAGCTATCTACGCCACTGGTCACCATAAATGAAACATGTTGTTTTAATATGAATTAGTCTTGATGTATTCAATATCATGCGCTCCCTTTATCTACGCCACTCGTCAGAATTATTTGAACTGCCATAAACGAAATCATTTTTCTGCTCCTAGCATTTTAAAATTGTAATAAAAGTTAAATGAAAATCGACAAACAAATTGTGTGGAGTGAAAGCTCCGCGGACCAAGTTGTGACGTCATCTTCACTCAACCAACGCCATCTACTCAGCTCAGCTGTACGGGCAACCCGTGTCCCGCGAACAATTTATGCAAGATCCACACCATCGTCGTACAGCTGAGCTGAGTAGATGGCGTTGGTTGAGTGAAGATGACGTCACAACTAATCTCGTTTTCCTTAATAATTCCTGTATCCTTCCGTTTCCAGGGTGAACAAACGCCCTACAAAATGAACAAACGTCTGGCTTTCGATTGATACCAAACCTATACCTTTCCGACCCATATTTAAAAATGACTGGCTAAGTTCACACTCACAATTTTAAAGTTGTTATAATTAAATAATTAGAGAATAACAAACGATATTAATTGGCGAACAGTCAAGAACAAACGTAGCCGCAGTCGAACAAACGGTTCACCGAGCAAAAGGGCGTAATAAAAAAAAATGACTGGCTAACTTCACACAGCCCAATTAGTGTAGTTACTACGTGATAAACCTAGTACATCAGATTGCAAAATGTGGTGGAGACAATTTTTTTTTGTTTCTTATGTTTTTTGGGGTGCTGAGCACGAATCCGGAGCTTCCCACCAAAATTTCGTTGCGGAACAGGGTCAAAATCGTGAAAAACCCTAAAATTTTTGCTGTTTTTCCGTTATTCGCCCCCTAATTCTGCAACTATTTATTTCTGCGAAAAACTCTCCATGAATATTTTAGAGAGCACATAATTGCGCGTCCAAAGAGACATAAATATTAAAAATCTGTTGAGCGGTATTACTACAGTGGATAATTTAAATTTGCCATTTTTAACATAGTTCCATTTTATGAAAAAATTTTTGAGATTGAACGGTTTTTCATTTTTGGTCGTAAAAGTATCATTTATCTTGTACATTGTGTATTTTGGAGTGCATAACCTGAATCTGTAAGTTCCCACCAAAATTTCGTTGCAAAACAGGGTCAAAATTGCAAAAAACGCCAAAAAAAATACTATCAATTGTAGCAATACCGCTTAACACATTTTAATGATTAATGGCGCGTTGGACCCGCAGTTATGTTTTCTATAATATTTTCATGGACAGGTTTTCGGAGAAATGTACACTTTCGGAGTTATAAACAAAAAAACGGGAAAACTCCGAAAATTTTGGGTTTTTTCGCGGTTTTGATCCTGTTCCGCAACGAAATTTTGGTGGGAAGCTCCGGATTCGAGCTCAGCACCCCAAAAAACATAAGAAACAAAAAAAAAAAATTCTCCACCACACTTTGCAATCTGAAATCACCTCGGAACTACACTAAATTGGCTCGCTATTAATATTTTAAGCTTTGGAATGTCGTTGCATAACGTAAGATGTCCTTATCCTTATAAAAAGCACTTGGTCTGTCGATATCTTTAGAAAAAGCTTTCCGTCCGTTCGTCGGAAACCGTGGCTCTGTAAAGCAAATATAAGTCCTCCAAGGCCAAATGGGAAGCTATTACTGATCCTGTTCATGGCGCTAAAATTGGTAACTTGCGTTTCACCCACCCAGTTTGATCGTCTCAGTGATACAGAATAATCACCGGACAGGTTTTCACTCGGATATATATAGAATAGCCGAATAATTTGGCACTTTGGGCTAATAAAATTCGCCGGTTATTGGATTAGGATTAGGTAAATAAATTTTTGATAATTAGGGATTCAGTAGGCCAAAGTGTAGAACGTGTCGACACTTTCCGGAAATGTTCAACGTCTCCCGTTTGTATTCTGAAATTCCAGCTATACAAAGACGATAAAAATGTACATGTGGAAATAAGCAATACAATCGCACTTGTATGTTTTCAACTTGAAATGCTAACTCCGAAGCTCGGTAGTCGATTTCATTCACACTTGTCTTGTCATAATTATTATAGTCATCCACATTTCCTGAAAATGTTTTAACCCTCACTATATGAGTTACATCCATACAAAAGCAAAAAAAATATATTAGCAAAAGATCGAAAAAGGCTACTCCTTGCAGCGTTGCTCCTTAACTGCATGTGCATTTGGTAGAATGTTCTCCATATGTTAATAACCGGCCTACATTTTTTCCACCAAGTATTCTTCAAACTATGTATTTTACTATAACCATTCATCAAACTGCGACAAAAAACTTCATCCTGCAGACATAAGGCCTGAATAGACCTCGGGCGGAATGAAAATGAAATTTTTGTCCGCTGCGATTTTTTCAATGAAGATGCATGCTTACTGTCATGGAACATGTCGGAAATGATGGGGAATTCCATAAGCTACAATCCGAATATGGTTCCAACATTTTTCTCGGCCATTTGATGTATTATTTTTCGATTCCCCGGTCATTAGATATTTTCCCCGGTGAAATGACCGGGGAATCGAAAAATAATACATAAAATGGCCGAGAAAAATGTTGGAACCATATTCGGATTGTAGCTTATGGAATTCTCCATCATTTCCGACATGTTCAACGACAGTAAACATGCATTTTCATTGAGAAAATCGCAGCGGACAAAAATTTCATTTTCATTCCGCCCGATGTCTATCCAGACCTATACTCGGAATACACACATGAGCCTATCCTTTTTGTCCCATAACATTATCTCGCGCTCACTTAAATCTCAAAACATTCTCATTCTATATGTACTCATAGCCGCACTTACGTCTTTGATACAAGAGAAAAAAATATTCTAATCAACTATTCTCTGTGTTTTCTTCTTTTCTTTACAGCTTGAAGTTCTAGAGTTGCTAGCACAATACGGAGCCGACCTAAATGCCAAAAATAAGGACGACGAAACTCCCTCAGGTATAATTGAATTGCTTCGCATATCCGCCATCCGTTTTGTTAGAAAAATGTCGTTCAGTAGGTTAGATAGAATAGATAGACGTTTGTACGAGATAGACTTGTTTTTGCCATCCGTATACCATATAACCCGACGATAACAATTGTCTTGTATATAACTGTAACGACTCTACGTCATTCCCCGGAAGGCATTGTTCTCGATTTAGTCGAGCCTATATTGTACAGAAAATGACAAAAGCTAGAGAAATTTTAATGCCGGAAGTGAGAACTTAAAGACAAAACAGCAATTGTATAAGCCAAATAGGATATGTGCTACTCTATAGGAAAACTCTGCGTGTACATATTTGTCCTTTGAGACTTGGACGAAAGTCCTTTTGTTTTCAAATTGAATTATCCGCATAAGTTGATGTTGTTGCCGAAAGAAAATAGGATCTTGTCAATTTGACGCGGTCCCCGGTCCGGTGGGACTGTTTTCGTCACATTTTATTGTATATTGAGTTGACATTATTAAGACCGGGCAATTGAAGTGTAGTCCCATTAGTGAGAACCCTTTTTCATTTTAAAGAAAATATTATTTGCTCAAGTCCTTATTTTGCCGATACGCTAACATGACTCTGTTTATGTTTTCTTTATGATCTACTCACACACTGTAAACATGATTCTTTTCATATTTCACAATGGCTTATCCTTTTTGCATGGCTTCTTTAGCACATCCGAATCATACACAACCTACTCATCACAATTCGTGTGAGAATCAAATCGCATTAACTCTTACCAAAAGTGTCAGCCGAAAGGATAAGGCGTTCGTGAAAATTGCTTTTACGCAAGAATTGCTCGTTTCACTCTCTCACACACTTTCGCTTCTTATTCTTTGCTGATTTTATTCTGTATAACAAAAAAAAGAGAATCAATTTATTATAATCGTTTATCATATTTTCTTTCTTCCATGTTACTTCCTTTTTTACGTTTATTTTTATTATCTTCCTTCTGACAGATATCTGCGAAGATCCTGAGATTCGCGAACGAATAGAACAGTTACGAACGGAACAGGAGAGTAAACGATTAGCGGAAGCACAAAGAAGACGTGTACGACGGTCCCAAAGCAATAACACCAGGTAAGTTAGTCTTGACTTTCGATATGTTGGAATGGTGTAGCTTGTAGGCATCATACGAGTATCTGCTTTTGTAGATAAAATTGAAAACGTGCGAATTCCTTCATTCATCGTTACTAGGATTCTTGTCAGCCAAAAGTGTCAGAAAATTCGCTTGTTGTAAATTTTTTATAAGAATTTCCACCTGGGGGGAAAAGTTGTTTCAGTTTCCATGATATTGACTACAGGATTCAGTCTTTTTTTCCGAAATTCTTTTTGAATGAAAACTTTCATCAAACGTCCGTCATATATTGAACGTCGATATAGAAGTGTAATAAATTGAAAACCACATGATGTCTTCCATTAATAAAATTGAGAAAAAGATTTGAAAAATAAGCTATTTTCTTTTGTGAATGGTTTTCTTGTTCAGATCATTGGATTTCTGCTTTAAACGCACCTTTATCAGAGCAACTCATTGCATTGCCTAGCTTCAGGATATACACGATAGGTATCCATTTTCTCTTGCGAAAATCGACAATTTCATGGAACATTTAGCACACAGTAGTCGGTTCAATGAAGCTAGAATAGCGATACAAATAAGAAGAAAATCTCAGACTTATACATATGTCCTAGATTTAGGCTGACCTTCGGAAAGAATTCTGAATTCTATAAATAACCACTGATAATTTTTTGTCGGTTCTGTGAATTTATCTTTTGACTTACCAGTCGTATGTTGTGTATGGACTAGGGCCTATAGCCCAAAGAAATGTAGAATTTTATTTCGGAAAAATGGAAAGGAGCAAGCTGGATTTTTGCGTGGTTCTGAAAAAGACCCCAAAAGTGACGTGTGATTCTAGTAACTTTGCGACGCTTGTTACCGTTATAGGAAATACGAACTCAGGTTCATTTTAAATTATGATTGCACGTACCTCCCTTCGAAATACACACATCGAATCGGATACTCTTTGCTACTTTGGAGCCATCTCAACTACAAGCTTATCATGACCTTTCAGTAAACCTGTAACCGTTAGAAAGATACATCTTCCTGAAATTGCATAACTATGTCTTCGATTCAGGTTGAATTCTCGTAGCTTTCTTGGGACGGCTTGCATCGATGAGGAGTTTTGACATCAAGTTTTTGGGGTTAGAGCAGTGACAAGTTTGTTACACACTTCTTTTCGGTAAAAAGTACCATTAAAGCAATTTTTAAAACCTGTTAGTTTTACAGAGCGTAGCTCCTTTTACATTGCACGAATTGACGGACGGGGTGTTTTGGCTTTTTTTTTGTGCCAGAAATACTCAAATTCGTCAGAGACGACATTCTCGGTTAAACTACCATTATTTTTTTTTTAATTTTTTTTTCCAAAAAATCTCATAATTTAAGAGTTTGAACGTACAGTACAGAGTCCATTATCCGAACTAATGTGATACTGATGAGTTGTTTGCTACCTTCAGACACTTTTTTTCATTTAATTCGATGTATTTCATAAGAAATAAGATCTTCACACTTACGCGACAGATTACGAAGTCTGTGGCCATTTTCGAAATTCAAAATTCAACGCTGGTGATATAAAGCGTTATGTAAGCGGAATAACCATTGATATTAGAGAGTTTCAGCATTTCGTAGAAAATAGTACGAATAGGCTTTGACATTCTATGTAAAAATTCGCTTGCCTATACCGTATACGACAATTTTGCATGTCCCAAGTAGACATGGGTGTATAATCACGACAAATAATTTCGATAATTTCGACTGATTACAGAACTTCAAATATACGGAAATACATGCCTACTTGGAACATGCAAAATTGTGATATACTGTTTCGTATACGGTAGACAAGCGAATTTTTACATAGAATGTCAAAGCCTATTCGTACTATTTTCTACGATATGCTGAAACTCTCTAATATCAATGGTTATTCCGCTTATATGACCAGCGTTGAATTTTGAATTTCGAAACCTATGTCGTACTATTTTCTACGACATGCTAAAACTATCTATTGTTTTGTAGATATTCACGAGGATTCCCGAAAAAATGTTATACTACCGGTTGAACCACTCAACTTGCAAAACTTGGGATGAAGAAAGAAAATGAATGAAAGTTGGCTCCGAATTTTGAGGTTCTGTTGATACTAAACAGGGAACCCTAAAGTTCTCAATGTTCTCCTCAGTGGCGTAGATAAGGGGGTGGGGGTCGAGGGGATTGATCCCCGTGATAAATTTATTATATTAATATGAAGTTTGGTTGTTTGCTATTTATTGGGTATATTTCGTAACAATATTTACCGAAATGCCATCCACAGGGGGATTTCGGAATTAACCCTTTTAACCCTGCAGAACATTATTTTATGCTGCATACAAACCACTCACAACGATTCTTAACATTTGCGATCGGAACGTTCAATTTTAAGTTCACCCCATAAACTTCGAGGATGAATCTTTCAAGTTGTAGAGCGTATTATGCGCACTCATTATCTTTAGGTGATTCTATAATCTTCTCAGTGCATCGTCGCCTGACGCAATTAAACTACCGCGTATCATTCAGGAGTCCCTAGTCCAACCTCGATTAAGTAGGTACACCAACATTAAGGTGGAGATTATGATAACTCTACATCTTAGACCCCTGATGTGCCATGTTGTTCGACGTGTAATATTTTCTTCGTTGTGCCAAACCCAAACCTATTCCTCCGGAATCTCAGCCTTCAAACGACAGTCCATTTTTTAATTTCCTCTATGCTAAAAAATAATAATTCTGACTACAGATCCCCTCCCCCTCCGAAAAGCTATCTACTGGTACTCCTTGACAAAAAATCATCAGCAGGTGAAGAACAAACGTATGTTTTAACACGAAAAGCTATAGAAAATGCGAGCGCCAAATTTCAGAAAAATCGAGTTATCGAAAATGAAGGATTGCCAAAGCGACTATCTCGCTAAATATCGATCTTAAAGGGTACAGTATAGTCCAACTTTACACCTTAAAAGCAGACAAGACTGATCACATTTTCCTGTACATTTCCCAATGCTGTCAAAATGCTGTACTGTTACAGTACAGTACTGTTACAGTACAGTACTGTTACAGTACAGTCCTGTTACAGCACAGCAAAATGATGCTATACGTCTGGTCAGCTTAACTTACACAATGACGTTGACGTTTTTAGTAAAATTTACCGTTATAAACTTTAACCAACGGAGTGGCACTCAGTAAAAAAAATTTGCAGAAAAGTATGCATGATTCTTAGGCACACATATTAAACATTCTTTAAACGAAAAATTCCATAGGACGGAAAAAATCAAAATTAGCTGATAAGCCCATCTTTGGGTATGTTTTGGTAGCTTAATTCGCTTTTATAGATGTATTAATGTGACATTTGCTAAATTTAAGGTTGCCAACATCCCGAAGTAGCAGTATTTCCGGGCTGCTGAACGCTACATTGAGAGTAAAACTAGTACTTTCAGTTTCCGTTCCCCTTCAGATTTACATGCTCATTATGAAGGGTTATAATGAGTCTCTGTTTCGCAATTTCTCACAACTTGAATGTGCACGGATAGAAGAGGTTTAACACATTCATGAAGGTGGACTACGGAGCCCCTCATAAGGAGTGCCTGGTTCCTGGTATAGTTCATCGTTCTAAACTCTGGTATTGTTAGTAGAGCGGAAATCTAAGAGGATAGGGTGTGGTTTCGTTCTGGATATTTTTAGAAAACCTTTTAAAAATAACTAGCGTAACAGTCCAACGTTAGGCTAAGACCGCAGATGTGTTATAGTGATATCCAATTTTCAAGATCACAATTGCTTTTTTGATGAGGTGTTGAGATCAACAGCACGCTCAGAAAACCGTTTGCGATACACACATTTTAAGGACATGCTTAGAACCACGAAAAAAAATTAAAAATGCAATCTTAAAAAGATCAATCATATTTCTTTTTGAAGAAACTGTAGTCTTATCTGGTATGTCTAATGGCGGCACTTTCTTCAATTTCGAAAGTCCACTATAAATAATAGAATCGAGTTCTATTAACAATTCAAATAAATCCTGAAATACCATCTCGCACTTATTATAAATGGTAAAAATGTAGTGTACTCAAAACATATACGAGTGCCATACAATACAAAATTGCACAAATCTGACCGTAATATATCCTTCGTAGCTCGGTGCGGGTAATCCTTATAAAGAACATTTAGCCGAGCTGTTGCAGCACGGATCACATTTGTGGAAAATTGACTTTTTTCCATGCTCTATGCAGTACGACGTAGTTTTCAGTGCAGTTTCCAGGATTCCATTCACTATCGGTTAAATGCTATGTACGAAGCACGACGAAGGTCATCAATTGATTTCCTTTATGTCTAGCAAGGATTCAACGGAAATTGGATTTGGTGTGATTTAGACCATTTATAGAAATTCGTGTGCATTATCCATTGTGTATGGGCGTATTCGGAAACGGGATTATATTTTGAAATTCCGTGAAATCCTAAGTGTTGGGTTAGACATTATTGCCATTGATACTCACACAACTTACGTTGGACGAAATATGCTGCCGTGTCGGCAGTCTATTCAGATTTCGAATTCACAATATCAAAATAAATTGCATCGGTTTTAACTGATTCTGCGAGGTTTGGGTTTGGATAACCAAAGGCTGGTTTTGGTGATGTAGATTTAGCTACAGCTTCTCCTGAAGAAGCGAAGTGTAATCGAGGAGACTCCTGAAGAGATACACAACACTTGCAGAGTTAGTCGAAATTGTCAGCACCGGCAAGAGGACAAGCGTCGAAATCTTCTCCAAATTATATTTGACATTCTATCATTATCGCATCCACAAGGCTTATCGTTGCTGGCGGAAATTCAAATTATAAATGAATCTGAGGGTAGATTTTAGTCCGGACGATTTTTCATCACTTTGTTAAAAATCATTTCTAAGTCTCCCCAATCTAGAATCCCTTTCATTAAACCCAGATCCTGTCTATACGGAAGTCATATATCTATATCCCGAATGTATTCCCTACGGAATCAATTTGCAATTTTATTTGAATTACGCGCGAATATTCAAATAAAATTTAATTCAATATTTGGTTTGTATGTATCACCTTGGTTTCGGGTATTCTCTGCTTCGCACGAAATCAATCTGCACAAAAAATGTAATATAAATGCAAAATACCGACATATTCCTTCACCAACATAGAATTGAAATAAAAAGTATATTCTAGGTACAGGACTTACATATAGCTATAACTTAGCGGATGCAAAGCAGAATGTGGGGATGAATAAATCGCATTTAAATTCGGCGAAGAAAAACCGCGTGTACACATCCATACGTATCAAATCGAGTTGAATTGAACGGATGATAGCAGGATATTAGCGGATGAAGAAACGATGTGACGCTACGGGAACGGAACGATATTTACAAAATTGAAATTGTTTACATTTTTGAGATGTGGAGCTCCAATATTTTCCGAGGAGAAGTAGAATGAGTAGCGACAATTTAATTACTAAAGGACAAATTTTATGAGAGAATACTCACAATTGGACTGGATGATCAGATCTGATTGCCATTTATGGGGGTTAAAATATGTACATAGATATACTTAAAAGACAGACAGTATTATTTATTTCACAGACCATCAAAGATTCCCCTAAATTGATTTCATGATATTTTTTACAATAAGCAAATTGGGCACTTACCTGAAGACTTCAACGAATAATATTTTAATATTTTATTTACCTATACATGGTGTTCCGCAGTAGATGGTCAATACTGAAAGGGTTGAGTTGGGTGTTCTTCCACAATGTTAAGATCAAAATGTCAAAACTAATATACCGTTCAACAGTCAACACGCTGAAGCAAATTGTACATACATATTGTCAACTTTGCAGATTTAACAGTTCAAAATACCGTTAGGATGTTATTGTATAAAGTTTCAATCAAAAATCAATCAAAATTTTTCTTGGATATCTGTATGTTGGCAGTAACGTTAACATTTGAAACCGCGCAAAAATGAATTTATGTGAAATGTACACTCGGGGACAAAAAACGGGCACTTTTATTTTTTTATGTTTACCCTATTACATATAACGAAATATCTCTACAGACAAAAAACGTTTATGTTTACCCTATTACATATAACGAAATATCTCTACAGACAAAAAACGGTTCTGTAATCATTTTCCCTGGTATTGACACCATTCCTTTTGGTATAGTATTATCCCACCCCTTCCCCGGGAACTCTAATTTGGGGGTGGTTTCATCCATGGGCGTAGCCAGGAAAAGGGGCGCTGATCCTGAGACTACAGTTCCAGGCATTGGTATTCGAAACTGGGATAACCACGTACGTATGAGTGTCATTAATTGATAACATTATTGGATCCTGTAATTTCGTGCATTTCCCAAAGGTTTCAAATCGTTAGTGTGGTTTTGGATTCTAACCGCCTATGTGGCCATGTTGTCCAACCAACTTGATCATCGCAAGGACAAAAGTTCACAAATCCATATTTTCTGTGTTTCATCATTTCATGACTTCTGGGCTTATTTGGCAGTACGCAATGTTGAAGTGATCGTAATTTAAAATACCATTTCGTCTGAAAGGAAATTTTGGTGACATAATGTAATCAGGACTAAAAGCTGCACAGATGCCATTTTTAGTTAAAAGGCGTTTTGGATTGGACTGTCTAAAAAATTTTAAGATTTATTTTTAACTGTATTTTTGGGAATAACAATTGAAACTGAGGGGAAACTGTAAAAAACTGGAAAATCCCTGGCTATAATTACGATGTTACAAAAATTTGGGCTGCCCCCTCCCCTAATCTGGCTACGCCCATGGTTTCATTCAGTACTGAAAACGGCCATTTCGCGAGCTGCTTCTGCGGAACAGATGTGAATATGGGAAAAAGGGCTTCAGATCCATTAATTGGGAGTCGAGACCTTTTAATTGACACCAATTTCACTAGACGTTACGGAAACTGAAATTTCGGTTTGGACCCTGTACTGAAAACGGGTTTTTACTCCGTTTGTAATTTTTGAAATTGAAGTCACATTTTTCAGTAAATTGATTAGGCGAGTATACATTTTCAATTTAACAGTTCAGGTAAATAGTGATATTCTTCGATTCCACAAATAAAAACATCGGTGATCGGTAAAAACGGTAAAAAATTCAAATTCTATTGACGTCTTTTTCGTTCACTTGGTTCATTTTCTTATCGAATATAATATCGAATTTTGTCTGGAATTTTTATCGGTCTAATTTCAGTAAATTGAATGAATTCTCTCCCTTTTTTCTGTGCAAAAAAGTTATCCACATTTTCAGACATCTTTGCAATCGAACGAAATCTAAAATTTGTACAATATACAAACAAACCCTATATACGAGTACATTGATGTGTATTTAGCTCTAAAACAAAATTTCACTCTTCATTTACAGAGCACAATCAGTACGAAGGACATCACTTAGAGATAAGACGTTAACGACGAAAAAAGACGCTGTGGAAGAAACAAGACTGCGATTACAAGCACAAGAGGTAAGTTCTTGTCGTGTCGTTTTAGCTCCCCGAAAAGGAAAACAAACAAAATCGATGTACAACACTATTTCTTGGTAAAAATGTTTGATAAAGTATAAAAACAAAATGGATAAGCGTACAACAAAAGTCGGTTGGAACGGATATCCTTGGGTCCTTCTTGTATGTTGTATTTATCGTAAAAACAGAGAAAAAACGTTGAAAAGGAGGTCGTCTCCTTACGACGACGACGACAACACGAAATGTCGTGGCACCCATATAGAAGGACATTCTTATTTATGGTTGCGTTCTTGTCGTTGACGTATGTTCAAAGATTGAAATGTGCTTGTCTCGTTTCGGCCCATCAAATCAAAACTTCTATTGTTGATTAAATTGTGCACGCTCTACAAAACGTATTGATTCGTTTTCGCGTTTACTATTACGCGACATTGTTGTTGTGTTGTCGTTTCGGATCGTTACCATTATCATCATGATTGTCATCGTCGTCGTCATTGTCCTAGCCAAGCCCTCTATGTTGTCGTTTTCCGTCAATCAATATTATTGTTGTCATGCTCGTGTGCATTTTGTCATTTTTGTAAGGACAATGTTTTTTCTGCGATACATGTACGCTTCTAGGCAGACGTTTGGAGTCATCAACAAATGGAGTTGGTGTCTATACGATGTCCTGCATAAAATGTCCCCATATATGAAACTTCTCCACCTCTGTATTCAAACAACTAAAATAGGAAAATTTACAAACTGTAAGTCGTTCAGTAGGTATTAAAATCTAAAGTCGGCGAGCTTGTATTCAGTCCAATTTGTATATTCATATTTCATTACCGTTCCGGATTTTCACAAGATCGCATGAAAGACGTTTGTCTAAAATGGATAATTAAACGAAGAGGATGTCAGAGAGCGTCATTTTACTTCATTACTCCTCCCCAAGGAACAAGGAATGGCTTAAACCTAAACAGACTCCTACAAACATCTGAAATGAATCAAATTTTGAGATACTTTCGTTACCCATCGTTGCCGATACGATTTGCGCTTCAATCTGCAGGACCAAAAGCAGCGAAGCCACTATCGACATCGAGCCACTTCTACAACAAACAAAATTTTCTGACACAATTTCTCCTTCTTTTTCGAAAAAGAAGAGAAGACAGCGACACAGTTTCTTCTTTTGATTGAGAAACTCATTTCGTTCGTTCAATTCGTCGACACACATATTACCCACATTTTATTATTTGCATACAATTAAAACGTGTGCCAGCAAAGAGAAAATTATTTTCCAACTCATGCAATTGTCATCCTTTTTCTGGCTTCCTCCTTCAGGCAAAATTTGTTTCAAACAATTTTTGTTATGTTTGTCTTTTCTTTTCGTTATTTCCCTTGATAACTGATCCATTTCGTTGCTACTCATATGTACGTACATATACAACATAAATGTTTTCTGTCGCGAGTTATGGAGCAAAGAAAAGGTTGCATCGTACCATACAGGGTATCCTTAAACTGGTGTACGGGATATATCCCCAATTCTTAACCCTTTAGCTTTCACAGTCATTTAAAGATTTTTGACAAATTCATTTTCATAAACGACTTTCAGCTCCATATTTCCAAAACGATCAATCACTTTCCGGTGCGTTTATGCGGCAGTTTTCGGACACCCTGTTTACATATTATACTATACAGATTCCAGAACAAACCCACTTTATGTGTGCTCATATGATGCAAAGTTTTCTTGTGAAAAAACGCGCTTCAAGGAACTTCAAGCATGGAAATAATATTAAAATCCAACGCGGCATCTTGCGTATGTGTACATGGCGTATACGCGCTTGCTATTTGACTTGAGCATGTATTTTTATTTTATTTTTTGTCAAGCAATGAAGAAAAAGGACTAAATTGAATTGCTTGCAGCCAAAAGCGTACGACTTTCTCATGAATAATTTGAGACGGTGACATGGAAATGAAATGAATGAAAATGAATATGTCCTGAAAGCAGGACTCCTCGGAATGGATGAAATGTATTTGCAATTTCGTTAACATATTTAAAATTTGCAATCAGCTGCAACAGATGTGCTCGCCAGTTAACATTTTTTTTGCTCGTGACCCGTAAGCTTTGCCAAAGCTTTATGGCACAAACGGGAAAATTCCTCAGATAAATATTCGAATTAAGCTTAGCGACCATGAAACGAAACTTGGTCGAATATAGTCACAACCTCTTATAGCTCAGCACTGGTTGGTCATTGGGCTGCTATAGAAACTCCATCCTCAAAAGTTGGCTGTTTTAGTTTAGTTTTCTCGGCATTAACACAAAGGGGCGTGAAAATTCATTAATTAGAACTCTCTATTATATTTCTGCGATCCTGCTACTCAACATTTAAAAAAGGGTTCGCATTTTGTATTTCAGTTGTTGCTTCAAAACGAGCCAAGAAAGTAACTGAAGATTTGGTGCCAGACTTATTGTTTTGGTAATCCCACAAAAAAATAAAAGAAATAGGAGTCAAATCCGGAAGGATGGAATAATCTCTCAGATTGAAACCATCTTATATCTTACTTAGCTTGCATAGGTTAACAGTCAAAATGCAAATCAGAATCGTAATGACCTCAGAACGCAAACAATCCTTATCGATTGGCACAGTTGGTCTGTGTGCACTCGCCCCTTTTGTGTTTACAGTACACTCGCAAAACGTGAACTACTTAAAACTGCGACTGTTCACCTTAACGGGGGTTCATGTTATGCAGTTGTTCGCAATCCTTTTATTTTTAATTTTTTTACTAGTTTCAAAATACATATAGAATGCATATAGAGTCTTTTTTGCTGAAGCCCTGTATGTCGGACGGAACATGAACACCGCTTGTCGATTCTGGTTTTACTTAAAGCAGCATCCCTATAAGCAGTCTTTAGCATTACCACAGAACACTTACAATAGCTTCACCGGCCAATTTAGCTCATAGAAAAACCGAATTTCACAGCTCTTGAAAATCGACCACCACGAATTCGGAAAAGTTGTTTCACTAAAAACAACATCATGGGCCAACCGATGCAGTCACAGCGATGTAATTTCGCGCACTAACTCAGGAGACGTGGTCCTAATGTATTCCTCGCTCTCCACCGCAGTGAATTCAAGCTTCTTTTGGGCTCATCCTCTACAGTACAACGCTCTTTTTAAGAGTAGCACCCGGTGAAAAGTAGTGATGGAAAGCGGCAAAGTTGAGGCGTTAGAAAGAACACTTCGCAGTTGTCATACACTGTATGACAGCCTGCGAAAACTTTCCTCATATGGATAATTCATTTAAAGTTGGTTAGGGTCGATGCAATGTCAGTTGCAACATGTGTTGATGCTTGGTTTTGACAGAATCGTGTCTCCTTGTGAAACATACCAAGCGCAGAGCATCAAATCGTACTGACGATGCGCTGTATCCACTCAATACAAGGTTTTCGACAATGTGAACCAAGATTGTATCAGGGAAGGAATGCGTAAGAGGGGTGACCCATTCAGAATATTAATGCAATTTACGTCGGTGCCAAATTTTGCGGGGGACAATTAAGTTCATAGCAAGGTTTGGGCAGGAGTGCAACTTGTCTTCAATCCTAGTTTTGTCAATAATGGGTCAGATAGTGTACTACCCCCGCTGATGTCGCGCCATTTAACTAATCTCGCATGAAATCAAAATCTGAGCGATATGGATCTGCATCTAGAGATGGAGTCAAATGCAGCCCAAAGTATAAAATCGTTGCATTTCACGAATTTCACGAAAATTTCTGGACCACAAATAAACAGCTGCGTCTTGAACGTGACCACTTGGCACCTGGTCTCAATCCCCAATTTCAGAACGATTTCAGGCTCGATATTTCGAAACAGGGAAACTAAGAGACTGTCATTCGCACAATTCTATGCTGGTAATTTCACACATGAGTATCCGAATCTGGGAGGCACACGTGTGAGTGTCATTGTCATTAATTAATAACATCATCAGGAGTGCGTTCCTTAATTCACTCGTAGTCGTGGGTGTAGTCATCTCTGACTACCGCGAGCGCGTTCCTTTTAGACGATCTGAGTAAAAATAGTTACTCACGTTTACTTTCCGTCATTCTAAAATTCCGATAGTTACAAATAGCTACCCCTCATAGTCAACTTTTGACGTTTCAAATTGCTCTTAAAGTTCTGTCACAACTAAGACAGTAGTCAGAGATGACTACAGCTGCGACTACGAGTGAATTAAGGAACGCACTTCAGGTACATTTAAAACATTATTGCTGTCCGCAACTGTTTATCGTTAGAATAAACGGATACGTCACATTCTCTCTGGGAAGTTAAGGGAATTTAACACAATTTCGTCTGAAAGGGATAAATTTGGTGACAAAGGTTATAAAGATGTAATCAGAAGTAAAAGGCTAGGCATATGCAGTTGGGAAAAATTGCGTTTCTTAAAATTTGTAACACATTTTCTAGCAAAATTTTTGGGAAACTCAGCTAACGGGAAATTCATTGAATTCTGTGGCTGGTATCTTATTTTGTTTAGCATATGACTTTAGGGATTCTCTCTGGGAATCCATGACAATAAAAAGCGGGTTGAGAAAAGAATCCCGTTAGGTGTTATCATAGTATTAATGAGACCACTCCACTCCGGGCAAGGCAATTTTATATGGGCCGCACTTGAATAAGGACACGACGCTTTTTTTTTAACGTAGCGCTGGAACAGTGCATATACTGAACATGTTTAGATAATTTAGATAATCTGTTAGACATTCTGAAGGCTAGTGAATAATTATCACAAACCCTGCCTAAAGTCATACACTGAGCTACAAAGAAACAAACAAAACCAAAATCTTGTATCTATTCAAGTGGCCCGCAGTGTATCTGACCTCTCAAGCTCGTATACTTTTAGTATGTTTACCTACTAACTACACCCCAACAAACCCCTGATGTAAAAAATCAAGACAAATATTGTAATTATTGTTGCCAATCTTTGTCTTAAATAAATTATAAATGCATCCATGAAAAGTGGCCATTAAACTATCTAATTAAATTTTTACACTTTCCAAACGAATAATTTCGTTTCGAAGTTTGTGGCAGTTTTAATACAGCAGAGCTCCGATTTTCGGCTTGATTGGGATCGGATCCTATCTGGCTTATTGAATTGTCCGACTTTTCGAGATGCACAAATGTATATATGTCCTGAAGAACAGTACTAAACCTGTACAGTACTAAAACCTGGAAAAAAATTAACAACTTTAACGTTAATTATAAATTTCATCTTCGAAATGTGCCTTCTCTTAAGTTTATAGTTTTAGATTATGAAAGTTCGGATTATCTGGGTTTTACTGTAAAATCATTCCACGCTTCAGAGGTGTGTATGATATACTCACGAAGTATTAAAATAATCGTAGTTTGAATCATAGCAATTTTCCTGGACGCTATGTATACACGAATATTGCATGGTGAGTGCGTCAACCGAAGTCATGTGTAAAAGAAATTGCATTAAGCAATTTATAGTAGATGCAATTATGACTGCACTGACTGCTCGTGAAATGATTGCAAACGACTATTTATTTATTAATCAATTAATTATGGAAAATTACCTTCATTCGGTGCTGCACTTACTATGGGTATTCCTATTGAAAGGAGCGTTACGAGCTCACAAATCTTTCGAGCCGAAAAGGAGTGTTAGGGCATCTACTCGTATTAGTTTAGTCGATATTTGCATATCATGTTTTTAATTAAATTATTTGGTCAGGTAAATTTCAATTAATGTGCATAAACATTAAATATTTGTGTTGTTAGTTATATAAGCTACAATGTAAGTGGGAGAAAAAAGCATAGAATGTTGCGAATTTTGGCTCCTTCTGGGAGCATTGTGAGCCGTGTGAAAAAAAAATCCGTCTAATGATTCTCTTGACTTATTGGACTATAATCAAATTTTTTATTAAACATTTAAAAAATATTCTCGGAAACTCTATGACATGTGGTACACATACGTATGGTATCACCATACGTTTTTCCAATATTTCAAAAACAAAAATAACTACGACATTTCCTTTAATGTAGTTTTATTCTATTACAAAATATTTATTACTATATAGTAAAAAAAATAATAAATTTAAATCTTTTCAATACAATTTCTTCATTTTTCTTAAAATATAATTTAGGGTGCACTGAAAAAAAACTTTTCATTAAAGGTTATTATGAAACTAGCTAAGGAAAATACAAATTAGTATTTTGTAGCACCTCCTGTTCAGTGTTACTTGAAACAATCTTCTGCGCATTGATCTGACTGCGATGATTCCAGGGTTGAATGTTCAATTTGGTCCCAACAGCGGCGCATCTCGTTCTTAAGCTGCGTTACTCTTTCCAATTGCCTTCCTTTGGCATAAAATTTTCCCGAAAGTATTTCCCCATAAAATTTTCATTGGGTTTTGGTCGGGGCTACAAGCTGACCAGTCCAAAAGAGGTACGCGTTTTTCGTTAAACCAGGCTATACTTTCCCTAGAAACATGAATAGGATCGTTGTCATGCTGGAAAGTCCAGTTCTGCTCATAATTTTCTTCCAGGAATGAGATCAAAACCTCTTTCAGCAGTTCAGTATAATTGGTAGAGCTCATTCGTGTTGTGACCGTGCATAACGGTAGCTTCTCACGGCAAGTAAAAGCCCCCCGTACCATTACACTGCCACCACCTAAATTTATTTTAAAGCGGGTGACTTCTTGTTTATTGAAATTTTGTCAAAAACAACTGTAACAGTCAGCTTCGTTTAAGTAGAATTTTTTTTTCGTCCGAAAAAATTATCTGCTTTCATTCTTGCGCCCATGAAAAATATTTTTTGGTAAATTTCAAACGAGCTTGTTTGTGGACTTAGATTGGGTTTCGACTTAATTTTTCTGCAACGAATGTTTGGGGTTGTACGTAGAACATGGGCAATATGCTGGTGCGTCGCCCAATTTTTTTCTTCGGCCTTAAGCCGATTTTTCGTGGCTTCACGGCGAATTTTGTTTTTGTCCCTTAATGATAGGTTTGCTTTTCCTTACATGTTCTGAACGATTAATTTTTTGGCAATTTCTCGATTGCTAAATACTTCCTTTAACATTATTTTGATCGCAAACTGCTCTCCTTGACATAGTCGCTTTCCACTCGGCATAATCTATTTTAATCGAAATTGTACGTTGAATGTTTAGCGATTTAAATTTGAAAATACTATTTTTAACTTAGGGCTCCATTACACAGTCATATTTGTGACGGACTATGATCTCACTCAGATGTTAAACGAGTGCTCATTTATGGGGATAAATAACACTGCTGATCTCATTACCTCAACAAAAAGCAGATAAGATCTTGGAAATAGGATGTCACTAACTCATACTGCGGCCTTAGTCCAATGCTGAATTGTCGCGCCTGTTATTTATTTATTTATTTATTTTTAACTTAGGGCTCCATTACACAGTCATATTTCTATTATCATATGTATGTCATACGCTTAAGCCTATACTTGATTTCGTTTAGTGCATGTGGGAAAATTTGAACCGAATGAATTCAGTAGGCTTAAGGATATGACATACATATGATAATAGAAATATGACTGTGTAATGGAGCCCTTACTTAGGCCTTAACCTTAAATCAAGGAGTCGAGGATGCCGAAATTCAAATAACCAAAATGCGATTGAAATGTCAAATTATAAATTATATATAGAAATTATAAAACTTAAAAAATAATCGTAAATTAAGCTTTTCCCATATGTTATCTTTGCTGCACGGAACAGGACCGTAAAGCAACTGTGCTTTTTTTAATTAAAGTCTTGCCTGGAGACTAGTTGTCCAATCCACTGAAAATTTATTTGTGCTTCTCAAACGGACTATGAAAAAAAAAACATGAAAAATGTGCGTATCGAAAAATTGCATTCCAAAAATATTTTTCTGCGATTTTCGTTTATACAACGATGTTGTTGACTTCCGCATATACGTGGTAATTTGATTTGAATCTCATATTCACAATAAATCTGTATGTAAAATGTTCATAAATTATAATATGAAAATAGGAATCATAATTTCGCAATTACTTTTTAAAATCACAAAAAAACATCGTCTATTAACTCTATGGCTTCTGATTAATCCAGATTTTTCGACTGTGATTCTCGGTTCAGTGGCGAAACTTGTGAATTCCTCTATTCCATTATTTGCCTGGAAATTTGAAACTCAACCGTTTAAATTGTGTAGTGTCGATACTTCGATAGATTGGTTGACATGAAAATTAGAACTTTACTCATAGTAATTATCCGACTAGAGCAGGGATTCTCCATAATAAACGATTTTTCCCTTAACAATAAATTTTCAATTGCCGAAATTTTAAACCCCTCTCCCCCTGGATCGGCTACTGATCACAATTAGGAATTGATCAAAATTTCAGGTCGCTAACGATATTCTGTCGAAAGTTATGGCCGAATTAAAATGGTGGTATCATTTGTATAAGGGGTAGTGGAAACCTTGATCCGATTTGGCTAATTTTCAATACTTCCAGGATTTTATCCAAACAAACATTTGACCAAAATCTCAAACCGCTAGCTTCATTATTTCGGGAGTTTTTGTGCAAACAGACAGACATTAAATTAATTTGAGAATCCAGTAAAATTTTCAGGACATTTTTATACATTACTGAAAATAAATTTCATTTTATTTTGTAGAATTTCGATTAACATCATCATATCCATCAGACACAACAATCTCAATTCCATAGTCGACTAACTTCAAAAAGAATCTGTTTCTATACCATCATTCTACATTCCCGCGTCGTTTGAAAACAGCTCTCTCTCTATCTTGTCTTGCTGCATCGTTAAATTCATTGAAACTCATTTTCAATTCATATTCCTATCCTGATGTCTGATGTCGTGTTCTTATTCCTCAACAGTTTTTCCAGAACGCAGAAAACCCATAGCACGTTGCCTGCTATTTCGTCTGTTCTTCATCAACGGTCGTCATACCAATATTTTGCTCAATTGTTACTATACTATATTGTTGCATGGAAATATTTTCGCTTTTATTCGTGCACATTATTATACAAATTCAACAGAAAAATTAAAGGGGTTTTTAGACGTTCCGACTCGTTTCGACAAAATAATTTTGGACTGTGTACGCTCAACAGCAACAGCAAAATGTTGTCACTCATTTAAAACGCATGGTGCTGCTTTCGTCTGCTGTCTTGCTGCTTTCTGTTCTATTTCCAGCATAATATTCAGTCCATATTTAGTAGGTAATCGCTGATATAGTGTTAACCATCGTCATCTCGATGACTTACAGGACTACTGCACTGCTTGGCTGTACAACTCAGCTTTTAGGCACAATTCATCAGGAGATACTAAATCTCGACGAGCCAAAGGGCAAGCGACTTTTTTGTGAATTGAAAGTCTCCTGGCCCGGGGATCACCGAGACTTTATACCCCTGTGTGCGGAAAGCTCATACCATTGATCGGAGTAAGATAAACAACTGCTTCGAAAGTTTTAATATATAACAACCCCTTTAATCGCCTGCACTCGTCAATTCACTTTCACTCGAACGCACTTTACACTCATGAGCATTTAAAAGTTATGGAATCGAGCTCTATCCATACATATTTTCAATTTCAAAAAATTAACTCAAAACAACAAATTGAAATCTATGAAATGGAAAGAAAAAAATGTTTGAATAGCTCTTTTGTTATTTCACAGGCAGTCAGTAGTATACAATTTATACTGACAAGGAGGACTGCCGCAGTCAGACTTCATCTTCATCATCATCGCAGCATTTTATCGACATGTTGTTCTTTCCGACAAATTTACTCTTGTTGAGAATCCGTGGTAGTGAGTGCTTTCAATTAGATACGACAATTAAATCGAAAATCGCGAGTGAAGTGTGACTTTGAGTGGTAGTAGTATGTACATATAATACGAGTAATAATATGAAATGTCCTATTAATTCAGTCAATCGTGATTGTTCAATGGGTGAGATGAAATTGTGGGAAATTTGGATGGGAGTGTGAGGGAGGTTTAATAAAAGGAAATATGAGTACATTCACTCGTTTCCTGGGGATATTAAATTTTAGCGTTCTACTTCCTTATTTAAAAAAACGAGGAAAAAGGAAGAAATTGTAAATGAAATCACATTATCAATATTTAATTATGTGTAATTTGATATGTCACATTAGAGACTTTTGAGACATTAGCTGCATTTTTTTCATATCGAGTACAATACCGTACAATTTGACAATATTGTTCTCTACAGGGTGTCCCGCGACTGGTTCGCTTGAAAATCGGGAAAACCGTCTTCCTTTTACGTCTAACTTTTACCGTTACGGATTAACTGGATTTTTTGCAGTTCTTGTCCGAAATCATGACGATCTGCGGAAACCTATAATTTTCAACATTCCTATTCGTTGAAATTTTATTAGTAGCTAATAAATGCCTCCTTGGATGAATTCAAGGTTTTCCACATCTTCCCGAAGTCCGCCCGTTTAAATGTTGCAAAAGTTTAAAATAATTTCTTACTGCCAAAATCAGACCAATATTTCCTACCGGTATATTAAACTGACATATCTGAAGTTGACAAAAGTTTTTTTCTTATGATATTACGCTATTAGCTCTCGAAAGAAAAATTTCTCATATTTTTATCGACACTAGCGACACGTACCGGGAATACTAAAGTTCTCCCTATGAGTACAAAAAGCGAAACAAGCATTAAAAATAAAATGTAGTGTAATAGCCAATACAGACTACGAACAAATCCTGGTGTAGATTAAAATTAATCCAGTCAAAACCCTGGATACTACATCATATGTCACTAAATTCAAAATGCATCGCATAATGTACCTGCATTATTTAAATTGCAGTAAAATATGGTACAATTGCTAATCAAATCGAGGATTTAATAAATCCGGTTGAAAGTGTGAATAGCCGATACAGACTATCCACAAATCCTGACGAAGATTAAGATTTGTCCAGTCAAATCCCTGGATACTAGATCGAATTGTATGTCAATAAATTCAAAATGCATTATAGAATGTACTTGCATTATTCAAACTGCTGTACAATATGGTACAGTTGTTAATAAAATCGACGATTTAATAAATCCTGTCGGATGTCTGAATCCCCTCTACACGAATTTACCTTTAACCGAAGATAGGCATGTTGGGAATCATAGGGGGCATCGAGTACATTCCATTTTCGATGATTTCTTCTATTGTCTGCCACATATGACCGAGAAAACTTGGTCCAATTTTAGCGCCTCTCACATTTACCGTTTTTTTGGACCTCAGAGGCCCAGGGCCATAACTATGAAAATTGCTAATGTACAATTCTGTACTCCTCAAATAAAACCGGTTCATATACAGGGTGTCCGGAAACTGCCGCATAAACGCACCGGATTATGATTCCTCAGTTGATTTCCAGGAAAAAAGTTGTACGGAACATACCCCCTCGGCTTAACCCTTTAGCTGCCACAGGCATTTAAAGATTTTTTAAAAAATCATTTTCTTGCACGACTTAAAGCCTAATATCTCCAAAGCAAGACCAGCTAGAATAGCTGTAAATGATTATTACAGCCAACAAATTTACCTATAAAATAAAACTAACCAAACTAAAATCGGATAAAAGGTTTGGTATTTACAGAGCTTCAAAGTCAAATTTGCGTGATTTGACCCAAAAACAATCTTTTTTTTCATCTCAATTTTCTCCAACTTCGGCCAAGGTGAGGTGCTTGTACGATTCTTTTAAAAATTGGCGCATAATCATACAATCATATCTTTCTTACACAATTTTATTCTAGCTCCATTATTTATAACAGTTTTAGTACGTTAAGTGCAGAAAACTAGGGTTATTTTGGCTCGATTTCGACATATACTTTGAATAGATTTTACCAATTGCAGATCTATAGGGGCAGTGTGAATTGAATTGTATTGAATTCGAGCTAAAATTAACCCTAGTTTTCTACACTTAACGTATAAAAACTGTTAGAAGTAATGGAGCTAGATTAAAATGATGTAGGAAAGATATGATTGTAAGACTATGCGCCAATTTTTAAAAGAATCGTACAAGCACCTCACCTTGGCAGAAGTTGGAGAAAATTGAGTTGGAAAAAAATATTGTTTTTGAGTCAAATCACGCAAATTTGACTTTGAAGCTCTGTGAAAACCAAACCTCTTATTTGATTTTAGTGCGGTTAGTTTTATTTTATAGGTAAATTTGTTGGCTGTAATGATCATTTTTTTTCAGTATTCTAGCTGATCTAGCTATGGAGATATTAGGCTTTAAGTCGTGCAAGAAAATACTTTTTTCAAAAATTTTTAAATGCCTGTGGCAGCTAAAGGGTTATGCTGAGGGGGTATGTTCCGTACAACTTTTTTGCTGGAAATCACATGAGGAATCACAATCCGGTGCGTTTATGTGGCAGTTTCCGGACACCCTGTATGAATGTGAATATTTATTCTATTTCCTTGAAAAGTCAAAGTTGTACAAAACCGTTGTACGTCCCGCACTCATGTATGGATCAGAATCCTGGACCATGTATGAAGGTTACGCGAAAGAAATGACAGCGACTGAAATGAAAATGTTGCGCATGTCAGTTGGTGTAACCAAAAGGGACCACATCAAGAGTAGCTACATCCGAGGCAGCTTGTCCATAGACCAACCAATCACCGAAAAGCTCGAAGATCGACGAATGGATTGGTATTGCCATGTTCAAAGGCGTCCGCCTGAGAACCCCGCAAAGAGAACGATATCAATGGAAGTTCCACTTGATGGACCCAAGGCCAGAGGCAGACCGAAGAACACCTGGATGTGTCAAATGAAAAAGCAAAAACAACGCATTGGTCTCGGCGATGACACGATCCAAGATAGAGCTGCCTGTAGAAATATGCTGAGATATTACCGCCAAAACGTGCGATGTGCCTACACCGCAGGTCGAGCAACGCGAAACCATGGAACTGTTAGAAATAACGAAGCTAGAATAAAATGGTGCAAGAAAGAAATTATCGTTAGACTATGCGCCAATTTTTAAAAGAATCGTATGAGCACCTCACCTTTGCAGAAGTTGGCGAAAACCGAGATGGAAAAACAGATTGTTTTTGGGTCAAATCACAAAAGTTTGACTTTGAAGCTCTGTAAAAACCAAACCTCTTATCCCATTTTAGTGCCGTTAGTTTTATTTTTTAGGTAAATGTGTTGGCTGTAATAATCATCTTATTTTGCTATTCTGGCTAGTCGAGCTTTTGAGATATTGAAGTTTTAGTCGTACAAGAAAATGGGCTAAAGGGTTAAGCTAAGGGGGTATGTTCAATACAACTTTTTTGCTGGAAATCACATGAGGAATCACAATCCGGTACGTTTATGCGGCAGTTTCCAGACACCCTGTATACAGAGGCCTTGGCCGAATTTCAAGTGATAAAAGTAACAAATTGTACACTACACTAATAATATTATTTCTACTTAAAATAATAAAAAAATCTCGTTATACTTTGGGGGGATATGTAGAGAAGAGTAGCAGGATAAAAGGGAAACAGTTCTCCTGATGGGGTTAGTCCACATTGAGGTGTGTTGTTAGCTGTCGAACAGCGAGGTTGACCTTAGTAAACCATCTAGGATAAAGGAACCAAAATATCTTCCGATAAAAATTAATAATCTCTCTGACAAAATAAAATTGCATTTAAACGATCAGATTCTCATTTTTTCCTTGTTATTAGCAAATTTACAAAGATTATGAAGAATGAATCAACTTGAAGGATAATTTTGCAAATTTAAACAAGAAGTCATAGGGGGTTGCGCGTAAAAAAGGAACCAATAGACTACACCACACTAACAGAGCCTCACCGCCTTAACATTTTTTTAAATTAGTGTGAGAATTTAAAATTCAACCTGGATGCCACCCTCGATGATTTTTGGCGAGTCTGGGTCAGCAAACCTGCCCCTAAAGTTGGAAAAACACTGCCCTACTTCCAGGCTTAACTATAGTGACCGAGGGTGTCAGAGAGGGATAGGGTAAATCCAAGCCTGGATAAATCCAAGAAGAAACCCGAACTCCATTGTCTCTGTCCTTCTAAATTGTCCTCTCATGCAAACTTTCATTCTACATTTTCATTTCAATTTCTGCGCCAGACCATACAAAAACAGCCACAAACAATTGTTACCTAAACATTACCACAATTGTATTCAAGCTTGAAATCTTGATCCTTTCGACACCATTGTTCATGGTACGCCTCCGACTTTGTGTTTGTGTATCCATTTACAAAAAAGGACACCAACGCCACCATCTATTCAAATCCCGACAGAAGGAAATCCAAACTCCTCGATAGCGTTGTGCCTTGTGCTCGCTTAAAAATCAATCTACTGATACGGTCACCACAGGACAACGACGACGATCGCCTTTCATTGAAAAAGGCAAGCACAAAGTGTATGGTCAATGCAACACAATTAATTAACTTGCTTCGATGATTGGCAATCGAGGGAATGGGATTGAGATTGGATCTGCGGTGGTGAGCACACGGACAACACGAAGAGAAACGATAAAAAAGGACAAGCACGAAGGAAAGGATTTAAGGAGAACCGTTAGTTGGAGGATGAAGGCGACAACAGAGTTTCATGACCATTTTTTTTTTATAAATGACATGCGGTTTACTCTGCATTCGATTACATAAAGAACGTTGTGTAACTTTAAGAGTATTCGGCAGGATAGCAGAATGGATATACTGCCTAATTCATGCTATGCTGTAGGGACTTGAACACAAACAAAGACTGTGCTATCAGGGAGAATGGCGTTGGGATGAAGATTTTATAAATGATTGATTGTCAAGTTGATCAACTTTAATCACGGAAGTGTAATGAAACTGTCTCTTTCAGAAAGTATGGGTGGAAGTGGAAGGTTTTATTTTTACTTATTAAGGTGTACATAATTTGTAAATATGTAATGCAAAGTTTTCAAGTCACACGTCCAAATCTTAAGGATGTTTATGTTTCTAGAATAGTGTTACACCCATTATTTAATTAAATAAAAAGAAAATCAGAGACACACAGTACTATATTTCATAACTAAATATGTGAAATTTAGCTATCAAACTACCTCTTAGTTGCAATATGCGTATGCAAATCTATTCCTTTTGCTTTTCAGTGATATTGGGGGAAAAATATCTTTAATTTTTCTCTCTTCAGTATGCAAGAACATGCCGAAGACTATACATAAGCTCAAATTCGCTTCAAAATTTAATATTAGATCAAAACTTTCTATTCAGCATATTCTCCCAGCACAGTGAAAAAGTTTTCTGAATCTCACTCTGATTCGAAAATCAACTACGTTTTTAGGCTTATGTAAGGAATAAAGTAAAGGAAGAAAAACTCCGATAAATTGCATTTCCTTTTTTTTTATGAAAATCCCCGCACTTCTAATTTAACACGGAAATTTTTGCCTTTTCCGTTAATATCCGTCTCGACACCATTCATATACGCTTGTAAGTATGTATAGGTATATTCAATAGATTGCACTTGACAAACTTCCAATCCTTTATGGATTGAACAACTTATCCGTACACAAAGAGATTCAAATTTGAACGTTAAGTGATGGATGAAAAAGGATGACACAAGACGAACCCATCTAGTGTTACGTGCTAAGGTTAGGGTTGATCGAATATTCAACTTGATGGATTTTCATAATGCTGCGTGTAATGTATTTAATAATGTGTATTTAGGATGTGTAGTCAATAGTGAATTCCATATTTTGTAGATAACTTTCACCTCTACTAGGCTGAATATGAGATGTATTCATTGCCGTCTTATAGAGAGGTTATTGCCTCGTCGCATCCCAAGTATGCTGTGTCATATTCTTGTCCCAACCTTCTGTCATGCGGTTGAATTCACATGAAAGGATATTTCGTGCGACATTATATTTTAAATGGAATTGTGTCCGTTTTGTGGAAGAATAACTTTCTGATACTTTCTTGTATAACATCGCATGTTAAAGAGACTTTTCAAAATTACACAAATACATAGTTCCCAGAAGTTTTGGTGGGTAAGGCTGTAATGCTTACCTCAGATGGAGAATTTTTTTCTAAGCATTCCCAGTTGGTCGTGACAACAAGAAAAAATGTGCTGCCTTTAACATTGCAGGGAGAAAATTCGAGTCATTTGTACCTGCAGTTACTCCGAACCTCTTTTCGGAGTAAATGTACAAAATTAAAAAGGAGCACTTTGACGATGTAGATGGGCAATCTGGCTAATTTTTGTCACATCGAAAGACCCCATCGTGACAGATAACAGAAAAATCACTCGACTTTCGGAGGTAACTCGTCATAATGTTATGTAGTGTGGATATGGGTTAAGCCCCCTCTAGAACAAGATCACGGCTGCGCCACTGAATGTGTTACATGTTCTTTTTTTCTTTTTAGAAACTAACAGCTGGGAAAGCTCGAATCGCACGCTTTAATCCCTTAAAGGAAAAGGTTTTTAGAAAGAATCCTTTTTGTAAATGGGGTCATGGGCATCCATTTTTCGATTTCATCCGTTCATATGGTTTTGTGAATTCGATTAAACACGCTTATTATGTGAGTTTTGGTTCCATGAAGAAAACACTTTTTATGAAAGAACCCACTTATTAAGTTGGTTCTTCTTTATTTCAAAATATTAGTTTTATGTGTTTTCCTCACTGCAGTTTTTGTATTAATTAAAAATTCTTGTTGCTCCTGTGCAGCTTTTTATTTGGTATGATGTCTATCTTAGACGACGTTTCGCTATTTGATTAGCATCCTCAGGTCTATTTGTCACGTTTTGTCTTATTTTCTATTCCCTTAATTCTATTATCACAGTAACTGTTTAAAACTGTTGAACTGAATTACAAACCATAGTACAAAGAGTATAAGATTTTTACAAAATTATCTCTAGTTTTTAAAATTAAACAGTTTTAAACAGTTACTGTGATAATAGAATTAAGAGAATAGAAAATAAGACAAAACGTAACAAATAGACATGAGGATGCTAATCAAATAGCGAAACGTCGTCTAAGATAGACATCATACCAAATAAAAAGCTGCACAGGAGCAACAAGAATTTTTATTTAATTTCAAAATATTGTTTGATTCAATAAGAATATATAGTTGTGTGAGTTTTGGTTAGAATTGGTCCGCAAAAATGAAAACGTTTTCTTAAAAAAGAATACTTTGATCGATTGATTGATTTAGTTTCTATGAGAGCCCGTTTACCTACAACACGTACCTTACATTTCTGTAGGCTAAAACTATCCCGCAATATCAAGGACCAAATTTCAACCACATCGGTTCAGTTTGCAATTGCCACTTCTTAAAACAAAGGGGCGGTGGGGTTATTCGAACCCTTCAAAGCTCTGGGTGCTGACGGTATTTTTATCGCTCTACTGCAAAACAGCATTAATTTAATAATCACGAATCACCTCACTTCGCTGACAGTCATTTGTAACTCGTTGCGTTGGTGCAATTAACAAAACGCTAAATGATGCTGAAATATGACTTTGTGCCTTCCTTGATATTGAAGGTGTATTTAACAATACTGGGTACGGTAGCTTATCCAGAGCTCTTGAGCTCAAAAAATACCAAAGGCAACATCATGTGGATTGATGCAATGCTACGAGGGCGCGAGATTTGCGCATCATTAGGTAAAACTTCAATGTGTGTGAACGCTGTTAACTGTTGCCCGCAGGGTGGTGTTTTATCTCCACTTCTATGGTGACTTGTGGCTAAATGAGTTACTCGCTATGCTCCATCGTTGCGGATATCAAATTATTGGGTACGCCGATGATATAGCCATGTCATAATAAGGGGCGAATTTGACACAACGGTCTTAGAAGTGATGAATGCTGCGCTCAATTTAATACTCCGATAGTGCAATAAAGTGGGAATGAGTGTTAATCACCCAAAAAACTGTACTGATCCCTTTTACCCGGAAACTGAATCTTAACCTCAGCCCTGTCTATTTGGGCAACACAATGCTTGATTTCTCTGCTGAGGTAAAATGTCTAGGTATTATGTTAGACAAGCGGCTCAACTGAAGCACGCATGTCGAAATGTTGTTGATAAAGCCACGTAGATTATGTGGGCCTGCAGAACTCTCTTTGGAAGGACTTTCCCAGGACGCCTAAGTTCCAGGAACAGCCCACCATACGTTTGCTAAAGAAAGTTAAAACGACTCGCTTGTGTTGGTATGGCAGTACCTATCCGTACATGCCCTACGTCGGCAATGGAAGTTATTGTTGGCCTCACTCCGCGGAATATTTTTATTCAGGGATCTGGTGCTCTAAATGCTTTCCGATGCTTACGATGCTCACGTTCATAATCATATGGCCAAATGATCATTCTAAATAGAATCCCTAACGCACATATTTGTTCGGGATCAGACTTCATGACGAACGAATTCTCGAAGTTTTTATTTTAGAATAAGTTTTGGCATTAACACTATAGAGGCCGATTTTAGCCTACGGAAATGTCGATTTTCCCACCAGGAGCGCCTCAAGTCGAGTTGTTTTTAGAGGGATTCACAAAACCGGGACCTAGCATGAGCAGCTACCTTTCGCGGTAATGTTTTTGCTTTGCTCGTTTCGTGAACACCATAAATGTCTCTTCGACGTGCACAAACTGCGTGGAGATCGGGTCGTTTGGAAATTGAATAAAGGTAGGTGTTCGTAGAGACGACTCATTTTGCATCCACTTCCGAGCCATATTTGCATATTTGGTTTAACTGCGATCGCTGAGCGATCATCACATGAGTCGTCTCTACGAACACAAACCTTATGTCTTAAAACCCCCCTTATACTTGAGGTGTACTTATAATTTGGAAGATGAACTGGAAATAGGTTCAATTAATTTGTTTTCCCTTTTCGCATCGTTTTTTTTGGCAATAAAGCATTGAAGTTTTTGAAGAACAGTTGTGACTTCATTATATACTCGTAAGCCGAAATGAATATAAAAATTTAATATTATCTAAAATAAAGTTGTGTTAGTTACACCATTTATAACTCGAGAACGGCTGGACAGATTTTCATGATTTTAAATTTGTTGGATTAGGCTCTGGCCAGAATAGCATAATAGCTATTGAAACATGCAAATTCACAATGAGCTAAATTTCCCAATGGGTTCTTTTCACTTATTGCTGCGTGTATTTCTTTAACAGATTTCAGTAAATTTCTTCCACAGGATTGGTCTCTACCCAAAGTAACAGGACAACTATCGAGACATATGAAAAATTCACAATGGGGCACAATTATGAAGACAATTCTTTTTCTTATACATACTTCTTTCTGTCTTTCTTGAGCGAATTACAGGATTTCAGTAAATTGACCCCACCTTATGGGTCTACACAAGGCTCCGACCGGAATGGCAGTATAACTATTGAAATAAGCAGAAAATTCACAATGAGCAACAATTCACAATGAGTTTTTTTTTCGAATATTTTTGTTTCTATTTCTTGACGTTTTTGCGGATTTTTTGAAAATTTTTCCTGTCGAATTTATAGGTCCTCTCCCTGAATATCAGAATAACATTGAAACACGCGAAAACATTTATAATGAGCAAAATTATAAAGATTTGTTTTTCGCATATTTCTTTCTGTATTCCTTGAACGAATTGCCAGATTTCAGTCAACCGATTCCAGCAGATTGGTCTACTGCTCCTTCCTCTTTGAATATCGAATTAAGTATCTTTCAAATTTACAATTACTTTTGTAAATTTGCGAGCGGAGCGAGCTCAAGATCATCTTGCTTGTTTAATATATATGTAGGTATCTAGAAACCATAAAAAATATTTAGAATTTATCGGATCAAATGTTACCCAGAAAATATATATAAATCAAGACAATTACTGCGTCCCAAGTATCCGCACTTTTATCCTTCAGTTGCCGAAAATACGATACAAAACAAACAGCCATTAAGCCGATAAAAGTCGAAAAGTCAGCACAATATCTTTGAATTGAAATGGGCCACAAATTTCCCATTCGTGCGCTTCTGCTTCCGTTTCCGCGTGGCCGTGTGTGCCACCGAAAAAAAGCACATACTTTTCTTTCCGGCCAATCTTAAGTATGTATATGCTTAACTTTCTTGCAATCTTTAAAAGCACGACGATGAACAATGTTATAAAAAGAAATACTTTTTGGTTGATGTGGCCCGCATTCATTGCCGGCAACGGCAACCGGTGGTGTGCTATGCTGCGAGCTGTGGTGCTTTCTTTCCCTTTACTACTATTTTTCATGGTAAAACGTCGGGCAAATCGTTCCCTGGTGTAGACTTTATCGGGGGCAAAAAGACACCAAAATGTATAGTAAGACGATAGAACGGCATAAAATTCCACCCAGTAATGCTAAAGTTGAAAGTATGTATCAGTATGTTTTCCCTTTTATTTTGCCAGCAGCGATAAGACGATTGCACTTCATCTTCTTGCAAAATTTCGGGTCCTTAAAATCCGATCGATTGCTATTCAGATTTTCTGGGGATTTCAGGTTAAACGTAGAAAAAGAAATGGCAAGGTGCCACGCCATAAAAAAAAAGAAGGTCAATGGGGAGTACGAGTGCAATGGGCAACAAGATTTATGGCTTCAGTGAAAAGTTTGTACAGTAGAGCGTCAATTATCCAAAGTTTCGATTAACCGAACTGGAAGCTCAGTTTGTTTTCTTGATTTTCAAAATACCAGAATTAAGAATTTAAAAAAAAATTGAATTTTAAATTTTTAGAAGTTAGAATTTTCAAAATTTTGAATTTTCAAAATCTAGAATTTTCAGAATTTGAACTTTTCAAAATTTTGTCTATTCAGAATTTGAACTTTTCAGAATTTTGAATTTTCAAAATTTAAAATTTCTAAAACTTTGAATTTTCAGATTTTCATATTTTTTAGAAATTTTACTTTTTTTTTTAATTTTGAATTTAGGGACATATTTCGTAATCTCGCCTGTAAGTTTGAAGATCTTCCAGTGTCAGATATATCTTATCAGCATCACTCAACTGCTTCGAGTTTCTCGTTTTGGTTCACTTCTAGTGGTTTCGCTCATTCATTATCTTGTCGCTTAAATTACTTTTTTGGCATTCCTCTAATTTTTCTATTAACCTCCATTAATCGAACTTTCGGTTATCCGCACCATCCCTGTTATTAGTTCGGATAATCGACCCTCTACTGTATGTATTTGCATTAAGAGTGTAATCCTCGTTCGACTGTTGGCTGCTGTATGCGGACATTGTGCAGTTTTGGCCGGTCCAGTTACATAAAATATCAAGCACTCGAATTAGTCCAAAGTTTAGTGATAATGTTGAAAGTTTTACTTTATGAGACGGTAAAAGTGAAATGCATGCTTATCATTACCCGAAAAAAATCATCGGACATATTAGCATTGTCTCCTGTAAAAGTTTGTGTTGCTCGAAGCGACTCTTGCGATAATCGCTGAACGATTATTGTTCGTGAGACGTCCTGGAACATTAGTTGCTTATATTTTGTATAAAGCTGTATTCACAGAATCGAAGTAATAAAGCCAATATTCTTACAGGCGACCCACGCGATGAGCGTTGAGCGACTATTCTTCTTTTTTTAAGCTCTGGAGCTTTTTGGAAAAGTTTAATTAATATCGAATTAAACTTGAAAGAATGAAGCTTATTACATAATATGTGTAAATAGTGCTCCAATACGTAAAAAGAAGCAAAAAATAGCTCAGCGATCATCGCATGAGTCGTCCTGACGAACATAAACTGAAAGACGCGGTTATTATAAAAAAGGTAATGTATTCTGGTCGAAATTATATCATACATATTCATTGATTTTCATTCGCATTCATTGATCGCAAAAATAAGGACATAACATAATATGTGTTTACATACTTATTTCTAAAAAGAATGAACCAAATTAACCAACCTACCTCGAACACACAATTCCTCTTTTCTCTTATACAAAACATTCATTTAGTCGGACTTAAAACGAACATGCAAAACCTTTTAATGTTAGAATCATGTTTTATGGAATGATTGTCCTTTTCGGGTTGGCCGCAGAGCCGTATAAGACAGTGCAGAACAATAATTTACCTCTCACTGCGGGCACGTTTAAAAGATACCCGACACGGCACTTATTCTGATCAGAAGCGACAAGGACGAGGGGTTCTCCAAAACATTTTGCTTTGGACCATTCACTTTTCGACCAATTAAGGACAATGTAATTATTATGTTGTGACCAAATCAGATTATATATGTATATGCTGTGCTTTTTTCAAGCTTCGTCGGAAGCGGACGACAAATGCCGCACGTATCGCGAAAACTGAAGGTCTTCGTCCTCTATGTTTCTGGAGGCTTTTCATCCGGGCGACCGGCTGAAATTAAAACTTTTTTTCTGGGGATATCAATTGAATTAGATTTGTTTGTGTTTTTGGTGTATTGCGGTCAACTTTTTGGGTTGTCTGCTTTATATAAGTGTGTCGTAAACATGCTAATGTGTTGAAATTAATTTGGGGATGATTGTATCACTAAAGGCGTTTTTGCTGCGAGAAGATATGGTTCCCAGATTTATGATTCTAAGAAGCTGTTGAGGCAGTTATTTAAAATGGTGTCCGACCCTGTGTGACTAATATGAACCTTTTTGAGATAAATGAGAGTTGATAGTGTCATACGGAATTTCATTAAGTTTCAGAACTTTATGTATAACTGTTGGGTGGGATAAATTTGCGGAAAGTCATGGGCAATTTAGAAAGACAAGACATGTGTACCAGAACTGGTAGCAGTGATAGATATCATCCGAAAAAAATCCAAAGGCCCTAATAAATTTTTCCATCACTCAAATTCATTTTTCTATGTACAGTAGAGCCCCGATAATCCGGATTAATTGGGAGCGGACCCCATCCACATTATCGAATTATTCGGGTTTTCGAAATGCACTCATTAACACTCCAGTAGACAATAGTAATGCTGTAATTGGTCAAAATTTAATTATTTTGAACCAACGATCGACGATCGCATGCCCAAAAAGTGATGAACGCGCAACGAGTAGACGGAGCCAGATTGCGTGGACGACCGAGATCCCGTTAGGAGAATTCTGTATGTGAGCACGCCCACCAGATGCTAGGCTTTCGGAACTGGAGGACAAGGTCGCGTGACCGCGACAATTGGAGATCTTCAATCCAGGCGGCCAAGGCCCGACGCACGTCGGGCTAACTTCCCATAAAGAAGAAGAAGAAGAAAATCTTTAAATCTAGAGCGCGCAACTATAGAAGAACCTTCATAAAATTATCAAATTGTTCAAAATCATAGCAAATTTTGAGCCTTATTCCGAATCCGAATTATCGAATATCCGAGGTCCAAATTATCGGGGTTCTACTATATTTAGTAAAAAATTTGTTCAAAAATAAAATTGTATGATTATTTTTGCGCTACTCTGTATTTGTACTTTAATTTACCTTCTCTATCTCTGTAATGACAAAAGCGTTCCTTGATATTTTCTTTAACGAATACAATTTCAACACTTTTATTCCATAATATTTAATGTATTAAATGGAATACGCAAATTCTAGAAAAACTTTCAGCACTCATCCTGACCACTTAGCTATGCCATCACTATAACTAAATAATTAATTTGTGAAAATCTTCTCCACGCAAATGGGATTTATCCAAAGTTTTACTATGTGCTTAGTGGGAAAAAAAACTAACAGTAATGGGAAAAACGAAAAAATTGGAATTGTTAATTCGCCGAGAGAGCGCCACAGAAAAAAGCGACGTTGAAAACTTTCTCGCGCTGGGAAAATGTATTCTTTTGTAGACTCTCCTCTCAGCAATCTCGAAGTCTGAACTAATAAGGACATGCAATCTAAATTTCCGCACTCGTTTAAATTTGTGTGATTTTTGTTTTCTTTGTTTTTGTGGTATAATTAAGGAAGTTCCAACAACTGTGTCATTCATTTGTGATCCTTTCGACGCAATGGGAAGCAGTTGGAGTGAATACTGTTGTTCGGAGATGGAGGGAAATATACAAGGATTAGTGTATACAAAAACGGTTTGTAATGTTGGAAATTTTTTTTCATTGTAGTTTAAATTTGTATTGATTGAGTGGTAATTTTAGAAATAAATTCTTTCCGGACTGTGAGTTCCATCCACACCAGTCTACCTTAGATATTTTGCATCCCTACGCGGCGACTCGCAATTAGTTTAGCTAAAAGTCCATAATTTTTAACAAGAAAAAAATCAAAATTTTATAGTTCAATTTTTTTTTTCTTTAGCTAGTTGACTCATTCCCCTCTGAAGATTGTTCATCCAAATTTTCATTTACCCCTCTGGGCCAATTTTCGATTTATAGGAAAAATATGTTGATCTCAAGGTTATTGGCTGATCAGGTTTTCTATAGGGAAATTACCTTCCCTTAGTGGATTCCTGAAGTTCATCACTGGAAAACCATTTTAAAATGTCGAATGTCAGTTCAGTTGCCTCTGCCAGTCTTGATTACTTAGAGTACTGTTTCCCAACCGGTGGTCCACGGACCGAAGGTGGTCCGCGAGACTCTCGGAGCTGGTCCGCGGGAGATTCTGGTTATGTACTTACAAAAATGTAATATTTTCCCGTGATGATGTCAATGTTTAATTATGTGTGGGTTTTGAGTTATAAATAATTATTGTCTAATTGTTAACGAAATATAGAAAAATACCGTTAAAATTGATACTCTAACATGTTTTTAAAATAAATAGTTTTTCGACAATCGAAAGTCAAGATCTGAACTTTGATCTGCAATTGACCCTGCTTGACATATGACCTTGATTTAGGTACCGTTGCTTGGAAAATTAAATTAGCAATAAAATTGGTAACAACACCATTATTTCTACAACCACTAACTAGAAATATTTATATGAAATTCAAACAAATAACGAAATTCGCCTACTAATAGGCAATTTCCAACAACTTCCATCAGCTGCACGAGTAAGGGAACTCAGTTTTAAGATTAGTGTATCAATCCGAACATCACTACCAAAATGACCAAAGTAAAATGTCCTCATTTATACTACTATAATTTTAATTTTTGCTCTTGTTAATATCTAAAGTAAAAAAAGTAGTCTGGTGTAGTTGCTAGTGCGCTAGCCTTCGATGCACAGGGTCGTGAGTTCGAATCTCATCCTGAGCGAATTCAGCTTATGGTGTTATTCGAACTCACGACGTATGTGGCCGGACTATGATCTCACTCAGATGTTAAACGAGTACTCTTTTTTTAAGGATAAATAGCTCGGCTGAGCGTGCTGTTGATTTCAACACCTCTACAAAAAACAGTTAAGGATCTTACTGATGGACTGTCAGCTATTTATTTAATCTCTAAAAATTAATCAAAATTCGCCTCCTGGAACAAAAATAAAATGCTTCCTTATCGATACAATTACATAAATGAAAATCTGATTTAATGATGAAAACAATATTTTATTAAAGTAAATCATAAGCGCACTAACGGCGAAAGTTTATCAATAAAAAGTTACAGAAAAATACTTAGACTCTTTCGGTGCTGCCAACACCCAAAACTAACTCCGGCAATTTCTCCATTTCACTGGGACGATGTCCATAAAAATCGACTCCATTCAATTTCAAATTCTCTGCATACTGTTCGGCCAGAACCGCTTTCTTCGTCATCAGACTGTAACGTGCATCGTCAATACATTTGCATGCAATTGCAACAATAGCAAAAGTGAAACTCAGAGTGATCAAAACAACAATAATAACGATTGCATAGCCGCGCAGTCCGTCCCGGGGCATTCTTGAAATATATTGCGAATACACGGCAGTGGATGAGCCACCTTTCGTCACAGCCTCCACACGGATCTCGACTTGTGTGGCATCGGCATCAACTCCGGGAATGATAAACTGGTGCTTTTCGCCCGGCACGGTATACACAGCCTTTTTCTTCACATTCCAATCGTTGCCAAAGATTACAACATGTATACGATATGATTGAGGTGTCTGTCGCGGTCGTTTCCACGATGCTCGCAAATTGTAGTGAGTTTTCAATGTTTGAGCGATTCTCAGACGGATACCTACGGGCTTTGACGGAGGACATTTCTCAAAGTCATTGTCGAACACCTCCAAACAGCTGGGCATATCAAAAGATTTCGATGTTAGCGCTCCTTCCTTCGGATTTGCGGATATCAAATGTTTTGCACGCACTCCAACCTCTAGCTTGCTTCCCAATTTTATTCCGTGCATTTCGCAGTAGAAGCGGCCATTAAACCATGCGATTTCGCGCATAGAAATCTGAACATCCTGCATCGGAGTTATTACCTCATAGTCACATCCCAGTTCCGGCGAAGGTAGCCATGAAATTACCGCAGTTGCATTATTAGGATCATCGCCGTCACACTTAACCGCATCAAGACGAACATCTCGCACATCACCCGGAACATAATTGCTTGACAGTGTTCGGAATTTATCAAGCCGTGTGGCATGGAAATTGAAACGTTTGTTGGTTGTATAAATCGTGGTCACATCATACAGGACATCGGCCGTTAAATTTTCAAAACTGAAGAATAGATCGTTCAACGAGCCGGGGTACTTGAATATTTGCTTCAAATCGTTGTTGCTGACTTCGAAATTGATTCCTTCGTAGGGTTTGGCTTTCACATCGGCAACCGGGTGCACGGTCAAGTGGGAGTCCGAACGACAAACGAGCTCCAATTTCCAATTTTCCGCTGGCAACCTTTCCGGAGGATTAACCCGAAATTTGGGTTTGTCGAAACACGGCGGTGGCATAACTCCATTAGTGAACACAGAACGAAATCCAAAACGATGACTGCACGGCCAGACACTACTCTCGCTTAGTAGAACTTGACAAGCCAGCAAAAATAGGCCGAAAAGATTATCCATCTTGAACCTCGTTCGTCCTGAAACTCTCTTGACGATTTGTTTCAACTTGTATACGAGAACTTTGAATAAATCACAAAGACTGAAGTATTGTACGACTGCGACGAGCGTTTTATCCTACTTGTCGTTAAGTTTTTCAGCGAAGAATTTCGTTCGTTTCGGCTGATAATCCGGGGAAAATCCGTATTACCTGTTAACATGTGTGTCTGTACAGAGGGATGATATGATACCTGTAGATTCATACAATATGTATGTAGGTCCTTTCGAGAGCAAAATAATATTTATGTTTCGTTTCGCGAAACTGTCAAAGGGCGGATTAGAAGATTTTCGTACAGCCACAGGTAGACGTATCATAATTCAGTTTGTGTATGTCATAAATCTTGTTTGAGTCCTTGGAATTCGCCTGGATTGTCAAAGCATTTGTCGCGAGAGAGAATGCAAACTGGTCCAGGCAAATTACTTAGAATGAATAAATTAGAGATTCATGTTTTGCAATGTGAGGAATGGACTAGATTTAATTAATAATTGATTTGAAATAAATTATTGGTTTTCACTGAACCTCCGCGTCGGGTAGGCTCGTCGGCAGTCGATGGTTTCCCGAAAGTAACGTGATAAGTTACATAATGGCGGACAAATTTGTAAATTTATGTGCTAAGAATTTCATTGGCTGCGGTCCTTAAATTAATTTTCCTGGAGTTGTTTTATATCGAAAATTTATACAGACAAAACATAACATTTATGCCAAAATGATAATGAAAAAATTTCGATTAATTAATTCTCAATTTTCCCTTCGCACATTAATCCGTACGAATGAGCTTCAAGCTTTCGGGTTCGTGCGTCCTGAGCCTTCTTCAATCTTTATCACAGAGCGCAATTGAATGCATGGGGATTTTTGGGGTATATTGGAGCGATCATATTAAAGTAATGAAAAACGATTTCAATTTTGTGATTTCAAGTTCCCATTGTTTCTATGCATATGGTGTTCTGGATTAGTTCAGGAAATACTGGTAGGGTCAATAAGTTGTACTATCTAGAGCAAAATTGCGATCAATTTTTTTTTACCATTTTTGCTGTTATTCGGTTTTTTTTTTTAATTAATCAACATTTTCGACCTAACCTATTCATTTATACAAATTTTTAGCTTCATGAAATTTCACATAAATCGTCCTTTGTTCCGCTTAAAATATCAACGTGGCTTTGAAGATGCACATATTACTCGTAAAAATTCGGACAATAATTCCATAACGGTACTTTGAGCTGGTAGATCAGCAAAGTTAAAAAAAGCTGGCTTTAGTGTTTCAACTTTTCAACGGCGTGTTATTAGTTTTGGCATTTAAAGGCTCAAAAGTGATTTTTTTTTAATTAAAGCAATGCAAAAATTGACATGCCTTCCGTATATTCAGCCGAATTTTTTTTTATTATTATTACCATTTTCGTGCTGGATAATCCTCATGAAACTCGATGGATTCGATTTTTTAATGAAAGGGATCTTTCCGCGCTGGTTGGTTTAAGACATCAATCTATATATATAAAAATGGAGCGAACAAAATGTATAGTAATTCATCAATTGAGAACGGCTGGACCGATTTGGATGATTCTTTTTTGTTTTATCCGTCTTACGTTGGAGACGGTTTATGGACCAAAAAATTTTTTAAAATCTCGAAGGAAGTGGTGGTAAATATCGAAATTGCATTTTGTATGAGAGTCACCTGTTGAAATCAAGTTTTCATCGACAACATTTAAATTTAATGGGAATATTTAGTTGTCATTGTAGTCAAGGTGACTATGTTTTTACGTACACACATCCTTGATGTTGGTCACAGCAATTTCACAATAGACTTCGTACTACTTCGGGAAGCCGTCGATATCTCCGCAATCCTTTGGCGGAACGACACGATTGAGATGTCGCCGGATTCGCAACAAAATTGCCTAAAGGGTCATCGGGCGCTTTTCCCAATAACCGTCAGCCCGGATGTTGGCATAGCAAGGTTACAATTAACTTCGTACTATTTCACAATAGACTTCGTACTACTTCGGGAAGCCGTCGATATCTCCGCAATCCTTTGGCGGAACGACACGATTGAGATGTCGCCGGATTCGCAACAAAATTGCCTAAAGGGTCATCGGGCGCTTTTCCCAATAACCGTCAGCCCGGATGTTGGCATAGCAAGGTTACAATTAACTTCGTACTACTTCGAAATTCGCGATATATCTGCAATCCTTCGGCCGAGCGACACGATTGAGGTGTCGCGGGATTCGCCATAAAATTGCTTAAAGGGTCATCGGTCCCTTTTACCCAATCAGTGCACCGTGTTTTATTGGGTCAAATAAATTGTATTCAAGGTGACTACGTTTTTTCGTTTGTATGCATATACATATGTACATCCTGGATATTGGCCAAAGCAATTTCACAATCAACTTCGTATTGCTTCGAAAATCCGTCGATATCTCTGCAATCCTTAGGCGGAGCAACACGATTTATGGTCAGGATTTTCCAGAGACGTTTTAACTGTATTATAGGTGGTTACATCAACTGTTAAATACATAAACTAACACTACTTAACACTATTGAGCGACTCTGTTCAAAATTGTAGTAGTGTAGGCTACCACGGAACACTTGATAACGTCTCTTCCAGTATAAGGATTATACTGACGATAAACTGCTTCGTCTTATAGAAGATAGGATAATGGATTTTTGTTTGTTTGTTTAATTTGTCTTACGCTGAAGAAGGTTTATAGACCAAGAAAATTTTGAAAGTCTCAAAGGAAGTGGCGGTAAATCTAAATTCAATTTTGTATGTATGGAATATTTAGTTGTCATTGGATCAAATACAGTGTAACTCAGATAAATATGAATACGTTTTTGCGTACATATATCCTGGATGTTGGTCACAGCAATTTCATAATCAGCTTCGTACTACTTCGGAAATCCGTTGATATATCCGCAATCCTTTGGCGGAGCGACACGGTTGAGTGTTCCCGAACTCACGACAAAATTGCCTAAAGGGTAATTGGAATTTCTTCCCCCAGTAGTGCACAGAGTGGTCAGAGACAACCGTCAACCTGGATGTATGATGGTTTCTGGGATAGTATGAAGAGTGTAGGTGGCGTGCGCACATTTTAGTGCACGAAAAACTGAGTAAATGAGTGTGCTGACATATTTAATAGAAATTTATTAAACTAATGATTTTCGATATAACTCGCTCATATAGTTGAAGGGCAAGTGCAGTCTCATCAATCAGTCAGGGGGTTGAGTACATATGTTGTTGTTGTATTGCCTTGACCGCTTAACCCCCCGACGGAAATCTATCGCGTTGTTTCCATTATACACTTTTGTTTCATCATCGTGAGGTCGATCCCAATAAATTATAGTTAGCAGGTTGATTGGCATTCAAATTAGTGTCAAGTTGTGAGTGAAGCCAATAATGCGAGCGAAGCGAGCACTAGATAAGAGAGCGAGCGAAGCGAGCTCTCTCAGCTAGTTTTTAATATATTCAAAAGAAATTTAAAACGTTTCTTTATAATTAATCAAAATGCACGCACAGTTAGTTAATATTGATTTTTGGTCGTAAGTACATACCTCAAGTTATGATTTGATCTTAATCTCTAGCTGATCAGTATTTCAGATTTACTTTTTTCGGCGTTTTTTTTTTAGACCGCGTTTTATCAAAGTGGCAAGCAACAAGCTTCTGTGTAAGATTTAGCAGCTGCTGTTGTCTACTAAAAGAGTGGACAAGGCAAGGTACAACAAAGTGTTTAAGTCCGAACTTAAGCAAGTTAGCCATGTTTGAAGCCCTTAAAGGAGAAAACATTTCCTCAGTTTTATGTCATACTAATGGTAAATACACGCTTCGCCTGTTCCCAAAACGTATCTCAAAGCAAGGATAAAATGGTCCATAATGTGCTATTGTATCTGGTGCGTACTATGTCTTCCGCGGCATTAGAATTAATAATAATAATAATTTATATATGTAACATAGATTTGCTCAAAATTTGCCGCCCTAGCCTAGCCTATTGGTAAATCCACCACTGGACTGTGAGCAAGAAAAAGCGATTCAACATACACGACAAGTCGAAGACTGTCAAACGTCAGTTGGTTGGATAAGCTAGTTACAGCCCCAGGAACTTGATCAGCGCCTCAGTATAGTGTAAGTCTAAGGTAGCATGTGTTTAGGGCCATGCTCATGCTCACCGCCTAAACGATGCTATACTGTGTTAAAGAAGCTTATCATGGGCCTAGAGTTTGGCGTATTTTTTGACTCTTCTGTTAACTTAATCTAGGGTTCAAGATAATTTAAGGGGTCTTTTCGAAGTGATTGCCGATTCATTGTTTGCTTAGTTCGTTTTGTGGAATGCCTCTCCTTTGTACTCCACCATATTGAACAAAAATCCGGACATATGGACAAAAAGTGGCATCAATAATTCGCTTTATTTTTCCCGAAAAAATTAGTCGTTTATTAAGTACGACTAACTTCAACAGGTGTCCGCCAATCCAATCCTTTTGAAAGAAAAAGACTCTTTAATGCTGCTTTTTTCGAAATCCTGCGCAGGTATCGCCTGTACATTTGTAAGTAATTTAATATTTTCGGTTTATGTATGCAGTTTCGTTTTTTCATTAATCATGGGCTCATGGGTAAACACAAATCTGGCCCTCTCGCACATCATTTTTTACCGATTCTCCATTTTATAGCTAGGAACTTAGAAACCTTTGCCGCCGGCAAGCGTTGTAAAAATCTGCCGCTGGATGAGGGTTAAACGGATGTATTTCGATTTTCGACCGTGAAGAATCATTAAAAATGTTGGTGGAACTACCTAGCTAAAATCTCAAATTTATAGCTTCCCATTAAAAGCTTCAAAAGCTGGCAAAACTTTCACATTCGCATCACATTGCAATTTTATTCCCATTTCACCAAGCCGGCAGTTGAAAACGAAACGCACCTCAGCAATAAAGTCATCACAGACTCGGCAACACAAGTCATCACAAGAAGTGATTATGAAACATATTGGCTATGTCCACACATGTGCGCTTTCGTCTTCCCTATCGTCTTCAAGCTCCGTATCCACTTTCAACATTGAACATGTCATTGATTGCGTCAAGTGAACAGAAGAGATCAATGGGTGAGGTTATAAAACACAACGTTGCGCAACGTTTCGCGCAACGTTTCAAATCAACCAGCCGTTACGGATCAGAAACTTCTCCCTACAAACAGATCCTCTAAGCGCCCCCTTGCGAGGCATAGCTTGATTGATTGGCAGAAATTTACAATCTGCCGTCGAACCGTGCATTTCCGCCCTCATTTATTTATTAAACTATTTATAATCAAAATAAAGTGTATCTCCATCTCGTTTAAAACTGGAAATTTTAATTTTCGAGCAAAACGTATCAGCTGTGATGTGTCAATTGTCACATTTGTCACTTTCCGAGAGATGGCGATGGGAACACCAAGTCTGATCCGGATCTATGCGTTTACAGAACACAATAGGAAACGTTTCGGAAAACGCGAAACGTTACGCGAACGTTGTGTTTTATAACCTCACCCAATGTCTCATTCTATCCAGATCTGTTCATTATTTATCGTTAAATATGTGTCACGGCATTGGTCAGGACGGGTAAATGATAAATTCTTTCATGAATTGTATGAATAGATGATGTGTTGTTAATATTTAACATTGGCAATTGCGTTCAAGAATGAATGCGTTTCTTCAATAGCGCATACATCTCAAGTTTCAATTGTCAAAATGATGAAGACGAACGAATATTGAAACTGTCTAGACAGGCACATTAGAGAACAACAGCGTTCAATCCCTGTGAACATGGAGAAGGATTAGATGTGTCAGACGTTTTTGTTTCATTTTTGAACGTAGACATGTTTTAAGACGTCGCAAAGCACTGAACGACTTTTCTGATGATGCTGGAACCGTGAGCAATAATGGTACTTGCCGTGTTACCTTGCTGAAATGACATTTCGCTGTGCTCGATATACTCGTACTTTGAAAGTGGTCAGTGATTTCAGCGCAACATGTAGGTGAAGCTCCCGGCATATTCTTCAAAAGAGTTAACTGTGTGGGAAGATCATCGATATCAAAATCGAAACGAGAAAAGGGCAAGTTTTCTGACAAGGAGAATGCAAACTTCCTGGTTTTCTTTGATCAACGGTCAATGGTTTAGCTCTCGTTGACCTTGTCGTTAATTAATATAGTGCAATATATGTAGTACTAATTGCCACCTTAGCCAAAATATTGGAGGGGCAGTTGTCCCCGCTGCCCCCTTGTTCCGGTGCCATTGCAAAAAAAAATTTTCGTAGAAGCAATGAATAAGAAACCTTATCCCAAAATTCCAGTGGCGGAGCAAATATTTACAAACGTCACTTGACACGAGTAAATCATTAACAAAAATGTTCTACATCTCTGCATCTACAATTGGAAAATACAATGAAGAAGTCTAATAAACAGATTTTCAAAATCACATCATTATACCTCAATGTAATTTTTGCATCTTTTTTTACTGCAAACGTTAACATACGACTTCCACTGTCTTATGGTACACCTACACCTACAGGTAGGTAACTAAATTCACAAAAAAAGGAGTCACAGGGGGCACGAGTCGGAGTCTTGAGGATTGGAATTTGGCTTGTACTTGTAAAATACATAATATATGGAACTTGTTACGACTTTTCGGAATCTATTCCACTGCTTGTACTTTGGGTAGGTTAAACATGACATGCAATTTAAGACAACAATGTCAGTAACAATTCGGTGTATCAGTTTTCCAAATGAGTTCCTTTCCGAATTCACCAAAACCATTTCTGGTCGAAAATTGTAGATTTCGAACGATATACATATATGAAATTTGCTCTCCAGAGAAAAAAACTGTTTCATCTGGAATGGTTTATATAATTATTTAAAAACGATATCTGTGCATTGCATCCATCCTGATTCAGGTGCCGTCGAAGCACGCAAACTTTTGTTAGTCCCTTCATAATTTGTTTTCTGGAAAACTAATGTATTGATGAATTTAATCGGAAATGCACAGGACTCTCGGTCTTTCAATAAATGCAGCTCTGACTACCAATATCTCCAATATCAATATATCAATCAAACTTTCTTCTTATGTAGGCTTCAAACCATTAATGTTTGCAGTGGCGTAGATAGCTTTTCGGAGAGGAAGAAGATATGTGACAAACACAGCCAAGAAAGTTTGATGTTTTGATTTTGATTTTAGGTTTATTTAGTTAACAAACAGATTTAGTATTAATTTTAATTAAATGAAAACCTCAGGCAGACAAAAATGGGGAGACTATGCCTGTAGAAAGTATGTATTCTAATTATTAACAATACTATGGAAAACAAACGTAAAACATTTACGCAGTGGAAACTTTGCATTTATTTCGCTTTTTATAAGAATTCAGTCATTTGAACATATAAAATTCCAGGAATCGGTATTTGTTTTATTTAATTAAATTAACGCTCTTTTTGTTAAAAAGAGTTATGTCAAATATGTACATAACCTCTTCGCCGAAGGCGATCCATGATCCCTCCGTATCTACGCAACTGCATGTGTGCATGATAATCAATAACGTGCCATGCATAAACCTGCTTAATTGCACTGATTTAAAAAAAATAGCTGGCGCGAAAGTCAAACATTGAACCAAGACCGCAGATGTGATAGTGACATACTATTAACAAAATCTTGATTGCTTTTTGCAGAGGTGTTGAGATCAACAGCACACTCAGCAGAGCTATTTATCCCCATGGAAAGGAGATGGTATAACTTCTAAGTGAGATCATAGCCGACATATGGGTCTTGAGTTAGAAAAACAAACTGCAACTGAAACTATAACTACTAACCACCATACCAACTGGACTAATTACACTGGTGCTTCCATCCATTGAATTTAAATTGATCGACCAGAATTGTTTTTAGTAAGGTGCAACTGGTAACTGGTTCAGTTAAGTGAAGAAACCACAAATCCATGTCATGAACCTTCAGTCCTTCAAATGTTTTTCGTACGAAGACGTTACCGACCAACTTGGTGCATAAAGTTTTGGTGTGTTGTCCCCCTTCTTTTTCGAATTTACGAAATACGCCACTGGATATCATGGCAAACGCACTAGGGCAGGGTTGTCCAACTTATTTTTTATAAGGGCCACATTGTTGGTTCGAAATAGATGGCATGTCAAAATGTGTTTATATTAGCGACGTTTTTTTCGTATCGCGTGTAAAGGTGGTATTACACTATCAAATAAAGTTTGGCCAGTGGGTCACACAAAATTTGTCCAACTTTTGCAATGACCAAAAGTGTTTTTCGAGACCTATTACACTATGGGACAAACAAATGACCAATTGGTTTGGTCAATGACGTAGTCAGTCAGATTTCAAGTCAGTTGTTTGACCGATGCAAATTTACCTATCACACTAGTATGACCGTTTCAGAAAAAAATGACCAAAGCTAACTTGGCTCCAATATGTATTTAGAGTGGTTATTGTGCATTGTTTCATTTCTTTATCGAATTTGCAAAGATGTTTAGTTGAATAAATGTTTGTTCTGTAAAAAATCAGTTTAATTTTGCTTGAAGGCGTAATCGTGCCTCTTGCTATTTTAAATGCTCTTTCAAATTTAAGAAGACCGGGAGAATGAAAAGAATGTTAGAATCAAAAAGGGGTGTATGGAGAACTTAGAAGAATTTGAGTAGCAGCTACCTCTTTTTACAAATTTTCTTTGTTTCATGCAGGGAGTACTCAAGAAAATATTTCGAAAGGGATTTAGGAATAAGGTTGACGGTGCTCATATTTTATAACTACTCAGTGCATCCAAATCACTGAGTTTATACTAAAGAACACTGGGAAATTATCGTGAGAGTTAAAGGGACCATCAGATTTTTGAACCCCCAAAAAATGTTCTCCGCATTCTCGTTTGTAGCTTGAATAATATGGTCCTCTTTTATTTCTAAAAAAATATAATCTTTTAGTCACTAATCATCTAAAATTGCGGAAAGACAAATTCAAAATTGACTGCGGATCTCAAGCTACTGGGAAAATTGAGAAACACCGGAGATTAGTTTCAGTTGTCCTACGTCTCACCTGAGAGTCCCTACAATTAATCTTTGTCCAATGATCAGCCTTGGTTCATAATAAAATTCTGAAAGTAATTACATGATGATTTTTGTGAAAGAAGAAACTGTCAGTTAAGTTTGCTACAGATTACTCGTATGCCGGGCTCGAAACTTGGACATTGTGCTTATGAAGTTGCGGTGCGTGTTTCTGAGAGGTGGGAACCCCCAAAACCTTATGTAGGATCGCCACTAGTTTCAAGTCATTTATTGTGACTCCGTTCGGTCATGTGCAAAATCAAACTGCCACCCTGAACGGGAACATTTTTATCGTGACTTTAAAAGCGACAGCGATAGTTTCATATCTCCGATTTATTGCCAATATCTAGTAGTAAAGATACAATATCTAACAGTTGCCTAAAGGTAAAACCAAATTTACAAATGAATCAATATTTTTCGCCCTTCTTTAAATTTTTTCTACATTTTTTAATGGGAAATATGTACTGTGTTTCCACCAGAAAAAAAGATAAATTCATTTATAAATCGTGGATTACTAATTATTATTTGCAATTTAATTTATTGTTGACACTATGGCAAAGAGGTTCAAAGTTGTTGAGAAAAAAAACTTTTACAACCAGAAAAATTCGAGAAAATGATTGAAACGGCGTGCGTCTACCAACATTTTTTTTTGTAGAGATGAGATCGCCACTAGAGTTGTGTCCTGAACACGCAGATTGTTCCAGTCGAAGCTATTACCGAGAGTTTACCAAAAACATTTTCTCCGATGTAATTCAACGGATTAATTTAAGTTTTCGAATTTTCGAATATCCCACAGTTTGCACAAAAGTATAAATTGTCGCTATTTTTTATATTGATCATTGAATGCACCCAATCGAATCATTTCGTTTGACCACCATGGGTCACACCAAAAACTCGTAATTTTTGAATGACCGTATGACCAAAAACTGCAAAATAAATTTGACCAAGTCTGTGTTTTGTTATTACACTAAGGTCATATGTTTGACCCGAAATGAATGACCACGATTGTCATTCATTTTTGGTCAAACACATTTTTGGTCATTTATTTTGCTATTACACTAGTGGGACAAACTTTTTGCGTCATTGGTCAAACTTTATTTGATAGTGTAATACCTCCTTAAGTCTGACTCGAAAAAAACGATCGCGGGTAACATCCCGGTTAAGACCAAACAGCTGACATTTGACAGTTTTTGTGCATCTTTGACTCGCTTTCGTCGGCTTATTTTTTAGATGTGGAGGATTTTGTCACAAAAGATGATTATTTCTTTGCAAAATCTTTTCTCGTGATTAGAAAAACTCTCACATTTGGTTTGAAAAAACAAATTCCCTCATATTTCCCCTATGCGTCCGCCATCTACATTTGAGCTCTTTCCCGTGTAGGGTAGTTGCACGGGTTAACTTTACCTGGGTAAGTGTCATTTTTTTTTATATGAAGTTCTACCCAAACCTGCACGGGATAAACTCAATAAAACGTACCTATTGTTTGCAAGGCTGCATACCAAGTGTACGAAGAGTGAGCACGATTTCAGTATCTGCGGCGCCAAATTTTGATGAAGCCATTTCATTAATATTGGTCTGAAACGACCGAATCTGCAATCCTTTTTCGCGAAATCGTAACGGTTCTCCAGATATTCAATGTCAAAGTTTGACATTTATGTGGGGTAGTTCAGTTTTTAACGGAAAATTGGGGGTATTTTTGCTACATATTGATGTGACTCAATAGTTGCGTTAAATGCTGTCCTAATTTAATTTCATATATGTAATTCACTGTGTACCTTAACCTATAACTACGGCTTACACCCATAAGTGCAACTAATAGGCTTGAAAACTGAAAATCAACAGAACTTTTGTTTACGCTTCATCCATTGTTTCCCTAAATGCTTTACCAACATAAAATAAAGCCAAACACTATACAAAATTTCCGCTTGTTTTCCCTTCTTGCAGGTTTTCATTGCACCCGATAGTACAACGGATAATAAAGCGACCGGAACCAACACTGCCGCCACTACTACAAATAGCAGTAGCAGTAGTACAGAACAATCATCGCATCATAATCAAATAAATGGCCAAACAATTTCCAGTGCGACTCCGAACAATAATCATAACCACTCGTCGACCTCATTAGGCTCCAGTGGTGGTGGTGGTGGCGGCAGCGGAGGTGCTACAACGACGTCAGCAACAACAGCAACAGCTACATCCGCATCAAAGAACTCCACAGTGTCGTCCAATTCCTTAGTGCATTCCGGCAGCAATGCAAACAATAATCCCAGCAACAATAGCTCGCCCTACACGTCCAACAACCACCATTCTCACAATAATAATAACAACAACAATACCAATCACAATAACAACAATACGGCCGGCCGTCTAAACGGAGGTAGTGGGGGTGGTGGTGGTGGCAATGTTGGCAATAGTAAAGGTGGTAGCGGCCAAAATTCCCTTATCAGCTATTCGAATTCGTATCCGTCGCATATTGAGGCAAATCTGAATTCGAGACGACCGCCTGAGGGCAAGGACAACGAAGAGTTTGCCATTAGTCGAGAGAAAATGATAATCGGAAGCAATTCGGTAACGAATCTGCACAAGATTTCCAACGATAGGTCAACGGAAATTTTCCAAGCGACCAAGGAGAATGGAAAAATCAATGTTCAAGTCACTGTCCTAGTTGGTAAGTATAATGTACATAATTTTGATCCGTTGGGGATATGATTGTAGGCTTCGGAACGAATTTTCTCGTTCTTGAGTCTTGAGATTGTTCGTAACTTTTCATCGAGTCCAATCAATGAAATTTCATATTTCGAAAAACACATGACTCCCAGGAATTCAGAGATCGTCCATTTGAATCAGCCAGGAGCATGACATTAGCTACTCGTACTTTCTTCGTGCACAACACAATAATTTAAGATTGTTCAGTTTTACGTAAATAGGGCGCTCAACGATCATAGCGTTCAGGTTATAATATCAAGTTTCCAATTGAAATGGGAACGTTGAATCGTGAAAAGTTTTATTGTGCCACAGGGAGAAAGTTGTGTGTAATGGACGAACGTCGGCGAAGACGATACACAGCAAGCATTAAGTCGATATAGTTGGTAACAGGAGCAAATACAGTTTCGATAAGAGCAGCCCGACGCGAAACGATACAAATGGGCTTAGCGTGATTGAAAACTTTCTCTCGCCAACTGCCAGGATGTGTATGGAATTTAGCCAATGGCAGGAACTTATTTTGTTCCCATTTACCGTAGCAATTGGTATGGTATTGCATTAAAACCGACCGTAGGCTCTTTAGTTGATGGTCTAACCGCTTTTGTGGCAACGGCCGGCAGCAAAAAACTTTATATTGGCAGAGAGGGAGGTGAATGTTGAGTAATGATGCAATGCCTTGAGGGTAGGCGGAGAGTTGTTTTTAATGATTCTATTTTTCAAAAAGCTGTTAGTCACGAAAATAAGTTTACGTAATGGTTTCGTTATTTTGTAAGGTGAGGTGTGAGGCTCCTGCAGGAGATATCCAGGGTTTGGCTGGTTAGGGAAACTTAGTAATTATTGTCTGCCTAAAAAATGTGGCAAAATAAGGAATATTTCGTAAAAAAAACAACCTCTGAGCTTCATAATTTCTAGAAAAAAGAGAATATACATATTTTGTAGTTAATTCTTCATAACACGCTTCCGTCTTTTCGGAAATGCAACGTTTCCCGTAAACAAAATTGAACCAACAAACAACATGTGACTAATACAGTCTTATCGTATTACTTCAACCAGAACCAGACGACCTGAATAAACTCATGGAAATTTTCAAATATAGCCTCGAGAAGGCGCTCTTCACAAGAGCCGGAACTGTTCCACATTATTCCTTTACTGTCTTCCCCTGGAGTCTATGGAGTCTCCCGTGTGTTCTCATCCTCTGCAAGTCCTTCTGCTATACAACAGATTACTCGTATTCGATTCACATAAGTATTTATCGACTAAACATCACAACTTTCCGACTAAATTGACGATACTTTGTAAACTTTTAAGACTTTTGAATCCTTTTATAGGTACTATACAGCTCTTGTTACGTCCTTGTGCTGTTCCACGGCGATTTGTTCTTGTCTTCGTCGTAGTTCGTGATTTCCACACACAAGTGATTTGAAAATTCTCAAAAGGGTTTTTACTGAATAATCCTTTTTCGATGTGATGAGGATGATGTATAAAAAGTACACAACGGCAGTTTAGTCGAGAGAGATGTAGAAATAGAGCACGAATATCATTTGAGAGCCCGATAAGTATGTATGTTGCTGGTAATGAATAGGACACAAATGCAAAATGACAATTGCGTTGGAACGGAAAGGAAATGAAGTGGATTTGAACAGGTGTGGTATGAGCATGGTTAAATCGAATTTCAGCGGTAGCATGCAAATTATTGTTGAAAGTAGTTGGAAGTTTAAGGTTACACAATTAAGTCAATATTGATACACATTTGGTTATATTTAATGAAATATTGCTAAATTGGTTTAGTTTCACATAATCTTATTGTCGACGCACCAGAAGACAAGGCGTCTTATGTTGTAGAGGCACAACTTTGTGGCTGGACGAAGTTACTCTGTTTTCTAGGTCATAGAAATTGTCAGCTTATCCTTACTAGAGTGTATCTCTTTACCCACATCAATGTAATTTCATTGAAGCACACACGTTAAGTTAATCTGCTGTGTGGTTTTGATCACACATCGATGACTTATTGACCAGCGCGATGAGGATAAAAAATATTTTTTAAATAAGCGTCCCACCCTTCCCATTGTGCTACAATATGATGGCATACGACTCAGAATGAAAAAAGGCAGCCCAAAACATTATATAATTTACACGTTAAGATCTGATGGAATCGCTAGGCGGGACACATCACAACAATTTTTATCGGAACCTTATACCATCCATCCTGCGTCTACCTCGCATTCGCCATTAGGAGTACCTGAGCCATGCGGCCATAACCTCCCTCCCTTGCGGGACGACGAGAATTTATCCGGCTTAAAGCCAGAATGGTGTTCTCCGCCGGGATGCCTCCCTTTGGAACCCCACCTTGGGATGCGACTCTAGCTAGTCGGCTTGTCTATCACCACAAACCCCCTCGAGTCCAACGCCTAGATGGGTAGGGACCATGGTCCCTTGGGCAAGCCCATCCCCGAGGTACACTATTCGCTAAAGATTTCTCTATAGCAGGTGTGATCCTCCCTTGGCCCCCTTTCGGAAGACCTAACGAATTCGGCATGCCTCCGCAGGATATTTAAACCTGTTTACTACTCGTCGGCTTAAAGCAGACTCGTAGCGCTACCGTTCACATTGGGGCAGCCCCCATCCGTTTACTAAGCAGCAATTTGATTCGGGCCGTGTGGTCATCAATCCACAAACTAGCTAGGTATAGGCGCAAAGGCCATTCTCCCTAACTAGCCCCTTCGAGGCTTGGGTTATGCGAAGCCGCCAGCTTCGAGACTGGACACGTACGCTTATATGTGGTTTCTCCCTTACGAGGAAGCACTGCGTCGTGTAAGCTTGTATGGCTGACTCTTCGAAGGAATAGGGAAAAAGTCAAGCCATGCTGTGTCACCCATACATGACTAGGGAGCTCGGGAACGTCATCGCCCGACGGTCTTTGTACAGATCCACGCCATGGCGTATCAACCATACCAGGGGCCTCCCTGCGCTGCTCGGGTCCGTGGTGGCGCAACTCACCAAATATGTGTGTCACAAGAACACACTCCCCCTGCGGGATCGGAACCTTATACCATATGAAAGCCATAGAAACCGCTACACTAAAATCAGGTTCTTTGAGGAAAATTCATTTTCTAATTATCCCCCTCTCCGATTTTGTGCCGGGCGAGAGACGTGTTTGGGGTGGTAACACTATGTTAAAGACAACATTTTTGCTTCGAAAAAAGGTTTTTCTTATTTTTCACCAGGCAAAACTGTAAAATCTGTTCCAACTCGCAAGACAAAAAATACACCTCGCAAGCTATTCCTCCATCTTCGTCGTCAACTGTCACGCGAAAAAGGCAAAGAATATCTTTACCTTTATAAAAAAAAAGAGTTTGGCCATGAAACGCTTAAAACCAACAATGTGGCCCGCGGGAAAATTAAGTGGGACACCCCTGCCATTGTCAAAAAGCATTCGGCATTAGTGTGGATTGGTGGCAACCTGCTCCGATCTCTGTTTACGTTTTAACTATGTAAATAAACTACTAGCGATCTTTTTAGACAGCCAAGCAGCTATTAAGTCACTCACTAAGTATACCGTCACGTCAAGGCTGGTTCAGTGTTGCCTGAATGCACTGAACAAACTAGGCGTAAATAATAGATTATCACTGGGTCCCAGGTCATATAGGCATCACAGGGAACGAACAGGCGGATGAGTTGGCATGCACAGCCGCAGCAACCCACTTCTGCGGACCAACCCTTTAGTAGCATCTCTACATGTATAGTAAAAAGACTTATCAAAGACCAGGAACAACTTTAGGCATCTGAGTACTGGGACAGTCTACCCGGGCTCAGGTAATTCAAACTGTTCATAGCAGGATACTCCCATAAAAGAGCGGCTGAGCTACTTCAGCTAAACAGAAATAAGGTACGTACCATATGTGGGATTCTTAAAGGCCACTCCTGCCTGAGATCATATCTGCGCACAATGAGACTCGTACAAGACGCGAGCTGTCGATTCTGTGAAGAAGATCGTCTGTGAAGAAGATCGTCGGGCATAGTCCTACCCTGCCCGGCTTCAGTGCTACGAACCCCCTGCGGGTTCGGCCCCCAAACTAATCTAATCTAGTGTGCAGCCGCCATCGTCACTTCATAACTTACGAGACACTTGGCGTGTAGCCGTCCTATTTCCCCAATTGCTGGGACTAAGCTATAAAAATTATTTTTTTAAAAATTGCGGGCCAAGAAACCGACAACATACATACGTGCTCTCGCACATTTTTTAAAAACTCGTTTGTATAGCGCGTTTAGCATCGATTGTAGTTCATCAACAACCAGGGACCATGCTAAAGGAATAGCACACTGTCTTCAAAAAATTTCCGGCCAAGAAACCGACAACATACATTCGTGCTCTCGCACATTTTTAAAAACTCGTTTGTATAGCGCATTTAGCATCGATTGTAGTTCATCAACAACCAGGGACCATGGTAACGGAGTAGCACACTGTCATGTGAGAAGCCTTTGATATTAATGGTGTGTCATAATTGGATCTTTCTGCCTTTCAGCATGGTCTCAATCCACCTGATGGTAGGGTAATAGAGGTATGCTACTCATGTGGGGTGCTCTAGGCACCTTCGATGGAAGACGCACAAAGCGATCTCTTGATCATCTAGGAATTTCTCAATAGTGCCGACCAGCCTGCGAAATGTAATCACAGTCGATTTACTACAACAACAATTTGCACCTTAAAATATATCGGTTGAGTATGATGTAAAGGCATATTACTTTCTATCAATGATCTATTTGAGTTGCTTTTGGAGAGGGCCTTACGAAGTCTCGAAGGTGCAGGTACCGACTGAATGGTGTCCTCCTTCTAACACTTCCTCTTGTAAAATCTGATCAATGTATTTATTATACCCAGTGAACGAGTGTCTACGAGTATACGTATCGCAAGGCGCTTGGCTTAGATATCAATAACTGGGCCCCAAATGGGCCCATTTTCGAGGGAGATCTTTGTTCCAGCATGGTACCGTGCGGGCGAACCTAGTGTTTAGGTCAATGGAGCTCTCTTGATAGGCCCAAGTGAGTACACTGTTTAGTTGATTCGCTGCAAATTTAATATCGCAAGGGCATGCAAAGGAGAGTAAAACACTCTCAACTATATAAGAGATCAAATCTTTGAACAATAGCCACTCCTCTTACATAATTTTATCGATTTGCGAATGACCGTGCTTGACTGAATACAAGAAAGAAGTGGTTGTGACACCGTAACAACTATTATTTATTAATTCTTTAAAATTATACAAAGCCCTTTTATCTCTTTCCAGATACTCACAACCTGGACAGCTCTATGACTGGTGCAACACTAGCCAATTTGAAAAAACAACGTTCCCAATCCCGTTCGAGTACACTATCCGAAAATGGATCTGTGATAGCAACAGCTGCCGCCACTACATCATCACATCATAGTCTAAGTCCGATAGCAACACTTAAAAATAATTCCACAGTTACATCACAGTCCAGTGGCAATTTGGCGGGATCTATTGATTTAGCCGTCGTCCCAACATCATCCAACTCCTCCAATCACATTAGTAGTAGTGGCGGACCACTAGTCGCGGGAGCATCATCCTCATCCACTCTCACATCACCACAAACTGTGACGAAATTCAGTGGTGTCACCGGTGATGTAGTAAGTGATAGCACACGTTCGAAAAAATGTTGTATGCTCATGTAGGTGTTAACCATTTCCATTATTGTTTATGTTATACTGATTTGTTTCTCGACAATCTATATTATTTTTCATTTGTGCTATTTGTTGGAGAAATGTTTTTGAAAGAGCGGAAGGTAGATTGTTAAGATTTTCTAAGAGAACGGAAAAGTACTTAACGTTAACGGCCATGTTATGTCACTTGTAAATTTAAAAAAAAAAAACAAAAAATTTCCATTAAAATATTATAAGTCCTTCCATTCTACTGTATTCACTCGTCTTACGTAATGTTAATTTATTTTCAATGTATTGTTTATTTAAAAAGAAAAATCAAATTAAGATTGTGGCTGTGTATTTTTCAAAATTTATGTAGATTTATTGTGTAACGAAAAAATTGCAATAATGGAACTGTTGTCGTTCGCCTGTTTTGAGCGACCAAAAGGATGAAATAAGCTGTAAAAAGCTATAAAACTTGTGCACACATACAAACTAGACTGAGCTACTTTTCTGTACTACTACTGTACCGTCAATAACAACCAAGAGACGAATAAATATGTGCGATATCATTCCATAACAGTAAAAGTAGCAATAATTGTCGAAACATTTAAAACAAAACAACAAAAATGTAACATAATCAATGCCTTAAAAATGAATCTTTATAGAAACTTGTATAAAAACAAATTGTGTAGAAAGAAAGAAATCAAACAATTAACTAAATATCGAAAATATATATTTATATCAACAATTTTTTTCTTTTGTAAATTCCATTTTATTCCTTTTTTTCTTTTTTTGTAAATGATATAATCTAGTTGATAGGTAGACAATTTATGCAATTTCTGAGCCTACAATACCTAAACATTATTATAGCTGTATAAATTCAATATTTGAAAAATCATCACATCACAAACACTGCATAATATGATTGGTAATTTTCTAATGGCGCAGAAAAAAAAAACTTATTTTGAATTGCCGATCGTGATCACTTTTCAGCGCCAATTTTGAAAGGAACTATTGAAACTACATAAATGAACTTAAATGTCCCAGTGCTGTTATTACTAAAATAGTTTATTTATCACAGCAATTCAAATGAATATCCAACTTACTATACAAAAATAAATACGAGTGAAGTGTATTCCCTTCAAAAGTGAAGAAAAATAATTATCAGTCAACAATCATGTTGTATTTAAAATAAATTAAATCTGTTATTTATCACCAATCGGTGAAAAAAATATCTTAAAACGTTATACATATTTGGTAAATCCCCATTAATGCAATTTGTTGAAAATAAAAAAAAAACCAAAAGATCGTTAACGCTATTCTAAAACTATTCCAAAAAGCAATTAGAGAAAATACCCAATATATTGAAGAGCAAAGCTTCAAATCAAATTATTTATTATATATCCGAAATTATTACATTTAGTCATATTTTCAATTTAAATATGTATTAAAATTCTTGGGAATATTTATGTACTTAAACAAAAAACAAGTGTATTGATATCAATGAACATTTTTTAATATAAAAATATTTATAGAACTATGTATGTACATACATTATATGCAAAAATAAATATAAATATTTGTTATTTAAACGAAATTTAAAAGTTTATAAATTGTAAATAAATATTTAGGAGTATGCATTAATTAAATTATATTAAATAGTAATTAATTAGAAATGTGTATAAATTGTATATTATACATATACGATATATAAAACAATTATATCAGAATTTGATACGTATGGCGGAGGAAATCAAAAGATACATACATACATATATATTAAAATACAAACTCATCAAAACAGTTGTTTATCGAGAATTACGATCCGCAAGGAACCTGAAACTACACAGTTGAATTAAGTAAAACAACAAAACAAAAATGTGTCTACATACAATTATTGAATTTAACAGTTGAACCAACAATTTACATACACACACATATAAAACAAGATGTATTGTAATATATATGACGAAAAATATATACCTACATACGTATGCATAAAATAAAATTGAGCGCAAAAATTGTATCAATTAAAAATGTTTTTTTTTTCTCGTTATTTCTGTAGCGAAGTTCTGTAGCAATATCTTGAGGTTTGCCAGCAAAGTTGGACGAATGAACGTATATTAAACAATTTTGATAAGTCAAGATCTACAGAAGCAGTTTTATTTTAGGGACCGCGGTCGGTTTATTTTATTGTATTCATGGATATCCCGCGTTACTACTTAGTTGCCTTACCTCCTTGTGGGGCATAGCAGGTCTACTACACGCAGTGTTGCCAATTTAGCCGTTTTCCGGCCAAATTTAGCCGGAAGAAATTTATAATTCCGGCCGGCCGGATTTTTAGCCGGAATAGATTTTTTCGGCCGTTTTTCCGGCTAAAATTATTTTATGATTTTTTTTTATTTTGAATCAGTTTTTCAATATTTACAACAAAAATAATTAGTTGCCATGAAATTATTTCTACATACCCTTATTGTCGTGTATTAGGGTAAGTACCAACTAAGTCCACCGAGGGGAAAGCTTGCATTTATGTCTCCAGGGAAAAATTTCCGCGGAGACTTGCCGTTTTTCAATAAATTTATGGTAATGGGATTCGCGTAAACTGACAATGTTAGTACCTAGTCTAAGCATTTAATTTACTAACCATCAATATGCTGAATAATTTGCAAAATAGAAGACAGTTTCTTAAATAAAACTCTTTGCTGAGGAAGTCTTGGAGCAGGTACCCGAACATTTTTCGATTTTTCAAAGTGTCAATTCTTTACCACAGATAACGTAATCGTGTTAGATTAAGTACAAGAGTGAAAACCTTTTAGCACGATTCATAGATATTGGTAATATCGCTGGAACTTTGTAGTGTTCAACACTAACGTTGTGCAAGTAGCTTGCCCAGAAAACTACAAAAATTAAATTTAAGTGTGTATATATTTCGGGGGCAATGTACCCCCTTCTTCAGCTCAAAAGCTAAGTGCTGAAGATGGGAGTAAATTGCCCCCCCCCCCATACTTGAATTAAATTTTTGTTGTTTACTGGGCAAGCTACTTGCAAAACATCTGAAGATTCATAGAACCAACACATTTTCGTAAATGCATTACATTTTGTTTTTGGGTTTGTAGCAACAAATTTATCAAAAATCTATACCATTTCCCGGTCAAGCTCATCTTTGGAGCATCAAATTCGTAATTGTGGAATATCAACAATGGAACATCAAATTCGTAACTATGGAAAGTAAAATAAAATTTGAAGGGTGCAAATTCGAAAATGAATGTTGATTGATTGATTTTGTATGATTTAGCCGGTTTGTTGGCCGTTTTTCAGGCTGAAATTTATTTAGCCGGATTTTTAGCCGTTTTTGAAAATTTCCAGTTGGCAACACTGAATTACACGTACTCGCCATCGCTTACGGCCACGTATCGTTTTCGACCCCACAAAGACGCACGTCTACGTTCATCAAGCAAAGCTACATAGAGCACATCACCAATCACTAAAAGAAACAGAATCTGTGATAGAAGGCAACCCTTGCCTGATCGCGCAATGAACTTTAAAATCCTTAAAGCACATAAATGCCCTTCCAATTATTGCATTCTGTCAGACTGACAAGCAAACCTTCCTTCCACTCAGTGGAAAAAGATTCTGTATCCCACGCTCTTGGAGATGACGCAACAATTTGGTAAACTTCGGCTGGGATACCGTCGAATCCAGCGACCTTGTCACGTTTTAGTGCAATAATTGCGCCCTCGATTTCCTGTTTCGTTAGGCAACTCCTGGCAACTTCTATTTATGAGATGGGGCCATCTGGCACTCGATTTAAAACTGCAGCGAAGTGCTCTTTCCATCGCCCTAACAAATTGTCGAACTGGATAAGTAGTCTTCCGTGACTATTCTTCACAGGGAGTTAAAAAGAACTACGATCACCTTTACACTCCTTGACAACACTGTATACGGCATTTAAATCGTTTCAAGCAGCTTCCTCTGCCATATAAAGAAGATAGTTGGCAAACACTTTTTTGTCACGGCGCGTACACAACGTCGGACAGTTTGTGATGATGCTCGTTTGTTGCCCACTCTGAGCTCTTTCCGTTCGACAACCCGCCATCTTGCAATCCGTTAGTTCTATCGTTCTTTTTGTAGAAGGCATCCAGTATCAGGACATATCCAATTAAATTAAAATACTATCTCCTAATCAATTAGTGAACAATTCAAATTAATGGCAGTTTAAAATAAGGACTTTGCCCGTTGCACAGTCAAAGTACTTTAGAGAGATTTTTGATTTTTTTCATTACAATTTGAAATAGTAACTTCATAACGATACTTCTAACTGTAAAACCTGCGAAGTTGCCAGAGGCTGCTTTAATGTATTGGCTTTGTAATGGTATATTTCTTCAAACACTTAGATCTAAAAATTTTGAAAAAATACAATTTTCAACGCAGTAAGACATGGTATGCAAATAAATCTCTGTCCTTCCAATTATTATTAATTAGAAGCATGAGCACAGGGACACGAAGCTTTGCGTGTTTAAAACGAAACATGGACCCTCACGCAAGTCTCCAAAACATTGCTGGACAGATTCGAACAAAAGTTCTTTCGGCGAATTTTCGGGGCCGGTCGCGACCGAGATCCGGTAAAACCACGAATTGTATCAATTGTACAATGAGCTGAAACTAACGGAAATCAGGAAGCTTCTACGATTGCAATGGGCGGGGCATGTAACGGGTGGTCCAACTAGAATGCACGATGTTAATTTATTAGACATTTCATTGCTTCAGCGTTTGGCAAATTCCACCATGGAGAAGTACACAATTGAGCAGTGCGTTAAGGTCGTTGAAGCCCTTTACGAAAATGGACGATCAAATCAAAATGCTTTCCGTGCACTTCGTGATTTTTTTGGTCAACATAATCGACCAAATAACGGACTTCTTGTGGTCAGAAATTGAGGATATGGACCTGGACGATATGTGGTTCCAACAGGATGGGGCCACTTGCCACACAGCAAACGAAACAATGGCGTCTCGTCTTGGCTATGTTTATTGGCCGCCACGATCATGTGATTTGACACCGTTGGACTTCTTTTTTTGGGGATATTTAAAGGAAAGGGTACGTCAATAAGTCAAAAACAATTCAAGAGCTAAAGGATGAAATAATTTAGCACATTAACGATATTCAACCTCAATTATGTCTCATTATGTCTCAGAGTCATTGAAAATGGCGAGCATTTGGCCGATAATTTGTTTCAGACATAATTGCCATAAATCCTTCTATCATAATACAGAAAAAGTTAGATAATTCTCTAACAACTTATTATACCATTCGCTCATAGAGTGAAAGGGTATATTAACTTTGTCATGAAGTTTGTAACGCATTGAAGGAAGCATCTCCGACCATATAAAAAGTATACATATATGATCAGCATGAATTGGGGAGTCGATTGGGCGATGCCCGTCTGTCTGTCTGTCTGTTGCGACGCGTTCAAACGCTTCTTTTTGCTGCAGGCAGCTTGTATGTTTCAATCGGCAAAATCGGACAATGGGGTCATGGGGCTGCCATACAAACCCAACTCCCCAAATTAGGTTCTTCTAAGAAAAACTTTTTTATTTGCGTACCAATTTCAGCAAAATTTCACAAAAATGTGTTTCTATTGATGACACAGAACATATGTAAGAATGGATAAAATCGGACCATGGGGTCATGGGGCTGCCATACAAACCTGACCCCCCAAATTAGGTTCTTCTAAGAAATACTCTTTTACTTGTGCAACAAAATCAACCAAATTTCACACAAATGTATTTCTATTGATGACACAAAACACATGTATCAAGTCGGACCGTGGGGTCATGGGGCTGCCATACAAACCCATCCCCCCATTTTGGTTCTTCTAAGAAACATTTTCTACGCCAATTTCACAAAACCTTGAATTAATGTGTCTTTATCAAAGCAACTAAAACGTTCAAAACAAATAGCATCGTACTATGGGACCATGCTCCCGCATCCCCCCAATAAAGTTTTCTAAGTAAAATAACCCCACTCAAATATTGATTTGCCGACGCAACGGAACTTCTGTGAAGACAGCAGCAAAAGAATGGGGGAGGGATTAAATACAAGTCGTAGGTACGCCCGAAAAAACTTTTAGCCCGAGGGGAGCGAAGGGTATCCAAATTTCGGCCGCGCCCGAAATCAGCCTCGGTCTCGTTAACAATTCACTTCGTGCATTCACGTTGGACCACCCTTTACAACGATATGGACGATAATCGCATGCCAAAGGGGATAAACGCACAACGTGCGTGGACGACCGAGAGCTCGCTGGAAGCACTCAGTAGGGATGATGTTGCGCTTCCAAAACTAGAGGACAAGGTCACGTAACCGCGATAATTGGAGGTTAACATTTCAGGCGGCCTAAACCCGGCTATCGTGCCACATTGATGATTTAATGTGAAAAAATCAATTTAATGTGCCTCATAGATATTTTCACTTTTTGTCTAAATTTTGGAATAAATTAGAAATGAAAATCTTGAAATCCAGCGGAAGAATCAAAGGACTAAAAGTTTGATTCACTCGTTAATATTGGGCGAAAAAACTTTCATTGGGTCGTCTAGAGCCCATTCGTGGCTTTTACCTCTTATAAATAAACACCGATGGTAAATCGTCAGTTACCATTCCGATGTTAGGAGATCAACTTTTCATGTCGGTTACTCGTATATATTTATCCATAATTTAAGCTTAAAGCATACTTGTGCATGGTCGTTTACACTGGCTATAGAATGTTTTAAGCTTATTTTTTGGATAAAATGTATGAGTAGCCGGTTCTTATAAATTAACAACCGATGATGGTTGAGGAAACATCGAAGCACTTCATCAGCAGAAAGCTAGCCATTTTCAACGTAAAGTGATACACAAGAAAAGGAGTATGCCCATTCTCGCTTAGGCCCTGTCGAAGAAGCAGCCAGAAGAAACTAACAACTTGCCGTCTACAGTGTCATAAAAGAGGTTATAGGTGGTCATCACTCAACGTCCGGATGCGCCATTCTTCTCGATCGTCGAAGTAGAACGTTTTGCTTAGGTGTGTCCAACGTGATCAATTTTTTACATACGAATATCGATTTATACACGCGAAGCATGATCTTTCTCTGCATCTACTGGGATTTTATCATTTTAAGGAAACTCAAGGATATTATAATAGAAACAACGAATAACTATCAATGACTATTAATTTATTCGAAAATATTGTCACCCTTACACGGTTATACGTCAATACCTAAAACTTTTCATGCTGTCTAATTTCATATAAAACAAATAAAATAAAACTTCAACTCAAAATCGACTTATAAAAACTCCATCTCTCTCTCGATACCGACAAATTTCAACTGTTCCGTCGGTCCATATCGATAGTCAAAGAACAATTCTTCGCCCGGCTGTATGGCGCGTTTGGCAAATATCCCAATTCGATGATCGCCATTTACCATCATCACCTTTGCATAACAATTCGGATTGATCGAATGATTGGCGAAACGAATTTTGTTGCCTTTACGTGTGGCATCCACAACAAAGTCATTGTTCAAATTAAACAAAAAACTGCACATATATTTGTCGTAGACTTTTCCGCGACGATCCGCCTCGTCCTGCGAGATAATCTCACCACAATATTCCGAAATGAATTCGTTCTTTTGTGCCGACTCTTTGAGAAAGATGCCCCAGCCCGCAACGTCGGATGGTGCCATGAGAAGGTGTTTGTCTAGAATGAAATCGAATAGGACGAATTAGATAATGAATTACATTCAGGGGGATTCACTCGTACATTTTTTAAGTATGTGTTAACTATAGCGATCTGTAACTATCACTTCAAACATGTTTTAGGCGAAATTTTGTGCTTGAAGCATGATTTAACTAGGTTAGTAGATTGTCACAGTAGTATGCTTCAACATACTTAACGATTTGATTCAAGAGAAAAAATCGCTTTAGTCGCTACAACAACAGCATACTTTAAAAATGTACCAGTAAATGAGCTTAGAAATTTGCTAAATAAATTAATAAACTCACGCAATCCACGCTGCACGCTCACATTCTTGCATGTGATTTTCGTCAATTTAAACTGATCAGCACCGCACGTTTGACACAAATCCGGATCGCATTCGCGCACTGCCAAATAGCACGGACATTGTTTCGTATTGCATTGTGCCTTGCATCGGCAACCCGGAAAACGATTCTGACAATCGCCACTACAATTACAGAATTTCTCACAAAAGTTTTGCGCCTGTATACATGAACAGGATTGATCGCACGGACCGGCATGATCGCAAGGCGTAAAGTTGTACACATGATTCGACCCGGAGTCCTTTTTCAATTGAATCTTGCGACAATGCATCGACCACAAACGATGCTTCTTCTTCTTCTTACGAGGCGGAGTGTAGTCCTGACGAACTTCTTCAAACGGAATGTCGGCTGCTTCTTTTTGTCCGAATTCGTAGACCTGCTGACATGTTTTGGTAAGCATTGATTGGGCGATGGCGCAATAGTTGTTGAGGAAAACTTTATGCAGGGCACGGAAGAGAGATTGATCGGCACCGGTCCAATCGCATTTGCTGTCCGAGGTGTTCATCATACCGGCTGAAATTCAAGGACTTAGTTATGACAATTTAGAAAGCCAGGAGCTCTAAGCTTACCCATAATAGAGGAGACTTCTGCCGAAGGGCCGGAACATGCGGCTGCTTCTTTGTTGCCTTGAAAATCTTTGCTGTACTGGCTGTTGCTATCGTTGCTGTCCTCCGAGCTGGCCTCGGTCCCGGAATCAATGGGAGGTGTTTTCTTGCTATCGGCAGCCAGTTTTTCTTTCATGCCCTCCTGCGAAACCAAATCAAGAGGGCTATCATATCGAGCATTTTAAGTGCCGATTACAACTTACCAGCAACATATAACAGGACGTCCCACATGGTTCAGTGAACGATTTCAACTCAGGAAAGCGACGCTTTTGTAAGTTCGGTCCAGGATGACATGCTTGAAGACCTTTACAAAATGCAAAGAGACGGAAGCTTTATAGTATGTTTTCAGGCGGAGAGTAATCATTAATTGTACTGCTTTGGAATTTACTTCAATCATTGAATACATAACTGTTGAATAAATTTTATCGCCAAATTGATAAAAAAAGGGCTTTCCATATATTCCAAAACAGTAACACCGATATTATGTTCAGATTCCAATTTTAATAAAAATTGTACCAAACTATCGCCAAGATTCATACAATTTTTATATAGTATCTTTTGCGTTAAATTTTAGTCGCAAATTTATTCAGTATCGCAATATGCAAACATGGTTAAAAAAAGAATAAATTTCTATGCCTCCGCTCATTCCACTCTTATTCAAAGCTATAATATTTTTTTTATTATGAACGCTTAATATGTTAGTTTTATGCAACAATTTACCCATTCGGCAAATTCCATTTGTTGTGTCTAAATAAGAAATAAGAATAGTTGAAAAATACGACATTTTTGTTCGAAACATATTTTTAACATTTTGTTTTAATTTTTATCTTTTTTGTATGGAAATACATACATAAATGTACGAGTATACTATGAAAGACAACACTGAAATTTTTGTTTGAATTTATTTTTGGGGAGTAAGGAAATTTTGTCATTTTAGTTTTATGTTTGTTTGTAATTTTTTGGTTTTGTTAGTTAATAACATCAAACAGGAGCATAAATTTCAATGCAATGATTCTGAATGAGGCGGGCGTTAAAAAGAAAATTAACATTTAACATTTTAGAAGTTGCGTGAAATGTTTTTGTTGGTTAGAATGATTTAGACGTTCTTTTTTAGATGATATGAGGAACGAAAAAATAAGTAACTGGATTGAATGTGGAAACTAAGGAGTTGTCGTTTAGCCGCTACTTTAATATCGGAACTACGAATAAATCTTTAAACTGCACAAGAATTGGCACGCAGAGCAACAGAAGCGTTTGTACTTCCACAGCACAACATTTGCCACAACATCTCTTGTTTGCATAAAAGGAATTTTCATTTAATACTATGGAATTATGTGTACAGTCCATCGCGTTAATTAGGACAGGCGGTTTTTGACACTGAAACTATCCGTGTTTTCACATTTCATTTTTACTTAGCCTACACTGACCTAAGCCCAATATTTTTTTGTATTTTTCTTGCGGTCTGCAACATTAGTGCTATTAGGAGTAATATAGGAAAACTACCACATCCAAAAATATACAGAGTTATCTATTTCGAGGTTGGAAAATCCCTGCCATCTCACAAATGTAAACGTGAACCAAACTAGTATTTGTTTAGTTGGAAGTTTCAGCTATTTCAAAATATGGATTGACCGTCGCACAATGCTAAAATTCTTAGTGTTTTTCCAAAATAGTGAATTTCCATTGAATAAATTTCGCACCATACGACCAGATTATGGTTGTTGTTGCTGTAGCGGTGCAGAAGGGTGTGAGTCGCTGTGCATGTATGTGGATGTGCTCTAAGTTTCGTCGTCGTTCTCGCCTATTGTCTCAAGCGACAAGAACGTAGCAGCTGCAATAGGGTTGTCCCATAATGCCCTCGGAGTGAGGTTAGTGGGTGGAGCGGGGCATCGAAACAGGTGGTCCACATCGTGTGGCGCACCACCGCAGCTCGGACAAATGTTCTGTATGTCCGGGTCTATTCGAGATAGGTACGAATTGAGGCGTGAACAAAAGCCCGACCTAAGCTGGGCTAGTGTCACTCTTGTCGCTCTCGGGAGCCTAGTCTCCTCAGTCGATATGGGTGGAGGGGGCACCGAGAGGACTCTATTCGGACCTAAACTCCCTATTGACCGATTCACAACGGTTGTGTGAATATCTGCGATGGCCGCATGGTATGCTGTATTATCGAATAAATCCGGAGGTACCCGTTTGTATCTCTGGACGTCTCTCTCGAGATCTCTGAGTCCACTCCTGACATGTCGTGGAGGGGGAGTGTTGTGCATGAGATGATGGTTTGGGTGATCCTCTCGATAGCAACCGACCAGATATTGTAAAGACAAGAGGTGTTTATGATCGCGCACTGATAACATGTTGGTTTCTTGATGAAGATGATCCTGGGACGACATGAGATGGCAACCTGTAGCGATACGTAGAGCAGCGTTCTGGCATGCCTGGATCTTATTCCAATTTGTGTCACAAACGGTTTGCGACCACACAACAATGTAGTAGAGAGTACGCTACCCTGTGGAACTCCCTGCTTAATTTTTCTATGCTTTGAACAACTTCCTCGAAACTCTGTGAAGGATTGCCTCCCAGCTAGATAGTTGGCAATCCACCTAACCACTTGTGCAGGAATATGCATATTTAGGAGATCGGCCAACAACGCAGAGTGAATTACCGTGTCGAAGGCTTTCGACAGGTCAAGTGCCACTAGGACAGTTCTGTCACAGGGCGGTTTCTGGTTGAGGCCATTATGGATGTGATGGGTGATCAGATCCAGAGCTGTTGTAGTACTATGCATCTTCCTGAAGCCATGCTGGTGAGAAGCTAGCTCCGCATGTGATACAAGGGTGGGGTGGATGAGTGCTTCGAGCGTCTTTACAACGGGTGATAAAATCGTGATTGGACGGTAGGAATCGGCGAGTTTTGCGCTTTTACCGGGTTGTAGAAGGGGGGTAATTCGACCCTTTTTTCAAAATTCAGGGATGACAAGCGTGGATATCGACAAGTTGAAAGCCATCGTTAGGTATTCGATGGCCGGAAGATCTAGATGTTTCAGCATGGCCATTGAAATGCCATCCGGTCCAATGGCCTTAGAGTTTTTAGCGTTCTTGATCGCTGCTGAAACTTGGTCCGCAGTATAGGTGGGAATAATGACAACTGTTCGGTTGCGTATCCTTCTTTTTATTTTGCAGTTGAGCGACTTGGTCTTGGGATGCTCAATAAATTGTTTATTGAACAAGCTCGCACAAAGTTTAGGATCTGCGGTGGTTTTCTTGCCGAATCTGATGGCTACACTACCTTTGTCTTTGGTTGGATGTGACAGGGCGCGGACTGTAGCCCAAAGTTTGCTGACACCTTTCGAGAGATCGCAGCTTTCGAGATGCTCGTTCCATTTTTCTTTCTTGTAGGTGTTGACTTGTCGATTTATTTCGGAGTTTAGCTCCTGAATTCTGGGGTCTGCTGGATTTGTGCGTCTTAAGTTGTCCCGTTCGTCGGCTAACCTTGCGGCAGTAGTTGGGAAATATGGCCGAACTTTGGGGATACGTCCTGCTGGAATGAAGCGAGCTGCCGCTTTGACAATGACGTTCCTTATATTCTTTTCGGCTTCCCTGGTGTTTGTTGGAATAGGTAGCGCGGCGAACTTCGTCGTAGTGAGCGTAGTGAAACCCTCCCAATTTGCCTTTTTGTGGTTGATAAACGTACGCTGTTCTGAAGTCGTCAGTTCAGCTGGTTTATCAATTTTGATAAGTATGGGGAGGTGATCGGATTGGAGGGAAATAGTTGTCTCTCAGTGGGTTTCACTTATCAAACTGGCGCTTACAATAGTTATGTCAGGAGAACTATGGCACCAGCGACGCGTCTAGACGAAATTCCATTGAGTGCGCAGAAGTCTGATAGGTCTAATTTGGTCGCGATATCTATACCTCTGGCATCATTTGCGAGAAGAGAGTGCCAAAGTTCGTGATGGGCGTTAAAGTCGCCAAGTAGGATCCTATGCTGTCCTGTGAGGAGTGGACCAATGTCGAACTTATAACCAGAGCCAAAGCTGGATGCTGGCGGAACATAGATGTTTATAAGTTCGATATTGGTATTGCCAGATTTAACGGCAACAGCTTGCATTTCCGCCGTGCCGTCGTTAAAACGAAGATCTAATACACTGTATTGCACGGTTCTGTGTATTAGGAATGCAAGCCCTCCTCCTGGATTAGGACCCTGCCTGCCGACTCTATCCCGCCTCAAAAGTATGTAATCGCCGCGGATATCTAATTCGGGAGTTGATCAGAATTCTGCGTGTACTCTTGAAAAGGACGATCTCGCTGATCTTCTTGCAAATGCCATTGCAGTTAAACTGCAATATGGTGAGTGGGGTATACACTGCTGTGGGGGGTGCAGGTGTTAAACTTGAGCGAGTATGCCTTGTTGTATTGTTGACTACGGGTGGTGCTGGTGGAGAATTGACTCTGGAGCTAGGGCCAGGAATGGCAGGAGATGGTGGTAAACCATTAGCTTGTGAGCTAGGGAGGCTGGGATCCGACCCGTATTCAGACACCCAGGAGCAACAAAAGACAACTTGTTATACTGACTCATTTTTTTTAAGCCGGAGCAATAAAAATGACACCATCCTCTACAGCAGGGACATCTTAAAGACCTGGCATTGCCGAAATTACGTCGGTTGCATACACAACATATGTAAATTTCAGGACCTGGATAAGTTTCGATGCCGGCGCGGATTAATAGAATTGAGAGCAACCGCGCTGAGATGAAATGCTCCCAATTTGACAAAAAACACCTAGAGCACTTCCACACACATACACAACCCTCCTGCATCGAACCTTCACAGCTCTTGCCATGGCCGTGGTATCGGATATTTAAAAAAAATTTGGTACCGAACAGGCCTATCTGGCCTAAGCTAGGAAAGGCATCTAAATAATCGATACTTTTGTGGAAAGTTGTACAAACAGGGATTTGCCATTACCGCAAAACGGACCCTAGCTTAAATATGGATTCAACGCGGGTCTCCCATAACTTTGAAATGGCAGTCTCCATTTATGTCTACACCCAAATAATATCGTTTCAAGCTATACCATACACACCCGGGTGTATATATGTATTTTTGTAAGAAAACTTAACTGCAAGGGCTAAATTAATCTGAATTAAATCAATATTAGGCGGGAAATAGTTATACTTACTACGCTTTCATCATCTTCATCAATGTAAACTAAATTTCTGACATATTCTTCATAATCATGATGAGACATTGGCTGAACAGCAGCTCTAGATATTATATTCACCGAATCTGTCATATTTGCATATTTTCCGCACAATTCGACCACACGCTTTGAAATAATCCAGCAAACTGTATAGCAAGAAAACACAACAGAACATCACCTGTGTTCTTCAAAGCAGGACTCGTCGCCTGCGTGCCATAGTGACTTTTTTACATAGAAATATACGTTACACACCCGGGTGTGCGATGTATAGACTAGTGTAAATTTTCACTTGTCCCTGCTCTTATTCAAAGGGTACGAGTCCAATTTGCAAATATCCAAGAAAAGTTTTAAAAACATATTGCTGCAGCTACTGAGATAAACAGCTCAAAACATTACCTAGGACAATTTTTATAGGACATTGGCACATAGCTAACACACCCGGTTGTGCAGGTGGAGACATAAAGGTTAAAATAATTCAATTCAATTTTATTCACACCTCGTAGATAACGGCCAAACGAATGTCCACATAGTTTCACAAAATCAAGAAAAATAATTCAGGAGTCTTGCTACAATCCATGAAAATATGAACAAATGTAATGCAATGATTAAATCAAGCAAACAAATGCATCTATATATAACGGACTACGGTGTCCTGTAAACAAAAAGCGTCTATTGGTTCCTAAGCCAACAACAACACATAGAAAAAAGAAACGCAAAGAGCGTTTCGCAAAACACTGGATACAGCCAAAACCATCGTTACTCACAGCCGGGAACTAGAATTTATTTATGTGTTAGTCAGCTCCCACATACAATTTTGCATGATAGCGAAGAGTGCGGTTGAGAAGAGTATTGTTTATATATATTATATTGTTTCTCGTGCTACAATGCTTTGCATTAGCGAGAATATAGTGGCAATTGTTATGGCTATTATTTTGAATTTGTTAGAAAGAGAAGCTATTGGCTTTTTGTAGTTCCTGGCTGGATGTTTTTAGATGGTTTTGGTTACAGCAAATATATGAAATCTGAATGTTGAGTGCAATGAATTCTTCTCGCCTATTCAATGTACGCTGCTGCTATCGAAAACAAAAGTTAAACATGTTCAAATAACAACGAAACAAATAAACTTTCTGTGTGTACTTTGAAAACCAAATTCAAAATTCTCAGGCAAAATTCGTTGAGTTTTCAGGCACTTTTTACCGGACTCAGATCCATTTCAGTCAATAAAATGGCGCGATTCGGCTCTAGGTATCGATTTATTAATTCAATTAATGTCAATTACATCCGATAAGAAAAGGATCTGACACCGATACGACTAAGTTTGACTAATGAACGGAATAAAAGCGAACGATACAACAAAATCTTTTCGTTGCAGCAGTGCACATTCAACAATCAATTATGTTGAATGGGGTATGGGAGGCGTATTGTAACGTGTAAGTGGTTAGTTCACGTTTTTCTGAATGAGTTTAACATGTTTCCATCTAGTTACAAATGAATGGATGACAGAGAGAAAGATAGAAGAGATACAAAACAGTTTTCTTCTTTAAATTGACTCACCAGCAACTTGGTGACCTTTTTTTGTGTGTGATAGCATTTTAGAGTTTATATATCATTGTTTTTGGCATTGTAGCGATAAATTAAGACAACAAACCAACGAAAAAAAGAAAAAAGAAGAAAACACAGAATTGCATTTTACTTTGCTATTCTCGTCTAGAAAATTGGTGCAGGAAAACCGAAAGGCATACTCACGATGTAGGAAACAGTCGTATTTGAAACAACGACGGCAAAAGAGCGTGTGAAACGAGTGCAATGTTTGTTCGCGTGACACACTTTCAGCTTTGACGCCGTCGATGTTTGGTGTACATTCGGGCGGACGATCGGGATCTGTTCGCTCGGTCAGCTCAATGTATCTGCAAAACCACAAGCATAACTTAGTTTACGAAAAAATAGAAAGAAATTTGACTCACTTGTCTCTCAGCTCGTCCGGTGTTCCTTTGTCCGGGAAATGGCTGCTGATGGCATGAAATATAATCGGTGGCGGGAATGTATATTTCGTTGCACTGACTGCACCCTCGCCGGAATTGACATCAGTTTCGTTATTCTCAGCGGGGACCGAGCTGCTGGCCGCTTCAGTGGGTTCCACTTTTACTGGCTTGCCATCTTTCTTACTGGTGTCGTCCTTTTCACTTCGCGATCGGGGCTCGCGATCACCGCCCTCCGCATCCTTTGTATGATATTGCATCAGTGCATGTACCAAATCAACAAATATCGGATCATCCATAAACGACGGATCCTTGTCACCGTGCACTTTGCCATCATAGTTTTTGATCAATTCCTCGATAAATGTCTCGTCCTGATCGAGAACTTCGTCGCCCATGTAGGGGATGTTGTGCAGCACCGTCTCGTCCTCGACCATGAAGTTTTGTTGAGTCGTCACCCATGTATACATGGTGGGAATCGGCGTGACAGCATGAATCGTACGAATTGGAAGTTTTTGCGGAGCATCTGCTGTACGAATGGATTTGTCTGAAAATTAGTTTTCGTCTGCGACGCACTCGAAAACAACAAACATCGTCACTCACCTGTCCCGTCGACGGCAATCGCCTCGGCCTTTTTCATACAATTCACATGAGGCGGATCAATATTTTGAGGATTCCAGACGGCATTCGTGTTGGCCCATTGCTCGTCCTCTTCTTGGACTAGTTTCTGCATGTTAATACTGCGAAAGAAAATGTATTTGAGATGAAGCGTACATTTGGGGGAGTTTTGGCACAACGCATCTTACCGGTTGCGATTCCATGCAATTTTCACCTCGTCGGCCCGTTTGGCACGTTTCAGTTGGCGTATTTTCACATATTCGGTTTTCACGCGTTTTTTCCATTCGGCTGAAACTTTGATTTTCGACATATTTAGGTAGAAATTGGAAAACTTATTCAAATCATCCGGCGGAATTGGCCAATGGCGATGACGGAACGAAGCGCATTATCTGGACAGCTGTCATCTTGCAGGGCGAATTGAGTGTAGGCGCGAAGTTGTTTGCGGCGAAAGAAATAACACCCGGAGCGGGAGAATTTGTTTAAAAAAAAAATGCACTTTTTGAATACAAAGAAATATCGAAATTCGTAGATTAAACTTGAATTTCGCCAGTTTATAGGCTTTTTTGATGAAATTTCAATTAATTTAAACTCATGAATTCGCCCGAAAGATTCGTCTGAAAAGTTCTTTTATAAACGCATGGGGTTTCCCCGTGTAAAAATTTTGCTCTTGAACACCAGAATCCCATAACTTGTTGTTATCTCTTATTTGGCATTTGCCCTGCCCGCATATGTCAAAAGACGTCATTTTGCTCGCGTTAAGCTGGTGCATTAAATTCTCCCCCAAAAAACTTCCACGAAAACACAACAGGATCAAAGTCCTCCCGGCGAATAGGCAACCCATCTCCACAAAAATCCCAATTTGTGAATACTTCGGCTGCAATTCACCAACGGAAATGCTCGTCTAACAGACACGATTGCGATCAAAACACCGTCCACATAATCTAACATCAATCATGAACCAGTTCTTTTTGATTTTTGTTGTTCTTCACATAACCTTCTCAATAGCCGGATCCACTCATCTTTCCGGCAACAGTACACTCCTGCGACTCGCCCGGGCGGCCATCGACAGTTCAACACATCTCCTCAACGAGCCCGATTGCCACGAATTGCATAAATTCTGTGCCAACGACGATAGCGATGATTTGTCCGTGCTCGAGTGCATTCAGACATTGCAATCCGCCCAGCTGGAAAGTCTGTCGGAAGTATGTCAACATCTGATCTGGCGACACACCCGGCTCATACTGGCCGACGAGGAAGTGATGAAACTGACACAGAAACCGTGTCAGAAGGATGCCAACAAGTTCGGTATTTGCCGGGTGGCCAAATCGACGGTTGGCTCGTACTTGGCCTGTCTGGTGGATCAGGTGGAGCCGGCAAAGCCGAGTGGACAGTGTCGCGATATAATCCATCGGCTGGAGAGTATTGCATTCTCGGACTATCGTTTTTTGGGAAAGTTCATTGATGATTGTGACGAGGATGTCGAGCATTTGGGCTGTGGACGGTTGAACTCCGAACGCGAAAAGTTGTCGCAAGGCGAGACTATTGCCTGTCTGCAGGAGAAGGTGACGGAGCTGAAGCCGGCATGCAAGAAGCAAGTGCTGCATGTATCGCAACAACAGTCGGAGGATCTGAAGTTTGATCGGAAGTTTTACACGTCCTGTCGACAGGACTCGGCTCGTTTTTGTCCGAACGCGGCGCCCGGAACGAATGCAGTGTTCAAGTGTTTGGTGAAGCACAAGGACAGTCCGGATATGACGTCAAAGTGCCGGGATCAAATCGTGCGGTATGCCTTCTAAACATTTTTTGTATTCCTTTCGTCATTTCTCTTTCTTTCAGCCGCGACAAGCTGGTTGCCCACGACTATCGAATCAGTCGCGGACTGGCAAAATCCTGTCACGAGGATATCAAAATCCATCACTGTCGCCGCGGTGTTTCGAACGACAAAAACGTTCGTTTGGCCCAGATCCTGCTGTGTCTCGAGTCCGTGGTCAAGAATGGCACAAAACTGAACAACGAATGTCATGCAGAGATCACCGATCATCGACAAATGCTCATGACCGACTTCCAGCTGTCGCCGGAAATTCTGAACGGCTGTAAGGACGATATTCCGAAATTTTGCAGCGATGCAGATGCTCAAAATACGATCAACGGGGAAATCATTCATTGTCTATTGGATCATGCCAGGAGTAAGCGTCGTCAGGATCGACGTGAACGTCGTGTCACATCAACGTGCCAACGTGCATTGGAGGATCTCATTAAAGTGTCGGATGTTGGTGAAGATTGGCGTGTGGATCCGGTGCTAAGACGAGCGTGTCAGCCGGTTGTTGATATCGCCTGCCGCAACACGGACGGAGGTGATGCTCGCGTAATGTCGTGCCTAATGGAACAGATCGGCACGACATTCATGACACCAGCCTGCGAGTCGGCGCTGATGTTGATTCAGTACTTTGTCGCTCGAGATTTCAAGCTGGATCCACAGCTGTATCGAAATTGTCGCGATGATGCTATTCGGTATTGCAAGGCGAAGAAAACATGGGATGGCGTCAACGACGGGCAAATGGATCCTGAACGGGGCCCGTTGATTTTGCCGTGCTTGCATCGGATCGCCTACAGTGATGACAAAAGTGAGAGTTTGAAGAAGGAATGCTTTCAGGTATGGAATAGAAAAATAAAGTTCAGTTCAGTCTCATTTGACTCATGAAAATCCGCAGGAGGTTAAACGTGTTATGAGACAACGTGCCGCTTCTGTTGATTTAATTCCTGAAGTGGAGGATCATTGTCTGAGCGATTTATCGGTATTCTGCTACGACAAAACAGGAAAGGGAGCTGAGATGCAGTGTTTACAGGAAAATTTGGAAAAATTACAAGAGGAATGTAAGGTAAGAGATTTATTCGCATTTGAAATATTTGAAACAAAAAATGAGGATAGAGCCGTTGAAGAGGTGACAAACAGAGGTGGCTTGCTTCGGACGATCAGGCCCGCAGTCACAATTCAATGGCAGACGTTCGAAGCTTAGAAAAATCAAATTAGAAGTTTCACCGAGCGAGGTACTCTCTCCCACTCTGTTCATGGTTTCTCCATCTCAGCGTCAAAATTTTCTGCGACCATTTTTACCATCTGGTTGGAGGATTGTCGGTGGGCGGTAAATGTGTGTATTGGAAACAAACCTGTTCCTAAATCCTAATTAAATCTAAAGCTCTCGGGCTTCACCTGGAGAATATGATGACATCAACACACGATGCAGCTACGGTATATATACAGCTCCAGTTTGGTCGCATAGTTTATGTGACACAAATTGGCGTAAAATTGTCTCGAACGCTGCCCTACGTACAGTCACAGATTGCCTTCTGCAGTCTACCCAGAATCATCTGCTTTCAAAAACAGTATCTTGTCGGTTGCTATCGACACAGGTATTGCGGAAAAGTTTATGGATACGTGTAAGTGGTTGGTTGACACGTGTCATTTGGAAAGATTGGAGTTTGGGTAGGGGCGCATTCCATAGGATACACGAAATCTTGTTTGTGGCCTGTGCAGCATATGGATCCCTAGCTCTTGCGTCCCTTTGTATAAATGTTTCCGGGTGTGTAAGACGGTATCTGAAAGTCCTTATGGGTGCACCTCCTCTTGGCTTGGACATTGTACGACGTGGGACGGCGTATAACACACGGAGAGGGCTTTCGTTGTCCCCCCAGAGCCGAGAGGATCTCCGGGAGATCCTGGCGTGAATTTGCTGGCCATCCTTAATGAGTGTGTCCTAGCTAAATGCGAAAAAGGAACCCACGGGAGAACTACATTCGAATACGTTAGACAGGTTTGTGACGCGAGAGGAAATACTGACCTGAATTTGAATATACGCCTGGTTATCCTTATCACAGGTCACGGATCGCTCATGGCTTCATTCGAGAAATTTAGCTGAAGACTCCTTGTGTCCTATATGCGCGTATCTCAGTGAAGATTGCACGTATGTACTCTGCCATTGCCCATCGTACTCGGATAATTGAGATCTCGATGATTTTGGCGTCACTATCGAGGATGGGTTCTCTGAATGTCTCTCGCTGTCTTTAGACGTGAACATCTCCTGGCTCCCCGATACTAACGCGTGCATTGCGAAGATGAAAAACGGCCCTCCTCCGGTTTGTCTGGCATTGCCAATGCCGCTGCCATCGTTTAGTGTCGGAAACGCTGTCCGGCTTTAACCTTGGCTACACGCCGGTATGAGCAGAGAGGGCCACTTAAGGCTCAAAGACATTGCATCGATTTCAGGGGAACCTTCAGGAGATAACTATCCCGCTCCCCCGAATAGCTAGATTACCAGTCCTAGTGAATGTGGGTGTGAAAGTCGCCCACACTACAGCAGTGGCAGGTACACTTCGCACGGATCAAAAATTTTATATTTGTTAAAACGGGATGTGGAGTTAAGAGCCGAGGGCGTTGACGGGCAGTAATTCTCCTCTTCATTAAACCGGGCGCCGCCGGGAACCATAGAATAGCAGAGGTAGTCGAAAAGCCTCGCAGTATGTAAACTCGAAAGGCTTTATACTTGGTAACAAAAACTGACACTTCACACTGCTCGAAGGGCACTGATTGCCGTCACAACAACAATCCATTCGTCCTAATCGAGGACCGTCTGGTAAAATCTTTACGGTAGGCACAAACGTTTAAACCCCTTCATGGCATTTGTTTATTGTCTCCCCCGAAGAGATTAGGCTCCCGAGAGACAACGGATTGGCATTAGCTCAACTTTTGTTCGCGCCTATAGGTATTCTTATCTCGTAAAATCCGAAGCAACGAAAACATCTGCTCACACTGCGCTGGTGCGCCTCGAACATATCTACCATTCAGCCAGGGAATGTCCTTCCATGATGTCGGCCATTTGTTTCAATGCTAAGCTGCATCCATTGTTCTTACCCCTATGTCACTGTGGGGGAACTCTATCGAAACAGCTCCTGAAGATCACGGACGAGAATGATGACGGCGGTTTTGATGCTCCTACGGCAGCCGGTTCTTCGATGTAAATCGTCCTGGAGCTACCCGCTGTTAGAACGGCCAAGAGCTGCTATAGCCCCCCTCGATTCAGCCAGTTGGCTAGTTTAAAATTTAAATTTCCCCCCTCTTTCCAGACGGCCGTGACTTCATACACTGAAGAGGAAGCCGCTCACATCGAACTGAATCCAATCATTATGTCCGTCTGTCGTTCAGCCATGGACAAATATTGTTCGGACGTTTTCAAGCAAGGCAAAGAAGAAGGTAACTTTGTTATTCCCATCGCACATTGTGAATCCTATATTTTTCTCACTATCCTCAATACAGGTGACATGATGGACTGTCTTATCTCCCATAAAAATGATCCTGATTTGCGTCAAGATCAAAAATGTCGCGTGGCCATTGAACATTTTCAAATCATATCCCTAAAGAACTATCATTTCACGTACAAGTTCAAAGAAGCTTGCCGGCCCTACGTACTGCGTTTCTGCAAGGAGTGCACAACAAAATACGAAGTTGTCACTTGCCTGAGTGAAATCATGCGAAACAATACGATACGTGGCGAACGACACAGCATTCCGAAAGAGTGTCGACAACAGATCAAGGCACAATTGTATCAGCAGCGAGAGAATATCGATTACGATCCAAAATTGAAGAGTGCTTGCAAGAAGGAGATCAAAGAGCTGTGTGTAGAAGTGGCGCCGGGAGCCGGACAGGTGAATAATAAAAATGCAAGTGTGTTATGCTTTTTTATGCACGCTCATTGTTTTTGTGTGTTTTTTAGTTGTTGTGTTCATTTGGAGGTTTGTAGTTCATTTTGTCCTAGATTTTTTTTGTGTTGAGAAATGCACGATTCTGTAGCGATGCGTGTGGCTTTATATGTTGTTAATTTGGAACTTATTTGAGATTTTACTTATTTTATTTTATTGCACTATTGTGGCGGAGAGATTTTAGTACTGTGACGCCAAATATGTCCTCCATAGTGATTGGGAAAGATGTCATAGTTTGACACGAAACATCTGGAGAACCGCTACGTTTTTTTTTTTGTGAAAAGGATTGCAGATTCGATCGCATTTATAAAAGTCTATCATTATTTTTGGCGGCACAGATACTGAAATCCTGCCATTGTGGCTAAGCAATCAGAATGATATCGAGCGAAAGTTCCTTTCCCATCATTTTTACTGTCTAATAGAAGTCATTCAAAACTTTTTACTTCGTTTTTAGGAATGCTTAAGGATCTCGATGTTATTCTGATTTGAATATTTTAAACCGTTTTATTGCTCAATTTTTAATTACTTGATTTCCCCCTGTACAGGTTCTCGAATGCCTTCAGTCGAAGACGAAATTTCTAGGCGACCAATGTCGTCACGCCATCTTCAATGTAAAACTTTCCGAACTGGACGACAGTTCAACCGATTACACGCTGATGAATACGTGTAAGGACATGATCAATATCTATTGTCGAAATAATGAACCGTCCAAGTTGCTCGACTGTCTGAAACACTACAAAAACGAACCAATGTTTGATCGACAATGTCATCTGGTTGTGGTCAATCGTATGATTGAACAGAATACAGATTTTCGATTTAATGCGGCGCTGCAAAGTGCTTGTGGAAAAAATATTGAGCAATATTGTTCAAAGATAGTGGCAACGGCCAAACCGAATGAGGAGCTGAATGGAAAGGTAAGTGGATTTTTTGTTTTCAGAGTCTGTTGTCATAAATGATGGAGTCAAATCCAAATAGGATTTGATTCACAAAGGACTTAATCAGGAACAGCCCTGCCAATCTCCTAAACAAGAGGTTAGATATCTAGTCCTACACAGATTTTCGAGGGAAATATAAGTATAGGAGAACCAAGGAGGAGTTCTCTAGATCAGCGACCTCTCTCCTATCTTGTTTAACATCTTCCTGGTGGGTCTCCAACACCTCGGAAAGGCATCCAACATATTTCCTAGGCGACGAAAGCGCCGTACTGATCAATTGATCACGGGGAAAGATTTAGATGGTATGTGCGCTCGACAAAATGACTACATTGGAAAAATTATGCGAGTTTTTCATAATCCACAACCTAGACATTTCACCGTCTAAATGTACTGCAAAACAACTGGTCGCAGGAATTTTCGGAGCAGCTTGGTAAGCGTGTAGGATACTCTGTCCCTACTGTTACAAATCCTAAAATTATTGGGGTCTACTTAGACACCACCATGAAGTCGAATCGCCATTTTGGAGAACGTAATCGACAAAATGCACAAAAGGAATAACGTTCTAAAGGCACTTGCCGGCAACTCCTGGAGCGAGGAGAAAGAAACCATGCTTATAAAGCAACAGGTCGAGCGATTCCTGACTATGCAGAGCGTTGTCACAAGCTGTATTTGGCACAAACTGGAACTAGATCCCGGCATGTCAGAAATCTTCGTGTTTTGGAATCATTTACATCAGGAAACTGACATGTTACCAATGCAATTATCTTTTTTTATCTGGTCGGTTGTTTTAGAGAGCATACCTCTAACCATAATCTCATGGACAATACTTCCCCTCCACAAATGTCAGAAGTGGACTCTGAGGTCGAGAGAGAGAAGTCCAGAGATAGAAACCTCCCAATAGTTTTGATGACACAGCACATGGCCATCGCAGATATTCACACAACCATTGTGAATCGTTCAATAGCGAGACAAAATAGAAAACCACCCATATCGCCAGAGGAGACTAGGCTCCCGAGAGAAACGAGAGCGAAACTGGCCCAGCTTAGGGCAGGCTAGTCTTCGCGCCTCAATTCCAAACTGTCTCGAATAGAACCGGGCATCCAGAACTTGAAGTGGACCCACTAACCTGTCTCTGAGGGCATTATTTAAATCCAAAGCGATCATCATACCGTTCTCCAGAAACAGGAATCTGACTGAACTCAGAAGCCAGACAATGTACAAAACCCAATTGGGAGCCAAATCAAATATCTTGGAGTTATCCTCGACAGCAAACTCTACTGGAAAAAGCATGTCTAGGCGGTGGCGGAAGAGCCACCAGAGCCCTTTGTAGGGAAAACCTGGGGTTGAAACCATCCATTATTATCTGGATATATAAACCAATAGTTAGACCAACTTTAAACTATATGAGCGGGTGTGGTTGGCCCAGCACCATAGGAGGATAACTATACCACTGTTTTTCAGTCAGAAATGCACGCAATAGAAATCTGCGCTGATCTCTGCTTACGAGAGAGCTACGAAAATAAACGAATAGCTATCTTCTCAGACAGCCAAGCGGTCATTAAATCACTTACTAAGTACACCGTCACGTCAAGACTTGTTCAATGCTGCCTGATGGCGTTGAACAAACTAGGCGAAAATAGCAGCCTAACACTTTCCTGAGTTCCAGGACACATGGGTATCGCAGGGAACGAACAGGCTGATGAGCTGGCACGCATAGCTGCATCATCCCCCTTCTGCAGCATCTCTTCCTGTATAGTAAAGAGAACATTCAAATACCAGGAACGACTCAAGGCAACTGAGCACTGGGATAAACTACCTGGGGTAAGACAATCTAAACTAGTATTCCTAGTATTCTACTAGTAGTAGGCATAGTCCTGCCCATCCGTGACTAGGGCGATAACACAATAGGCACACTGGCTTAGTGCTGCGAATCCCTTCGGGTTCACGCCCCTTTACAATCTACATGCTATTATGAGACAACCCGATTACAACTGCTACGTTCTTGTCGCTTGAGACAACAGGCAAGAACGATGACGAAGCTTAGAGGACATCAACAGACATTCAGGGCCGTTCACGCTTTTCTGCATCGCTACAACAACAATAATAACATAATTGATGGAGAAGCTGAGAATTGAGTTGTCAATGTTGTTTCGCCTCAATATTAAATTGTTTGTTAATTATTAATCATTGTCAAACAGAATGGCCGTTTTTTACTAGGGGGCTTCATGACTTTAGCCCAAATCGACAAGAGTGCAACGCAACGTCGCAACTGCATAAACAAAGCAACGAAACGCCATGAAATCTTCTAATACGCCAAAATAGAAAATGAAAGACGACAAACTAATCAAAGAAAAATTTACTATCTTCGTTTATTTGCGCTCGTTTTTGTTTATAATTTACTACGTTTACGAGGACGTATAATACTGTTGGTCTTATCATCACTAGTCACAGTCAATTCCTTTCTAAAGTCTCTTGCTATCGTGCAAGTCTCATTTATATGTATATACGGTCCGATTTTCTCTAAAACGAAAACAACCATTACCTAACCAAAACGAAAAATAAATTTCCGAAACCAACTTACTTGTCATCGCTGGCCACTCAACATCACCCGTTCGTGGTACGCCTTCAATTGCAAATGATGTCCAAATCTGTGACATTTTCTTTGCAATTTTTAAGTCCTTTTCATTCAGTGGAATGGTTGGAAAAATATAAATATTATCATTGGAGTGATGAACACCACCGTCGAATGGTAAATGATCAGTTGGATGACCATAACCGAATCGTGTTGGTTCGCCGGCATAGTCAAATGTGTACAAGTACGTTTGATGTGGCCTCCGCTGTGCGTTCAATTGCAGAAATCGGAATGTCGGACTCTTGATGATGACGTTATTGCTTAACTAGAAAATATAATTAGGCGATGTTACGTATTGATTAAACGAAACCAACAAACTTACATCAATTAATCCTGGCAACATTTTGTAAAAATCACCACTCTCTATTTGTTCGTCAGTAAACAGCGTTTGCATGGCCAATACACTAGTGTAGCCGCCAGTGTCGTCGGTTACTCCCAAAGCGGTAGATACATAGTCAATTATTTCAATGGCATCATTGCTTTCCTCCAACGTTTTGCCAATGAGATTATAGATGGCTGTAAAAATTCGTAATCAATCATCAACAATCGTGTCATCAATTCACTCTACTTACTGGCCAACTGAAATGTCCCATCGTGTGTTGTCACGCCACCCATTACTGGATATGTTCGCGTGCTCTTATCCCAAAGCGCCTTGGGACTTTCGGGCAGAACGCCATTCAAATCCGCCAAAGTTGGCCGGAATCCTTCTAGTGCAGTGATTTCGAGCAATTTCATTACCGAGAGATTCATAAAAAATTCATTCACCACATTCATATCATCAATATTCGAACAACCACCCGCCGCGGCAATATTTTTCGCCTTTTTAACAGGATTTCGTTGCCATCCCCATGTACTAAACACCGAACCTGATTGTGCGATCACTTGATGGAACAAACCTTCTCTTACGGCGGGGCTAACAGTTAGTAAGCTTACAATTCCAGCTCCTGCCGATTGTCCAAAAATCGTAATACGATTCGGATCACCACCAAAATGATGAATGTTTTTTTGTACCCATTCAAGTGCCAGGATGACATCAAGTATACCAACATTGCCGGAAATTGTTTCGCTATTGGTCGATAGAAATCCTAAGGCGCCGAAACGGTATTGTGTCACAACAAGTACGACATCATTTTCCAGTAAATATCCGGGTGGATGATCGGGTGCCGAGCCGTTGATAAAAGCGCCTCCGTGAATGTAGAACATGACGGGAAGATTTGACGAGAACTGGAATAGGGAAAATATTAATTAATTTCTTGACTACGCGTCGATTATGGATATTCAAAACGTACTTACACTTTTTGTGTATACGGATAGATGTAAACAGTCTTCCCAATCGCGGGATTCGAGTTCTTCTGGTGTTAGTTTTGCCAGTGTTGTAATTACTGGACAGGCGATGTCATGGTCGCGAGCATCTTTTATGCCAGACCATGGTGATCGGGGCTCGGGTGGCTAGAAACAATAATCGTATTTACCAACCATACCAAACCATCATCATTTTATTTTATTTATCCAAAAAATAGATTTACTATATTACTGGCTTAAATAAAAATTCTCAACGGCAAATTTGCAGGCATCGTTTCTTCAGACCTCCCAACAAAAAACTTACTTCCTACAGACACGAGAACTGAATTTATTAGCTCCAACTTCGTTACCATTATACCGAATCAACAAAAAATACTTCCTTTTTATGAGTATGGGATACGCCTCTAATTAACGAAAAAAAATTGCCTGTAGCACGCCTCCAAGGCCATGCTCTCTGGCTCACTTGGTTGAGTCGCACTCTACGATGCTAGTAATCTAGAGGTCCGGAGATCGAATCTCGGCGTGGTCCAAAATTTCCGTACATGTACGGATAGGAAATATATCGTGATTGCAACATTATATACACTCCGAAATGATATGCAATGTAACTTAACTCGAAATTGCCTATAAACGGCTGAGTTAACGCACCATGGCCCCACATGGGGCTATACGGTACTGAGAAGAAGCACGCCCCATTCAGCGATACCCAGTTGACTTGGCTTTAGAAACTTTTGAGCCGACCACGAAGATTCAGTGAATATACGTATACGTATGTGAAACGCTCTATCCAAATACAAGATTCCTCATATTTCCAGCCTGGAGAACCCTATTCGAATGAGCATTTGCGGACATATATCTTATATCATGTCCAAAGAATCCTCATCAAATTTTTTAGATTTACAAACGTACACACGCACAAATTGAAATTTCCCACTAGGAAAAAGTGCACTAAATAAGACCTTCCGAAGAACTTTCTTGGAAGGAAGGAATGCCTTATTTTTACCTCCCTTTATATCTACCATTTTACATAGCCATGTCCGCGGAAAGAATTCATTCCAAGAAGGCATTCTGTGGGAGTACTTTGGAATGATTAAAAAAAAAAACTTCTTTAAAGGCCTTATATTTAGTTCTTTGGAATGAAACAGTAAGGGCTTCTACAAAAGGCAAAGCAAAAGTAATTCAGAATGAAATAGTAAGGCCTTATTTGCATTACTTCGGAATGAATTAGAAAAAGCTTATAGAACAGTAATTTTTCACTAAAAATAAGACTTCTTTTTTGTGCATCCAGTGTGATTTTGTTTCAAATAACAACATAGAGTACTTCATGAGAAAAAGTACTTTATATTAAAACCTCTATGCGATAAAAATGAAAAACATTGGTTGACAGCTAACACCTTTAGGTTTTACACAGATTGATTACTGCGATTAACTGCGGTACTTAGATTATAAAAACATAACAAAATTGTGCGTTCACCACATAATTGTGAATGATTTGCATTTACATTTTAAACTCATTCTAAAGCCCTCCTTTTTACTTCCTTCGAATGAAAAATAATCATTCTAGACACCTTCGAAATGCCTCCCCGAGAATTATTTCACATTGCTTTTTATTTCATTCGCAATCGCTCCGCAATTACTTCCTGGGAATCTAAAATACCTTCTATAAACCTTCTCCGGGAAGGACTTCTAATTTTTCCTAGTGGGTTGACACATTTACTGTTTTTTTTTTCTTCGAAAATCAACATGCTTAGTATTTAACGTATATATGCTCATACAAGCCAATACATGTGCAACATTTTATGTCCGTACCTATAGCGGTTTAGAAAAACGCAGAAGGGTACCGTAAACTTAACTTTAACTACCCGTAACTCCGTTACTGGAAACCGGAAAAAAGTAACTGATATGAAATGCAATCGTCGACCCCTTTGATTTGATCTCGGATAAAAAATAAGAAAGCCAACTTTTTTCACCTTCTCGGGTATTTTACTCTGAAATCTTTACCCTACCAACTTAAAAGATATTCGTGGCAAAGACTGTTGCCATTCTGTACATTCTTACCAAATATATTACTTGATAGAAGAACGGAGAAAACCGGTTTTATAAGCGATGTTTAAAGAAGAAAATTAAAAAAAAACCTAAAAATAGATGGAATCAGGCCGGTCATGGGGCTGCCATTCAAACAAAAAATGTTTATTTGTGCACAAACTCCAATTCCAACCATAAATCATTCAAACATATTTCTATTGATGACACAAGGCATTTATGTAAAAAGCTATGGAATCGGACAATGGAGTCATTAGGCTGCCATATAAACCCAACCCTCCGATTTAGTTCTTTAACCAACTCCAACCAAACTTTATATAAATGTGTCTTTTTTGAAACCAGAAACAATATGTTAAAACAAATGGAGTCCTACTATGGGGCGATAGGGATACATACAAAGCTAACCCTCGAATAAGGTTTTTTTTTAATAGGGTTGAAGGAGTTGCCATTGATAGAGCACTTAAAAAGTTACTAGAATTATGTAGGAACGAATGGAACCGAAAAACGAGTTGCAGGGTCCAAGGAACTATTAGCCCGAAAGAAACTGAGAGGTATCGAAATATCAAAGAAGAATATAGTAAACATAAAAACCTTCCATAAATCCAATATGATAGACACCAACAAATTCATTCATGTTCAAAACCCTCTTCTGCTATGTTTATTGTTAATTTATTGCAGACATCTCCTCCAAATCGACTTAACCGATTTGGCTGAAATTGAGTGTGTAGGATCCTTGATATTGTGGGGTATTCTGAAACTACATAAAGATGGTACGTGTTGTAGATCATGAGCTGCTCACTTAAATGTGCCTCTACTGAAGTCAAAAAAGATGTAAAAATCTAAAAGACACATATAAGAAAATACGAGATCGGAGCATCATTATACTACCCGCTACAAATAAGCTCAAACGGGTTAAAACTAAGGGTACCTTCCATACAAGAGTTGCTCTACGCACTACTCATTTGATAAACCGAAGAGTACTGTGGTACAAAGTTGTGTTGGGTCACTTTCTATGGCGCAGTGGCGTAACGTACGGTGTCCATGTGTTCAGCGGAACACGGGCTCCCAAGCCAGAGGGGCACCCAAATCCGAAAACATAAAGAAATGTTCTTTGGTAGATCCTTGGGTGACTGTTCTTTTAAAAACATTAATTTTTATTAGTCTGCAAAGAAATACGCAGTCAGCTGCAGAATCTATGATAGTGACAAAACAGCTTGCACCTCTTAGTATTGAACTTCATTTATGCCGCAGAGACTTAACTTTTTGGTCAGCGTGTCTTAAGCTTGTTGAGTATGGATCTATTTTCTGATTATCAATTTCTATATGAGAATGTTGAAAAGAAATAAATTCAATTGGCCAGGAGGAGTGCCTCTCTTGAAGTGCCGTAATATTGAGCCTATCTGTTCCAGTTGTTGGAGTATTTGAATCTTGAAGTGATTGCTACATCATCAGTAAAAATATGTTCACAATGTGCCAAATTTTGGGGCGGCATTTTGACCAGCACTTCATAAAAATAAAACTATAAAAAATGTGAAAAATGAGACTCATCTTTGACGAAAAACTGAAAACACTGGTACAAAACATGAATGATAACAAACCAACGGGTAGAGTTTTTCTTTTGAATTGCTAGTGACAAAGGACGGGAACTTTATAATTTCCAGAGTTAAAGCAACGAAGAAAACTGACATCAATGTGTTATGTTCAGTATTGTAGTGTTTTGTGTAATTTTCGAAATTCAAACGTTTCACTTTTCAGATAGTATTCAGTAACCGATAGACACTTTCATTCGATTCAGGTTAAAAGCAACTTTTATGCCGATAGCTTTTTTTATGTTCGGTATTCATTTTTAGTAAAAGAAGCAAACCACCCAAAGGAAGCCACTATGTTATTGTGGCATTAACCAACCCCAAAGAACGTCAGCACAGCAAACTAGATACATTTTCAAGAAACCCGAGTCTCAGCTGAGCAATCGCCCAGCATTTAACAATACATATTTGGTTTACTAGCAGAGTCTGCTTGGCATAGCCTGCTTCTTAATAGAGGCATATTTCGTCATCTCTCAGTTTCATCTCATTTAGAAGTGACCCGTGAAATTACTAATGCTAAGGTACTATGGAGTGAGTTTTGCTCAGACTTGCAATTTCTTAGACCTTAAGGGCGTCACCTTGCGGATTATTCCAGTAATGCAGTTTTTCGTCGGCAGGATATATTTTTATACTAACGGCTTTATAGTAGCACAACCCAGGCTGGAGTTAAATCTTCAATAACCAGATGGAAAACCTTGTACTGAAGATTGCAAAATGTTTCGGAACAAATTTTTTCTGTTTTTTTTTTTTTAATTCTGGGCAAAAATTATCCTACCAAAATTTCGGCGGAACAAAGTCAGAGACTTTCCGCAGAAAAAAAATTTTGTCTACCAAATTTTCCAATCTCAAATCGCGTAATTACTATAATAAATCCGGCAAAAAGTACAAAGCGAAAAAAGCGCTACTCTGTTGTGCTAAATCTATCAGGCGGAGTTCTTAACGATTCCAGCACCAACACCTCCAGGTCGTGTTGACGTCGGGAGTCCTCTCGTTGATAGGATGTTTAATGCTGTAATTCTCCCGGAACTCGCAGAATTTCAGTCTAAATTGACGTTCTGACTTCTGAGTCTTCGAAATACTGGAAAACAATGACCCTTTTATAGAAAAAGTTCTCTTTTTCCAGCTTTAAAAACTTCTCTGAATAAATTTGTACCAATCAACAGACGATATGCATTAAGAAAACGAATGAGATTCAATTTTAAAATGTGGCAAATCTTGTCTGATGAAAGCAAGTCAATGCATCTCATGAGCCCTTTTAAAACAAAACAAAATCGTAGGGGCGGCAGTGTGAAGTCTTGCCCGGAGCGGCATAAGTGCTAGAGCGGGCGCTGATGCTCGTGGTCATTTAACTTGGCCAGAATCGTCAAAAATCTTCATGTCAGCTAGACGACGAGATCCTCAGATCTAGGACTATAAGTCTTAGTCTAGGATCAATGACATGATTTTTGCCGCTCGATGTCCATATTCTGGTTTATTTTTTTTTTTTCTTCTCTCGTCACATCTTGATAAGTCTCTTCCATAAATTGGCTGACTGTTGTACTGTCACTGCGAGAGGTGTCTTGGGATCCTATGCAGATTTAACTTCAATTATTCGAAAAGATTATGAGAATTAATTGCGTCAGTCATCGGCTGTTCAGCCATTTACGTTCACACCCAAAGCACTCCCTACTTCTCAGAAGCAGTTTTTCCACGTTGCGTACAGATTTTTATAGGGGTCATGTTTTGAACCTTGAAATAAAGGCTCAAACCAAACTTTTCCCCTAATTTCTCCGAAGTGAACTGCTAAATTTCGTGAAGTATTAGCCGAATATTTCTGCTACCCGTAATTTAGCAGCCTGACACTTTAAGCTGTTCCATTTTTGTAACCAAGGGGTCATCTGAGGTATGAGAATTAATTGAAGTGAGTCTGGTAGAAAACTAAAATTAAAAAATTTAATTGCAATTGCAAAAGTCATTGAAGAGTTTTTACGGTACTGAATGAACTACATTATTACCTTTATATTTGGCAAAAATTCACTTTCCCAGAATTTCAATTCAGGTCCTTTGGGAAAAATATTGTAGAGCGCCGCGCCGCCGCGCCGGTTATACAAATCGGAAGTCTTCAAGTTAACACTATATTGTCAATTTAAATTATTTGCACGTGTAAATCTTTCATCAATTGTTGTCATTAAAAAAAAAAACAAGGAATTTAAAGATTATTTAATGCATTATCATCTCCCGCAACACATGTACTTTTTTCGTCTATGAAAAACGTAATGCCGTGTTTATGTGATAAGAAGAAGTACTACATACGAGTATCTGGAATTCGGACTTTGGCTTTCATTTTTAATCGGACTCTCTTTTCACGACTAAAGGTCTGGATAGACATCGGGCGGAATGAAAATGAAATTTTTGTCCGCTGCGATTTTCTCAATGAAATTGCATGCTTACTGTCGTGGAACATGTCGGAAATGATGGGAAATTCCATAAGCTACAATCCGAATATGGTTCCAACATTTTTCTCGGCCATTTTATGTATTATTTTTCGATTCCCCGGTCATTTCACCGTGGAAAATATCTAATGACCGGGGAATCGAAAAATAATACATAAAATGGCCGAGAAAAATTTTGGAACCATATTCGGATTGTAGCTTATGGAATTCCCCATCATTTCCGACATGTTCCACGACAGTAAGCATGCATTTTCATTGAAAAAATCGCAGCGGACAAAAATTTCATTTTCATTCCGCCCGAGGTCTATTCAGGCCTTAAGTCATGAATATGATGAAGATGACAATCACGAATATCAAGATGTGATAAATTAACGAGAAATGATGCAATGAGGTCAATTTATTGTTAACTCTACTTGTTTACTTTTTTAGATGAAAGCGCTACAGCTAATATTTGTTCTAGTTTCCATGATTTCTATCCTACAATTTCGTTATAATTTAACTCAACAGAATGCAATGTAACAAAATAAATAGAGTTTATGATTGATTGCTTGCGGACATAATGTATGTTGTGTTGTTTAGTGATCGAGTTAAATATATGAAATGTGCTCGACATTTATCACTTTCTGTTCAACTGTGCAAATATGTATTATATTTAATTGCGGGGAAAAAGTAGGTACATATTATTGTATCACTAATGCATAATTTCATCGAACAATTTATTGAAATATAAAAATGAAAAAAAAGCGGTTGAATGTGTTCCTACGTTGACGTTGACTATGGACAAGATTGCTCTATAGCGCGGTTTAGAGTCGGGACCTCTATCCAACATAGAGCTGCCTGTAGAAATAGCCTGAGACATTACCGGCAGAACGGGCAATGTGCCTATACTGCAGACCGAGCGACGCCATATGGAGCGGTATAAACAAAGAGGAAGAAGAAGACGGGTCAGTAGTCAGTAGAGTCAATTCCATTCTGAATTGACAGTTTACTTTTTTCACGGTACTCATGCAAATATTTGTATGAATTTTCATGACAGAGTAGGGAACTCTTCACTGTTCATTCTTGCTTGCAATTTTGGGAACTTAGTTGCCTTTCTACACCCATAACTTATTATAAGCATAAAATCAATATAACTCTACCTTAAATCGTCTCTCGCCGCTTGGCGATTCAGCAAAATGTATTCCACGAAATTGATAAATTTCCTTGTCACTCCACGCTGACTTTCCAACGGAGCCTCGTAACGATCCCAAATCGGGCAAAGTCACAACCACATCGTCAGCCGTTAATCCATTCGTCATTGTAACGACAAGCACTACAATCACTGTAATAACGATCAGACCGGCACCGATGCCACCAAACATTTTGGCATTTCGTCCGAATCGTTTATTGCGGCCACACTTTTTACTATCACTACACATCTAGTGAATGAAGATAGATAACGAATTTCAAGATAAGACTGAGTTCGATAAAAACAAAAATCTAGAGAAAATTTTATTTTGTTTAGAAATTGAAACTACTTTCTGTACATTCAGTGTGAACCGGCCGCGTATTATGATCAAACTGTGTTAAAATGGGATCTGAGCATGTTTAATAATAATTACTCAATAAATCGTCGCAGATTAGGACTGATATGATGCTGGAAAATAAACGAACAGATGCTGATAAAGGGGTCTATTGGATGTTTATAATTTAGATTAGTATAAATAAATGGGGAGATGGCCAGATAATTAAATGAAAATAACGGAAAGAGTGAAAAAAAGGGAAACTAGAGAGAGGGAAAAGGTAAAAATGTAACCGTCGGTCGTCCACCCACACATTTAGAATTCATTGTGCATTGAATAAATCAATGACCGTTGCTCTTGTGCACAGTTGCAAAAAGGTGGTACAAATTGAAAACCGCCAGACCGTGTTGTCTTCCGTGGTGTGCGGTTACTCTGAGATTAAGATTCGAATTAAAGAAGGGCATTGGCACGCTCTGTGACTCACTTAGTTGAGTCGCACTCTACGATGCTAGTAATCTAGAGGTCCGGAGATCTCGGCGTGGTCCACGAAATATATAGTGCTTGCAACATTATATACACTCCGAAATATGCAATGTAACGTTGACTCGAAGTAGCGTATAAACGGCTGAGTGAACGCACCATGCCCCACAAGGGGTTACGGTACAGAGCAGAAGAAGAAGAATTGGCTGTTGGGTGCCACAGGCACTGCGACCGCTGTTCTATTGTGCAATTGCCCCTACTGTTTTTTTAGATGAACGCATCCAACCTACCTTTTTATAAAGAGATGCAATTCTCTTCAAAAGGGAACGCTTGGCCAAAACATTCTAGACGGTGAAAGGTTATAGGGGTGTCTCTGTTTCGCAATTATTCTCACAACATTAATGTGCACGGAAGAAGAAATTTAACACATTCAGAAAGATGGGCTACAGAGTCACATATAAGGAGTGCCTGATCTTGGTATTCCAATATTGTTGGCGACACCTCGCATCGTTGACAATGGACATTGTTTTTAATGGCTATTCAAACGGCAGTGTCCTGTGAGGAGCCCGCAAATTATCCTGACCCTCTTCCTACTCAAGTTCATTAAACTTAGAGTGCGTTTGGACGAGTAGTAGGCCACGAATAGTTTGGCCCGCCGAAGTCCTGAAGTGGCTCTTTTTTCCTGCGCCAGAACCTGTAATCGGTTTTTGAGCCATCCGTGTAAAATATATAATCGTACTGGGGTGGAGTGCTCTGATCTGATCAGCCCATTCCTCCATCGCCCAGATCGCCGCATCAAAAGAGGGGTCGAATCGCAAAGTCTCTATCAGATAGTCCGATGGCATTCTAAGAAGGTTACTGCTACTCCATCCTAGCTGTACTGACGGCTGGTCTCGCCATTGCCTCAATATGAATGTGGAGCCATGGAAGATTAAGCAACACTTCTATGGCGGCTGTGTGGCTTCAAATAAACGGCTAGACAGGCCAGCCTCTGAATTTTGTCCTTAACTGACTGACATCAGGCAAGACTTCTTCAAAATTGCTTTTAATCGTGATGACAAGTCATCCGCGTACCCCCGAGTGGAAAACCTAGCTGAAGTAAGTCTCCACATCAATCCGTCTACTACTGAGCGCCACAGGAGGGGGGCCATCAAGAAGTGTAAAGGTGGTCGTAGCTCCTATCAACACCCGGTGAAAGATAGTGATGGAAGGCTACTTATCCATACCAACGATCAGTTGAGGCGATGGAAAGAGCAGGTCCTCCCTCATATTGATAATTTAGCTTCCCGTCAAAACGTAGGTATACGTTCAGCTCCCTCGACGAAACAAGAAATTGAGGACGCAATTATTGCACTAAACCGTGGCAAGGCTGCTGGGCTCGACGGCATTCCCAGCCGAACTTTACCAAGCAACATCGGGCTTAACAGCGAAGTTGTTGCATCCTCTCATTGGTAGAGCGTGGGATAGAGAATGGGATAAAGAATGGAAGGATGGTTTGATTGCCAAATTTCCAAAAAAGGACAGTCTTACAGAATGCAATAATTGGTGGGGCATTTGTGTGCTTCCCGCTGTTGCCAAAATAACTGCTAGGATAATCTTGGAGAGAATCAAGCTCCACTTAGAAAGCAAAATCAATAAAGAGCAGGCTGGGTTTCGACCTGGTGGTTTTTCTTGCATCGACCACATCAACACATTACGAATTGTAATCGAGCAATGCGTCGAATATAGATCTCCGTTGCACATGCTCTTTGTAGATTTTGAGAAGGCTTTCGACAATGTGAACCGAGAGTGTATCTGGGCGGCCTTACGCAAGAGGGGTGACTCAGAGAAAATAGTGGCTATTATTAGGGCAACATACGTCGGTGCAAAATTTCGCGTACTCCACAAAGGTAAGGTGTCAGAGGGTTTCGAAGCTCATAGCGGGATCAGGCAGGGTGGTATTCTTTCATCTATCCTATTTCTTATAGAGATTGGTAATGCGGCATTCATGACTCCAGAACTCTCACCTACAACACCTTGACTACGCTGATGACATTTGCCTGCCTTCGCATGAGATCCTGGATCTGAGCGAAATGGCTATGGATCTCGAGAGGGAGGCAAATGCTGTCGGTTTAAAGATTAACACAAACAAGGCCAAAATTCTTAGCCTGACTGGAAATCCCTCACTTCTCATACGTATCAATGGACAAACCTGTAGAACGGGTAGACGAATTTGTCTGCTTAGGTAGGTAGCATTATTGCTGTTGATGGCGGTACGGATCTGGACATCATTCGCCGCATTAACCAAAGTGTTCTTGGCATGGCGAGTAGGAGTAGTAAGTGGACGCGCTATATCCCAGAAGGGGTTAAGGCAACTTAGTAAGAAGACTAAAAGAGCGTATATCACTCGCAACAGTAACAGCAGTGGTGTGACATTTCCCAATTCTTTTGTGCTAAAAATCTAAATGGGGGCCTCGCACGTTAACTTTTCTTAAAACTAGGGAACATTGATAGAAACCACATCTAAAATAGACACCTAATGCGAGCAATGATAATCTGCCGTTTTAGCAATATTTTCCAGAGGCTTTTGAGACAACATTATTGGAGAATTTATGAGAATATTTACATGGCCAGATTTCTGAGAAACAGTGCCTCCAATTGAAGACGAGTTTGTAACCAAACATTTCGCAACAAACCCGGAGTGGAATGTTAATACGCTTCCGGGACGGTCTTACCGATGAAAGAACACGGCGCGTTCCATAACCTGAAATGTTCGCATAGTTCTAATACATTTCTTTCTTCCAGATGATCAACTGTTTGAAAAACAAATTCCGTGAATCTAAACTGGATCACGACTGTGAAAAACAAATGGTGGTCGTCCTTTCCGAACAAGCTCTCAACTATAAAATGAATCCCCTCCTTCAAACTCTGTGTCGATCGGAGATCAAAGCACTGTGCAACAAGAATGCTGATCGTATCGAGGACGACGGTGAAGTGGAAGAATGTCTGAAAAATGCATTTATTAATCAGAAAATCGTCAGCAAGGAGTGTCGTATAGAAGTGGCGACATTAATTCAAGAAGCCAAAGCAGATATTCAAGTGGATCCCTTGTTACTTCGTGCGTGTACGGACGATTTGTTGCGATATTGTTCGCAAGTTCGAAGTGGCAATGGACGACGTAAGTAGCTTCTGTTGGAAAGCAGTACGTTTTCAGTGATTTATTTGAATAAATTTCGCTTACAGAGCTCCAGTGTCTTCAGATCATTTTAAAGGACGAGTCCAAGGCCATGGAAGAGGATTGTCGCGTGAAGCTGACCAAACGAATGGAGATGTTCCGTAATGCCGAAACGGTAAGTTCTAAGAATTAGTTAAGCTTGAATTTATGTAACAAATTAATCATAATATTATTTCTCAGCTCTTAGCTGCACCTCCCGAAGATATGGGTCAATTAATCTCTCAAGTTACTTCGTCACCGTCGAAAAAATACTTCCTACTCGTACTGATGTCATTTGTGGGTATCGTTTTTATAGTTGGCATGTTTTGTGGTCGCGTAACCAAACGCACAATTTACCGAAAAATGAAGTGATGACAACAGCATTTCCTTGGTCGACAAAACGCCGAAGACCGGTGTTACGGAAAATGGCAATCATTTAGATTTTTTCACATGGTTTCATCTACGTCTTTTGTATAACACATTTTATTTCCTTTGTTTAAAACACTCGTGTGTATTTCTATACCAAAATATAGTATCGTTGTAAGAATTATTATGATAATGTGAACATCACATGAAAAAAAACACCACCATTACACTTAAGAAAAACAGATCACAATGATTTTCGTTTCTTTTTTAATGTGGCGACTATTTTTCTTTTTACCTAAACTTAATTTTAGAATTATATATTCCATTTTGTGTGATTTTGGAGCTCTCGTTTTCGATTTGTATTGTGTTAAATTATGTTTATTGAAATTTCGCAACTGTTGTTTTCGTTATTTTAATAAATAATAATACATCCGGGGCAGTTTTGACATCGAAATTTAGCCACTGCATATTGGAAACTTTCAAGATGGTAGCTTAGTTTTAAACTGAGATAAAAAATTAAACACTAACTCGGGTACTTAATGAGTACGAGGGCAATATTTTATAGCATTTTTTATCATCACATTTTCGCGACATGTATTTTTCATTAAAGCCGTTAAATACTATTTTACAGTTAGCTGAAAGATGACACACAGCTAGCAAAGCAACATTATTATTTTTTTTAAATTCAAAATTTCCAAAAAATTACCATTCAAAAAAATATTTAATTTATGATTCTCATGTGATACATGCACCTTGATTCAAACTATGAAAATCTAGACAACACACAACACAAAAAAAAACGAAATTATTGTATAAACAATTCATGGCGCTTTAATATTACATCAAATTTGACAAATAAAAATACATAATAATCAATTACATAACATATTTTTGTATTACAATTAACTACATACATGCATGCATATTTTAAATGGCCAAAATCAAAAGAAAACTGATAAATAACAACCAAACAAATAAAGAGAAAAAGTAATACAATTCTATTGCATTTTTTGCATTCTTCAATTTTTCTTGTCGTGACTAATGAATATTATCAGAGAAAATGAAGCTCTTTTTAGCATTTAAGGTAAAACATACATATATTATCGATTTATTGTTATAGTATGTAAGATCATAGGGCTATTATATTTTCCAAATACAGTCGACGCCGCTTAATAGAATCACGGATAATGTTATCAATCGGTTATTGTGATCGTTTTCTAAAATCCCAAAATTTTCAATACATTTTCTACAAGCCGAGTTCGCTTATTGTTATCAAAGCATCGTTTAATGTTATCACTTTTTGCGGCTTCCGATATTCATTTTTCAAGGTTTTCCAGGAATTTGATTTTTTTGTATATGTATTTGATTTTTACACAGCAGCAAAATAAGAGCGATTGTACTTGTATTGTCTTCTTTGATAATGCATTAGGCAGTTTTGTGAGTTGTACAAGTGCGTGTAGTCAAGTCCGAATTGTGTGTAGAATATCGTTGTCGTTTTTCGTTGAACTGCATAGCAATGGAAAAAAGGCGAGACTGAACACTAAAAAAAGAGAAGAAAGACATCCTCGAGAAATATGACAAGCTATAGCACCAACCAGTCAAAGGGCCGCAGCAGCTCAGCTTAAAATTTCGCAGCCTGTGTTCTGTAAAATTCTTGGAAAAAGAGATGACATCGAAAAAGCCGTTCGTGAAAATAAAAATGTGAATAAGAAAAGAAATCGAAGTGGAAAAGATGAACAAGTGGAATCAGCACTTAAGAACTTAAGATGTGATTTTCCGAAGTCCGGGAAAAAGATGCTAGAGTTGACGGTCATTTACTACGTCAAAAAGCGGAACACCTGGCCGGTAAAATGGGCAGGGAAAATTTTTCGGCGACAGAAGGATGGTTCCACCGATGGAAAAAACGGGAGAATATTGTGTACAAATGTGTGCGGAGCAGAGAAGAATAGATGACGACAGCTATCTTTAGTGAATGGTTTATTAAATGGGACAAACAGATAGATCACAAAATTGCGTTGCTTATCGACAATTGTCCGGCTCATATTTCTGGAATATCGTTGACCAACATTCAACCTTTTTTCCTTCCGGCGAACACAACCTCCCTAATACAACCTTGCGACCAACGTATAAACACATTATAGGCGAGAAATGAGGTCCAGAATCCTGGACAGCTTGCAAGATTTGCAAGAAGCTAGTGCCTGGCAAATTGCCAAACAAACAAATGTTCTGGATGCAAGCCCATAGCTGGGATCGAATCACAGCCAGCACGATACAGAACTGCTTCAAACACGGAGGGTTTTCCCAAGAACCACCAGATGAAGTCATTGAGGTGGAAGAAATTATTCCACCTGATATGACCCCTGACGAGTTCACGAATTAGGTGGCAATAGATGAGGAAATTTGCGTGACGAAAAGAAAGACAGAAGAGGATATCTGCGAGGCTGCTCTTGCGGCTTCGGTACATAATTAAGGAAACGGAATCGATTTTGGAGATATAGATGCTGATATTAAAAATATCGTTGAGCCTCCTACAAGTGCCGAAATGAGGTCAGCTATAGCAATTTTAAGAAGAGTAGTGCAGCACCGAGCAACAGATTTTTAGTTGCACTGCAAATACGAAAATTTAATTTACAATTTGACACAAACAAAATTCAAGCAGTTGTCGTAGAAGACTATTTTAAATAAAATACATAAAATATTAATTTTTGAGTAGCTTTTTTGTTAATTTGGTTTTTGGAAAATACTTTTTTTTTTTCATTTAAGTTTATGTTTTAGTTTCAACATGTATCTTACACGAATACTGAACTGAACGCATCAACTTTCAACTGTGATTTTTTTTGTATTATGGTTATATTTTATGATATGATTGTGTTAATTTCATTGATCGAAATATGAGTTGAATTATGTTTTTTTTTTATTAAGAAAATCATTAATTTTTTCACTCAATAAAACTTGTTACTACTTTCTAAAAAGTTTTTTTTATTACAAGTAAGAAAACATACCAACATTGGTTTCAGGTGTCGATTCGAAAAAACACTAAAATCGGTTAATGTTATCATTCGGTTATTGTTATCAAATTGGCCCGGTCCTGATTTGATCACATTAAGCGGCGTCGACTGTATAAAAAAGATAATGTCAAAATTTTATGATAATAAAGTGATACCTTTTCGTAATGTATTTATTGTTTCTGAAGATGAAGATGAAGATGAATATACGAGGATTTTACATTTGAAGTTTGACATCGGCTCAGCAGTTTGTAACACTTTAACATGATTTCATTGCCCGTTGACCATTTCGCAGCCTTATCACTCATTTTGGGGCTCCAGGGGGCGTATTTAGGAACCCTAGTTCAGTTCGTCCCCAGGCAGGTGACGAAATCGATTAGCTTTTCTTGTGGCTAAGTACCAAAAAACCCTCACCGATTTCGTCTCCTGAAAGTGGACGAACTCGCATAGGGTTTCGAGTACATTTTGCGTTGAAAACATCCAAAAACCCTCGTTCAGCTCGTCCCCACACAAGGGGACGAAATCGGTTAGCTTTTCTATTGCCTAAACCGCCCAAAACCCTAGCTTTATTCGTCTCTTTTTCTGTGGATGAGCACGCATAGGGTTTCTTGTACATTTTTCGCATAAAACAGCAATATAAACTTTGCGAGTAACTAGAGAGTTCCAAATCCTTGTTTATTTTGTCTCCTATATGGTGAAGTTCTCACGGTTTTGGGAAGGATTTCCTGCTGAAACAAGTGTTCTATTTATACAGATTTGACTCTTCAGCGATTTTGGAGGCCCTAAATTGGTTGGGTAGGTACGTCGTCACAGGAAGGAACGTTATACTCTTCACCGATAGTCAGCCTGCTATTAGATCACTTGAATCAGTGCTAACCACATCAAAAATCATCGAGAAGTGCCGGTTAGTACTGAGAGAGATGGGTCGTTTCTTCGATATTACGCTATGCTGGATACCGGGTCATAGTGGCTTCGAAGGGAATCGACGCGCAGGCGACTTGGCGCGACTTGCCTCAGCTAGTGCCGCTGAAGGCGATCGTTACAACATAAAAACGCCATCTGCTGCTTGTGCAATGGTAATAAAAACCGCTGTTGAACGCAGGGCCAATGCAAGATGGACCTATGGTTGTACTTGCAATACGACGAGGTTGATATGGCCAAAGCTAGATTTTGTTCGATCATCCATATTACTGTCTTTGGACAGAAAGCATATTCGGAATGTAGTGGGGGTTATAACGGGACATTGTCCTATTGGAAATCTTGCTAGAAGGCTCCGAATTCCCCACAATGACTTCTGTAGAAGCTGTGATGACGAGGAGGAGGAAGAGAGCGTACATCACTTACTCTGTCAATGTCCTGCTTTGGCCGAGAAACGAAACCGTTATCTTGGTTCCAGGTATTTTTATGATACGGACGATCTTCGTGATGTGAGCCCAATACTGCTCAACAAATTCATTGTTAGCACGGGGTGGTTGTCAGCTTAATAGGTTATTAGATTCGAATTCTACAGAGGTATCACAACGGACCAAGTCTGGTCTAAGTGCGCTGGGGATAAACTCAGCAGCCCCTTCACCTAACCTAACCTATCAATGCTGGTTAGGCACGGCGAAATTTTCATTTAGTGACTTGACGATGAAGCCTTCATGAACAATCTTTCGCTTTTAAAATTATAAGAAATTTCTTTACATTTCATATTTTTTTTATTATGCTTTCAACATAACCTCTTATGCTGCAATATTGCTAAATGGAACTACAAAGCTAATCTATAGCTTATCCTTATACATTTATTAAAAAGACGTGAGCAGTCTTGGAAAAACAGGAGTATACAAATATGATTTTATAAATATAAAATTCTTTGCGATTTGTGAAACAATTTTGTACAAAATGAATGAACAATGATTGTCTAAAAAAAACTTAAAGCCCGTTCTTAACTTACTTATTTCACCCTTTGTGAAAAAAGGTGCGTCTCATAGCATATGCTGACTGTTACCTTCCCTTATTAAGTTACTAATTTAGTTCAAAACTTAACGGCGCGTACCAATGACTAGTTTTATCAACAAATATCTATCATCGATATGGGAAGGCGTTAGTCAGCGGCGTAATACATTCTGGCTGCTAATCTTAACCACGTTGTCTAAAAATCATTTTTGTTTTATCTAAAATATCGCATGTCCGTTTTAGGTTGAACACCATTCTGTAGATTGCCGGCAAGTTCCTTCATTACAGCCGGAATATCAGCCAGTCGTTCGTATACTGTTCTTGGCAGATTATCAGTGGGATTGAAATGCGTCGCTGCACCCTGGGCGGATTGAAATGTAACGCCGCCTCCCTGGTCGTCCGGTATTATACTCAGAAGTGATCCATCGGGGTATTGTATGTTGACAACGCCCTGGGATAGCTGTAAAAAAGAAGAACAACGTTTTTATTTTGTATTTGAAACTGTCTTCTCTAATTATTGAATAGATCGAAAAATGGCTGCTTACCTGAGTCGCAATACCAACACCAGGAATATTCATTCGTTTCACAGGCACATTTGATTGTACGCCAAGACGCGATTGAATCGATCCGGTTCGATTCGATGACAGACTGCTGACCGTTAAACTAAACGATGGCGTCTGAAAAATCATAATGAAAATCAGTTAAAAATTTTCTTTAATATGCAATGCGATTTGTCAGCTCGCACCTGTTGTTCTTTCGGCGTAAAGAAATTCGCACTATGACTTATAGTGCCGCTTTGTCCTTTCACCTCGTTCGTTGGCCGTCGTCCTAAAGTTACTGGGAAGCATTGACAGCCACTACTATTACTTTCCAGTGAGCTCAATGTCCGCTCAATAGACATACAATGTTCCAAGCACTCTTTGTAGTGATCGTACAGTTGTTTTACTGATCCAGTTAGTAAATGCAGCGGAGTGTTAATGGAAGACCCGTTTCTATCGGTAACTTTCACTTCTCCTGATTCCAATTTTGTTATTCTCTCGCCAGCATAGAAGCACATTTGGAAGTCAACTAGAGATTCCATCAATTGGCATTTGGCTTGCGGACTGAAATAAGTCACTTTCGGTGTTTTTGCCTTAACTAGATTCACGAAACGCGAGGCATAAATGTACTTTTTCCAATACTGTGCTGGAAGGCTGTCATAAGTGAAAATGTCAGCGTTTGTGGCAGGAATTTCCACTGGTTCGTCACGAATTGGGATACTTCTAAAATGTTTTTACAATTATGGAAAATTGCATCGATATACAGCAGTAGCGACTTACCTTCCTTTCCCCGGCTGATAGATTATCACCCTGGCTCCATCCTTCGATACACTACACACGTCCACTATTCGGTCCTCATTGTAGTTGGCCTTGAACTTGATAAATTCTATAACAACCTCGCCACTCCTCAGTATACTCATGATAGCATTTTTCGTTTTATGGCGAGTGGGCAAAAGACGCGCAGCATTGAGCGCCGGGATGGGTATTTTCTCTTTGGATTCAACTTGATAGCTCGATTTCGTACCTGGACTTGATACCACAGCCGGCGAATTTAAATGATAGATGGGAGTAATCGGCGGTGGATATGAAGACGTCGGGATAGGATTTGCTGGCGTGCTAGTAATTGGGGTGCGTTGATTATGACCTTGAGGTGTGCCCAATGCATTGAGAAGCGGCTGCCTCATATTATCGAGTGGATTTCCAAATTTCGTCTTCATCATTTGCGGAGTATACTGTTGCTGATAAGCATTATTGTCGGTAGGCAACAGAAAATTTTCTCGGCCCACACTACCTCCGGGATCTTCGGGCGCATACTGATTTCCGGTGGTTGTGTAGGGCTTCTGTCTATTTGAACGACATTTTATGTCTTCCAAAATGTAATTGGAATGTGTCGAGTTTTCTTTATCCGTCGACGACGACGTTGAATATTGATTGCTGGATGACGAACTGTACGTGTTTCGTCCACTGGCGTCGTAAAGATAGTTGTTATTAACACCACTGTCGCCATCCATACTATCAAATTTGTGCTGCACTTTGGGTGTTTCAACTACACCCCATCTCGGGGAGAGTTTTTGGCTGGCCGGCGTAAGCAACGAACTACAAGTGGATTCCTGACAATCTTCAGATATTCTGTACAGTTGATTGCAATTGTAGGGATCAGATTTATTGGAACCACCTGAAACATTTCATTAATCTTAAATTGTATTTTATAAAAATTTAAATATACCCACCACTTGACATCGTCAACATTCCACTATCACTGGATGAATTGGAATTGGCACCCAACGTATAATTCTGCTCCCTCAATATATTCGGACTCGAATACTTCAACATAAACGGATGTCTGGGAACATCGTCCAATCTTATTCTGGCTGCCGGGTTCTTTCGTAGAAATTTTTCAATCAAGTCTTTGGCCTCCACGGAAATGTGAGCGGGCATTTTATAGTTGGCCGTTACAACTTTCGTCAACGTTGCCTTGATGCCGTCCGTATCGAAAGGCGGTCGTCCCGTTAGTAGCGTATAAAACATACAACCCAAACTCCAAACATCCGCTGGCAAACCGTGTGCATTTCGCGATGCAATTTCGGGTGAAATATAATTCGGTGTACCGCACATTGTGTGATGTTTTTCTTCGGATTGTCGGAGCTCGGTCGCCATGCCGAAATCGGCGATTTTCACTTGCATATTGTGCGTAAGGAGAATATTGGACAGTGAGATGTCGCGATGCATGATTTTGTTTGAGTGGAGAAAGAGTAGACCGGAGACGACTTGTTTTAAAATGTTGGCAGCTTCCGGTTCGGACAACACGGTTTTTTGATCCTTTAGGTAGCGATTCAGAGTACCATTTTCGGCCAGTTCGAGTACTAGGTACACGTAGTCGGTGTCCTCGAAGTATGTGTAGAGTTTCAGAATGGATGGATGATCGAGACGTGAATGTATTGAGACTTCTTCGCGAACGCGATTGGCCATAGCCACTGCTTGGACGACTTTTTTGTCGATCTGTAATTTTTTGGATTTGATTAGTAGTTCAAAGTGAGTTGTCAATATTATATGAGACAGAACAATAAGATAAAACGTTCTTGTTCAAAGCTAGGCTGAGTTATATTTTCTGAATCGTAGCCAATCAAAGCGAACAGAACAATTCAAAAGCACAGACGACTTGTAAAAATTGGCCATTTCAAAAGAGAAGTGTTGAATTTCCGCAGTGGAAAACTATCGAATATAATATTTTGTTTTAATTTATTTTATTTTTGTTTAGTGAAAGCCCGAAAGTTAGCGTCCTAAATAATTTTCTATTTTGGTTGCCATACGATACATATACATGGTGGGCCACGAAAGACCTACCATTTTTATATATATAACTCTTGTAATTACCAATTGTTTTATTTATTTTTTTATATATGAAATACATTTTATGGAAATTAAGTATGAAAGATGACATCAGACAAATGTGCACCATTTCGCTCGATACATGGGCTCTTTTTAGCGCATTTTCCATTACACCACGTAATGTTTCTGGTTGCAGGCTCCATATTTCGCCTCGAATATTCTGCTTTAGTTGTCTAATAGTCTCGAATTTATTAATAGACACTTTGTCTTTTAAATATCCACATAAAAAAAAGTCGGACGCAGTTAAATCTGGTGAACGAGGTGGCCAAGGGAAATCTGAACTCAGTCGCTCCATCTTGTTGAAACCACAAATTAGGGTGCTCCTCCACCATTGACCACAAGAAGTTGTCGATCATTGTTCTGTAAGAAGCCCCGGAAATCGTTTCTGGCGTTTCATCTCCATTTTCGAAGAAATATGGGTCGATATTTTTTTCGGCCATAGCACCGCATCAAACAGTGCATCTTAATTGATGTAACTGATACTGGTGTGTTGCCCTTGTTGTGTACTGTATGAACTTATTATAAATTTCCAAGAGTTAAATTATAATATGTAAAAAGAAAATAAAAGAAAACACTAAAAATAGAAAAGATATACGCGTTTCAAATGGGTAGGTCTTTCGTGGCCCACCCTGTACCTAGCATGGCTGTTTGAAATGGAGGACACTGGATATCCGAAGATGTCCTAGAGCAAATGCCTCTATAAGCGTGCAGGTTAGGTTAAAGAAAGTTTTTTTCGGCGAGACAGCATCGGCATGCTGTAGCTCAGAGCAATAGGGTTGGACTGTGTTTTGCTGCACGTTACTCCTTCGTTCTCTATATCAAGAATATATATTACATGCCTGTGAAAGGGAACACGAATGCAAGGGTTAAAATTGGGATTATTTTAATGTGAGGATTGGTGACGACTAGAACAAAATACTCTCAGCATCTTCCCTAAAAGAACGAAAAGGACTTCCCAATTATATTCGCCTGACATTTCCCTTGAAGTTTGCCAGGGTGCAAACGATCGCATATGACTTCCATCGTCATGACCTGCCAAACGATGATGAAGTTCCGGTAAGCTGGGCATCGGGGTTTTGATCCATTGAAACATGCAAATGAATACTACCCCGTTTACTTATAAAGCCACAAATTGTCAAATTGTATTATTATTACTTTAATTTGTTGTTTTGTTTTGTTTTGCAGCTTCTTCACTGGAAACACGACAGACAATATCAATACACAACGCCTCATTTTGGTAACGGGCCCAGAAAAAAACCGTTAGTACAATCGGGACCTCTCTGGGCTAGCTACACAAGGGCTCTCGTGTTGACGCCCAATTTTAATTTAAAAAAAGAGCCGGTTCCTTGAATCTTTTTCTCCAGCGAAAAATTATAAATCTATTGCGCTCTCAATTAGACAAGGTTTTCTCGCCGGACAGAAATCAACCAATAATCCCTGAATTAGGACGCCACTTTAAAAATAAATAAATAACAGGCGCGACAATCCAACATTGGACTAAGGCCGCAGGATGTGTTAGTGACACTCTATTTCCAAGATCTTATCTGCTTTTTGTTGAGGTAATGAGATCAGCATCACGCTCAGCAGTGTTATTTATCCCCATAAATGGGTACTCGTTTAAAATCTGAGTGAGATCATAGTCCGTCACAAGCTCGTGAGTTCGAAAAACACCATGGCACACGGTGAGATTCGAACTCATGACACTGTGCACCGAAGGTGCGCGCACTAACCGCTAGACCAGCCAGACTACATTTACCAGACAGGACGCCACTTTATCCGTATAAATAATTTGAACTAAATCAAGTTAAAGCGAACGAAAATTTACACTAAATTTTCCCTTCCATTAAATGTTTGGCCCGCCATCCCTTTTCAAAACACACAATGTGACTGTTAAAATTCAGTGGGACATCCAGCTTTAAAATATATGCGAAGGGCACCTTCTCTGATCGCCGGTATCTACAATTTAGTCTGCAGCAGCATTCGCTTCCTAATATTCCAAGCGATGAGCAACAATTGGGCAATATGATGGATGTTTTCAGTGATACTATAAGGACTGCGACTACAATATTGTGCCCTGCCATCTCACATTCACGAAAGAAAACCCTACTTGATGGAATTCTAAGAGTTCCTAGTTAAGAGGCACGTGTAGGAAGCTAAGGTCTCAAGAGTCAAGTCGGATTGGCACTCCTATGAGAAACATTTCAATTCTTAGCAAAAAGAGCGCAGCATAGTGCTTGGAGAAGTTTCGGTGAAAGGGTCTTCCAGGACATCTAAATTCCAGAATGTTTTGGCATATAACGCGTCTATGCCAGGCTTTCTTCAATAAGAGGCCGCATCATTGACGTCATGTATCGAAGTTTTGCTGGAGGCCTAACATTCAGGAACGAGTGAATAAAGCAACTATAGCACTCTATACATGTAGGGGGGCTTGCAGCCAAAAGCTTGCAAAGGTATAAATAATGGATTCTCTTGTCATAACTGGAGCCTTTCGTACCACCCCCTCAGCCGGACTGGATACGCTGCTTGACCTGCTGCCATTGGATTTGTTCGGTCAAAAGCTGGCTGCTAACACCGCTTTACGTTTGCGTGAAACTAATCAGTGGCGAACGCTTGATTATGGGCTTCGCTTATACTAAGTAATTTTAACCTACCTTTGGAGACTGACTATACTACTATACGCTTTTGTTAAGAGCCATTACAGCTTGATTGTGTCGAGGGATTACTGGGATAACAACATGCCTCGGGACGTTGAGTCATTTGCTATCTACACTGATGGCTCCAAGTCAGACGAAGGAGTGGGTATTGGCATCCACTCGGATTTACTTAATGTTAACCTGTCATTTCGTCTGCCTAATTACTGTAGCGTCCTGCAAGCGGAGATTTCGGCGATTATGGAATCCTTAACATAGGTTAGGTAATCGTGCCGTCACTGCGAGGGATTTCACTATTTACACTGACAGCCAGGCTGCAATTCGATCTCTGGAATCGGTACTGACAACATCTAAAGCTACCTTGATATCGTCTAAGTACATCAAGTGACTCAGATGGAGCTTTGACAACAAACCATGGCAAAGCCGAACCGAAGTGATGAAAGAGGATTCAGTGCCAGAAACATAGGTAATTTAACAAATCCCCTTGGAATATGCCCCTCCGGAGCCGTTCGAGAAAACATATTGCCTGCAGTTAATGACATCGAAAGAATTGTGCGCAATCCTTCCATCACTTTTGACAGTTATTAGCACAGGATCCACCTTATATATGCGAAGGACTTAGATTAGCTAAGTGTGAGGGATCCTGTCAAAAGTTTTGGCATAATCAATGTAGCACGAAAACAGATTTCTCCGTTTCCGTGTAGCTTGAGTTACTACAACCAAGTCGATAGTGAGTTGTTCTTTGCATTCCCTTGATCCAACTTGGTAGCCCTTCTGCTCCTCGGCAAGGATATTATTTTCCTCGAGATGGCAATCGATCCTGCAACTAATAACGATTGTTATGTATTTATAGAGGGTCGGCAAGCACGTTATCGGCCTTGTGTCAGCAGGGCTTCCTACCTCAGGATTTCTAATAAGCCGATTGGTTTGTTGTGCAAGCAGACCCCAAACGTTTGTACCTGAAAAAATCACAGTACCATATTTTTGTCGTGCAATTCCGTTTTATTTTTTTCTAAGCAAATTACACATTTTATTACAAAAAAAAAAATCGTAAAACACAAGACTACGCTACAACAGATGTGCACCCCACGACACTCATATGTTGTGCCTATTTCACTTAATGGAGCTAATGCGGGGTGGACGGCACTCAGCACCACTACCTATTATAATGTGCTCGTCAATAAGCAAAGATTTGTTTTTCTTTTCATAACGAGTACTTTTCCCACCACATATTCATTCGCATTAGATATGGTGCCGGGACTGATCGCACTGGACGTTTTCGACCAATGTGTATGCATACACAGCACGTTTACGTGAAACTGTCATGTGTGAGCTCTCAGCTACACTTCATAATTTCAACCTGTTCCCGGCAACTGGCTGTACTTTATTCCCAGATACTTTTTTTGGTTAGGAAACATTGTGGCTTGATCCCGAGTAGCTTGGGACAATAACATACCCCTGGTCAGTGGATTCGTTTCAATATATACTGATGGTTCCAAGACGGAAGCAAGAGTTGGTAACAACTATTGTCGTTTGAGCATTGGAAATAGAAGCCGCTTCAGAACGCCGAATACAAATGGATACTTTCGATACGACGAGGACGATCTGCCTAAAACTACATAGACATATACCGTTCTAACATACTGCTGTCTTGAACAGAAAGCATATTCGCAATGTAGTGGTACTCACAATAGGTGTGTTTTTTTGGTTATCCCGTGCAGGTTTGGGTTAGGGATGGGCCAATATTCCGGTAACTGTTACTAGTAACAGAATATCTGCCTGTAACCGTTACTACCCGTTACCGAAAACCAAAAATAACCGTTCCTTTGCATAACCGTTCCATAACATAGTCACAATATCTAAGCATGAAATCATATAAAACACCCAAAGCGGCACAAAAGAAAAATCCTAATTCAATTTCACTTCTCAAAACATTATCATCTCAACGAAGAAAAAAACATCTCCGCTACGACACAGAAAACTTCGCATCACATAAATTATTCCACCTCTTCCCACACTTTTTACCAAGAGTAACAATTCCGAGTAACATATACTGAAAACGTTCCTAAGTAACAGTTCCAAAGTAACATTTGCTGAAAACGTTCCTAAGTAACAGTTCCAAAGTAACCGTTCCAAAGTAACATTTATGAAAACGTTCCTAAGTAACAGTTCCAAAGTAACATTTACGAAAACGTTCCTAAGTAACAGTTCCAAAGTAACCGTTCCAAAGTAACATTTACGAAAACGTTCCTAAGTAACAGTTCCTAAGTAACAGTTCCAAAGTAACATTTACGAAAACGTTCCTAAGTAACAGTTCCAAAGTAACATTTGCTGAAAACGTTCCTAAGTAACAGTTCCAAAGTAACATTTACGAAAACGTTCCTAAGTAACAGTTCCAAAGTAACATTTACGAAAACGTTCCTAAGTAACAGTTCCAAAGTAACATTTGCTGAAAACGTTCCTAAGTAACAGTTCCAAAGTAACATTTACGAAAACGTTCCTAAGTAACAGTTCCAAAGTAACATACAATGAAAATGTTCCTTAGTAATGATATTGGAAAATGTTACTTGAAGGTCAGGGTCGGTCCCTGATTCGAATAAGCCTGTCTGTCTGTCTGTCCGTGTGTCTGTCTGTTCGCACGATAACTCCCGAAATAATGAAGCTAGCGGTTTGAAATTTTGGTCAGATGTTTGTTTTGATAAAATCTTGGACGGTATTGAAAATGGGCCAAATCGGACCAAGGGTTCCCCTACCTCCCATACAAAATATCCCTCCTTGATATTTTAATTCGGCCATAACTTTCGATACAGTATCGCTATCGACTTGAAATTTTGATCGATGCCTATTTCGGATATATACTTTAAGTTGAAAGTTGAAGTAGGTCCGGCTACCCCTACCCCTACCTCCCCTACAAAGTTATATTCAGCCATATCTTTTGATAGAATGTCGCGATGAACTTCAAATTAGTATCAAATGGTAGCTGTTGGATGCATTGATAAGATGTGTCAGGTCCGACCCATCTATACCCTCCCGCCCCTACAAAAAAAAACATGAAAATGAACATTTTGGGGTTAGCATATCTTCTAGGTCTGTACATGGGTACACCATGTTTTGATAAAACCTTGGACGGTATTGAAAATGGGTCAAATCGGACCAATGCCTAATTCGGATATACAAAATGCCTAATTCGGATATACAAAAACTTCTTCTTGATATTGTAATTCGTCCATAACTTTCGACAGAATATCGCTAGCGACCAGACATTTTGACCAAAGCCTAATTGTGACAGATCCTTGAAGTTGGTGGAAAGTGGAGTTGGTCTGGCTATCCCTACCCCTACCTCCCCTACAAAACTATATTCAGCCATAATAAAATAAAATAAATAAAATATTGTGAAAACTTAAAATTTGTGTCAAATGGTAGCTGATCGATGTCCATATAAAAGATGAAAAGTGTGCCGGATCCTACCCATCTACCCCTTCCTCCCCTATAAAAAAACATGAAATTGAATATTTTGGGTTTTGGGTGCCTTCTAGGTGTGTACATGGGTGTAGGGTTATATTATATCTTGCTATTCGCACGATTAGAACTTGGTCTGGTTTTTTTTGGGGGTTTGTATTTAGTTACAAGGAATGTTTATCGTATTTCAGGTTCTGAACTATGACTATTTGTAATTCTGTTCCTGTTAACATAGACAAGAAGCAATTTTGTAACTTACTAGAATTGACTTAGTATTCTGGCTGGTCTAGCGGTTAGTGCGCGCACCTTCGGTGCACAGGGTCATGAGTTCGAATCTCACCGTGGATCTTGGTGTTTTTCGAACTCACGAGCTTGTGACGGACTATGATCTCACTCAGATGTTAAACGAGTACCCATTTATGGGGATAAATAACACTGCTGAGAGTGATACTGATCTCATTACTTCAACAAAAAAAACAGATAAGATCTTGGAAATAGGATGTCACTAACACATCCTGCGGTCTTAGTCCAATGTTGGATTGTCGCGCCTGTTATTTATTTAGAATTGACTTTGGTAACCGGAATTTCACGTCACAGTAGATTGTAGATAGGAACAAGGAAGGAATTATTGCTGGCAAATATTTGAATAATTGTTCGCTCTAAGCATGAATGAAATATTGGCCAGCACAAAACTAATATGCTCGCTTAGATATTATTTATTTTAAATGCGGCGAAGATTATGTCTATTGCCTCTCTCAAATTTTCTACATTCCATGAGTGCAATTTAAAAAGGTAGGTGATTTGAAGCTGGAATGTTGTTCGTTCGTTCATGTATTATGAGGAAAAAAAGAGAGCGTTGTGTCGTTGCATATGTATAATGTGAGATGCAGCTAAGAGATGTTCTCATCCGTGCGTCCAGCGTATTTCGTGAGGGGTTTTTTTCCGAAGAGGGAAAAGAAAGAGTGCGACTTGGTTTAGAACGCTGTCTTACAGCCCTTATACACCTGCAACTTGGTTGCCAGCCTAAGTTGGCAACACGCAAAAAAAACGGAAATTAAGTGGTTTGTAGGCATGTTGCAGGTTGCAGTACCAGGTTGCAAGAACGTGAATGGCGTGGTTGCCGGAATGTTGCAAGTGTGTAGTAACGTACCTGCAACCTAGGTTGGCAACCAAGTTGCAGGTGTATTTGGCCTGTTACAGGTGCGTTGTGCGTACTCTTTCTTCTGTGGATATTGCTTTCTAATTCATTTAGTGTCATAGTGTTGGCTTTATGTATTCATTCTCTTAGCCTTCTTCCGGCCGCGCGGGCATAAATTATAATATAATAATAGGTATCACTGTGTTGGCGTGTCTTCTACAGGATGTCTTTTGGAAATTTATTATCAACCGTTGGGTAAATATAACGGGGAAAGTGAGGGCGGTAAATTACCGCCGCGCGCCCGATTATGTTACAAAAAGATGCGCTTGGATGAAGGTTAGGAAAACTAAGGGATATGGTATATAAGTTGGTAGTGGAAATCAAATTAAAATCAAAAGTAACAGTAACAGGATCGAGTAACCGTTACTTTCCAGTAACAGTAACGGCTGTAACCGTTACCGGAAAGTAACGTTTTTGCCCATCCCTAGTTTGGGTAACGAAACTCCATATAAAAAAAATGACAGCTGACGCACCTGTCATTTTTTTTATATGAAGTTTCGTTACCCAAACCTGCACGGGATAACCAAAAAAACACACCTAATGACTTGTGTGCTTGTGATGACGAAAAAGAGGTTAGATTATTTCGCAGGAGTGACTTCGGCTCTCATATCGTTTTGACGGACATCTCTCTAGCTTCTTCGCTTCGACGATCTTTGTTGGTGCTTCAGACAAACACACTCACTGCGTCCCAATTTCCTTTGACACTCTCTGATAGGTTAAAAACAATTCAGTGAGCCCAGCATTTCTCCCAATTCGCGGGGATCAGTTGCTTGCGGCAAATCTAGCGAGGGTTTTCGGTTCGAACAGCACCTGCTCAATGCACCCTCTTATAAACCAAACTTAATTTCTGAGCGTTTTCAGGGGAATCTGGTGAAATAGACTCATTAGACGCACTGCAATGTAGATGTGACAACCTTAGCCAACAAAAGTCTCTTCTGACTCCTATATTGGGCATAATTCTTGCTAAGGTCAAGGTGACGACCACGACCAATCTCATCACAAAATCTGAGCTGTTGCATGTGATTGGGTTCTCATCAGGGAGTTTCTCCGAGAAGCTAGCTGAAACTCTACAACGGTGCTTCTAAAATTTGCACTGGTATGACATGCTATTTTCAGAACTTCCAGTAAACGCAGGATTAAGGGACAGATGTATATATACGTTTATTATAGAGAACACTTAAGCCGCGACCATATCGAATCCTTTTTCGAAACAGTGAAAACAAGTGTGAGTGATAGTGTCATAGACAGGAATGCGTCAAACACTTCGCTTGACCACCCAAGCGTGAAGGCGCCAATTTTCAGCCTAATGTTTAGAGTTCAGCAACTTGTGGACGATTTCAGGTCGTCCAGTACGTGGCATCAAATAATTTTACAATTTCTATTTAACCAGTCTTTTCATTGGCTTTTTTTGTAATTTTTCTTACCATTTTGATCGCCACCATTCGATTTGAACTTCGACATCGCGCTCGATAAACACAGGCGAATCCTCCTTTTCCCAACAGATCCAGTATCTCGTATCCCTGCAATAAGGATACATGCATATTATAGTCATATTTTCAATCAAGTTTACGCAGCAGTCGCACTAATAAAATTCCCTTTCGTTTGAAAAATTGTGCAACACGCCAATGTTTACCTCGATACGTTCACTGTACGCTTCACTCGTGGCCATTTCGAAGGCCTTTTTCGCACGCAATACACTTTATTGTACAAAATAAACACCGTCCAAATATTCACCAATATGTATATTGTGTATTTGATTAATAAAATATTATAAAATAAATGAGAATTCCAACATTGTCGCGTTTTGGTTTTTATTTTTGTATCGCTTTTCCAACCGTCAACGCGGCGTCAACCGTAAAAAGTCAAATGACGCTCGAGTGGAGGGAGGGTAATGCAGTTCGTGTCAAATTGTCGATGGGCATGTTCGGAAGATATGAATTTGAAAAGGAGCGGAATCGAAATATACTTTATGTGGATTTGGATATTATGTAATTTTTTGAGGATGGAAAATTTCTTAATTTAACTAGTTCGCGAGGGCATGTACACTTAGTTCGGCCTGTTTATGTAGTTTGGAAGGCTATTGCCGGTAGCAAAACCATCTGAAAAATGCTGGAAATAGATATGATAGTTGAAATAGATTGGATGCATCAGCATCGGCATAAGCAGAAACATTTCAATTAAGAACACACGCATTTGCCTTTGATGACCCACATTGACATCAGCAGCGGCAGAAGCATTTTTTCTGCTTCTGCTGTCAATGTGGGTCATCAAAGGCAAATGCGTGTGTTCTTAATTGAAATGTTTCTGCTGATGCCGATGCTGATGCATCCAATCTATTTCAAGCATAAGGCAGCAACAGCAGCATCGCCATCGTGTCACCGATGGTAAAAACGCACCTAATCAACGCTATCTAGAAATATCACAGTCGCAACTCAGCTGGAAAATGATTTCATAGCTACCACTAAATTTGTTGGCGGATGCGAACAAACAACAAAAACAATCATATAACAATTTTAAGTTGAAAGACTTGTATTTCCTTATTGTCGATGAATCATATAACGTCATTAAAAGCAACAACAAAACAGTTGGTAAACCACCAAATTGTCAGGAAAAGCCATTTTTCCTTTTATTGGTTATAAGCGAATGCAATACTCTGTACCATCCACCATAAAGCCTAGTATTGACATCGAGAGTGAAATTATTGTCCGCTGCGATTTTTCAATGAAAATGTATTTTTACTGTCGTGAAATATGTGGGGAATTCCATTAGCTACAATCCGAAAACAGTTCCATAATTTTTCATAATTATGGAACTTTCGATGTCAGTACTAGGATTTAAAGCGGAAAATGTCGGAAAGAAAAGTTTTCCTTATGAGAACGGATAGTAAAACAAGTCCAAAGTAATTTAAATAGATGATGCTGGAAATAGATATCATGCAGCAACAGTAGCAGCTGCCCAATACGTTTTAAATGGGTGACGTCAACTTGGCAGCCAATGCTGCATATCTATTTCCAGCATGATTTTTGAAATATAATAATCAATCAATCAACTGATTGTCAACTTGGGAACATTATTTTTTTGTTCTTCTTATCGTTACTAGCGACACTTATCTTACCGTCCGCCATATAGCGGACACATAGCGGAAAATATCGGAAACACAAAAGTTCTCCCTTGCCTCGTTCTTTATACCGCTCCATGGTTGCTCGACCTGCGGTGTAGGCACATCGCCCGTTTTGGCGGTAATATCTCAGCATAAAGGTCTCCCTATGAGAACGGATAGCAGAACAAGCCTCAACTTGTATGGAAAACGACTGTGACTGACGATTGAAAAGTGTGGATTTACGGGATGCACCAAGAATCAATCCTATTGCAGAAAGAATAAAAATTAAACGTCTAAGCACACCCTTAAGAAACACAAGAATATTTTTGATGAGACTGTACATGAGAAATATTTTCGAAGTAATAAAAAGAGTCAAGGAACTTATCTTGAGCTGCATTTATATCACTTTTACAAGTTTTTATTTCCTATAAAATTAAAATCTTAAACAAATCTCCGCTTTACCACTCATTTTCGAATACATTACACGACACTTTTGACTCACTTCGTCCATTCGAACTGTCAAAATCCGATGACCGAAAAACCAGCTGACTTTTGCGCTACACTATTCGTCCCGCTCGCACTTTGGCCAAATCCATATAAACTTGTCGCACGACATCCCTCAACCGTCACATTCAAATCGTCATCTTGCTCTGGCGCATTTACTATTCGATATCGAAACGGCCGGCCAGCAAGCAGCCAGCAAAAATTTTCTTTTCGTACTATCGTCGACGACCATTTTCTCTCGTCGGGTTCGACGCTAAATCTGATGAAATATGCGCCATCGCGATGGATTAACTTGATATCTATGCGAGGCCGATGAAAAGACATTCAGAAGCTTACGCTGATTAGAAAATTATCGCAATCAAGCTGTCGGAAAGCTGAGAAATTTCCGTTTTTCTCCGTCGTTATAGTCGCCCCGAGATCTAAGAACATTTTCTTATCGCGGGTCGCGGTCAAAATTTGTCGCGACCGACAAGAAAGATCGTTTCGCGGCCGCGGCGTTTACATATCGACGATAAATCGCGGTTTTCAAGCTGTTCTCGGGGTAATTACGTCGTTCGGTCGGGACAAAAAGGAAAACGTCGATCGCCGGGAAAAGTGACGAGAAATTCTTGCAAGACGATCGTGCCGTGACTATCATTTCGTGGACGACCGTGGAAAATTCGCAAGTGCCGTGAAGTGCGACAGTGGTGGTGTTCCGTGGGTGTGTGTGTGTAGAATCGCGCTCGCGATTTCTGCACACTCTGCTTCTGCATCGAGCCGTCGTGCGAAGGAGCAAGCAAGAAGAAGAATATTCGTCGTCGGGCTCCGATCGGTCTTAAAAGTCAGTGACAAGTGAGTTTTGGAAGTGAGTGACGTGAATTGAACGTGAATTTCCTTCGGTGTCGTGTCGCTTTGGATAATTCGTGACCGAGACCCCCGTACCTGTGCTGTGTGGCCACCAAAAAAGTTCAAGACTAGGTCACCGCGGTGAGTGAAATTCGCAGCCGATGAACTTGCGAATTGTGTGACAAGCGGCCCCCCAGACTTTGGTCCAATTTCTACTAGTGCTCCAAGAGTGCCCCCCTTTATCGTGCGTGCGTTTCCGAAACGTCAGCGGCCGTGCTACTCGACAAGTGTGTTTTCTATTTTTCTTTTCTGAGTGGACTGAGCGGTGGAAAGCCCCGGGGAATCTGCCGGGTATGTGAACAGGCCACATCAGTCCACCACCTGGAAAGCGGTCATTGATGTCACTTTACCTATTCGAGTTATCAAATTTGACCAAACGCTGCATGTCTTGAGTCTCGTGCGTTTTCCCTAACAATTTGCCCCCTGAGAGTGAGCCCCTAGAATTAGTGAGAAAGTGGAAACAGTTGTCAGTGCATTCTCCCAAACGTGTCCTTCGTTCGCAGTTGCCAAGAATGTATTGACGTGCATGGGCCCCAATCTGCCCCCTTTAGATGAGTGCCGCAATGTTGCAAATCCCGTGAACCTGCGAGTGTACTGAGAGTAAGTATGTTCCTAACGTTTTTCACTTCAAACGCTGGCCACTAACCCAAGACGGGTCAAATTTCTTTAGGGAGTCAAAAGATAAGAAGTTGCTCTGATGGTTTCTCATTACTAGAAATTTATTTCGTCACATTTGTAGTCTTTTAGTGTACATTTCGTCATTTGGACTGGAATTGGATGTCGGTCCTTTGCGCTCAAGGTGTTGGTTTAATGAAGAAGGCTCTTCGTTGGTCGTTGGTCGTAAACAAAAGTTTTCACGCAATCTCAGATTGTTATGTCGACAGAATCCGAGAAATGCATGTAGCAAAATTCGGAATTTGCCAAATAAAGGATTCACACATTTGATTCCACTTGATGGACCCAAGGCCAGAGGCACACCGAAGAATACGTGGATGTAACAAATGGAAGGGCATTGGGCTGGGTGATGACACGATCCAAGATAGAGCTGCCTGTAGAAATAAGCTGAGACATTACCGACAGAACGGGCGATGTACCTACACCGCAGGCCGAGCAACACGACGTCACGGAACGGTATAACAGCTGACTATTGTGCCATCAGTCCCCAACGCAATTAGCCCTATTCGACTGACTGGATCATAGATCCTGTCCAAGTCGAATGAAATCGGATCAAAATTTCTCAAATCGGTAACAGCTGACTATCGTGTCATCTGGCCCCAACGCGATATTCTAAATTATATTTGCATTTGTAATTATGCACCGTGCGAGATACAATTAAAAGGATAAGTAGCAAGAAATATTAAAATGATTAACTCTGAATAAAGTTTACAAACCAAAAATACTGAATAACAAAATGACATACAGGAAATTTTAGGGAAATTGTTCGCGGAGACATCTAGGGGATTAGTTTGGCAGATGATCCAAGTCATACCCTGGATCAACTTCCAGGATTATCATTTTGTATGGGATTTCCAATAAATCTGGAAATGATCCAGTGAGTCGAATAGGGCTATAATTTAGAATATCGCGTTTAGGCCAAATGACACGATAGTCAGCTGTTATCCAATTGGGAAATTTTGATCCGATTTCATTCGACTTCTTCTTCTTCTTTTAGCGGTACAGCGGTACAGCGGTCATTCGACTTGGACAGGATCAATGATCCAGTCAGTCGAATAGGGCTAAACTAAAAAACAAAAGGACATACGGGAAATTTCAGGGAAATTGTTCACGGAGCCATCTAGGGGATTATTTTGGCAGATGATCCATGTCATAGTCTGGATCAATTTCCAGATTGTTATCTTGGAGAGCAAAATCGATGAAAAGCAGGCTGGGTTTTTTGTCAACCATGAGTTGCATCAATTGTACGATGAGCTGGAAGTATCGAAAATGGTGAAGCTTCAACGTCTGCAATGGGCGGGGCATGTACAACAGATGGACGATAATCGCATGCCAAAGAAAGTGATGAACGCACAACGAATTGACGGAGCGAGGTTGCGTGGACGACCGAGGGCACGATTTCAGTATCTGTGGCGCCAAATTTTGATGATGCCATTTCATTAATATTGGCCTGAAACGACCGAATCTGCAATCCTTTTTCGCGAAATCGTAACGGTTCTCCAGATATTCAATGTCAAAGTTTGACATTTATATGGGGTAGTTCAGTTTTTAATGGGAACTTGGGAGTATTTTTTATCACAGTTTGATGTGAATCAATAGCATTGCACCGAAAATAACATTTTAAATTTAATTGTCCTCCCTGTCTAGCAAATTTTACAATTCTTGTTCGCAAATAAATTTCGACTTTTCATATTATTAACATCTTTGCCAAATTGGTATATCTTACTATTCTAGTGGGACTGATTAAAATTAAAACGTCAATTTGATGGCATGGAACACTTTCTCCAATGTGTAAAGCGGAAATACCCCCTTTTCTTACCAAATTACTTAACTGGCTTCATAGAAAAGACAAACTTTGACATTGAATATCTGGAGAACCGTTACGATTTCGCGAAAAAGGATTGCAGATTCGGTCGTTTCAGGCCAATATTAATAAAATGGCATCATCAAAATTTGGCGCCACAGATACTGAAATCTCCCCCGACCGAGGGCTCGCTGGGAGAACTCCGTAGGTGAAGACGCCCACCAGCTGCTGGGCTTCCGAAACTGGAGGACAAGGTCACGTAACCGCGACAATTGGAGGACAACGATTCAGGTCGCCAAGGCCCGACGTCGGGCTATTGTGCCACATTGATGATGATGATCATTTCTCGGGAGCAACTGCATATATAGTAACGGTAAAAAAGTTATTGGCATTTAAAGTTAAACTTCCTTTTCGACCTCCGTTTTTCTAAACCGTTAGAGGGATCGATATGAAACTTTGCACAAAGATTGGTCAGTATGGCCTTATATACGTTAAATATTAAGACTGTTGACTTTTGCTAAGGAAAAGTAAATAACAGTAAATTTGTAAAATTTCAATTTGTTCGTGTGTAGCCCCTCTTAGGTTTCCAAATATGAAAATTCTGCTATGGTTTTTTAGAAAATTACATATGGAATATGTCTACGAATTTTCACTCAAATAACTGTATCCAAACCGGAAATATAGCCAAGTAAGTATTTGGTAAGGGCCTTTCACAATGCAAGGGAAGGCTTATCTTTTAACTTGATGAAACAATGAACATGAAATTTTGTGGAAATGTATAGAATGGTAATAGTGTTTGCCACAAATATTTTTGAAGTTTGTAGGACCAAATTAACAGGGTGTCCCTGAAGCTGCAAAAGTATACTTGTTCAATACTCATAGGAGTAGGAGAGGAGGAAGCTTGCGTGGGCTCTTATGTCAGGGGACACAATGGAATCATTTCATATAAGTTGCTTTTCCTTGATTAAAAAAACAATAACAGTAGATTTACAGCTAATAATTCAGTTCATATATAAAGTCAAGCCAAGCTCAAGCTCAAAAGCCATCAGAAATCTTAAATCGACAAATGCCTGTAGATTTGCCTTGGAGTACTTTTATACAAATATATATATATGGGCTAAACTGATCAAAACTAAATAGAGAACACCGTCCAACATACATACCATTTTAGCTTTAAAGTCACCATACACTGTCCAATCCATCTGACGATGGATTGCAAGGAAAATATCTGACATGAAGAATGATCACCGATCGAACGTCGATCCACACTTTACAATCATCAGTCAATAAGAGAGCGAGCGAAGCGAGCTCTCTCAGCTAGTCTACTATATAAAAATAAGTCGGGTTTTCCTCCCTGACGCTATAACTCCAGAACGCACGAACCGATTTGGATGATTCTTTTTTTGTTTTATCCGTCTTACGTTGGAGAAGGTTTATGGACCAAAATTTTTTTGAAAATCTCGAAGGAAGTTATATATATAAAAATAAGTCGGGTTTTCCTCCCTGACGCTATAACTCCAGAACGCACGAACCGATTTGGATGATTCTTTTTTTGTTTTATCCGTCTTACGTTGGAGAAGGTTTATGGACCAAAAAATTTTTGAAAATCTCGAAGGAAGTGGTGGTAAATATCGAAATTTCATTTTGTATGAGAGTCACCTGTTGCAATCAAGTTTTCATCGACAACATTTAAATTTAATGGGAATATTTTAGTTGTCATTGGATCAAATACAGTGTTAATTGTAGTCAAGGTGACTATGTTTTTACGTACACACATCCTTGATGTTGGTCACAGCAATTTTACAATAGACTTCGTACTACTTCGGGAATCCGTCGATATCTCCGCAATCCTTTGGCGGAACGACACGATTGAGATGTCGCCGGATTCGCAACAAAATTGCCTAAAGGGTCATGGGGTTTTTTTCTAATAACCGTCAGCCCGGATGTTGGCATAGCAAGGTTACAATTAATTACAATTAAGTTACATTAACAACCGTCAACCTGGATGTATGATGGTTTCTGGGATAGTATGAGCATTGTAGGTGGCGTCCGCACATTTTAGTGCACGAAAAACTGAGTAAATGAGTGTGCTGACATATTCAATAGAAATTTATTAAATTAATGATTTTCGAGATAACTCGCTAATATAGTTGAAGGGCAAGTGCAGTCTCATCAATCAGTCAGGGGGTTGAGTACATATGTTGTTGTTGTATTACCTTGACCGCTTAACCCCCCGACGGAAATCTATAGCGTTGTTTCCATTATACACTTTGGTTTCATCATCGAGAGGTTGATCCCAATAAATTATAGTTAGCAGGTTGATTGGCATTCAAATTAGTGTCAAGTTGTGAGTGAAGATATATTAATTATTATTAATATATTACAATTGTCCTTGCAGCAGTTCTTCAACTGGTAAAAGGTGCCAATTATACATCCAGCATGAAGTTTAGGTTACCATATTTTGTCTTTCAAGTCGACTTGATATGTTAATTGATTTGTTTTATTGAGCTTGTTTCATAAAATTTTACTAAATTTTTGATTTTGTTTCTAGTTAATCTACTATATAAAAATAAGTCGGGTTTTCCTCCCTGACGCTATAACTCCAGAACGCACGAACCGATTTGGATGATTCTTTTTTTGTTTTATCCGTCTTACGTTGGAGAAGGTTTATGGACCAAAAAATTTTTGAAAATCTCGAAGGAAGTGGTGGTAAATATCGAAATTTCATTTTGTATGAGAGTCACCTGTTGCAATCAAGTTTTCATCGACAACATTTAAATTTAATGGGAATATTTTAGTTGTCATTGGATCAAATACAGTGTTAATTGTAGTCAAGGTGACTATGTTTTTACGTACACACATCCTTGATGTTGGTCACAGCAATTTCACAATAGACTTCGTACTACTTCGGGAATCCGTCGATATCTCCGCAATCCTTTGGCGGAACGACACGATTGAGATGTCGCCGGATTCGCAACAAAATTGCCTAAAGGGTCAGGGGGTTTTTTTCTAATAACCGTCAGCCCGGATGTTGGCATAGCAAGGTTACAATTAATTACAATTAAGTTACATTAACAACCGTCAACCTGGATGTATGATGGTTTCTGGGATAGTATGAGCATTGTAGGTGGCGTGCGCACATTTTAGTGCACGAAAAACTGAGTAAATGAGTGTGCTGACATATTTAATAGAAATTTATTAAATTAATGATTTTCGAGATAACTCGCTAATATAGTTGAAGGGCAAGTGCAGTCTCATCAATCAGTCAGGGGGTTGAGTACATATGTTGTTGTTATATTACCTTGACCGCTTAACCCCCCGACGGAAATCTATAGCGTTGTTTCCATTATACACTTTGGTTTCATCATCGAGAGGTCGATCCCAATAAATTATAGTTAGCAGGTTGATTGGCATTCAAATTAGTGTCAAGTTGTGAGTGAAGCCAATAATGCGAGCGAAGCGAGCACTAGATAAGAGAGCGAGCGAAGCGAGCTCTCTCAGCTAGTTAATAATAAAGTCAATTGTTTACTCAACAACAAAAAAGCCATAGTACATTACGGCTAGTGTAAATATCATTTACATGTAAGAGCAAAGTTTGTTCCACTTACAGACCATGTTTTTTTTAGTCAGCTGTTACCGATTTGGGAAATTTTGATCCGATTTCATTCGACTTGTATATAGTATATACCAAATGCAGCAGAATGTTGTACATTACGCTTCGATCGATACTGTCGTATGCCTGCTTGAAGTCGACAAACATTTGGTCGATGTTATACTCCCAGCACTTTTGGAGTAAAAGCTTCACTGTAAAAAGCTGATCTGTCGTCGAACGACCAGGTCTAAAGCCGCCTTGGTACTCGCCAATGATTTCTTCTGCGTACGGATGAATTCTATTTTCCAGAATCTTAGATAAAATCTTATAAGTCGTACAAACTAATGAGATGCCTCTGTAGTTCTCACATTTCAACTTATCCCCTTTTTTGTGGATTGGGCAAATGATACTTTTACGCCAATCTTCCGGGATTATTTCGTCGTTCCATAATTTAACGATAAGTGTGTGTATAGCCTTAACAAGGCTCTCCCCACCATGCTTCAGCAGTTCAGCTGAAATCTCGTCAGCGCCCGGGGCTTTATTATGTTTTAGTGCTTGCATGGCGAGATCAACTTCTTCTACTTTCAGCTATCAGATCCGGAGCGTGTGGGGTTGTTCGGTTGAACATTGAGGAGCTCTTCAAAATGTGAGCCCCAGCGTTTATCAACGCTATCGGTGTCGCTAATGATATTGCCATCCTTATCCTTACAGAGGCTGGTCCTGGGTTGGTATCCACTTTTAATTGAATTAATCAGCTTGTACGCTTGTCTACTGTTCCTACTAGCTAGTCTTTGGTTTATTTGCATCAACTGCTCGTCAAGATGCTTACGTTTCTTACGCCTAATTAACCTATTCGAAAATCGTCGAAGCTCGTCATATTTTGTTTTTTTTTTGGCTCTAGTCGCGCGTTCAGTCCATTGGCGATATGCCTAGTTTTTAGCATCTACCGCATTTTGACATTGTTCATCAAACCAATCATTTCGGGCTCGCCGGGCTTTGTATCCCACAACCTCCTCTGCGACCCCTTTGATGGTGTCTTTGAGTGTATGCCAGATCTCAAGGGCGCGTTTGTTGCTGATGTTATTTAGCAAGGGCGTCAGCTTCTCCTCAAGGGCAGTCGTATAGGTGACCACCGTGGCATCATCCAACAATTTGTCAACCGCAAAAATTTTTGCCGGGTTGAACCTCGAATGATGCACCGAAGAAATTCTGCACATATAAGTCGCCTTCACCATATAGTGGTCAGAGTCAATATTTGCTCCACGATAGGACCGAACATCCATTATGCTCGATGCCCATCTCTTGCAGACAAGGACGTGGTCAATTTGGTTGACGGTATGTTCATCTGGAGATTTCCAGGTCTGCCTGTGAATGCGACGATGCGGAAAACAGGTAGAGCTAATGACCATATTTCTGCTGGTCGCGAAGTCTATTAGTCGTTGGCCATTGTCGTTACAGTCTTCATGGAGGCTGTACCCTCCAGTAATCCCCCTATGCCAACTTTCGTTTCCGACTTTGGAGTTAAAATTCCCTAGCAGCAATTTGACATCGTTGATTGAAGTGAATCGAAGAGATTTTCTAGGCGGTGATAGAACTCGTCTTTAACCGTGTCTTCACTGACTTCGGTGGGGGCATGCGCGTTTATGAGCCAGAAATTGAAGAACCGGGTTTTAATGCGAATCGCACATAGCCGCTCGTTTATGGGTTTGAAGTCGATAACATGCGGCTTAAGTTGATTGTTTACAATGAACGCCACTCCAAACTCCCTGTGGCCCGAAGGTTTTCCACTTGTGAAAATTGTGTACGAATTTCGGTCATCAATGTCGCTACTAAGCCATTTAGTTTCCTGGAGTGCAACAATGCTCAGCTTATATTTTTCGACCTGATCCAAGAGGGCCCTTAAGGCCCCTGGCCTATTCAAGGAGCGTACATTCCAGGTTCCGAAAGAGTAATCAGTTGTTCGTTTGGGATGTCGTCGTTGGGTTGTATCCGTCCAATCCGAGGCTTTCATTCCAGGTTTCTTGACGTAGAATTTTTTCCAAGGATGGGTTGTCGGCCCATCGCTTAACCATGATGAAATTCGTAAAACGAAAGAGGTCCATCATGGAGAGGACTCGGAGGTGCTGCTTCGGTGATTGACTATTTTTTTTTTGTCACCCTATTACATTTAGTAACCTGAGACGCTGAAGTTGTTAATACAGCACTCAGGCGCAGCGGTTACTCGGATAATGCGGGAAAGTAACGCCCCGTAGAGAAAGATAGGAATTGGCCGGAGCCGCTCACCCTATGAAGCTCCTCCTGCATAGTTAAGGGTCCGCAGTTATGCCATAAAGTAAATAATTGAAATAGAGATGGAAATCCATATAACATTAAAATCTACTGAAAAACATTTTACCTTTGAGTGTGTGCTTTAAGTAACGTGTACATACAGGAAGATATCTTCATGCATATACACGTTACTTACAGCACACTCTCAAAGGTAAAATGTTTTTCAGTAGATTTTAATGTTATATGGAGCTCCATCTCTATTCCAATTACTTACTTTATGGTTATGCCACAACTGAAAAGGATATAGGAATCGGCCGGAGCCTTTCAACCTTTATCCTTCCCCTTACGGGTTTATCGTCGTTGATGGGACAGAAATCCGAGGCATCCAGTTGATTAGCGATGATGTTACCTCTGGTGTCGTTTTGGAGGTTGGAGTGCCATAGATCGTGATGAGCGTTGAAGTCACCAAGCACGAGGCGATATTGGCCGTTAAGTATAGGGGGTTAATATTGTAACCTGTGGGACAGCTGGAGACCGGTGGAATATAGATGTTAAAGATTTCAAAGTCAATATTTCCTGATTTGACGGTTATAGCTTGTTGTTCTCTTGTACTGCTGCAATTTGAATGTGGTGTCTGTCCATGAATGCGGTTAGTTCAATGATTTTGTGCTGGAAGCCGATCTTCGTGTTTATGTAGTTAACATCGATGATTTGTGGAGCTATTTCTACAACGACTCGCTGTGTAAGTAGGATCCCGTTGATTGTGGTGGGTAAGTCCCAAACAGTTCTTAAGATGAACCCATTGTCCGCAGCATGTGCATTCGACCGACGTTTAAACATTGGTCCAAATCCTCTTATCGCAGACTGAGCAAATCCATGGACCTGGATTCGATTCGATGCCGGCACGTTGTAGTAGTGTGAGAAGCAGTTGGACCGGCCATGTCTGCTCCCCAATGGAAAAAAACAATGAATGACGATATAAAGTTTCCGTCCCCTTCTTGCATCGAAGGGGGTCTTTGCGACTCTTGGCCATGCCAGTGGCATGGGTCGTTCCGGTACGTAGACACGGTCGCAGTAGGAACGTCAATAACATAAATAAATAGTTCAATAAGGCTCTCGTCATTTTTTAGCAACTATAGTTTCTTCAAGGAACTTTTAGAAAGCTATTTAAAAATTCACAGTCAATAAATGCAACGCGGTCACTAGACCCATCGTCAACCTATCCGTGTTATTATCTCTCTCTGTTTCCTGTCAACCCCTTGTGGGGCATAGGGCATAAACTACGCCTACTTTCCACCTCGTTCTATTCTGTGCCATCGACTTCAGGGGTTTTAAAACTGCTACACAGAGCGGTGGTATTAGGCTGGGTTTGGGAAGAGATATTGTATGCCAGGGTACAACATGACTGACAGAATTTTAATTGGGAAAACCTAGGAAAGTGTGAAGATGGGTTGGCAATAATACAATGGCAATATGCCTTCTTATAATATGCGTTCTACCATTTCCTTCTCTTCCCAGGATCCAGGATGATACCATATGACGACATACATTATGTATGCAAAAGATGTCCGTTGTGTTTCCCCAGCTACTCCTGGCATACGATGGCCAAGTTCCAGTCAGCTGCGCTGCCGCCTCAGTCGACAATTCCCATCTCTATCGTTAAATGAACAACATAAAAATACTAACGGAAAACTGTTTCACAGATAGCTTTGAAAGTCGAGATAATGTCAGATTTATTAATTTCTCTAAAAAAAAAATAACTAGACCTGAAAAGGAGGGTTTTTGTATTTTTCATAATAGAACTGACAAATCTCTTCTATTCGGCAATACACGTTCCAAATAAAAAATTTTCCTTTTTCCTCTTCGACATCTGTCACCCAACTCTCGCCAAAAAGCCCAGTTAGCCCAGCCTCCTCCCATCCTGGCGGCATTTTCTAAAGCAGTTCGCAGTTCATACACGTACATAAATATTATTATACCCTATACCCATTAGATGGTATAGGGTATATTGTTTTTGCTACGCCGATATTATGTGACACCTCAAAGGAGCCACCGGAGGTATAGCAAAGTATATAAATAAATAACGCTCGTATATTTTTTAACGTAAAAAGCAGGACAAATTCACTAAAAATCGTGGTTTGACAGGACAATGCTAGTAAAAAAAAGCAGGACACAAAGAAGGACAATCAGAAATACAAATGCTTCTGTAATATTTGCGTACCAGAGAAACTGTTTACAATGGGTGAGGTTACGAAACAAAGCAGTTGCGTATGCTCCGCAAACATGTTTGCCGTTCTGATTCCCTAACTGCCATTTCGCGGGTTTAGAAAAAATCTCCAGCTTTTTTCGACTATCTGTCTTTGTGGAACATATAAACGAAAAGAGCCGGAGATTACATCGTTCTCGGCAGCTTCCTTCCACTATTCACGATCACAGCTGATCAACTTTAATTCGCACGGTCTCTTCACAGAAGAATTGTCATTTCAACATGTGTAGTTTATTTTCACAATTGCGTGATTTCAAATATCAGGTCAGGGCTTATGAAATTGGAGGACCGACTAATAAAAAAGTAAGTAAAAAACAAGTAAATGTTGTCCTTATTCCAGAATATGGAAGCAGGGGGGCGTGGCTAAATCTATATATTTATCCTCGCGGATACCCGGCAAAAATGTTAAAGATCCAAATGTTATGCTAAGTGTTCTAAAAAGCAATTTTTGAGTCATGAATTTTCGATCTTTTTCAATGTTTTAAAAGCGTCAGGTTCCCACTTGCCACACTGTACGCCCCATCGGCAAAGCTTTGCAGCAAAATCGGAATGCTAAAAAAGATGAATGCAATTTAGGACGACAGGAGTCCTTGTGACTTTTTTTTCAGATGAGGGATTTTCTGCATTTTAAATTCTGTTTATACTCCATCTTTGCGCGGAAAACGTATCATTACACACATACGGCCTCTTTGGCCGTAAAAACTCTGCCGTTATAACCGATCGGTCGCTGTACTAATGGTCGCTATATCCATCGAAAATTACACTGCAGGGGCTTAATAAATATTGAGACCCGGGAGCTCCGTCGTTATAGCCGATACATCGTTTTAATCGATGTCGTTATAAACGATATCCACTGTATTTATCAATAATGCACCAGGACATAGTAAAGAGCAATCAATTGGCGACAGTGGTCGCGTCTGGGTATATGAATCTGCACTGAACATTATGTCCAAAGTTTGTATACAGCTGTGCTGTTTTAAGCTGTAATATTTGAAGGACAGATTTATTGACAATGAGTGCAAATAATGTCTCAGGACGCTACAGGAGCAATTCCTTGCGATTCCCTCTCTTGCCGGACTTAAGGTACGTTGTGCTAGACGCGGCCGCACGACTGCGACTCGCTCATTCCATATAAAAACTCGTTTTTAAAATGAGAGAGAAACGAGTTTTTATATGGAATGAGCGAGTCGCAGTCGTGCGGCCGCGTCTAGCACAACGTACCTTTAGACTACATAAAAAGCCGACTTAGTCGCCTATCATCCTACTGAATGAGGGCTCATTCGTACAATTTATCTGTAATTTTTTATAAAATTTAAGTTTAGTTTTCATTAAATTTATTCGTCATTTGGTGAGATGACAATACACTGTTAAAAAACAGGACAAAACCGGACAAAAGCAGGACTTTCGAGGTTTTGGCAGGATGGCAGGTTATGGTCGAAAAAGCAGGACTGTCCTGCCAAAAACAGGACGTATACGACCATTATGTATAAATGATCAGGGTCGGTCCCTGAATCGAATAAGCCATGTCTGTCTGTCTGTCTGTTAGCACGATAACTCCCGAAATAGTTAAGCTAGCGGTTTGAAATTTTGGTCAAATGTTTATTTTGCTAAAATCTTGGACGGTATTGAAAATGGGCCAAATCGGACCAGGGGGAGGGGGTTTCAGAATCATCGAAGCAAATATTGTACGTCAAAAAACTAGAGATCAGAAGTTTCATAATCCTCACATTAATGTTGGTATACATACTTAATCGAAGTTGGACTAGCGACTCCTGAATGATACGCGGAAGCTTAATCCCGTCATCCCGTGATACATTAAGGCCGCTACTGTGAAATAATACCGAAACCTTGCCTTCCCAAGGTTCACCACATGTTTCCCTCATGAGATATTATTCTTTCTCCAAATCTTCGTGCCTGAGGCTTTGCCTGAAAACCAAATTCTGCAAATATGTGTACAGCATTGGATCTTCTGAAATATGGTCACCTTAGTATAGGGTATACACTCATCGTGCAATTCGCACGATTAGAACTCGTTTTTTAATTGGCGGGACTTTTGCAAATATCAATCGTTTGAAATTAATCATATCAAAGTCTGAGTAAATTCAAAAATTCAGATCTACAAATCATTTCATGTTGTTCATTCAGCGGTGAATTTTTGCTTAAAAAAGAAAGAAACGTCGTCTTCTTCATAAAAATGTTTGGTCGCCGCTTTTCAAGACCGCGTATAAATTAAGTTATAAGCAGTCAACGTTGAGAATGATAAACCCCTTTAGTATCCTCAAAGTTCATCGAATGTACTATCTGTTTTTCGACGGCCAGGACTACAGGTTTCTTTTCAAATCGTTATGCTTGATTGAATCCCTAAAAATTGATCAAACAGGAAATATTTCTGTTAAGGGTAATAAAATTGGCCAGGCCAGTAAATGCATTCTGATTAAAATATTGATAAGAAAGAAAAATACCGAGAAATGCGTAGATAAGACTCGAATCGAATAAGTTTCGAAAAATTATAAAAGCATTCATTAATTTTTTGTGATAATGTTTCACATCCCATTGATAAGGATTTTAAAGTTTCCCAGCTAATGCCTTGTGTATTATTTTTTCCAGTTCAGATGATGTGAGGATGAATCATATGCTTACCTTGACGTCAACTTGAACTACTGTGCATTATTTGGATTCCTGAAACACCCGCGGTCAGCTTGTTGCCTGCATTCGCGACAGTCCCTCCGGAATATGGACAAAGATCGAAGTAGTAAACACAGTAGTAGCTGCAGTGGTCGTAAACATTCGAAAAAATCAAAGAAGCGTCATCGATCACGCGACTCCGATTTGGACGTGCCGTCCAAGCATCAATCTTCCAGTCTAGTCGAATACTCCGACGTCAGTTCCGAGGATTTCTCGGCATCTGAGGCCGGCGAACTACATACCGAAGAGAGTGTATCGCAGAGCGACGCTGATCGAAGAGACCACAAAGATGGCTCTTCGAAATATAGAACGAAAGCGGAAGCAAACAACTTGTTGCTCGCATCAAGTGCTGCAGGTGGTAAAAATTATCCGCCTGACGACGAATTTGACGAAGATCAACGCCGAGCACAGCTCGAAATGGAAATGAACATTGCAAAAATGTCGCCGGGTCAAGTGAGACGCATGATCCTTGGCTCGCCGATCAACTCGTCGTCCAATTCGTCGTCAATGCAAAAGTCTGTGACGAGAAGTCCGCGGGCAAATGAGATACAAGTGGCGGAGCCCGTGTCGTCGTCGGAAACGATAAACGACAGCGACACGGGCCGCAAACGACAAAAGCGAAAGAAGAGTAGTAAAAAGTATAAGAAAGAGAAGAAATCGAAAAAGAGAAAAAAGCGTCGACACAAGTCCGTGTCGAGTATCGAAACCATATCGGACAATGACTCCGTGCTGGACGAAGCCAACTTCACCCCGCCAATTACTAAACAAGCCTCACCCGACGTTTGGGATCGCGATCATCGTACATATACGCCGCTGAAGGAGACCAGTCCTCTATCAATTGGCACGCCTCCACTTCGACCGGGCAGCAGAACAAGCCTCTATTCCGATACAAATGTCGGCGGGGCGGCACGTAGTCGCAATCGATCGCCGTCAGCGCATCATCGAACACCTCCCTCACGTAGCATCATCATTCCGTCTTCGGGTGGCACTAGTAGTAGCAGTAGCACGAAAAAACATGGCAACTACATTGCCTCGCCGCACACGCCTCCACTAGCCGTAAGTTCTAAATCAAAATCATCCAATTATCAGAGCCCAGCGAACAATGACGATGTGAATGTCGAACAACGACATCATCATCATCACCTCTCGACGCCATCCTCGTCCGGTGGCCACTCACATCATCATCACCGAAATTATCATTCTCATCAGCATCATTCGGGTAGCGAACAGTCGAGCCGACGTGCATCGCCAGGTATGTACATGAAAATTTTTAGCTGTATCCACACTGACTGCGATTGGCAGCTGGTCCAAAAACTGACATCGCCAGCTGCTACTTAACATCTACTAGCTACCAAATGGGGCCTAAAAAATCACATAATCAAGCTTTCACTTTGAAGGTTTTTTTATACCCTTCGCTCATAGAGTGAAAGGGTATATTAACTTTGTCATGAAGTTTGTAACGCATTAAAGGAAGCATCTCCGACCATATAAAAAGTATACATATATGATCAGCATGACTTGGGGAGTCGATTGGAGCATGTCCGTCTGTCTGTCTGTCTGTCTGTTGCGACGCGTTTTACTCGGCGGGTATTGAAGCTAGCAAGCTGCAATTTTGCACACGTGCCTCTTATTGTTGCAGGCTGTTTGTATGTTTGATTCACCCAAATTGGATCACTGGGTCATGGGGCTGCCATACAAACCTAGCTCCCCAATTTGAGTTCTTCTAAGAAAAACTTTTTTATTTGTGTACCAATTTCAACCAAATTTCACATAAATGTGTTTCTATCATACAAACTTAGCCCCCCAAATTAGGTTCTTCTAAGAAAAACTTTTTTATTTGTGCACCAATTTCAACCAAATTTCACACAAATGTATTTCTATTGTTGACACAAAACATATGTAAGATTGAATCATATCGGACCATGGGGTCATGGGGCTGCCATACAAACCAAACCCCCCATACTGGTTCTTCTAAGACAATTTTTTTACACCAATTTCACAAAACCTTGAATTAATGTGTCTTTATCAAAGCAACTAAAAAGTTCAAAACGAATGGAATCGTACTGTGGAGTCATGCTCCCGCAACCCCAATAAAATTTTCCGAGTAAATATTTTTATTTGCCCACTTATTTCAACCAAGCCCAAAACTTTTGTCAAGACGGAAAAAAAGAATGAGGAGGGGGACTAAATACAAGTCATAGGTACGCCCGAAAAAACTTTTAGCCCACGCGAAGGGTATCCAAATTTCGGCCGCGCCCGAAATTAGCCTCGGCCCCAGGGGTTGGCGAGCGAAGCGACCAGGGGGCGAACCCCCTAGTTAAACTTTATTATCAAATTCGAACCCTGCGCGTTTAAATTATTAGGCCGTTGAAGAATTATACATTTTCACACAAAAAACGAGCATTCAGCCAGTAGTTCTCAAAGCGTCGACTGACAGATGATTTAGTTGCCATATTGAATATCAAAACTGGACGGCCAAACAAATGGTCGTTAAGGTCCATCTAGATTAGTCGCCAAATGGCGTCACGTGCAGCCAAATGGCTGTTGTCATTCCATCTAAACTGATTGCCATTTGGGTGAGCGTCCAGTTTTGATATTCAATATGGCAACTCAACCAACCGCTTTGACAACCGCTTGTCAAATTCAAAGTGACAATTTTGCATCTTTTCTTCGTTCTTTTGTGTGAAATTGAATAATTCTTGAATGGCCGTGTAATAATTCAAACGCGCAGAGTCCGATTTTGCTAATTATTTAAAAAAATCACCATAATGAAATTTGGGTTATGTCATTTTCTGTCTCCATTTGGCTGCTAGTGTAGATGCTAAGTAGCAGCCAAATGGCTGTTCGTGATGCCAGTTTTTGGACGCGCAGCCATTTGGCGACTAATATAGATGGACCTTAAAGTGCGGTTTACATGAGTCGAGTAAATGCTCTCTACCGACTACTCTACCAGCGTGGTAGTCGCTCCAATTTGACTGTTTTCTAGTCGATAGAATAAAACAACTCTACTGCAACCGTTCCTACGAGGAGAGGAAAAATTCTTCTTTCGACACTACAAATTTCACTCTACTCTACCATTTACTCGACCCATAAAAACCGCGCTTTAGTGTAGATGCGATGACAATTGCCAGTTGGCAACCAGTGTGGATACAGCTTTCAAAGTAAACAACAGTTGTTAGTTGTGACCCAACGGTTCTTTTTTAGTTCAATCGGAACGGCGGAGTGTGTATCATCACAATCACAACACGCCGCCACCAAAGCGAAGAGTATCGCGTGAACGATCGTACGAGAGGGCCAACAGCCGTGAAAAGTATCCTTCGAAACGCGACGAGGAATATCGGGAACGGGATCGCGACAGGGACCGCGAACGGACGCGAGATCATCGTGATAGGGATAACAGAGATCATCGCAACTATCGTGATCGCAAATATCGTGATAACAATTTTGATAGGAACTACGGCAGGCAAAAATATTTATCTCGGAAGTATTCAAGGTAATTCGCGAGGACTTTTCCATTGTGTTTGTTTGTTTTTTGTGCTAATCTGTGCGTTCCGTTGTAGAAGTCCTGGCAGTCCCCCTGCGTCGAGCCGGAAACGGCGTTCAAGGTCAATATCGTATAAACGCCACGCGGCTAGCAGCGTTTCGCCCGAAAGGGGGAGATCAACGAGACGCATCTCAAGATCACCACGCGGTCGACGCTCAAGCAGCCGTTCGTCTTCCTCGCCTGATGCCAAGAAGCTGCGACTCGCCGTCGCCGATAAAAAGTTTAGCAATATCGGTGACACTAGTTTGTTCGCCGAATTGGTCAAGGACAAGTTCAAGAGGGAAAAGGCCTTGCAGGTGAGTAGAATAGCAGTGAAACTGCGTTACGTCCCGACTGACATTTAATGTTTCATGCATTTGCAGGAAATTCTCGAGCGTAATGAAGAGAGCAACGGCGCCATAAACGAGAGCAGTTGCTCAAGTGACGCTATATCTTTGGCAAACGCTAAAAACGATCAACAAACGCCGGTTGCAAACGGCGTTAAGGTTGACAACAATACATCGGTAGAATTAGTCAACATTCCTATGCCAATTATGGACACACCCGCAGCAGCAGCAGCGAATGCCGATGCTACCGACGGCTCCGCTACACATCCCCCGCAGCCCAGTATCGGCGACGAGGCGCCCGTTAATAATAGTCTTAGCTCTAATACAACTGATAAGACCAAAGTTAGTCTTAATTTAAGCAAATCGAAAAGCCTTACAAAATTACCTATGCCGCCGGGTGTTAATGTTGCCGAATTGGTTAACGCTCCAACGCCTAGTCCGTCGCGTTCGGACGACGATCAGGACAGTCCCGTCAAAGTGGTTCCGCTTCCGCTGAAATCGAGCAAATCGTCCAGTTCGTTGTCCACTATCGCAAACAACAACAATAACAACAACAACACCAGCAGCAGTAGTAGTGCAGCGGCATCGTCGGCAAAGAGGGGAGGTCTGCTGAATTTGCCAATGCCACCGATGGTGCCTGGAAGTGAAGAGTTGAGCGGCGACGAGGAAATTGGCAGTCCGTCGGATATCGGGAAAGACTCATCTCCGACGGATGGTAGTACGAAGGAGAAGTCGAAACCGAAACGTCCGACGATTTTGAATCGTCGCGGTTCGCGAGCCAATGTTCGCGATTGGGGCGAGCGGTGCGTCGATGTTTTCGAGGTTATTGCTCAAATAGGCGAAGGTACTTATGGGCAGGTACGTACATTCTTCATGTTGTCCACATTCCCTGTCCGGCATGGTTTCAACACATTTTTCTTGTTCCCTTTGCAGGTGTACAAGGCTCGTGATAATCACACCAATGAATATGTTGCTCTCAAAAAGGTGCGTCTGGAGAACGAAAAGGAAGGTTTCCCCATAACGGCGGTGCGCGAAATTAAAATTCTGCGTCAACTGAATCATAGAAACATTGTTAATCTTAGAGAGATAGTTACTGATAAGCAAGATGCCTTAGAATTTCGAAAGGATAAAGGTTCCTTCTATTTAGTATTTGAGTATATGGATCACGATTTGATGGGACTGCTCGAGTCGGGTATGGTGGACTTTAACGAGGAGAACAATGCCAGCATCATGCGACAATTGATGGATGGCCTCAACTACTGCCATAAGAAAAATTTCCTGCATCGCGACATAAAATGTTCAAATATTCTCATGAATAACAGGTGGGTAACGAAATAATCAGCGAATTAATGCCAATCTAAAATTTATCTATTTTATGTGGTATTTTCCATAGGGGCGAAGTAAAACTCGCTGATTTCGGTCTGGCGCGATTGTACAATGCTGACGATCGTGAACGGCCGTATACGAACAAAGTTATTACGCTATGGTATCGCCCGCCCGAGTTGCTATTGGGCGAGGAGCGCTACGGACCGGCCATCGACGTATGGAGCTGTGGATGCATTTTGGGCGAGCTGTTTCTGAAACGACCGCTGTTTCAAGCCAACTTTGAAATGCAACAGTTGGAAACAATTTCGCGAACTTGTGGCACTCCTACGCCGGCCGTATGGCCATCGGTTATTCGATTGCCGCTTTTCTTGACGCTTAAACCAAAAAAGCCACATCGACGTCGTTTGCGAGAAGATTTCGAATTTATGCCACCGTCGGCTTTGGATTTGTTGGATAAAATGCTGGAATTGGATCCAGAGAAGCGGATAACGGCCGAGGATGCATTGAAATCGCCATGGTTAAAGAATGTCGTTCCTGAGAGGTGAGTATTTCTTTTTCTTTGCTATCGCAACTACAAAAACAATAGAAAATGCTGCGGAAACAAGTTGAAAGCAGAGTTTTTGAGTAGGCTGTAAGAAAATTCAATAATTCGGTTCCGGGGAATGTTAGCAGGCTGGCGATCGGTTAAAAAGTATTTTTCGGAAGTACCTATGTTTAGAAATTCCTTGATGCAAGTTGCACATGAACACACTCAAACAGAGACTCTTGATTGTTTTACTCAGACCGTGTCTCCCCATCACCACAGGGGTTTTACTCGAATAATGCGGGAAAATAACGCCCAGTGGAGAACATTAGGATTGGCCAGTGTTACACTTTTCTCTGCGGTCCTTGATGATCCCGATTGGGAGGGGTGTGTTTCGGACCGGGGACGACACGTCGGAACTCTCCGGCTAACTGATCCCGCGGAGACGGGCGTGGGCGCCACGCGTTTCAACGAATTCCGACGAGCCAACACGAAACGCGAAGAAGTTGACCCAGGGGGATGAAGGATATCGCCCCAATCCAAAACACACTCACACGACACTGATACCGCGTCTGGACAGCACTATTAAACCACTGCACCTGTAAAATTAATTGTCGAATCCCACCTTGCTTCACAAAACACAATATTTTAGACGTGTATATCTTATATTCTTTTCAAAAATACGTTATAAAATATATATTGCGCAATTCAGAACTCACGTATATCAACCAATCCACCTCTAATTGCTGTCTTGCTCGTCGCGGCCTTTGTCGACATCACCCTTCAATTCGTGTGGTCTGTTGGCTAACTCTCGGCTCAGTCCTCTCCGCCTTGGGGATATATTCTCGACCGCTAATACCTTTACTCGTATCCTTTCGCAGAATCGTCCTCACGGCTTGTAGGCTGGACTCGCAGCTTTTCTTCAATTCGGGGTAATCTCTGGATGGCCACGTATTGATCGCAAAACCACGGAGACAATTCCACTCTTGGTTACGTCGCCAAACTCACGAATCTCGACCGCTAGCGGGAACAATGATGCGACTCGCAATCACTCGATTTGGTTCACTCTGTCTCTAGGCAAGAAAGGAGAGTGACTCTGCAGCTTCGGACCCCTTTTATCCCCTCGGTTGAAAGCCGCCATTGCCTTGATTCCGCCATTACTTGCGGCTGAGCCGTGAACTAAACGATATAAGAAATGGTTATCATAACTTCCGCGTACCGGAAGTCGCCTCGATCTTTCCGTTCGGGTTTATGTCTATGCTTAGCATAAAGAGCAACATTATACTGTAGTTGAATTGGAAGTGAGCAACACTATACTGTGGTTGAATTTGTTTGTGAGCTTTAATACAATTATTGTTATTATGTATATAAATTTAATGAGAATAGCAATAGCTCGGTGGGACCGGGTGACATTTCGCCCCCTTCTTCGAGAAAGACGCGTTGTGGCTCTAAACGCCACGAAACACCGTTAATAATCAGAAGAGAAAATTCATGTGCAGTGATCTACGAAAATCCAAAACCTACAAATTCATGCTATAAACTAACTACTACATATTCCACCAAGCTACACTTGAAACTACATTTGCATTTCAGCAATAATTATTTAATTCATTTCTTTTATACTCTGTGGCCCGGCGCGGGGTTACGTGATATAATGTTTAAGGTCCTTTGAATGCCAAACGCCGCTAGGTTTTCCCTGCATATCTGCCAACTCGTAGGTCCACCGGGACAAAATTTTTCTAATAACAAACGGCCCTACATATTCAGGGGCCAATTTTGCAGAGAAGTACTGCGCGGCATCTGACATGACATGATTTCTTCGCCAAACCTTGTCATGCTCTTTGAATTCAATTTCACGACGTCGTAAATTATAACGACAAGTGCTTCTTTCTGCAGAACGTTTTAAACGACGAGCTACATCATCTCTAACTTTATTTAGTGCTTCTGCTCGAGAGTGAGGGTCAATTTTAACTTCGTCACACGGACACTGTGCCGTACCATGGAAAGTGTCCATTTCCCGACCAAATTGCATGAAATATGGCGTTGCCTTCATAGCTTCATGCCTATAAGTGCGTAGGGCGCAACCAATCTTGAATAACTCCACATCCCATTTCCTGTGGTCATCAGAAGCGTACGTACGCAACATCCTTTTGATGTTCTGATTTGTCCTCTCCACTGGATTCGCCTGTGGGTGGTAGAGGGCTGTGTAGGATATCTGGGAACCGTATGACTTGGCCAACGTACTCATTTCTCGACTACGGAATTGTACACCATTGTCACATACTATTATTCGTGGTACCCCAAATAAAAGAAATATATTATTTTCGAGGATCCTTGAAATCTCACAGGCGGTGGCTTTTCGCAATGGGTAAACCAACGCAAATTTACTGAAGTAGTCTAATACGGATAATATGAAAGTGTTGCCTTTTGTGGAGCGTGGGAGTGGTCCCACCAGGTCAATACTGATTACCTCCCAAGGTTTAGAAGCCTCACCCACTCGACTGACCATCAATCCAATTGGAAGTTTCCGGTCAACTTTATTAGCCTGGCATGGCTTACATTTGTTCACGTACGTCTTAATATCGGCTATCATTTTCGGCCAATAGTATTTTTGTGCCGCCCTGTGAAAGGTTCGGTCCACCCCCATGTGTCCTGCCTTAGGATCGTCATGACTGCTAAACAAGATCCGTGCACGGTCACATTTTGGCACTACCTGTCGCCATTCACAATTCCCAAGCTCGGGGTGTTTGTTTTTGACCTTTTTCCATAGTACACCTCCGCCAATCTTGAAGCTCGGAAATTTCTCAGGATTTTCCTTTACATCCTTCATTAGATTGGAGTACCAAGGGTCATCACCGCTTTCCAGAGCATTAACCAGTGGGACCGAGCGCGATAGCGCGTCCGGTACCAGATGCTCTTTCCCCTTTCGATGAATAACTTCGAATTCAAATTGTTGGAGGCGGACTGCCCAGCGCGCCAACTTGCCTCGAGGGTCCTTTAAATTGTTTAGCCATACCAAAGAGTGATGGTCGGTAACCACGCTGAACTTAGATCCTTCAATATAAGGTCTTAATTTCTCTACTGCCCATAGTACTGCCAGACACTCTTTCTCGGTCGTTGAGTATTTACGCTCCGTTTTAGTCAACGATCGGCTCAAGTAACTTACTACTTTTTCTCCTTCTTCAAACTCTTGGCATAAAACTGCCCCGAGTCCAAAATCAGAAGCGTCGGTTTGAATTATAAAGGGTTTAGTGTAATCTGGGCAGCTGAGTATCGGAGCTGACATTAATTTATGTTTGGCTTTAGAAAACGCCGTTTCGCATGATTCGCTCCATTTGAACTTTTTATTTTTCTTTAGAAGTTCATTCAGCGGCGCAACTAAGGTGGAATAATCGGGTATAAAACGCCTGTACCACGAAAGCATACCTAGAAACTGTCTAATTCCCTTGGTGTTCTTTGGTTGAGGGATTTTTTCGATTGCCATTACTTTTTCGGGGTCCACGTTCAAGCCCTCTTCGTTTATGACATATCCCAAATACTTTAGCTGAGTTTTACAAAATTCACATTTTTCCGTGGACAGCTTCAAATTGGCTGCCCGAAGTCTTTCAAAAATTTCACTCAGTATTGATAAATGCTTCTCAAATGTTTTGGTTACAACGATAATATCGTCAAGATATGTAAACACATTTGGTTCAAGTTCCGGCCCTAGAACTTGGTCAATGAGACGTTGCCAAGTAGCTGGTGCATTGTGCAGACCGAAGGGCATTCTCAAAAATTGGAATAAGCCGCGGCCTGGCACGGTAAAGGCGGTGAATTGTTTCGAATCATTGGCCATGGGAACCTGCCAATATGCTGATTTAATATCTAATGAGGAGAGGTATTTTGCATCCCTAAGCTTGTCTAAAGTCGCAGATACATATGGCAAAGGATAAGCATCCCGTTCGGAGACCTTATTCAGTTTTCTGTAGTCAACACAAAACCGATAGGACCCGTCTTTTTTTTTAACTAGTAAAATGGGTGATGACCATGCACTAGATGATGGTTCTATCACTCCCAGTTTTAGCATATCATCCAGTTCGGCGTTAATACTCCGTTGTACTGCTGGCGATACCGGATAATATCTTTGTTTTATTGGTGCAGATGATGTTCGAATCTTATGCTGGACGAGATTAGTACAGCCAATCCCTTCACCAAGTGCCTTAAAACCATTTGTGATTAATAAATCTAAAGACTGCTCTTCAGCAGACGATAGGTTTTGTCGAGGTCTCAGGTGTGACATTGTAGATACTTGCGCGTTGAACTTGTTCCATTTCCAGCCAAACTTTGTTAAGTCTAATACAATTTCAAATTTTTGAATGAAGTCCACCCCAAGTATGAGTGCATCATCTGCTATACCTTCTACCACCAATAATTGAATATCTTTACTTTCCCTCTCCAGAGAAATTGTTGTTTCCAAAATTCCTATTATGTCAACATTATTTCCGTTAATAAGGCGAATATTTGGATCGGCTGTGTCTCCTAGACATGCTCCGCTATTCTTCAACATCTCCCACCCATTTTTCCCAATAACGGTGCATGTAGCCCCCGAGTCCACCAAACCTTGAAAAGTAATGCCCATTATATCCACCATAAGGTGTGGGCGGTTATCACCTTCTTTGGCAACTAATGGGTGACTAATGTCCGTTTGGGCTTTTGACATGGTGCTCACCTGCCCTCCTAGTGAGCACCCGCTACGTTTCCCGACACCATTTTACTTTCCTTAGGGTCATTGTACCCATTTGTACAAGTGGGGCAAGACGACCTTGTGGTACCCGTTTTACCACACCCAAAGCAACGTATTGAGCTAGGGCAATTTTTCGAGAAGTGACCATCTTTTTTGCAATTATAGCACCGCGTTTTTGCCACTTGTCCGGACGAGTCAGTACGCGGTGTTGACCTGTGGTCTGAATATGAATTTCGTGTGTTCGCCGTTGAAAGTGTGCTACGTGGTTCGTTTTTTATATTAGACTTATAAGCCAAGTCCGGCTCCAATGTTTTTGCCTCGGTGGGTGGTTTAAAAGACTCAACGGAAAGCTTAGTCGCTTCCAATTTTCTGCCATAAGCTATGAGCTCATCCAGCGAATTTGTTGGAAACAAGGACAATTGTACCTGATAGAAAGGGGCCATGTTTCGTCTTAAAATTTTTAATTTTTCGACTTCAGAGCAGGGAGTTGACAATCTTCGGAAAAGGCTTTCCATTGTAGCAATAAAAATGCTAAGTGTCTCTTCATAACCTTGAGTCCTTGTTCGTATTTCATCCCACAATCTTGAATCGTAATCAGCAGGCAAAAATTCGTCTTTTAATTCCTTGATAAGTGAATCCCAATTATTAATTACTGGTCTCTTCCCACGAAACCAAATAAGGGCCTTCCCCTCGAATAGTTCGGCAGCAGCTCTGAAAACTTGATTCTTGTCTAAGCCTCGTGCAACCCGGATCTCTTCTACCCTTTCTAGAAACCCACTTAAAGAGTATTGCCCTTCACCACTGAATTTGAGATTCCATTTAGCTAGATCGACTCTTTGTCCCCATTCTTGATTAAATTGCGGAATTTGTTTAGAACATGATGGTGTACACGTGTCAACATCTTCACTGTCTTTGTATTCCCCCTCTGCCTTCTCCGAAAGTATACCTAAAGCCAAAATTAATCTCGATCTTAATTCTTTGAATTTTGTCTCCTCTTCACCCTCCGGCTCCATTCTATTCAGGCGACGAAACCCATAATTAACTTTTGTCATAATTCGAAGGTACATATTTGATTGGTTATCACCGACAAAACTGCCAATTAGCTCCAATATTTCGGTCAGTTTTGTTTCCATTGCTTCAACGTCCTGTTGGAACGTAAAAGGATATTTTGTGTAGTGGAAAGAGGTGTTTGTGGATTCCTCTGCCCTCAATGCTATACGCAAGGTTTTTCGCATGTTATCCACCGTATCTGTAGGAATGCCTCTTATATCAAGCTCATAGCACAATTCATCCCTGCTCATTCGTGACACAAACATTCGTTTCATTTTGAGCACAGTTAATATTTACGATTATCGCGAATCAAAAGTAATGGATAATAATCCTTAAAGAAAAACCAAGACGAAATGAACGACGGCGAAGAGATTATGTGAACAAAAGAACCCTTGAAATATATTGAAAAAGAGCTGAAACCGAAAAATATTGCAAAAATTGTAAAGATATGAATTAAATTTATCACAATTCCAAAATTACGCACAGTAATTCACTAATTACAGGACAAATGAAACAGGGATAATGCAAACTTTACACGTGGCTACTTATTACCGCTACTAGTTACCGCTATCTACAATGGTACCACAATTTTTCAACCAAGTCCCGCACAGAAAAGTCGAAAATCAATAAACCAGCACGTTGGGCGCCACTGTTACACTTTTCTCTGCGGTCCTTGATGATCCCGATTGGGAGGGGTGTGTTTCGGACCGGGGACGACACGTCGGAACTCTCCGGCTAACTGATCCCGCGGAGACGGGCGTGGGCGCCACGCGTTTCAACGAATTCCGACGAGCCAACACGAAACGCGAAGAAGTTGACCCAGGGGGATGAAGGATATCGCCCCAATCCAAAACACACTCACACGACACTGATACCGCGTCTGGACAGCACTATTAAACCACTGCACCTGTAAAATTAATTGTCGAATCCCACCTTGCTTCACAAAACACAATATTTTAGACGTGTATATCTTATATTCTTTTCAAAAATACGTTATAAAATATATATTGCGCAATTCAGAACTCACGTATATCAACCAATCCACCTCTAATTGCTGTCTTGCTCGTCGCGGCCTTTGTCGACATCACCCTTCAATTCGTGTGGTCTGTTGGCTAACTCTCGGCTCAGTCCTCTCCGCCTTGGGGATATATTCTCGACCGCTAATACCTTTACTCGTATCCTTTCGCAGAATCGTCCTCACGGCTTGTAGGCTGGACTCGCAGCTTTTCTTCAATTCGGGGTAATCTCTGGATGGCCACGTATTGATCGCAAAACCACGGAGACAATTCCACTCTTGGTTACGTCGCCAAACTCACGAATCTCGACCGCTAGCGGGAACAATGATGCGACTCGCAATCACTCGATTTGGTTCACTCTGTCTCTAGGCAAGAAAGGAGAGTGACTCTGCAGCTTCGGACCCCTTTTATCCCCTCGGTTGAAAGCCGCCATTGCCTTGATTCCGCCATTACTTGCGGCTGAGCCGTGAACTAAACGATATAAGAAATGGTTATCATAACTTCCGCGTACCGGAAGTCGCCTCGATCTTTCCGTTCGGGTTTATGTCTATGCTTAGCATAAAGAGCAACATTATACTGTAGTTGAATTGGAAGTGAGCAACACTATACTGTGGTTGAATTTGTTTGTGAGCTTTAATACAATTATTGTTATTATGTATATAAATTTAATGAGAATAGCAATAGCTCGGTGGGACCGGGTGACACCAGGGCCGTTCGACCTATGAAACTCCTCCTGCATAGCTAAGGGTCCGCAGTTTTGCCACAACTTGAACAGATATAGGAATTGGCCCGGGCTTTTCGACCTGTATCTCCTTCCTTACGGATCACCATCCGTACACGATCATGTGTGAATCCAAAAATGAATATTTATGTCGCCATTATGCCCGGCCATTGTGAACTGAGGCTATTTTTGTTGATTTGCGGTTTTGGTGAGGGTCAGGTGATAGCTGGAGGACGAAGGAAAATCTTGCTAAGTGTTAATTAGTTTAGTTCTGTCCTGTTAGTTCGTCCAAGGTCAGATCCGTTTTTTTAATAGAGGGGATTATTAAGGTCGGGAACTGACATAATCTGTTTTCGTCAGAGCTCTCCCTATAATTATACTTGTTCTAGCCACGTTTTTGAAACTTGTAATGACATAAAGAATGTCTTCGGTATCCTTTTGAACAAGGAAGCTCGCCAATCTCTTATAGAGTGGAAGCATATTTCCATCGAATAATAACTGGCAGATTCAAGTCCAGAGCAAGAAACGTCACTATAATTCAGTGCTGAGTCAGCCGACCAGCATGCCAAGGACGCCTTTTACCGCCTGCTTGGTGATACCTTTGATAAGGCTCTCACAAATCGGGTCTGACAATGTTGAATTGGAAGATCTAATGAGCAATCACGGTCTGAATGTGTGGAACGACAATAATGAGTTGTTCGTGGAGTTTTGTAACTCTCGTCAGCTTGTCATTGGCGGCATCCTGTTCAAACACAATCCTTGCCATTTAGCAACATGGGTATCCCCAGATGGCCGAAAAGAGAGCCAAATTGACCATATAGCCGTTTCAAAACATGGAGGAATTGTCTCATGGACGTCGGGGCAAAACGTGGGGTCGGAGTAGGCAACGATGACCAACTTGTCTGATGTCTGCCCAGGATCACCTACATCAGGAGACACATTTGATGCCAATACGTGACCACAATCGTCTACTCACAAAACAATATTTAGTAGGTTGTTATCGAGAGGATCATCCTCACCGTGACCTTATGGACAAAATTCCCCCTCCACGCAACATCAAACGTGGCCTTCGTGACCTTGAGAGAGAGGTCCAGGGTTACAAAAGGGATCCTTTCGATGAAGATTCATACCGGGCTGCCATTGCTATGATTCACACTGAGCAAGTGAGTCGGTCTATTGCGAGTTTAGGTACGAACAGAGTCCTCTCAGCGCTCCCACCACCTATTTCGCCTGAGGAGATTAGGCTCCCGAGAGCCACCAGAGTGACTTTAGCCCAACTTCAGTCAGGCTTCTGCACACGCCTCAATGCGTATCTATCTCGCATAGACCCAATTATACAAAACATATGCCCAAATTGCGCTGGCACGCCACACGATGTGGCCAATTTATTTCAATGCTCAGCTGCACCCACTAATCTCACCCCCGCTCACTATGGGAAAATCCCATTGCAGCTGCCACGTTTTTGTCCCTGGAGATTACGGACGAAGAATGACCAACTTGTCATCGCAAAAATTAGCTTGCGGACCGCTGCAATTCATCGCACACAAAACGAGCGGGTATTGCTACGATTCAATGTGCAAAAGCTTAAAAAACCGTCAACAATACGTGCAGTTTCTAGCACATTGCACGAGATAGCTAATGCACAAACACCAGATGCTCATCCAGTTGATGATATATGGAACATCGTGAAGGACGCTTTTATATCGTGTGGCGAAACATTTGTGGGCAGACTTCAGCTAGGTGGGATACCATTTATCAGCCACGATAAATGGTCTCTAATAACTGCACGGAAGAGAATTAAAGCGCAACTAATCTCGGCTACTGACAGTACAGTCAAGCAACAACTGAGGACCTAGTACAGTTCTTTCCCAAAAAGAGAGCAGAGAAGCGTAAGACGTGATAAACGCAACAACATCAATGCGTTAGCGTTGGAGGCAGAAGCGGCGGCTTACCGTGGTGACAGTGGGTTCATTTACAAGCTCATAAAGTCACTGACTGGCTAATCTTTTACTCATGAGCATCCTGTGAAAGATAAAGAGGGGTCTCTGCTAGTCGCAGACGAACAACAACTGCGCCGTTGGAGAGAGCATTTCATGCGGGTCCTTAACAACAACTTGACCCTTCAAGCCCACCACCACTAGAAGCAGTAAGACCATCCAAGCTGGAAATAACTAAGGCCCTTCAATCATTAGAAGGTGGTCAAAGCCCCGGGGGCAGACGGTATCCCCATGGAACTTTTGAAAGCTGATATCAACGCTACAGCGAATATTCTCATTCCCCTGATCCAAGAGTTTTGGACAACCAAGACTCTCCCTCAAGAATGGAAGAAGGGTGTCATCATTAAAATTCCTATGAAAGGAAATCTCAAGGATTGTATTAATTGGCGTGGAATCTATCTCCTCCCTGCAGTCTCCAAACTGATACCCAAAATAATCTTGGACCGGATCAAGAAAATGGTCGACTGCACTCTGAACAATGAACAAGCTGGTTTTCGTGAGGGTTTCTCATGTAGCGATCACATCAACACCCTCTAAATTATAATTGAACAATCCGCTGAATCTAGATCCCTGTTATATCTGATGTTCATTGACTTTGACCGGGCTTATATCTGAACAGCGTATAAGTAGGAGTAGGAGAGAAACTTGACAGTGACAGCGGATGGTGGGGTCGATATAAAGTCGCGCAATAAAGCCCGAGCAGTATTTATCAGTTTGACTCCTCCCTGGCAAAACCACAAAATTTCCTGGAATACCAAATTAAGTATCTTCGAAAGCAATGTAAAATCTGGCTTTGATTACTTCGCTAGTATGCAATTGCTTTGGAACCGTCTTGGAAGTGTTGGTGCTATCTTTGAATCTTTGGACTTCCCTTTCCTTGTCCCTTAGCGAACGTCTTACGTGACATGGCGGTGAGGTTTTGTCTATAAGATCGTGGTTCGGGTGTTCACTATGGTAGCAACCAACAAGATATTGCTTAGAGAGCTCATGAGTTTTCAAATTTGGCAGCTTTGTCTCTTGGTGAAGGTGATCCTGAGATGTCATGCGTACACATCTAGTAATTGTATGCATCGCTGCATTCTGACATGTTTGAATCTGCTTCCATTGGGTGTCGCAGAGATTGTTCGTCCATATAGGTGCTGCATAATTTACCACAGAACGACCGATTGCTTTATATGTGCTAAGTAATGTCTCCTTTTCTGTTCCCCATTTGCTGCTAGCAAGAGATTTCGGAAACTTGTTCCTGGTCTTCATTTTGTCACGTTGGCGTGGTTGTTGAAAATGCCATGTTATCGATTGTGACGCTGAGGATTTTGGGGTGACGAACAGTGAGACTACGGTGTTGTTTACTTTGATGTCAAGCCGTAAGTTGTATTCGAAGTTGTACGTGGTAAAAAGCGTGGCCGAGGATTTGGGCGGTGATAGCTTCAGGTTCTTGCTGTTGAAGAAGATGTTGAGTGGTGGTACTATGCATTTTCCTAAAGCGCAGTTGGTGATTGGCGTGTTGTATGTGCGTAGCAAGAGTTTTATGTATCAGTGATTTCAGTATCTTTGCCACAGGAGATAAAAGCGTGATCGGGCGGTAGGATTCTCCTCAAGAGTGTTGTTTACCAGGTTTGGGTAATAAAATGATGCGGCCCCTCTTCCAAATCTTTGGTATGATGAATGTTGGAAGCGAAAGGTTAATCGTGGCAGTGATATACTCCATGTCCGACGTGTCAAGGTGTTTGAGCATTATCATTGCTATACCGTCCGAACCAAGCGCTTTTAAGCTTTCGCGCATTGGCGACTTCTATGGTGGTGATTTGAAAATGTTCATCTACCGTGCTGTTTCGGATGACTCATGTGATTTTGTGCTTGAGCCTATCCTTGGGCGGATGCTCGACATACTGTTTGTTAAATTGATTGGCGCATTTCATGTCGTCGCTTACGGTAGAGTTGCCAAACCTGATAGCGACCCTTCCTTGTGTTTTAGTGGGGTTTGATAGTCCTCTAACTGTACTCCATAGTTTGATCACACCTGTGGTGGTATTAAAATTTTGGAGGTGTCAGTGCCATTTACCTCTCCTGTGGTCATTGCCTAGTTTAACGATGGCTGCGTTAAGGTCACCAATGTGTGGATCACTTGGGTCTGCACTCCTTAGCTGATCCCTCTCTCTTGACTACCGTAACTCCTAGTAGAGTATGGTGCCCTGACGACTACCGTGTGTTGTGTAGTCGTCAACGTTACAAAGACAACTGAATTCGGAGTGTGATTCGGTTGTCAGCCGTACCACTTCCTAGTCGCATTATTAGTTTATTATTCTACGATAAGAACATCTCTTATCATCTTCTTCTGAATAATAAACTTGCGACGAGTCGTGCCGAGTTTAGAAACTCGTTTCTCTATGAGTGTCTATTTCACAGAGTGGCGACCGAACCATCACGGCCACAGAGCACGACTAATCTGATCCCTGGTTTTAGATAATTTTGCCGCAGATGTTGGCCTGAGGTAATGTTTTACGGCGACCTCCTCGAAATTACTAGCCAAAATAGGATAGCCAAAAAGGCGGAAGCGGCAGTGGATAGGTCACACACTTCGTAAAGAGCCTAAAAAACATTGCAAAACAGGTCCTAGACTGGGATCCTCAGGGAACCGATGCAAGCCGTCGTGTGGGACATGGAGACAAAAATACATGGAGACGGTCTGTAGAGGCAGAGGGAAAATCTATATGTAAATCGTGGGAACAGCTAAAGGCGATGGATGATAATAGGCAGAGGTGGAAAAAAATCGTAGTCAATGTCCTATGCCCCACATTAGGGATTAAAATGAACCAGAGAGAGAGAGAGAGAGGGAAAATCCCTGCACCGTGCTTGTGTTACCACTATAAAGTTGGATTCCGATTCTTGGTTTCTATTATTCAATTTCTAATTCATATTTTAAACAAGCAAGCATTATTCAATTTTTGGAAATCTATAAAATTTAAAAATATAAGATAAACTTGATATTGCTAAAAGCGTTTCTGGATGGAATCGGAAAAACATATCAAGAAACGCTGGCGCTATCAGGTATCACTGCCTCGACTCGAATACCATAAAGTATTTCACAGTACGCGTAATAAAGCCATGTGCAGTTCAAAGCAATGTTGCCTACAATGGAAGTCGGATTTCCTGCGGCACTGTCCCTACAACGACTGGTATTGAATTTGATTACCATTGCCTCGTATTCGACACGGGTTTGCAAGCAAATTTATCGCAACAAAACCGTGCGGAGTTCAAGGCAATTTTGCTTCGTGTTGTACACGAAAATGCATCTATAACTAATTGGAGCACGAGTGCCTCCTATTCGGCACGGGTTTGTAAACAAAGATATCGAAACAAACTCGTTCGTCGTTGAAGGCAATGATGGAATGTACTGTGCACTGGTTTTTTAATACGCATCCCGGAAGGAGATGATTCTATTTTACCAGTTGCTTAATGATCCATTTTATCGACGCTTTTTACTAAGTTTTTTTTTCGTTTTATTTTATTTCAGTATGCCGGCTCCTAAACTACCCACATGGCAAGACTGTCACGAGCTGTGGTTCAAAAAGCGACGAAAACAATTACGTGAACAACAAAATTTGCCACCGGGCAAGCCGCCTACAGGCGCAGCAGTGAAACCTGTCGGCGGCGGCGACGGTGATATTGCGTAGTGATGGACATTTGGATTTGCATCAAACAAATGGTAGTCATGCAAGCACCTACAACATCATGAATACCTATATGTATTTGAAATAAACAAAACATATACACACACACGCGAAATACACAAAAAAAATGAAATAAACAACATTAAAAATAGATTGAAAATTTTATATATATATTATTAATAATTATTAAAAATAATATAAGTTAAAACAATAGGTGTATAATATTTCACACAAATAAATAAAAAAAGCGCTAGTTAGTTATTACATAACGACTTGAATTATGTACGAAGAAATAAACAAACAAACATAAAAGAAGCAAGAATACTACTATGTAAATGGAAATATTAAGAGACTAAACAAAATGAGTGATTGGATGATTATATAATTCATAATGTAAATTATATTTGAAAAAAAAAAACAAGTAAAAACTAAAGACACAATCGCATCCGGCGGTGGATTATTAGAAAACGTTTTTATTAACGTCGATTTAATTATTTTTTTTTCTAGTTTTCCGATATGCATATTCGTTTTATTTTTCGGGAGAAGGAAGAATACATACATACTGCACCCACACAAAAGCAACGTTACATTTGATCTATATTATTACGATTTAAACATATGTATGTAATTCGTATTCGTCTCAACGTTTTTTTTTTTATTTAGAGCTGTAAACAAAGTTTTTATTAGTTTTTATGATATAAATACAAATTTTGTTGAATATGATTCGCATAAAATGATAATTCTTTTATTTGTCGTGGGAAATTAGGATTAATCATGAAAAAGAAGGTTGTTAATGTGAAAATGCTTCCCGATTGGAGCCGACAGTGTAAGTGATGCGTTCGACGTTCGTGCCAAGCTGAATCGCTCAATTTGAAACGAGACAATTGAGTTGAGGTTTCATCTTAGATTGGTTTTGGCTCGAATGTAATTGCTAGAGCTCCTCACACAGATACGACGAATCCAAGCTGAATGTCGCACAGGGTAAAATTTAAATCAATTCTTTGTGAGATTTAATGACGGCTTATCAATTTTCAGTTGTGGAAAATCACCGTCTTGTGTTTAGAAAAAAAAAACACAAGACGTCAGTTGAATTCATCTGAAATTTTGTGAAGTCGAAATTTTTGAAATTACATACATTGGGTTCATTATGTCTAAGTAAGGACTTAGAAGAATGTTTTTTTTTTGTTATTATGATTTTCATTTACAACTTTAACAGCCAATAGGTCAATACGATAGTTATTCACAATGGATTTCAACAAATTCATAAATCATATCCCAAAACAAACAAATACAAATAAACGACTTTCTTTTATGATTAATGTAAGAAAATCGTTACTATAAAATACATTACTAGAAAAAAGGAAAAAAGCAAATTATCACAATTAGTTTGTTTGAAATTAAAATAATTATATTGTTATACCACATAGGCCGCACGCGTACGAATGAATCGGGTAACAACATTTCTTGTTATTAAAGTTGTTTTCTTATTTTATAAATTAATTCTAAATGCATGATTTTTTCTTCCTATTTTTTTTTTGTGTGTTTTGATCGCAAACAATACGAACTTATTATCATTAATTGGAATGGACTTGCTAATTAGATAGAATGGACTGCGATAAAAACAAATACAAAACAACAAAAAAAACACTAAATATTAATAATAAAAAAAAAAAATAGAAACCTACAATGAAATATGTAATTTGTATAAAATGTAAATATAAAATGGGTAAAATGTTTGATACGACAAAAAAAAATGATAAGGTTACAGCAGATTGCGTATGGTCAATTGAGCGCATGGACTCGGATCAGGTTTTCGGATATATCCCACGACCACATACGAAATCACAAAGGACTGAAATGGTGCAGAAAAGTTAAAATTCACACTAGTTAGCGCATGGGTTATAATAATAAAAACACGATTATTTATGCAAGAGAAAAACATAACATCAAAAACAAATGGCGAAAAATCAAATGTGTATGAATAAAATCGATATGTATCAATAATGTTGTTTTGATTTGTTTTTCAATTTTTGATGTAGAATATGGCAGTGGAAATAGCGGCTAGTGTGTTCAGACGCGGTTTAGATGGTTGGTGACGTATACTAAGCGAAAGAAAGAACTCTTCTGTTTACTATTATGCTGCGCAAACACACGATATCTTTGTACGGATTTCTACGCACGCAGTACATACCCTATCAGACGTTAAAATGTACCCGGTGTTCTACGTAATTTAAAATATGTACTACTAGCAGGGCCGGATTTAGCCTCTATGGGGCCCCTGGGCAGTAACCAAATAACCGCCCTCCACCACTGGTTAAATTTGAAAGTAGTGTTATACACATGCTATGAAAAACGTTAGCTGTGCTGTGGTATGTGAGAAGAAAATTTCACATTTTTACGCAAGTGACCGATGTTATTTTGTTTGCTTGACAATATGGTGCTTCCGAGGAAAGGGGGCCAGGTGAAGGTCCATGGGTTTCGGACCCTTCCCGAAATTGTTTAAAAAGGCATTGAAATTCATTACATCGAATGTAAAGTTTCTTCAGAATGTTTGCTATATTCCACTTTCGGAAATTTTTCCCATTTTTGGTAGTTTTAGAAGTTATAAACGAATAACCTAACCTCGAAAACTAAAATTTTTCATTAGTGTCATGTGGAATGATTTTTTTATGTGTCTTCCCCTTTTTTGGTTTCTGAAGGAAAATTACATTTCGAAAATTTAAACTTAAAAATTGTGATTTTTTTTAACCTGTTCACACGACAGAAACATGTTACTGAAAATTTTATAGCTAGTGCATCATTTCTAATATCCCAAGTGTGGAGGTGTCCACCTGAAACCAAATTCTGGCTACATCCCAGTTGCTTCGCGGCTAATTTTAAGACAATAAATTAGTAATAGAAAACTCGAAAATGTGTGCTTGCTTTTACTAACTAGGGACACTGGGCCACACACGCAGAATGTGTGGGCGGCCTAGAGTTATTTAATATAGGTTCAGGAATTCCTTGATTGTTACAGGGATCTGGAGCGGAGAAGGTCGAAGCGAAACTAACTCCCAGAGCGAGGAGCGCTTTTTTGCTCGTCGAAGCGGAGTGGATCGACTTGTTTTTGAAAAAACTCGTCCATCTCCGAAATATTTTAAATAAAAACTATTTAATTGACATTTTAGCCTGATTTATTCCACTTTTAATTACATGTAAGATTTCTACAATATTCAAACGTTTGCGCTAAATTTCGTTAGCCATAATCTTTATTCATATCGTACAAAAGGATACTGTCAGAAGGGAAACATATGGCAAATTTGTTCGAGTGGTAGCAGAGCGATAAAATTCGGCCGCTCCGGATCCCTGATTATTGCACCCAAAAACTCCCCAAGGCTTCCAATTAAAATGGACACTGAAGTACTTGCTAGATCCTTTCCCTTGTTTAAGTTGACGCCATTGCTTTGCGAAAATACTTTCTACTTCTAGACTCACTGAACTACGCGCCACCAGTATAATACTCGGAATGAATGCTAAAAGAATTTTGCATGAAAGTTAAGTGCCAACTTTTGTAGATGACAAGAATTTTTTGTAGACTTTTTTCAATTTCAGTTAAGTGTTCGATTGGGCGCCCTGGAATATATCTAACTTGAGTAAATTTGAAAGATGAAATTAAAGTTTTTGTCTAATTATGTCAACTGCTCTAAGAGTTTCCAAAATCATACTTTCACAGAGTTTAAAACAAAGGGATACTTTCTAAAATTGCCGCCCCTCAGAATCTGCCGCCCCGGGCAGTTACCCAGGTTGCCCATTTGGGAAATCCGGCCCCGACTACTAGCGAAGCCAGCTACAGACTGGATTAGGCAATATTAAATGTTGAAAGCCATTTGAGATGTCAACACAGCCAACATGGCTACAACTTGTACAACTTATCATCGATACTGCATAACAACAGTTGGGGTTGGCTGCGATATCCCGTTTTCCAAAATCCCGACGTTCATTATCCTGCCATTTCAAAATCTCGCCAGTTAAAATTCTCAATTGAAATCCCGTGTAATCAAAAGCCCGCCAACTTAATATCACGCATATTCAATAACCCGCTAATTAAAAATAACGCTTTTCAATATCCCGTCATAGAAGGTAGGTTTTCTTTCGAAAATCGCCCGCACCCGCAGTTATGCGGCTAGTTGATTCTCGATTTTCAAAATCCCTGTTTGATAGTATTGTTCTGTAGCGGCTCAAGTATCATCTTGAGCGAAGAAATACAAATATTCAGAAAAAGATTTGACCTAAGTGAAAGTATCGCATTTACTGCTGGGAATCACACACATAACTATGTATATTGAATTTATTTGAACTGCACTGCAACCAATGGCTTGACGACTACAGTAAGCCAGCAGGTATTTTTGGGCAAATTAAATTCGACCGACGTCATGGTAGTAGGCGACATGAATGCCCGAGTTGGAAATGAGCAGCGAGCAGCCGATAGCGAATATAATGAACAATTCAGTTCGAAGAGCTGAAGATAGCATAATTAATGGTTACGAACGGAAAATGGTGGATTCTTTTGGTCTGCAGCTATTAAATGGATCCTCGAAAAGCGACAGAAATGGCGAATATAATGGGTACAATGGTCACACCGTGATCGATTTATGCCTGGCCGGATGGGACTGGCTGCCCTTCATTACGGTGGAACAAAAACAGTACTCCGATCATCACGACGATTGGGTTAGATTGTATCGGCAGTACGACAAGTAGAAAATGAATCTTTTGCCAAAAATAGTGTGGAACCAGGGAAGTAGTCAGAATCTCGTTTCGAGAAGAGTCTAACGTTCAATCAAGTTTTTTGCTTGAAGTTTTTATTAAAATCAGTCAAATAATTGCCTACGTGATTTGAGATTGCAAAATGTGGTGGAGAATATTTTTTTTCTTTTGTTTTCTTTTGTGTGCTGAGCTCGGAGATCGAATCTCGGCGTGGTCCAAAATGTCCGTACAAGTGCGGATAGGAAATATACAGTGCTTGCAACATTATATACACTCCGAAACTATATGCAATGCAACGTTGACTCGAAGTAGCCTATAAACGACTGAGTGAACGCACCAAGGGGTTACGGTACAGAGAAGAAGAAGAAGAACTCGAATCCGGAGCTTGCCACCAAAATTTCAGAAAACAGGCCCAAAACCGGGCTATAACTTTCAAACTGTACATTTATGCCCATCAACATCTTAGAGAAAACATGCTTGCGGGTCCATCGCGACATTAATCTTCAAAGTCCGTTAAGCGGTATCGCTTCAATTGATAGTCATTTATTTGAGTTTTTTTTTATGATTTTGACCCTGTTTCGCCACATAATTTTGGTTCGAAGCTACGGATTCGCACCCCAAAAAATATTAAAAACAAAAAAATATATCTCCACCACTTTCTGGTTTGCTTTTTTTGGAGGCAACAGAAAACTGCTCCTATCAATGGGTGAGGTTATAAAACACAACGTTCGCGCAACGTTCGCGCAACGTTGTGTTTTATAACCTCATCCAATGTCCACCAACACATAGATATATAACGTGCTTACTACACTATACTACATGATTCAAAATTGTTCCTATGATTTTGAAAGTTGCAAACTCCAAACTCTAGATATCAATAAGTACCGCAAGTACCGAGTAAACGACAGTCTAAACAATAAAACAAATGATTTGATACTAAATGCGACAATGAAAGGAAACGGTCATTTGCCTGGCTGCAACTGTTTAGAGAACAAAACGATTCATTCACAAGAAATATATACGTGCGAGTAAACCAGAAATTTAAATCGCTATGCAGGAAAAATTAGCGCGAATATTTCAAAATAACCCTCTAAACTTAATAGTTCCTAATGGAAGCGAGTTCGAGAGACTTCTGGAAAATATCGAAAGAAATCAACGGAGTGGATGCTTATTCGATTGGCAATGGTATAAATGTGGATCAACTCGAGAACTACTTTATTCAAATGCTGCAGAGCCATAACAGCGAGGATAGCATACAATTTGCTACATACACCTAATTGGAGGCATCTGGGACTTGACGTGAAGGACGAAGTAATAGCTGCGATTGCGAAGTGGAAAGACAGGAAAGCGACAGGAAGCGATAGAGTGCCCGCCAAATACTATAAATATGTGTCTGAAAACCATGTCGATATCCTTTGTAACGAGTTTAACAGGATGTTTGACACTACCGATGTTCTTGCTGAGTTCTGAAAGTCGATTATTTTCTCTATGTTCAAAAAGGGCGACGTGGACGAACCATCGTTCTACAGAGGAGGCTCATATCTAAATGCGTCTTAAAAAATGTTCACATCTATTCTGCAAAGGAGATTCGCCGAATGGTTAAACGACGGTTAGGTGAAAGTCAAGCTGGATTTCGAAAGCAGTTACTCTACGCATGACCACATCTTCGTACTATGCAACGGTGTACGATTTATTTTTAAACCAGTCTTTGTCGATTTTAAGGCTGCCTTCGATACAGTTGATCGTCTATCATTATTTTTCAAGTTTTACAACAATGGCATGAGCACAAAGTTCGGAAAAGTTTGGAGTAACTCTACGAAGATACACAAGCGATGGTGTAGAATGGAACACACCTTTTACCTTTCAAAAGCATTTAAAACGACGGTAAGCGTCCGCCAAGGATGCAAACTTAGTCCGGATGTTTTTGCTATTTGTGCATTTTTTTGACGGTATGCCAGGCGATGCAGAAGAGAAGCTTTTAGGACGATGATAAAAGGCCTGTTGCGGATGACATAGTCTTCTTCGCGGTGTCACCCGCTGCGACCTCCAGGAAATGATCGACCATCTGGAAACTCCAAGAAAACCTCGACAAATTAAAAATCATGATTTCATTCATTCATTCATCCCCACCACAAAAGTTTTTATGCCCCACAAAAACTGATACATGAGAGTTTCCGACTTAAGGTCTGGATAGACCTCGGGCGGAATGAGAATGAAATTTTTGTCCGCTGCGCTGCAATTTGCTCGATGAAAATGCAAACTTGCCGTAGTGGAACGGTGAAACATTTCGCAAATGCTGGGGAATTCCATAAGCTACAATCCGAAAATGGTTCCAAAATTTTTCTCGGCCATTTTATGTATTATTTTTCGATTCGCCGGTCATTAGATATTTTCCACGATGAAATGATCGGGGAATCGAAAAATAATATATGAAATGGCCAAGAAAAATGATGGAACCGTTTTCGGATTGTAACTTATGGAATTCCCTAGCATTTGCCACATATTCCACGACAGTAAATATGCATTTTCATTAATAAAATCGCAGCGGAACAAAATTTCATTCTTATTCCGCCTGAGGTCCAGGACTTTAAGCAGTAATCTCGTTGATCATCGAATGAATCTTTGTCGAACATACTCTTTGTCATCAGTTTAGGTTTGGAGACATAGTGGTGTCACCTATAAGGACCACACGGTCTATGGAGTCTAGGAAGTTCCATCTCGCCTTTCAGCCCTTCAGACTCCAGTGATTTTATCAATACGTTGTTATGAAGTCGAATGCGGATGCTCCTCTCTTCGTCCAGAAAATTCACTCTCCTTCAGAAACCAAAAACAGGGATTGCCACTGTAGCTGATTGGCTTATATTCGACTACCTCGAGTCCATCACCTTGATGGGTAGGGACGATCTGGTTACATGGGTATGTCCAAGCCCATCCCCGATGAAAGGCACTCATGCCGCAAGTAACCCTGCAGGACTCGAGTGCGACCGGGAGCATCAACTCCAGAAGGGTTTTGTATAGATCTACGCCACGGTGCGAGGCGTATCACCCATCCATACCAAGGATCTGTGCCGTTCAGATTCGTGGTGTCACATAAAAACCTCATCTGCCCCCTAGAATGCAGGCTCTGGCGCCCCTGGATATTAGATTGCCGCACTCCGTAACTAGTTAAGCCTGGAAGTATACGTAGACCAGGAGCATTCACATAAAAGTGTTAAGGGGGTGTATGTGATGCTAAAATCTTCATGAAATCTATTCGCAAAATATAAGTAACCCTTAATATAATTGAAAATCCATTGGTCCAGTGCAATGGACTCGCTCCTTCAGAAACCAAAACCCGGGATTGCAGATCTAGGTGATTGGTTTATATAACAAACTACAACAACATGGTGCCCAATGCCTTGATGAGCCATGGTCATCAATGGGCAGGGTTCACCCCCGAGACGCATTGGCAATTTTTCCTAACTAGCCTCTTCGAGATTTTACACGTTCGTTTACATCCGTGCCCTCTCCAGTTAGGAAACACTGCTAAACGTCATAAATACGACGACCAATATGCTTGACGATCCGAAAAAAGAGGGAGAAAAGGTAATGCCGTGCACCAGGGGAGCGTCAACGCCCGAAAAGATATTTGTACAGATCCACCGATCCACGCCATGGCCTAGCAACCATACCAGCGGTTACTCTGTGCTGGTCAATATCGCTATCGTCCTACAACTTGACTCGAATCAAAAATACATATATCACAAAGCACAACTTTTGCCATATCGCACATTTTTATAGATTTAAAGAACAGAAGTCCGTTACAAGTGCATTTGATTTCCTCCTGAGAATGTGCGTTCAATGGCCATCTAACTTAACTATGCCGTGAATTGTACTCATCATCCCTGCAAACAATCGGTCAGCAGTCCCCTGCCGCGAGGAAAGGGGGGAAGAACAATTATGCGAGTATACGTGAGACACTCACACATAATAGCAATTCCATCTGCAAAACCGTCACCCCAGCTGCAAAACGTCAATTATGGTCGCGCGGTGCGTTTGTTTTTATTTCGTGTCGTTAGTGTTTGTTGACTACAGCGCAGAGGATGAAATCATAGAATTTTTCAGCGTTTTTGGGATGCTGTTGCGGATTTTAATTGTAAGTGTACTCTAATATCTACTTATTTTGTGAGTGTTATTTAAAAACCTTTCTTTTTGTTCGTAGATTACACTTCTATGTGGCACACAATGCAAAATTCTGCTGTGATGATTGGTAAATTTTGGTTTTCTCCTGTGGATTATTTTGTGTAAGTATGCAAGCAATTGTTAAAGAACAATTTTAATCGATTTATCTACATGATACATACATGTAAATAACGTATATTCTCTATACTTATTTCAGGAAATGGGACGCGAAAAATCTTTATGCAGCAGTCGACGCCGCATCGCGCATACACGACGAGACATTTTGTGGATAGTTTTAGATAGACTAAGTCATTATATTGTGCATGTAAATTTGATTGAGATAAATAAATATGTTCCTGAAAATAGTCTTTGAGTCTTAATTTAGCATTTTAAAATTACAGCTAATTGAATATGGGGAGCAAATGAACAACAGCGCACCCTGCATCTCATTCGTGAAAACAGAACCCCGCACTCCCCACGCACCGCTGCACACCTGTACACCATGTACGTGTGCTGTCAGAATTTTGCTTTGACAGTCGCTTACTTTAGTCCCGAACGCCGAACAACGGTCAGTGGTACAGTCAGCCCGCGAGTCAGGGGTACGTAGTCGACTATGTCAGCATGACATGGTTTGCAGGGATATGTTTGTGACATATCTGTCATTTGGTACCTATTGTTTGTTTTGTTAAGATTTCGCTTTCTGCTCATTTCTGCTAGTAAAAAGACAATTTTCTTAAGATTTTGTCAAATATATTAGTGGACTAGACTATGATTGATCTACAGTGAGGCAACCATGTATGCTGATGGTTACAAATACTGGCTGGGACGCAAAATAAACAATATCAGGTGAAGGGCTCTTTTTAACTAATTACCTTGGGAGTTTCTTCGTTTTCATTTCCTGATTTAGCTCTAACTGAAGGACCTCAAGAAACAGCTAACGTTGTCTTTAGAAATTCCGGCGATATTTCACCTACAATAGTCGGTGTCGCAAGACGCTTTACCATTTTCGAGTTAACAATAGTTACACAGGATTGGGATTTACCGAATAGAGAATCATTCAAATTTAGATAAAAAATTTCACTTCCTTTATAACATTTCCCATTTCTTCCTGTCTTTCTAGCTATTTTCGTTGTTCACGCTACGTTAGCACAAAATGTCCTGGCCGTTGTGTTAGTGAAGATGGCAACGTGCGTATAACAGCCGCTCACAATCACCCGCCCGAACCAGATCGGGCACTAGTGGAAAAATTTAGAAAAATTCTTACGCATCGTGCGGCCACCGAAAAGACTGAATTGTATGCAATTTATTGCGATGAAGCCACATCGCGACATTCAGATGCTGCCATGCTGTACACCTTCGAAGCAGCTCTGTCGACAATGCGTAAGGCACGCCGAAAACAGTTGCCACAAACGCCCAATTCCGTGGCAGATATCGTTCATATTCTGGACACATCAGATCTGTTTCGTGTCAACACCGGGTGCGACAAGGATTCTATTTATCAGAAGACAATCAAAGTGGAGGATGCCGTGTGCATGATTTTTATGCATCGTAAAACTGTTGACTTGTTCCCGCGTATCGATGAAATGCATGTTGACGGCACGGTCGAATTTAAACCGGAAAATTCATCCGCATATCATTTGATAACGTTTCATGCGGTTCAGCGCTATGTGGTAAGATCTTTTCAATTCGTCGCATTCAATGTGATCAACTTCAACTACATTTTATCTTCAGACTGCACCAATCGTCTATGCTCTCGTTACGGCCAAAACCAAATCAGCATGCACGGCCGTCTTTGCCTATCTGCGCGAAGAGCTGAACATTCTTCCAAACATGATAATGACCGATTTTGATGCAACTATGCAATCAAGTCTTGCGTATATATTTCCCGAATCAATTGTTAAAGGATGTTGGTTTCACTATATCGACGCCGTGTTGGCACAAATCCAAATATTGGGACTACAAAAGGACACCGAAAAAGGAATGGGTGCAAGTGCAATTCGCATGCTGCTCGTTGTGCCGTTGCTGCCTGCTGAATATATGTCACCCGGATTGGAATCACTCAAGAAATGGATGAAAGAGAAAAGCATATTCTCCGATGGCCTGTCGCGCCTATGCCAGTACGTCGAAATGGTTTGGCTACGCTCTATAGGTCCGGAAAAAATGTCAATTTTTGGCACGACTCGAGGCGTTTCGAATCATCAAAAGAATTTCAATAAAGAGCTTGCGGCTGTTATTGGCAACGGAAATCCGGCAATTTGGGAGATTTTGGGTAAGCAATTAACATATTACCATTCTTTTTAGATTGATTCAAATTTTTCTCTTTCATTCAGAATCAATCACACAACTGACTACAAAAACGTACGTAAAAGTCCGCAAGAAACTACGAACAGCCAAGACGGAACAGCCCAAATCAAATGCACCAAATTCAAATCCTACCAGTTTAGGTCCACCGGGAAATAAAAGACTGCAACGGAAAGCTGATTTATTCACAGAGAAAATCATATCCAACGCAACACAGCTATGGATCAAAACGCCCGTTCATCTTCGCAATCCTCTGCAATTTTTGCAATTGTGCAGTCATTGTATCAATGATAGCATCTATTTATCGAATCCAGTAAATACTCAAAGTTTGACAGATTCTATTCATCGAACTTCATCAGTCGCACACACTGTATCATCGGCATGGAACGTCGTTGAAACATCCTATCAGGAACACTCTATACAAAAACAATCGGATATCATTTGTCAAAGTGATCACTCGATCGTCGAGAAACAATCATTGCAATTGATTAGTCACGTTAATAGTTGCGAAAATGATTTACAAATTTGTCAAGACAACACTAACTCAACTTATTCAAATTTTGATTCCACACTTGCAAATGGAAATGTTTGGCAGGCCAACACGAATCCTCAGCCGTCATCATCGGAACCGCCACCTCTTGCCTTCTTTCCCGGTGTTAAACGTATTGTACAGAAACGAAGGTTGCCAATGCTATCGGAGCCTCCACCACTTATACCGATTGGTTCGAGTAGTATGGATACTAGGGCAAAATTGATGTGATGTAAATAGATAAATGAAAAAAAAAGTTTCAAGTTTTTAATTAATAAAAAAACAAAATTTATCTTACCTCGGGCTCAACCAACATTTTGTGATGAGGTGTTTTCGAAAACCTCAAAGGAAAACTAAATATTCGGCAGATTTTATTGCTATTGTTAGCGGCTTATGGAGCCCCCTGGCATAAAGGTGCCAACAGCCATTAAATGGCTATCATAGGACAGTAACAGGACAAACGAAGCATATGCTGTCCTACTAGCTCTGCCGGGACTACTGCTGAATCTAAATTCTAAAAAAAATCGAACAAAGGGGAAGAATTCTGATTCAAGCCATTCTAGGTGATAGGTCCTAATCCATACAATTTCTACATTGGTGTTGAATTTCTTGGTATAGAACTATTAAGCTTATGGAAATCAGTGGTAGTTAGGAGTACCCAGGCTTACAAAAATATTCTGCCTAATGTAATGCCTAAAATTAACGACATATTCCATGCAACCATTTTTAAATTTTAACAAGATAATGCCCCCATTCGTAAAGCAAGGCTGATAAAAGATTGGCTTCGAGACCAATTCATCAAGGTTATAGAGATACCGCCATACTTCCTAAATCTAAATTTCATCAAAAATGTTTGAGGATGGGTTACAAGAAAGATCTATGCTAGTAGATGACAGTTTAACAACACTGAAGAGCTTTTGTAAGCGATTAGGGGAACTTGGGAAGAAATTAACTTAAATTACCTTCAAAACCTATACAATTCTATCCCGAATAATTCTTTTTAGCTAAAATCACTTAACGGAAGTTCAACTTATTATTAGTAGCATTTTCCAAAACAATTTTGTATACCGTTATTTTGTGTTTTATTTCCTCTGGAACTATCCTAATGACTTTCACATTTGTACTGTTTTTAAGAATCATTGTAATAAAATCCTAACGGGACTCCGGCTCTGAGACCTTGTGTTATTGAAAGAAGAAGCAGGTTACCGAAAGTATTGTCACCAAGTTTGAAGAAAATACCGTTATCACTTTACGACATACAGCCATTTTCCAAGTTAAACTATCCTATTGATTGGGAGTGTATTTATGATTCATATGTGACCAACCCGAGCATTTTTTCAACATCATGATTTTCATAGGTGGGAGCATGTAATTTAAGCCTACCACAACAATTAAGGCTGTCGGTCGCAAAAATATTGCTTGAAAAACTTTTGATCCAAATTTTAAAAATACAATTGATGATCTTGTTCACGTTTTAACCATAAGCGGCACTTGCCATTCACATTCCGTTCAGCAAAAATGTTAGCCATGGAATGATCAAATACAAAAAGTAGATGTTCCTAAGGATCTCATAAAGGGAAATATGTAAGCTTTGAAAGATTAGGCGGAACGAGAGATGGCAGTATCTAATTATGTTACCGAATAATGCCACTTCACACTTGAATTTCCAGTTTTCGATATCAAAGGTTTGAGAACTTAGAATATTATCGTTTTGGAGACTACATTCACAGGACTTAATACTTTTGTATTTGGGCTACAGCGAAACCTACATTCTTACGCCTTCAAACATTACAGCAATTTTTTTTGCAGTGTAGGCATAGTATGTACAATAGTAAGATTTTTTTTACTGTGATCAGTGGACAGGGGAGGCGTTGGCAAGGGTCCCTCCCTGCCTCCCCTTGGCGACGCCCATGCTTCCTAGAATATCATAATGCATTCTTTACAGAATTTAAGCCCAATGGAAGGCTTCAAAAATTAGCTGCACCTCAAAATCTGTCCCGGGAAGTATATCAACTATTACGTAAGTACCCGGGAACTTATCTTCTGTACCATTTTACAATTTTTAGGAAAGAAGAAGAGGTGATAATTTACCGTACCCAAACGATCGGTAGAACTTTTTACTAGTCTTTTGTAAATCTTTTTCGGGTGCAACCTAAGACTGGTAACTGCGAACATAATGCCGCGTTGGGGTAATACATGCTTAGAATTGATTAAAGCTGATCGGCGATCTTAACAAACTATCACGTTTCTTCTTCTTCTTCGCAACCCCTTTTGGGACATGGTGCGTTCACTCAGCCGTTTATAGGCTACTACGAGTCAACGTTACATTGCATATAGAAGTTCAGAGTGTACATAATGTTGCAAGCACTATATATTTCCTGGACCACGCCGAGATTCGATCTCCGGACCTCTAGATTACTAGCATCGTAGAGTGCGACTTAACCAAGTGAGCCACAGAGCAATTTCTATGTCGAAATTCATGGGCAATCGCCGTATATTTTGTAGCGCTCGATTACTGTTGCCATTGCCAGCTGATTTCAATAATCAAGTACATAATTCGCTTCAAACGATCGTAACTTAAGCTCTTTACACACTATACAAGATTTTGCATAATCTTGAGATTTTACAAAATCTAGGCGAAAATCTACTAGATTTTCCATACATTTTCATAGATTTTGTACGGAGATTATAACCAAAATCTCGTAGATAATCTTTACAAAATCATGGTGAAGTGTGGTGAGCTTCGCATTTGACAATTCTACAGTAGAAGTCATCTCATCCATTTTCGCTTGGCACATGGTTTTGTACACAAAAGTGTGATGTTTTCACCTATCGACGAACATAAATCATTGACATAATTCCTATAAGATAGATTCTGCTTCTTGTTTTGACAAATTAATATAAATAACAGTTTGCATGAAATTGTCGGAGTTTGCAATTTAGACGGATTGTACTGTACTGTCAAGTCGTGGAACAAGATTACGACCATAGTGTGAACAGCATACGAGATTACATAATCTACGTAGATTTTGCGGCTATATGTGTAAAGGGCTTTAGTTTGTTAGAGAACTAATTTATGAAAGTAAGAAGTCAACCCATTTCAAGCGCATTATTTAAATAATGTTTTACGCAGTAAAAACCGAAAAAGTATATGCTCCAAAAGTATTTGATTTTTACTTCGGCAAGAGAGAAATTCATTTGGATAAATGAATGGAAGAAAAAGAAATGAGTAAACCGAAATACAAATGCCTGTGTCAGTGGCGTAAAGTACGGCGTTCCATGTGTTCATGGAACACGGGCCCCCAAGTCAAAATGGCCCCCAAAGGGCAAGAGCACAGAAACGTAGTCAAGTCGTAGCATCAGAAGTAGCGAACTAATACCGCCGATATATGCCTGCCACAGTTAAAGTGAAAACCTAAGCTATTGGCTAAAAATGTTGCCCCAAACATGTTCCTAGTTGACGAATTTCCTTTTAAAATTGACGAAATAACAGATCAACCTACCGAATTTCCATATCAAATTGACGAATTTCGAAGTTATGTGGACAATTTCCACCGAAAAAATGGTTGAATCTCTATTTTAAATTGACGAATTTAAAAATCAGATTCTCGATCACGACTTCCCATTACAAGGTTGTATTTGGCTAATGTTTATCCTATTGACCAATTTCTAAGTTAAATTGACGAATTTTAAAAGCATTATGAGAAATTTCCAGATCAAATTGGCGAATTCTCATTTCAAATTGACGAACTTCAAAATCATGTCGACGAATTTTCATTTGAACTACATATATGAGTTTCAAAATCAACTTGGTATATTTCCATACCGTATTGACGCATTTCCGTTACAACTTCAAGAATTTTCATTTCAGATTAATTCATTTCCATAACATATTGACGTATTTCCATTAAAAAAAACGAATTTAGGGGTAGTGTATTCATTACAAATTGGCAAATTTCAAAAACATTTTGACAAATCTTCATGTATATTTGTTGAATTTCCAAATCTTGTAAATCTTGTTGGCGAATTTTCATTTCAAATTAATGAAGTTCCATTGATTCTAATTGATGTATTTCTATGTCAAATTTGAGAATATCAATTTGAAATTGACAAATTCCCGATCAATCTTGACGAATTTCCAGATCGGATTGACGGTTTTCAATTTTAAATTGATCTTTGTTGCTCATTTTCAAAAAAAAAATGCCCTAAAAATGTATGATCCATGTCGGTACACGCACAACGCCGCAAAATAAAAAACTTTATCACAGCGCAAAGTTCAATGTAAGAGTGCAGAGTTGAATTTGAGGCCTATCCGATTTTTTCAATTGTTTTTTGTTGACACTTAAATCTTTTAAAATCCTTCTCAACTTTGAGCCTATATTATTATCTTATTATGAAAGGTGTTGCGTACGTTGAACAACAATTACTCCTATGTTTCCCCATTTTTTTCAAGCGTTAATAAAAAAGTTAAAGTAATAAACGATTTGATTTGTCTTACCCATAATGGTATGCATGAGCAATTGGTGTGAGCATAATAACATTCAATAAGATTGGTATACATAATTCTATCCATTATCTTCCGAAACCGTTTTTTTTTTGTGAACACTATCGTGTAAAATCAAAACGTTTGATCTCCTTATGGACTTCGTATAAATGTTCAGCTTCGTGAAACTTCAGCGTGCATTTCTTATTTCTTTCCTTTACTTCAAATAGCAAAAATAATTTTAAAGTTATTTATTCATTTATTAAAGTTTTAGCAAAATCTCAAAATTGGTTTCTCTTTGAAAATTCTGAAGAAAAAAAAATTGATAACGGTACTTTGAGAACTGGTAGATTTGCAAAGCTTAAAAAAGTTGTTTTAGTATATCTAGAAAAGGGTGAAATCAGTATTTAAAAGGTATCAAAATAACAAAAAATGCTTTTCCGTACCCTCAGACATACAGCTGAATCTTTGCTCTTTTTCTGCTTGAAAATCGTAAACCGGCGATTTTCAATTTCAGTATGATAATTTCCTTTTTATTATCTGATTTTTCCGCATTGATTAAATTTAAAATTCCAATTTTTAATTTATTCAGCATTCGAACAAAATTTAAGAATGGTTTTTATAAAAACTTACAATTTTGAAAATATAAGTGAATTGCAGTGCACGCACAGTTAGTTAACATTGGCGTCTGATCTTTATAAATACCTCAGGAAATCATTTTATATGATTCTAGCTAAACAATATTTAAAAACAAATTTTTATGTTTTCTCTTGCCCCATTTTAAAATTTAACTGACAAAAAAACAGAAAATGCCTTCAAACAACAAGCTTCTGTGTGAGATTACGCAGCTATGTATGGTTTAATTAACTTCAAAAAATCGGATCCAAATTTGCCGCCCCCTTAAAATCTGCCGCCCTAGGCTCCAGCCTACTGGTAAATCCACCACTGCAGGTAGCCGTAGGCTTATTGGGGCTGTGGTGCTTGAATTCTGTCCCGGCAATTCAGAGGTAGAGTGTCTTCTCTGCGGACTGAGCTACCGAAGTGAAAAAGTACCGTCAGATGACAATGTCCGATATGGGGATAAAAAAAGGAAAGTTCGACTGCATAAAGAAAGAGCCCCCGCTTTAACTTCGAATACAAAAAAAATGGAAAAACTCAACATAGAGGTGTTTCTTTTATTGGATTATTTATTTATTTAAAAAATAGTAAATAACATGAATGCTACAGACTATGTTTGAATTGCAGCGCTAGCAACTAAGGTCTTAGGCTAATTTTATTGGATTAGAATATATTGTGGAGTTCGCGAATATCATTTCGATAAAACAAACTAACTTACGCCACTGGCCTGTGTTAATAATAAACTCCAAGCTAGGGGACTAATCTAAATTCCAGTGTATTCCAAACATGACGTTCATGTTAGAAATACACTGAAACCTCGATTAGTCCTCTTAGCTTGGAGTTTATTATTAACGCGGGATTTAACACAAGGACAAGGCGACCCACACTAGCTTAATCCGACACTGACTTATATTAAAAATTATTGCTGTTTTTATTAATCTAGATCAGTATGGTCGCAACCTTTTTCAGTCTGGGCTATTTTTACGAGGTCTGAGGAATCTGACGCTCCCTTGGAAGATTTGTTTAGTTTTTTTTTGTATTTCGACTGAGAACTTCTTGTTTTGATTTACCCTAACTCCTAGTAGAGCATGGTGTGTTGACGACTACCGTGCGTGGTCGTCAACGATTCACAGAGAACTGAATTCGGAGTGTGATAAGGTTGTCAGTCATACCACTTCTAAGTCGCATTGTTGGTTTAGTATTCTACGATAAGAATATTTCTTATCATTTTCTGAATAATAAACTTGCGGCGGGTTATTCCTAGTTTGGAACCTCTATATCAGAGAGTGGCGACCGAACAATCACGGTCACAGAGCACGACTGAGAACTTAGGATCACATAATTCCTGCTAACCCACCTGCCATTTTTTATATGAAGTTTCGTTACCCAAAACTACATGATACAATAGTGTTACAACGGCTAAGAGCTACGAAAATGCCATTCGATTTAAGAGAAAAAAAGCTACAACAACAACAATAGCATTCAACCCAGAGCTAGTATGAAACTAAGAGATTACTCAAAGAGAATTACATATACTACGATATTATTTAACTGTTTTATGATTAAGTTGGATCAGCATTTGCTACGCAGTGTTGGGCTCACTTTCCGAAGATCATCCGTATCGTAAAAGTACATTGAACCTAGAAATACTTTTTGTGGAAAGGCTGGACACTGGCAGAGAAAGTGACGTTTCTTGTCCAGCGACAGTGATCGTAGTATAGTGGAGCAGACAGTGTAAAGTTTACTATTTTTTGGTGAAAGCATAGTGGACCGCGCAGAATGTGGGCGTGTACCAGTGACAAAAATGCCAATATTAAAAGCTCATTATATTTGTCAGTCCAAAGTTTATTGAACCCTCCACTGAAATGTTTTTTTCTAACTAAAGATTTTTTTATATACGATGAAGTTTTATTTAATGCACACTCTATATCTAAGATACAAATAAAATAGATGTCAACATAATACTTTTTTGGTAAAAGATGGTTTTATAAGTTCAATGATTTCTTCAAGCGCATCTAAGCTGGGGATTTGCACACATTTCATGAGGAGCTGCTTGGAATCCTATTAGAAATTAAAATAGCCAAATTATTAATACGCAAAACTACTTTTGAATATCCACGTGTTGAATACTTACTTGAACGGGAGCCACAATTGAAATTTTCCATGAAGCAAGGGGAACCAAACATGCGATAGCAAGATCCGTCAAAACCACAAGTTGGATTGGCCTCTCGACTGCATGCTCTCGGGCATTTTGGCGCGGCAGCAACAATCATGAATACTAAAAAAAATACGGAAATGATGTCACAATTAGAATCATACAAAATAATCATGAGAGATGAAACTTACCAACTGAGAATGCAACAAGATAGCGTACAATATCCATATTTAATAGTTTCCTTTTGAACGGTTGTTATTTGTCAGTTGTTAAAGAATTACTGTGAAAGTCGCCTTCTTTGGATGATTTTCAAACGAATTATGCACTTTTCAAACTCGAGCCGTTTGCTTATATACCCCCATTTGAAATATCAAAATAATATAATAAAAGCCAAAGCGATTGTCGTAAAAATGATAAACAAACTCCATAGTACAAGGCACTAGACTGAAACGCTTAAACTCGTTTTTCGCTTCGATATTATGCCGGCAATCCGTAGTATAATATGAATAAATTGAAATTGTCGCTATTCTGCACGATGAATGTTGCTGTTGCCATCCTATATGCCCAGTCAAAACTTCCCAATGGTTTGTTCGAGAAAATTATCGTATTCAAAACATAACAACTACAGGAAATGATATAAAGTATATTTTTCATAAAATTAAAAGATATCACACCCGTCTATAGCAATTAATATAGTTCCCGCGTTTGTCTTTGGTAAATCTTGTTTTGTTTTTCGAGTAACAGTTGCAGAGAAATGCATCGTTTTGAGCAACTTATTTTTAAATGAAAAATATTTTAAATATATTCAAAATATTGATTTGTTAAAAAAAATTAAAAATTTGTTATTTTTGTGGCCCAATTTTCATTAGTAGCTTTATCATGCACTATAGATTAATATGCACGATATTCGTCACTGCGATTTGCATCTGTTTGAGATTTTAATACATACCAACGTGAAGATGTTATCGATTTAGTAAAGTGCGTTAAAATCTTATATAGCTTTATCATGGACATAGGAGACGTCATGTATATCATGCTCTTAAAAATTGTCAGTTGTTGCTAATCGCTACTGGTTGAATGTAAAATAAATTTGTTAGCTTGTGCCGTTTAGAAAATTGTTGTCTTTTTAGTTAGTGATTTTTTATTTTAAATTGAAATAAGCTAAATAATGTGAAAACTATTTTAAATTCATTGATTATCCTACATAATCCTAAAGTAAAAAAAAAATAATTCAGTTCTAAGCAAAACAAAAACATATCAATCAAAAAGTTATAGTTCTGATATAGTTACATACTAACAACTTCCAACATCTACACGACTTATTCTGACCACAAAACATCTGATGCGATAATTTGAAAATTTCATTAAATCTTATGACGCCATAATCGTGCCATTTCAATCGGGAGTCAGTTGGTTTCCCCATTTCTTTAATATCCTCATTCTTAATGCTGAGCTCATTTCGTATGTTTTACTCTTCTGATATGCCTTTTCAGATTCAGACCTCATCATACATACCTCATCCGCATCCCAATACGGATGGACACCTTACCAGTGCCTCAATAAGAAACACACAGCAGCAGCGACAGCAGACTTTGTGGTGCATCTGTATATTCTTTCTTGACGTATTGCGTACAGGAGGGCAAGAAAAACAAAAAACTTAAGCGACTAACTTGAATACGTATATCTTTAACAAAAGTGCATGCATATGTATAGTGTTGTATACTCGCGTATGCGCGGAGCCGACTTTGAAACTGAAAAATTTCGTTAAAGGTAAAGATACACCTGTCTCGGCGACATGCGAACAATAAAAAGGAACGCGTGCATATGTAATTGAAGTATATTCGATGAAAAAAACTTGGGAGACGATTAAAAAATAAGTAAGGCAAAAAAATAGAGAAAAATTCGAGGATATCGAGCATCGAAGAAAGTGCCAGGTTGGAAGAGATTGAACGAAAATGAAAAAGAAAAATTTAATATCATGTTGAGTTGAGGGGAACACAAGGTGAACGATTTTTTACTTGAGTTGATTTTGGGTGTTACGTTACGCGTGGTTGACTTTTTTACTTTGGTTACGTATATACACGAATTTCGGATCTTATATACGACGCTTAAACGGTTTCTTCCCAAATGACATGCGTTCATGCATATATCTGAGGATGAGGATATAATCGAGGACTTGGAAAGAGGAACTGAAAATCGAGTCTCATTTGTCTTATTTCTCTGTACGGTGACTTGAAACGCGTGCTTAGCCACGTGCCGTGGCGCAATGGACCTCGCAGCCTCAGGTGGAATGTGCAGTGGTCTTTTGATCGGAAAACAAATATTATACAGAGGAGACGAATAATTTGATGCAGCTTGTGTTGAGACTGGTCCGGTCAAGAGACGCGATCTTGAGATGGAGTTATTATACCGCGTATAGAACTTATCAAAAATAATCGTAATCGAATGGAGAGGTTGACCTCTTCGGCTGCAACAGGTTGGGCAGGTGTGTACGGTTTTTAAAACGTTTAGGTGCTGGAAATCTTTGCATTCGCCCGCAGTTACATAGTGTCACAAATATAATCAGATGTTAGAGCCGTTTATCTATTGCTTCGGAAAATAAATATCGATTTATTTTTTTTTATTGGTGTTTTTGATTTTAGAAAAGTGTGGTTCCAAAGCGCTTTATGCTAAATTAAGAACTTAGACCATAATTTGCTCAATAATCGCAGGATACATCTGATGAAAATTGAAGAAGAAAAAACATTTGTTTATAAATATCTAATCTATTTAGATCTTGAAGACAAATGCGTATTGAGCAAAATATCAAAATATCGATATATGTATTTTGATTTTGATGGAAATTTCCACGATTTACACAAATGGCTTATGATGGCTTCCATTTGGCAGCTACTTACCATCTGCACTAGCTACCAAATGGAGGCTGATAATGACATAACCAAACTTTCATTTTGGAGGTTTTTTTTTAATTTAATGAACAAAATCGGACACTGCGAGTTTAAATTATTATTAGGCCATTATACAATTTCACACAAAAAATGAACCAAAGTTGCAAAATTGTCACTTTGAATTCGACAAGCCGGTATCAAAGTGTTAGCTAACATACACTAGTCGGCATATGTATTTTGACATCTGCAAGTCTTGAGCCCAGACACTAATTTTGTTTAACTAAAGCGAATAACGGTAATTTTTTTATAGTGAATATTAACAGCAATAATATGCTCACTATTTTGTCTGTTTGTTTTTTCGGATTCTCTCGCTATAAAGAGCAGAACAGATAGGGGCGTAATTCTGTTGCGGCATAAGTATTTTGACAATATATAAATCTTTAGTTGTAAACCAATTTTTCTGAAAAAAAATTAAAAAACATATTTTTATTGATTTTTGAGTTTATATTTTGAATTCCATGTAGAAAATGTGACCAGTGGCTTGAAACATGGGAAAAAATCTGAAATTCGTAGTTTGATTTGAGCCTCCGTAGAGGCGAACTTCAACACTAACTTAAATGTTACAGACGCTGCAATTTAATTCAATTTTATACACCACCAGACTGTTCATAATTAAACACCAAGGTCGAATAAGCGACAAGAATTAGAACACTATTTACTGCATCACAGAAAGGGGATGCGAATATTACCGAAAAATCTTCCAAATATTTATGGAAAATGACCAAATGAAACCAAAATAAATTATGAAGCAAACATGTTTTACTCAGAAAGAAATAACTGTAACTGTAACTTTTGGAAAAAAAGTTTTTTGGCCGAAAATTTGATCTTTATACATTTTTACAAACAAAAATCAATATTTAAAAAATACATGTCCGGTTTATATAGAAAAACGGATACCTGGTTATCCAAATGAATGCGGCAGTGGAGACTCTCTGTCATGATATGCTTACAATAGCCTAGGCCTAAGTTCAAGTTCTTTGTTTTCATGGCCCCGTCTTTCAATCGTCTTGATTTTTTGTATCATAATTCGGTTTAAATTTGCCTTCTTTTTAAAATTCTCCATTGTAGATTGCTCCGTACTCGCGGTTGATATTCGCTTTCTGGTACACAGCGACAAATGTGTTTTTTTTATTTATAAAACAGTTTACTGTATGGAAAAAATTCAATAGCAGTGTGTTCAATCTTTTAACCAGGACTAAGGCTTGCCTCTATCGATGCTCAAAACAAACTTCAAATTTCTGATTTTTTGTTTATGTTTGGAGCCACTGGTGATATTTTTTTACATGGAATTTAAAATAAGAAGCTCAAAAATTAATAAGAATGTATTTTGTCAATGAAATCTTGCGAAAAATAGGTGTGCATTCAAAGAGGTAATAATGACCCAATCTTTTCTCTATAGCATGGGAGTCTGAAATAAGAACAGAAAATATTAAGCGTCTTTATTGGCATTTATTTGTACTTTAATTTCCTTAAAAAAATTACCGTTATTTGCTTTAGGTAAACAAAATCAGTGTCGGGGAGCGAGAGTACGAGATGTCAAAATACATATGCCGACGAGTGTATGTCTCAGTTGCGACATTGAATATCGAAGCTGGACGGCCAACCAAATAACAATCAGTTTAGATGCAATGATAACTGTCAGTTGGCAGCCCGTATGGATACAGCTTTAGACAGGAAGCAGAATCATTATAACGAAAATTGAAAAAAATTCGGAATAGGACAGGTCCACATGTACCTGGTACGGCGTCCAGGGCAGTATTCGAATTGCCGTCCTCCGTAACTATAGTTAAACCTTGAACTAGAGCAATATAGCTTTTACCAAAACTTTTTTTTTAAATACGTTGGTCTCCGGCCGGCTCAAGGTAGGAATAGTGATTAATTAATAGATGAAATTCACGTAATAAAAAAATTTGGGGAGGCAAAACAACAGCCTAGGCTGATTCGTAAGATAAACTAATTCCTGAATCCAAGTTTGGGAGTTGTTATGTTGTCGTCCGTTGGTTCCCAACTGTTTTAACACTGCGACCTCCTAACATAAAAAAAGCAAATGAGTAGCTCGGGACAAAAAAAAAAACAAAAATGTCGCCTTAATATTGATTTATTCTCCGTTACCTACATGTTTAAATTGGCTGATAACGGTAAAAAAATCGGAGCGTCGAAATTTCACTTTTACTTTGTCGGAGATCAGGAGTCCGTTCCATAATTCACTCGTAGTCGTCTGTAGTCATCGCTAACTACCGTCAGAGTTGTGAGCAGTGTGAGAGAGTGAGACGGAAAGTGAATATGAGTAACTATTTTTAATCAGATCGTATATAAATGGAACGCGCTCCAGATAAATTTTCCAAAAAGTTTTTAAATTTTTTAATTTATAAACAAACAAAAACACCTAAAATGTGATGGAGACTTAGTTGTATGTCCTTAAGAGTTTCCAAAACTTTATTTTGGATTGGGATCCTTAGGAGGGTTTCCCTAAGAGAATAATTTCAATCATCATACTAAACTTTATTGGTTGTTGATGATTTGCGTTAACCAGCTCCCAACAGTGGCGTAGATAGCTTTTCGGAGAAGAGGGGGATCATTTTGCAAGATAACTTATACTTTTACGGTTATCAAATGTTGAATTTCAGAATAACAATTTCTGTATTTATTACACTTAAAATTTGTAGTTTTTTGGAGCAAATGTTGGTATGGCAATTTTGCCATACGATAAAAACAAAGTCCAGAAAATATTGCATCGATAATTTTGGCTTTTTTAGTACGTACAAATTTTCGCTTTTTTCAAAACACACCTGTTAACTTTAGACGTAATTAGCTTTTCTGTTCTTACACTTTTCCTTTCCCCATCCAGAAAGCTTCTTATTACTTATTAAGCCGTTGTTTCAAGAATTTTTTTTTGTCAATGGAAATTGGCCTAGTTTCGTTGAGGACCTCTAAGTAGAGTTCAACGATTGAAAAGGAATAGGCCTTTTATTTAAAAACGGATCTGGCGGCAAACAGTTTCTGATAAACTACGAAAACTTACAAAATCAAGCAAATTAAAAATAGAAATGAGAAATGACTTAAAAAGGCAAGTTTTTAGCATAAATTGTAAGTTTGGTACCGGAGATGGTAGATACGAGCAAAATTGTTACCGAGTAACGCGCACAGAATAAGTGCGCTCTTAATTACCCAGACTAATTAGACTTACATATTTGAACAGGCTGGCATACAATCTAAAATACTTGTGTCAGGTATGTCCGGATGATGAAATACGCGGTTAGCAAATGAAAAGACGGAGAATTCGAATAATAGATTTACAAACTTTATTATTGACACGATTATTACATTTACACGGGTTGTAGTCCGCTTGCTCCGACGGTTCGTTGACGACACATCACCGACTGTCGGGTCGTTAGGACAGGTTGCCGTTGTCGATCGAATGGTCACCAGCATTGCCAGGTGATACTTGCTATTGCTACAATTTTTTCCACTAAAACTCAAACATTAAAGGATTTTAGAAGACACCTTTGTACTAAAAATTCATGGGACAAAATGGTGCTCTTTTCAATCACTAGGCTTTTAGAGACGTTTTGGACTTTCACTGTTCGTACTAGAGATGTCATAAACCCGACGGTTAGTCCGAAAGCGGTACTTTCAGAACGGTTAACCAGGTTATTTTCGGGTATTCTCTCCTCCCGGATTGAATCCGGGCGGTTGTTTGTCCATCCGGTTAAAACCGGAAAAAAAATCTTTCAAAATTCATAATTTTTTTTCATATTTTCTTGATTTTTCAGTATGTAATTCTATTACTTGTCGCCTATGAAAATTTTCGTTTTCAAATTTCAGCCCTTAAACATAAAGAGTGTTCTCTTCTTACTTGTAGAACCACCTCTTCGTCAAATTAGCTCCGCTTGTATCTTTGATTTGATTTTGAATACCATACGAACACCAGCAATACGAGTGTGAATTACTAAAATTCCAAGCAAATCAGTGAAAGGACTCGGTTAACCGGAAAACCGGTACTTTAAGCCCGGTTCAAACCGGACGGTCTAACCGGCTTTGCAAGAGACCGAAAAACGACATCCCTAGTTCGTACGTGAACCTTTTCAGTGCTGCCTAGTTAATTTTCATAAATAGTTCAAGAACCGAATAAAATAAAGTCAGACCTAGTTAAGTCAGCGGAAAAAAAAGAAAAGAATAATGTTGATAAGCCCAATCAATAAAGGATTCTGAAAATTTGGAAGCAGTTTTGCAGCGTTTTCTCTTCATTTGCATTAGCTTTCCACTCTTTATAATCTTATGTATTGTATATTTCCCCATTGTATATTTCCCCATTGTATATTTCCCCAATGGAATTGCGAAATTGCGGAAGAGCACTCCGTGTTCCACCGAACCGTTGAACCTAGTGAACCGTTGAGCCGAACGGGGGGGGGGTGGATTGATCCCCCCCTTATCTACGCCACTGGCTCCCAATTTAATCTAATAATTTCTATTAAATCGAGAAACACACTCTGTAGAAGCAAGAACTCTCGTATACATGTACCAGAAATCAGCCGGTTTGCAATTTTGTCCGATTTAAATCACAACTCGCCTGTATGAATTGAACAACTTGACCGATTGAATTAAAAGAATTTCGTTTGGCAAAAAATGCTTTACAACTGTTTAGGGGTCATTGAGATGCATATCTAAAGTTTTACATTTTTACTTTGAATTGATCGAAGATTTTGACAATATAAATAAGAACAGATTATACTGAGGGCCGATTACTCTTATGTATCTAGTTGTTAATCATATCGGATAGACTAGACGCACACCACCTTCCGAAAGTTTGTACATTATATTGAATCAAATGTCTGCTTGCACGATGTTGGTCAATCTCTAGTTGTGGCATCATTGAAGTTGATAGAAAATAAAGTCAGCTTGACTGCAAAACTGCAGTCAGCTATGATAGAATGGGCCGAAAAACTTCATATCTGGGACAATTAGGTTGTGGTATGCTCTTACATATATACAAAATTAGAAAGGGCCGAGGAAGCGTCAGTACATAAGATAGGAAAATGTGGTGGAGAATTTTTAATTTGTTATTTTTTTATGCTTTTGGCGTGTTTAGCACGAATCTGCAGTTTTTCACTGAAATTTCCTTGTGGAACAGAGTCAAAATCGCGAAAAACTTTTGGGATTTTTCGTGATTTTGGCTCTGTTTTGTTATAAGCAATTTTGTGTAGGATGCTTCGGATTCGTGCTCAGCACCACAAAAAATGAAAGAAGCAAAAAAAAAATCTCCACCATAGTTTTGCAATTTCAAATCATCTAATGACCGACTATCTTTCCACTATAAAACATAAAACAAAAAAAAAAACACTTTTTTCTTCTACAAATACAAAACCCATGTCTCTTATTGGGATTCTTGAACTTGAACTCTTATGATAGGCGTTTCCCATGAGTCGTGGCAATGTTTAATTTGTATAACAATTTATTCTGACGTGAACATTGTCTCATACTTAAATAAATAAAGGATCAACATGATAAAATTTTAAATAAAATCACCGATAAAAAATGCAACAATACACAGTAAGCACATAAAATATTATTATGCATTTATGCACATTGTGTAATTGATAGCTTGGTAATTATTCCGTCTAGTGCACTCAATAAAATTACGTTACATTATTTTAAGGAATGGAATCATTCAATAATGTTAGCATTCACTATAAAAAGGCACCAAACTTCAAGAACTGCATTAACTTGACTAAGTGCATTCAATCAGTCAACATGAAAATTTTAATTGTATTCTGTATTTTTCTGTCAGGTAATATTTTTTGAATTGGTTCAATTATTTTAAATACACGAGTAATTTAATTTTATGTAGTTTTTGCCCTAACTGCAACGGCTGTTAAGTGTCCAGTTCCGTGTACAAGAGAATTCAATCCAACCTGTGGCTTCAACGGATCATGTTACAAAAAGTTTGGCTCACCATGCTTTATGGATATGCATAACTGCGAAAAGGATCAGTGTATGTTTGTTTTAAATGAAAAACAAAATAGAAAAATAAATTACAAATATGTTGATACTTATAGCTTTTGTTGCTGTACCACCGGGTAAGTGTGCCTCGCCGGAGCTTCGATGTCCCAACTAGGATCTAGGACGCGACTGTGGTGGAAATCTAATTGGAACAAAATATAGACAATGTGGAAACGAAAAGGAATAAATATAAATAAATATTTTAAGTAACAGCACAACAATGAGTTTTTCTTGATTTCCTAATATTGATTCGTACTAAAATTGAAAGGCAAATCCATACGCATATTATCCAGATGATGGCTATGTATTTACTATCAATTTATTAGAATCAAAAAAATGGAAACACCAACCACTTTGGTATAACTATAATATTTGAAGTATGCATGTCAAAATGCGGTTTATTTAGATACTGGCCTATGGACTGTTGTGAAGGAAACCCTTGACAATTATTATGTTACAAATACGAGGCGGAAGCATACACTTTTTATTAAGTTTTTCTTCTGATAATACAAGTACATAGGTACATATTTATGAAAAACAAAAAAAATCACTGTAGGGTCATAACCATAACGTTCACTATTACAACGAAAACAATGCAAATTAAATGGATATGTATTAACATTTCGTGGTGGAACAAGAAAACTAATTTAAATATAGAAATAATCTAGACGGCCGGCATAGCACTTCGGATTATTTTAAGAACTGGTTTGTTAAGTACTATAGATTCACACTTAACTCAGATTTGCCGAAATTGGTAGATCAATCGCTCTTCGCGAGCTGCAACGGTCAATAGCGTGTATTCCAAATTAATCACAGTCCCATTCAACACCTTGATTTCCGCAAACCGTTCGATTTGAGATGTGCACCCAATCTTAGTCACGTTCGCAACACCCTCGCCGTACAACACAGCAAAGAGCATTCAATGGGCACAAGATCATCATAATCTTATGCAAAAGTTGTTTATCAAAAACAATTTTTTCTATCAGTTTCAAATTACCAATTTCACTCAATTTAAAATTCGCAACAGCTGCCGGTCGAGAGGGGTGTGGACATAATAAGCAATCATATGAAAAGTTCACACGATGGATATTAGTCGTTCATGGTCAAGGCCGTATCATTTGCTCTATCAAACGCCTGACCACGATAACAACGCAATCGTATGAATATGAAGTGATGGTGTATAGCATTTCTTGGTCCGAATGTGCTCATGTTCATAATAGTTTCAATAAAAAATAAAAATTTATTGATCGATTTAATTTTATCTGTGTTAGTGACCAAATACCACTGTATAGTAAACAAAACGTAAAATCTGCAATTAAAAAACGGTGTTTTGCGTGAAACCTTGCTATTATAGTTTGCCTAGCAACAGCGTATTTGAGTTGTATAAAATTTTTATTTTGTTTACTGGTCAGTTATGCTTTGGATCGATGGAAAGTATTGTGCTATCATAATGGAAGGTCGACAAGTTATATTTTGGGTATGTGCAAGTTCAAAGACCTAGAGTAGAAGTTTCTGTATTTTTAGGAAAATATTTGTGTAAATTGTATTAAACGGAAGTAATCATAGTATGGTGCCAGACAATAATGATCTCATTTGATTTCGTTTTTCATAGGAAATGGCATTTACTCTGGAACTGGTGGAATCATTGATAAAATAGAAATTTCGAGAGTTATGATGAAGTAGAAGAAATGAAACGAGTTATGAATAATTTGTATTTACGGTGTACATTGTTGGGCCAACCGGCTGACAATTTTTCGCTTCTAGCTCTCATACACAATTTGCATATAAAATATTCGGTCGTTAATCTGAGACAAGTAGTATCTACGACGCTTAGTATATAAAATATGATTTGTGTTTTGTTATGATTTAGTTTTTTTTTTATTATTCGCACAGAGACTACGGAAAATTAACTAGTAGATATGTAAGGGTATAGATAGGATGGGAAATTAAAATGCATCTATCTATCTCTTCTGTTGTTAATATTGATACTCACTACAACTACGTCAAACAAATAAGTAGGCAAGGTTACTGTCTTAAGTCTTTCGTTTTTAATTTTTTTTATAATTACCTATAATGACTCAAATGTGCTTGGGTAATTTATGTTATTTATTATTTTTATTTAATTGGATAATTTTTAAACGCGCTCCTTTCTTTAAAAATATCTAAATTTTAACGATTATATTGTTTTGTCCCTTTTTTTCGGCTGGAGTGGTGGAGTTTGGTGTTTCTGGAAATGTTGTGGTTTTTCCAGAGAGTATAGTCAGACTAAAAAAACGGCAATTCAGTTTTAATTATATATAGATGGCAGTATATCGGATGAAGTTGGTAACGTCCGTTTCTGATCCAGATACTCCAGTAACCACTTGTGAATTTTAAAGAAGGTTTCACTTAAATCATTATTTTTTCGGTAAAATAGACGTTGATCCTAATTGGAGCGCAGTTTTGCTCAACTTAATCTCTGAGCGTTCATTGCTAGATTGAAAAACGATGGCGGACCGGAGGGAAGTAGTTTAGTTATTAGTATAGATAGAAGAAGAAGAAAATGTTATTTGGCATTGATTTATGACTGTTATGATGAATTTGGAAGATATTTTTTTTGTGGTTCCAAAAGTCTGTAATTGTTTGGATCTGATTACATTTACGTTGAACTTAAAATCAAAACGGGAAACATAGCTTATAAAATGTAATGCTCCTTCCGTCTCGCCAGATTACTACACAGCAAAAAATGCCGGGTTTTCGAGCAAGAAAATCTGATAGGATAAAAAAAAAAAACAAAATAATTTCGGTGTAAACATGCTGAAAATAACACCGCCATCAGGGGTTTTATTAAAAAAGAATCCGAAACGGACCAAATTCCTAAATTAAAACCTTTTTTGGACACATTGCAAAGAATATCCCATTTGGTATTGAGCATTACCCCTATCGGATCAATTCCGTAACATGTTAAATCAAATTATTGTGCTGGGCATTTTGTATCCACCGATCGGAGTGAATTTGGTGGTAGAGCGACGTCACATGTTGTAAAAATTACAAACTCCTTCAGTTAGTCTGGTTGGCTTAGTGGGTACAAATCATATAGGGTCCCGGGATCCAATCCCACTGTAGGTAGGTAAATTTATTATGCATTTTACAGCGTATGGAGGTAAATGATCCTAACCTTTAGAGAGGTTATACAAATCTCATTTATGAGTTACACTGTGAAAATTTTATTCCAAGAATATCGAGAATCACTCCTTTTGGTGTTAATGAAAGTATTCTTTTGAGTTCAAGTTATCACACCAAAAGGATAAAATCATTAGATTCGTTCGGAGTCTTTAGCAATACCTTGCTTCGAGTTTTATGCCAATATTATTCGATACGGATGGACACTATTCGACACCGATCCGGAGTGAAAATCACTCCGATTTTTTTTGCTGTGCACCTAGTCGACTGATCAAATCCATATTTGCCCCGTAATTTCTTGCTGGCAAATTTTTAAATGGAACATCAAATCCGTACCTAATTTGCGCATGATTATGCGAATAAAAAAAAGTGGCAAATTTTATTTTATGGAGAAGGAAAAGGAGTAATTAATTTTGCTCCCACTTCAATTTTAAATTCGAATAAAATGGAAGGAGCTCCAAATTTGCAAATGGAACATCAAAATGCCAGCGGGCCGTATGTTGGGCACTCCTGTCTAGTGTATATCGTCTCTATATTCTCTATCACTTAGCGAGAATAACTAGTGAACATGAGGCGGTGAGACTTTGAGTCGAATTACCTTTGGTAAAAACTTCAATGCTTGATCGTAGCAGAGCATAGCAATAACCTATCTGAGCAAATGCCTAAAACCCACTGCTCTAGCCGATATTGAAAGGGTTATCGTTCAGGTAAATAAGATGCTTTACACCCTCAACAACATCAAATATCCTTGACGTATACCACAAGAGCACGCCTCCTCGTGGATCCTTTCAACCGCCGAGGGGTTGAAAACGAACATGTGTATATACCAGCTAACACTTATTCTTTAGACTTGCTACATAAGCACACAATTCATATAAACTTTTTTAGAAGTACTGACTTAAAGACCGAAAAGATTAGCCATCATCAAAACTTAAAACCAACGGCGAAACGAACACTTGGAGAGCTCGTTAATGGTATCGGAATCGAATCGGATTAAAACTAACCCAACCTATTTTTTACAGCACAACTGTTGGCTCACTATGTACAGGATCGGGAGGTAACCGTAGTTTTAATCCGAATATGTTGATTGACGACCGAGAGCCCGATGGAAGCATTCTGTATGTGAGGACGTCCACCAGATGCTAGGCTTTCGGAATTGGAGGACAAGGTCGCGTGACCGCGACAATTGGAGGTTTTCAATCCAGGCGGCCAAGGCCCGACGTCGGGCTACCGTGCCATAAAGAAGAAGAAAGAAACGTAAATGTAAATTGTTTAAAACATCGAATTTTTTCATTGATTAATTTGTGATGAGTTGAAATTACACACAAATTAGTAACAGCCTTATTATTTTCAACAAAAATTCAAAACTGAAGTCCGCACATCACATATTTTTATTAGCACTTCATCATTATCAGTAAGCTCCAGTTGAAAAGAAAGTATTCTGAAAGCATACATTTTTAGGAAGATTTTTGTCTTGCGATCTGACAGACCCCGCCTCTTCATTTAGGAATGTAAAAACTACCTGAACCATCCGAGTGTTAAGAACCCATCTATCTATATAGTGTAGTTTTTTTTATATATTTAGATTTTGTTAGTCGGCGAAATTGATTTTTTTTTAATCTTAAAATGTTTGTAGCGGTCTGAGGGTTAAGATTTTGGGGATATGTCCAATACACCGTTTTGCTTTTAGAAATCGCATGAGGGGAATCATGTGGCAGTGTGTTTATCTAGTTTCCCGACATCCTGTATATCAATTTACATTTCTATTGCTACTTTCAGTGTTACTGTCTTAAATCTTTCGTTTTTTACATTGGACACATTTGAAATTATCTCTTGAAACCTCGCAGGCAAACGTTCAAGTGTTATTTAAAATACATATACTCGCAAGTCCAGTCAAACTATATATCGTAATCGTTCATCTGATTTATCAACGTCATCAATCTCGTGCGTCGCGCCGCTCCCTTGTAAAACAATCAACACAGCGAGCACATCTGCCTATCTCACAAAATTGCGTTCTAATTGAAAAAGAGCGATACAAATTCAAAAGTTGGTGTGCGCAATTAAGATAACGGACTGTGTGGACTTTTCAGTCATTGCACTCGTTGGTATCAAAAATCCTAAAGGTAGACCGCAAGTCATCCCATCCATGATCCTGTCTCGTGTACGACGCACGACCAGTTCATCAACATCGTGTCTGGTGTTTCCCTCTCGTTTTTGACCCGGTTTGAGCAATCCTTATTTTAAAAACATTTTAAAAATTGAACAGACACGCAAGAAGTTCTGTGCACCTATCCAGAGGTGAAGAGCCCACCTATAGCATTGCTGATAAATTTTATTCGAGGGAATTGTAACATTTTTGTGCCAGGAATTAGTAATCTGTTTTCGGCGCTGGTTTCTTCTGTAGGCATCATCCCTACATATACGACTAGGGGTGATGATCCCTTCTAACCGTCCACGACCGTCAGACCTCGATTATACGATGAAAATCGAAAAAATTCATCGTCAGAAGTGAATGGACATCAAACACATGTTCTTGCTGAGTTTTTTTTTGTTTCTTTCTTGATTTCATATTATCAGAGAGCGCACAACGCCACATGATCATTTTATGGTTGTGATGTGCCTTCATTCTGTATATCCTTGCAAATGGGCATGATAGAGGCACTCCGGTCGGAGTGACTCGTTCGCGCGGGGATATAAGAAATTGTGGATCGCAGAAGAACAACGAAAATTAAGTATGTATAGACAAAAAAAAAGAGTCACAGTTTTATTATAATCAGTGTTGCCAACTGGAAATTCAGAAAACGGCTAAATTTAGCCGGAAAACCGGCTATATTTTTTTCAAAAACTGCTAAAAATCCGGCTAAATAATTTGCAGCCAGAAAAACGGCCAAAAAATCGGCTAAATCATACAAAACAGTCACATTACGAAAAAATATAGTAAAAAACTGATTTTAAAAAATTTATTTCTTTTCTGGGGTACTACCCGTAAACTATGCTTTAGGCAGATTTCTTAGTTTTATTACATTTATGCTCCAATCGCTGCCATTACAGTCAAAATTTACTTTTGTTCGGAGTTAGATAACTTAACTAGTCAAAATTGTTGTATACAGGTACAATTTCTCGGTCAAGTCTATAACCACATTAGGCTCGAAATTTTGGAACATACAATTCGTAGAAGGAACGTCCAATGCGTAACTATGGGCAAGGGCAATCGCATTTATGTATGGATATCTTACTTTATATTTTAGGCCCAACACATATCCAAATCATCATGACGATAATACATCATGATGACGAAAGCTCGAAATTGGGGTGATACATATGCTTTCGTCATTAGACTTCGTCATTTACTTTTGACGTTTGTGTAAATGGTGAAAATGTCCTTCACAATTGCGATATTTTGATCAATATTCAGTTCAATAATTTGAGGACACCATTTTTTTAAAGAATTTGAATAGAAATGTGTACAATCATTATTGACTAAATGATGGTCCAAATGAGTAATTTGGAACTCATGCTAATGATGATAAATATGTGTGTCAAGCTTGTTATTCATTTTCAAATTTGAGCCCTTTATTTTATTTTCCATAGTTACGAAAGGGATATTCCATTGTTCTTTGGTGATATTACGCAATTACGAATTGATGATGATGCTCCAAATATACGAAATTGATGTTCCAAAATTATGAGCTTGGCCGGAAAATGGTATAGATTTATGGTAAATTTGTTGCTACAAACCCCAGAACAAAATGTAATGCATCTACGAAAATGTGTAGTTTCTATGAATCGTCAGACGTTGTGCAAGTAGCTTCACCAGTAAACTACAAAAATTAGATTTAATTTAAATTTAATTTTTGTAGTTTACTGGGCAAGCTACTTGCACAACGTTAGTGTTGACCACTACAAAGTTCCGGCGATATTATCAATATGTATGAATCGCGTTAAAAAGTTTTTACCCTTGTACTTAATCTGGCCTGATTACGTTATCTGTGGTAAAGAATTGACACAAAATGTTGAGGTACCCATATGCTCCAAGAATTGCTCAGTAAAGAATTTTATCTAAGAAACTGTCTTATACTTTGCAAATTATTCATCATATTGGTGGTTAGTAAATTACATGCTTAGACTAGGTACTAATATCGTCAGTTTACGTGAACCCCATTACCCTAAATTTATTGAAAAAAGTCAAGTCTCCGCGGCAAATTTTTCCCAGGAGACATAAATGACAGTTTTCTTCTAGGTGGACATAGTAGGTACTTACGCTAATACACGAAAATAAGTGTATGTAGAAATAATTTCACGGCGATTAATTATTTTGTTTGTGAATATTGAAAAATTTAATCTAGTTTCGAAATAAAATTCATAAAATAATTTTAGCCGGAAAAACGGTCGAAGAAAATCAATTCCGGCTAAAAATCCGGCCGGCCGGAATTAAAAATTTCTTCCGGCTAAACAGCACGGTTTCCGGCTAAATTTAGCCGGAAAACGGCTAAATTGGCAACACTGATTATAATGTATATAGGAATTCACCAAAATGAGGACAGTTGTGGGTTTTGAATGTCAGCCGGTTGGTTTGATGGCACAGAGGTTCCTTGTTGATGATGTATATATATTGTGCTTAGATTTTGGACTAGGATATGCCGTGCTTGAAGTTGGTCGACTCTAACATATCAGTCAGTAATTTATTTCCTAGTATATGTCGGGTTTATACGCAATCAGTCTAGGTAGACTATATAATTCCTGGGGGCTAGCAGCATCAGTTCTTTGGTCGCTCCCCCTATTTTCACCTGACTGAATTAGTAGTTTATTCTCATTAACTTTTTGTGGTGAAATTCTCCGAAAAGGACACCCGGTATAGGTATGTCATGTTTGACCTAAAAAGCAAGAATAACTTTTCTACTCTTCAACCCTGAATTGGAAATGGCAATCAGAAAAAAGCCACCGCGATTACAAATATGAACGTCAGCCGGTCTCTTGCCATGTCTGAAAAGAAAACATATTAAAGTGAGGGTGAGATGATCATTACTCCAAAGTACATAATACAAAGGGCTGTAAGAAGTGCAACGATCCTTAACAATTCACATAGAGTGTGCAGGGCACACGTACAACCATCCGTTATTTATGGCCCCTACAAACTATACCTTTCCCTATAAAGAAAAAAGCATCCAATTGAACGTCGTCAGTGGTTCGTGTGCTGCGTTTTATATTGGGTGCGGGTCATAAGTTATGTACACAAGACACAACACAGATACATACGTTTACATAGCTGAACGTGCAACAGTGCATTGCACCCTCAATTAAAAGCAAGAAGATACATATTATTTTGAGCAGGCAAATGGCTTCCTGATAGGCAAATTCAACGATCCCGTAGGTTCCGTATTCCGATACGGAGAATCTTCCCTTCCCTTTGAACGGGTACATGTATGTATATAATTTGGTCGTTAATCGTTATGAATTCCGGACACGAGTCATGTCATATGTGTATAGAAGCTCTTGAAAATTATACGGTTCAATTGCTTTATACATGTCACATTATTGGGGCAAAATAAGGGATATGACATAGTAATAATATCCATGTGTTCTAATATATATGATTATAATTTTGAGGTAAGTGGTTTCGAATTGCACAGCACATTTGGCACACTTTTTTTTACATATTATATGAAGGGGATATTTGTGAATTTTATGGTTGTGGAATTTTTGAGAATTCAGCTCTATAATATAGTAGCAGGCCAGGCCAGCTTTTAAAGCTAAATCATCAGTCAGTTTTCTAGCACCAGAGTCCAGGGGCGTACGCACGCAGAAATGTTATTTTGGGAGGGGTTTTAGCGAAAAAAATTGAGGTTGGTCGAGGAATCCAATACAAATGAGTATCCTAAAGCTGCTAAGCGCAGCCAAATCACTGTGCCAGAACATTACTGAGTTTGTTTACGCAACACCCCACGGTTTCAGTAATATGTATAGAATAACCTAAATCTCTTTTTAAATCTTAAACTTGGGAGAGAGGCTCCTTAGTCTAATTATGATAAGGCACTGAAGGACTTAATTCCAAATTAACTGACTCTCTTGGAAAATATTGAATTGATTTTTTTTTTGTATTGAATCGAATATTAATAATACTGAAAGAACAAAAATAGGCAAACTGTGAAGACGAGAGCTCTTTGGAAATGACCAGTATATGTGGATAAAGTACAGCTCTTCTGTTTTTAAATCGAATTTTTCGGATAACTTAGAAATTCGTGAGTACTCGTAGATATTTCTAAAATTTTGAAACGTGTAAGACAACGTAGCAGCTATATATATTTTTAATTAACACAAATTTAATCCTCTAATTTATTTGCGCCTTAATTTAAATCCCAAAAACCTCGTCACCTTGTCACTGTGCACATGCTTTATTTTCTGGTACACACTACTTCCTTTTCCATTTCAATTTCAGATTTCAGTTAGTAGAAAGTTGTAAAAGAAAATCGGTCTCTGATGCTGGTAAAATATTTTATAGTTAAGTTGATTTCTGGTACAGCGTTGCAGACTAAGTTTCGGAGTTTTGAAACTTACAAAATTTTTTTCGTATGAATTGTTTGCTTTTTGTTGTCAAAAGCTCTTTCTACATTTTTCATATTTTTGGATATCTACGCGAAACCCCCGAGAAATCTTCACGGAACGCTAGGGTACCGTTTGTTTGTTTATTTGTTTTCGAATTACTTCATAAGTCTATATATATTTCAATTTTGGAAGTTTTTACAATTTTTCTTATAGAAAATTTAGTTAAAAAAAATATTATAGCTTTGAGAGTTCGTATTAAATTCAAAAAAATACCAACAACTCGAGAGTAGAGGAAGTCAAGACTTGCTTGGCCATACGATAAATAACCTTTGGTGAAATTTTAGCTTAAAAAAGGAAAAAAGAATGTTGTTTTTAACTCAAACAATAAAGGATGCGCTCAAAAATTGGAAGCGGTTTTGCGTTTTCTTTCAGCAAAAAATGTTCCTAAAAGAAATGAAAAAATATTTGTGACCGAAGGGAGGGGGGTGATCCCTTGACCCCCCTTATCAACGCCACTGGGACCAACCAAGTCTGTGAGAACAGGAACATGAAAAAGGGTAATTACATAGTATAGTGTCGTTACTGGGTAATAGCACCATCACCCAACTTGTGGTAGCAGCCTAAATATTGATGGTCTTGGCCCCCTCCAGGACACGATCATGGCTGCGCCACTGGTGAATGGTAATAGGCAAGTATGTGAAGAAATTCAGGGGCCTTGCAACAAGTAATTTTAGAAGTTGTAATGAAAAGTGACGTTATTTAAGCAAATCTACAGTTTATGCACCTCCAGAGGCCTATTTACATTTTCTCTTTTGCAATTATTATTCAGCTAAAAATACCATGGATTCTATGGTCTTTAAAAAAATATTTTGATTAAAATTAGGAATAATGAAGCAAATGTTTTATACCGTTATGCAATCTAGAGAACATGCGCAAACTTTTAAAATTACTTCCCGCAGCAATGTTTTGTACAAATAAATAGATTGATAGAGCACTCTGTTGCCGTATAGTGCGAAAAGGAAATTTAAAAAATACTAAGATTTGCATTTACAATACGTCAACAATTTAACAAGGCGAGTTTCTTTAATTGCGTATAACTGTAAAAATACACTGAAATTTTGTTGATATTTTTTTCGTGGTGCGCACAATACACTTTCGGCTTGACGTTGACTTATGGCTATGGGACACCCTGTATATTTGAAGAGACTAAAACCGAAGAAACAACCGTATCGGAGGAAATGCGCTTAAATTATGCACGTAAAATGTATAAAACATCTGTTGATAACCGACTTCAAAATAGAAGAAATTTTACATAGAAAATTGCAACCTTTGAGTTTGTGAGAATTTCGTCAGTAAAAACATCATTTTTTCAACATTAGGTATGTATTACGTTTTTCACTGGAAAAATCATTTGCTTAAAACAAGAACAAAATACAATAAAAACAGCCATGACATTTTTTTTCCTGATTTAAGATGTATGTATTTTCTTGTTTCAAGAAAAGTTTTTCTGATTTAAGATGTTTTTCTTGTTCCAACAAAAGTTTTTGCTTAAAATAAAAAATAGGCATTATTTTAAGCAGAAACTTTTCTTGGAACAAGAAAGTACATATTAAATCAGAAAAACTATTCTTGGAACAAGAAAATACATCTTAAATCAGGAAAAATTATTCATTGGCTGTTTTTTATTGGATTTTTTTCTTGTTTTTAGCAAATGGTTTTGTTCAGTGTTTGTAAATTGTACCAGTATTTAGGGCCCCTGATAGCTATTTTCCTAATCATAAAAGAATAGGGAAATTGTATGAGCCCCTCCCGAATTGTGTTTATGAGGTCAATCTATAAATAAAAAATTAAACATAAAGAAACAATACCTACTTATTGTTTTAATTAAGTGAGAATTGAATCGGCTATTAACAGTAATTATTTTGTGTTTCCAGTAATCAACTAATACAAATAATTAAACTTTGTAAATGTTACCAATCTAACAATAAAAAATTAATATAATTTAAAATAAGTAGGTAAGTCTAAATCAGTGAGACAAAAGTCTTAAGTGCATTATTTACGCGCCGCAAGTACTTTCAACACTAGAATACCACTGCCAGACACATGCTGCTTAACACAATCTGAACGTCGGCAGCATACATTGTGCTCTTCTCTTTGGCTTCTACATGTTTTTGGCGCGTTTCACACACGTGCCTTATTCTACATATTTCTACATTCTCTGAAGACAACCCTTCTGGCAACATTTCGTTTGCTGTTTCACCCTCAGCGAAAAGTCATCGCCATGGTCAATTTAACACCAACAGAAATCCACGTGCTCTTTTTATCTGTGGGTCGCAATACAAAATCAACTCATTCAAGTATGCAACGGAATCACAATTCCCGCCCAAATGCTCTTCAGATACAAGATACTTTACGTTACGTAGAGTGGTGTGTCTATGGAGCCGCAATCACCGCTACACTCGACTGCATCTATTGCAGCTGCGCGACTCCGCCCGTTTTGATTCTTTCGATTGCCCAGTCCACCATTCTCGCGACGAGTGTGTGTTGTGCCACGCGCGTTTCGCGTGTGTATGCGTGTTAAGTTCTCACCTGCGCGCGTTTTGCTTCGATGCCAATCACTTCTTGCATCGTTGATTGTGGCCCGTGGTTGATATGAGTATGGTCTAGCAGCGCGATGGAGGAATTTCGTATGAGTTGTGTGTGAAGGCGGAGCCAAGTGATTGGTGTATTATGTGATTGGGAATGAGCTCTTATCTTTGGATTTTTTGTTGGAGTGGAATGTTTAGATTGTGTGTCTAGTCTAGTGTCTCGTTGTTCGTATAGACTGGATAGCGGTACATAGTTGAATAGTTGGTGATAGAAAAAGAAAATTAAAACAATCATAACACGTCGCTTTCGCTTCCTCGTAGCGTAGGGTGAATCGCAGAGACGACGACATATGGAGAGTCCGTTAAATTTTTTAAATGCGGAGGGCTTCCAATGTGCAACGAATTGTAACATCCAATTGCTGGCTGTCATTGTATTTTTCAGCCATCTGATATTATTTTGGGAATTAAATTTTGTTCTGTCCTGGTTACTGCATACCAAAGAAAACAGAGTTTTAGAATATTTAGGCTACTTGAGTTGCTTCGATTGATTGTGGTGAAAATAATAGTAGTCCACATGCTTCAAAGGAACTTCTTTCGAACCAGCAAATTAATTTCGTGACTGTTCATGTAACTAATACAAATTGACCCAAGCTACTTTTAGTTTCAAAATATTTCTGCTTGCATATAACATGCAGGGTTTCCAGCCCTCAGTAGCTGGAGATTTAAACATCTTATGATGATTTGTTTCCATAAATCAGTCTAAAAAAGGTTCCAGAGAAATTGTGTTGTGATTATATGTATATATAAAAAAAAAATCTGTTGAAAAAAAATTTAAAAACAATTTTTGGAGATATTTTTCACTTTTTTTTATAAATCAGCATATTTTTAATGTCATGAACAACATTTTGATAATGGAACCTTGCTTCTATCTATGGTACCTATATCTAATTCTTGCAAAATATGGAACAATTCATAAAATTTCACACTGTGGATGTAGGTACACATTTTGAAAATTTTATTGGAATTTTTAGAGTGGTTGATTATAAAATTTTGTAAAAACAATATGGATCTAGATCACCAAAGCGGACAAATTTGAAACATTGACCTTATCCTTTTGAAAATCATATGAGGTTATGACTAATTGACTTTTACGCATTTATTATGATAATGAATAATTTAGAACAAACCCCTGTTTTGTCCATTAACGCACGCTTTTTTTTCTTAATTTGTAATTTATAGCAAAAATTAAAAAAATCGAACCCGAAAACCTTCTTTTCGTTTTTTTTTAATTTTTGGAATGACTAGTACAAATAATAAACCGTTAAAATCGAAAAACTGACGAAAAAGATCGCGCGTATTTGAGACATACAATTAACTCGTCCTTTGGAGTACGAGGATCCTGCGGCCTTCAAAAAGCGGCTGGAAGCTTCTTTTTAGCGTTATAGGAGATTAGAAGACGGGTCTCCCCATCAGCTTGGTATTATATGTGAGTGATGAGCACGCAAAAATCAGACCGTATGTCTCACATACGCGCGAGCATCGGAAGGTTAACCGCTCTACCGAATGAGGTACCAGTTTATCTATTGCAATAAGCGAAACTAAGCTTTTAAATACGTAAAGAGAGGAGCTTTACTAACAACGCCCCAAACTATCAAGAGGTAAAGGCTAAACACGTGCAAGAAAGGTAATTTACCGTTAAAATGTAACAAAGGTCATTCTCGATTGTCATTTCTTAAAATATGGTTCTTACCATCTTTTTTAACAGAATTGATGTCGATTTAAACTGACGGGGAATCTTAATTTTTGCCGAAGATTTGAATTACGTACGTACCTACCAATTTGGCCTAGAATATTTTAAATTTTGCGAGCCTGCTGGATTATTGCTGAAAAAAATGCATACATACATTTATTGTTTTGCATTTTTTTTACAAAATGCTGCTAATTTGGGGCACATTTACATATATGTATAAATTTTTGCACTAGGACATTGACAAGGACATTGTCTACAAAAAATTTCAAATGCGACGCTTTCTTTATACACTTTGTTTTCATGTTGACTTTAGAGCCCTTTATCCTTCCAGTGCGGTTGCGCCACCATGCCCCTGACTAGCTCGTAGCTCTTCCATGAAATGATTTTATGCCCTCGTAGTGCTTTTTAAGCTCCATACAAGTTTCATATTCGAATTGTGATTTGAACGAAATAGATCACAATAAGATATCAATGGAAGTTCCAATTGATGGACCCAAGTCCAGAGGCAGACCGAAGAACACCTGGATGTGTCAAATGAAAAAGCAACAACAACGCATATTGGTCTCGGCGATGACACGACCTAAGATAGAGCTGCCTGGAGAAATATGCTGAGATATTACCGCCACAAGGGGCGATATGCCTACACCGCAGGTCGAGCAACGCGAAGCCATGAAGCGGTATGAAGAACGAGGCAAGGAAGAAGAAATCACAATAAAATCTGGTTTTGGTTGATAGCCGAAACAGATCTTATCGTCATCTATTGTTTCTTACATGAAGTGGCACCATCATTTATCAAAGTTTGAGAAAATTGGAGCTCAAAAAAAGACTGACTACTTCGTAACATTAATAAATATTTTTTAAATAAAAGGACGATTCATAATGCCATAATTTTTTTATTTCCGGCACTATAACGGGAATTTGAAAACTTGCTGTTTAAAAAATAAAATTAACCGGACGTATTTGGAGGTAACAATTGTGAGGGATTTGATTTGATTTCCCGGATGAAATCCTGGTTGCGCAATAGGTATTTTAGGTTTATCTAATGTTTTACAAAATTTTATAATTTGGAAACTCATACATACATATTTAAAAAAAAATATCAACAAAATTCTATACTCTAGTAAATTATGTCCAACACAACAACACGTCCGTACAACATATTGCATAAATCATAAAATAATCTAAAATAGCATTTAGGACAACTTTTTTTTATAATATTTTAACGAAATTTATGTTTCTTCTTGATTCTGGCACGAGCCAGAATGTTGTGCATATTTTTTTTTTAAATTTAACGTCGTAAAGTGCCGTCTGCCGCCTGTCAGACTTTTCTCCGTAAAAAAAAAAAAAAAATCCGTCTCAGATATTGCTACTGACTTTAGCGGCATCACTTGAAACCAGAAGCCTCAATGTTGGAGATTTGTCTCAGAGCTAAACTATCGAATGGACGTCTCCAGTGGCGTAACGTTTCTAAAATACCTTGTGTTCGAGATCGAAATGGGGGCCCCCACACAGTGTAATTTAAAATTAAACAAAACTGTTCCCGATTAGTACAGCCTGTAGTATATTAGGAAACAATTTTAAATTACATGTTAATACAATGTAAAAATGTAGTTTTATTCAGGACTATATTTATATTGATTTACACTATCGACAGGATATACGTACTCAAACCTCACGATTCAATCGAGTAAACGGGCCTTAGTTCAAATCGATGTTGCCGAAATGTTTGATCGTCACCAAGATGTTCACGTAGTTTATACAGATTTCTCGAAGGCATTAGATACGATATGTTTTCACAAACTTCTGACTAAACTCATAGCTTTAGACATTCCAATTTCATTGGTTAAATGGGTTTGTTCCTACCTTACAGATCGCACTGGACAAGTTAGTTTCAATAGTTGCATATCCGCTCCCCTCATTCCAACATCCGGTATCCCTCAACGCAGTGGCGGCTCCTCAGATGAGGCAACTGAGGCGGCGCCTCACCTTCATTTTCTTCGAGTTATACATTATAATTTATCACAAAACATAATTCATCAAATATGATAAAAAACCGTAAAGATATCTTTAAACTTACTTACAAGTTACTTTACACAATCACCAAATCCCTAAAATAATTTTTGTACACAAATTCATACAAGTGAGGCGATAATTTTTCCGCCGCACAATCTCGAACAACAAATCAACGCGTGTCAATACATTCACCCGATCCTCTATGGGAGAATGTACGGGAAAAAATATGCCAGTGAGGCGAAACAGAAATCGCCTCAGCGTGTGTATCTGAATCGAAACAGTGCGACGGTTTGTTCTCGCTTTGTTGTATGCTTTGCGCATTGAAATGTAGCTCTGCAAAATGAAGTTGAGATAAGAACTTACTGAGCAAAGTTTCGGTTTTCTATTGTATTTTGGTTGAAATAGAAAAAGGAAAATATTAGATGATGTCGCTTTCCGCATATGATTTTAAAAAAGCAAAATCGATAGTTGTGTGGTTTTTGTCAATGTTCATTACAGTCGACTCGCGATAAATACAAATTCGATAAATTTAATTGCCCGATAATTTGAAGTTGCCATCCAGAATTCTCGTTAAATTGAAAAAAATGTAAAAAATTCCATATATGTATGTATTTATGTACTCTCGATAATTTAAAAGCGGCAATGATTTTTCATTGTTTTATAATTTGAAATAAGTTGAATCCAGTGCTCGGTAAATTGAATTCAAGATGTATTCAGCGTTCTATAAATTATGAAGTAAATTTTGTTTGCCGCTCTATAAATTGAAATTTAGTAATTTTACAAGTCTGAATTCAGAAGGAGAGCACTGAAATTTTTACCAGTGATAGTACCATTTTTTACCGGAACTCAAATTTATTGAATGATTTGAATTTAGTTTCCCATGAGCTACTTAAAGATTGAGTTCAAATTAGCGTATAAGGTTCCGCGTGTCAAAAGGAACAGTTGCGTATGTTCCGCAAACATGTTTGCCATTCTGACCCCCTAACTGCCATTTTGCAGATCAGGAATAATCTCCGGTGCTTTTTCTTTGTCTGCCTTTGTGAAATACGTTAACGAAAAGAACTGGAGATGGTTTCTGATCCGCAAAATGGCAGTTAGGGGATCAGAATGGCAAACATGTTTGCGGAACATACTCAACTGTTCCATTTTGGAACCTCATCCAATGTAACAACCCCCTTCTAATATGTTTTTGTTTTTTCGCCTCACCTATTTCCATAGGCACGAGCCGCCACTGCCTCAACGATCCATCTTAGGTCCTTTGCTTTTCACTTTTTTTATAAATTACCTACCTCCAATCCTAAAATGCCGGAGCCTGCTTTTCGCTGATGATCTTAAGTGTTACCTTCCTGTTTCTTCTATTACTGAATGTCCACAATTACAATCAGCACTTGATTTACTTTCGTCCTGGTGCCATGTAAACGGCCTCCGGCTAAATTTGTCTAAATGCTTTTATATGATATTTTCGTTTAAGCCTTCTCCTTTGTTTTTCCCCTTCACTATTAATATTGAATTTTAGTGGTCACTATGAGAACAGCGTGAATCGAGCATCCAAGCTTGCTGGTTTTGTGCTACGTAGTTCTTCCCAATTCCAATGCATTCAATCTGATGTCCGTCTGTTTTGCTCTCTGGTTCGTAGCATTCTTGAGTACGCAAGTGTAGTCTGGTCTCCTTACAGCCAAATAACCCACACAAACGACATTGAGGCTGTACAAAGAAGATTTACCCGTACACTTTTTTTTACAAATTTATCTTACCTAATGCTAACTACCCCGATCGTCTGCTTTTCCTGAATTTGCGTTCACTGAAAGCGCGAATAATAATTTTGGATGAATGTTTTCTATTTAGACTTTGCCATGGACTCATTTACTCCATCTTAGCTGAAGGTATTCGTTTCAAATCTCGGAATCGCCCTTCCGCGTAATCTAACCATATTTGCTAGATTAGAAATCTACTTTAACTCGCCATTACTCAGGATGATGAGGGTACATGATGAACTTCAGTTTGATCCTCTTACTCTCAATTTTAATTCATTTCGTAGAACCATTCTGCAACGACTTGTATCTTACGATGTTGTACATTTAAAAATCTCAGTGCCAATCAATAAGCAGCCATTCGTTTTTCCCAAAATGGACTTTTTAAGGTCCATCCAGACTGATCGCCCACTGGCAGTTGTCATTGCATCCAAACTGATCGCCATTTGGTTTTGCGGCCATTTTGATATTCAATATGGCAACTCAACAAACTGCTTTGACAATCACTTGTCTAATTCAAAGTGACAATTTTGCAACTTTTGTTCGTTCTTTTGTGTAAAATTGAATAATTCTTGAATGGCCGTATAATAAATCCCAAACGCGCAGAGTCCGATTTTTAAAATTAAATTTTAAAAAATTACTAAAATTAAATTTTGTTTAGATCATTTTCTGTCTCTATTTGATAGCTAGTATCCTACTACGCACTGGCAGAGTAGGTTAAATTTATAAATTTAGAAGTAAGAGTTATAATGTCGTAAGCTGGAATTCTAAGCCATATGTAGATCTAATCCGTACTAATAAAATAAATTGTTGAGATAAAACAAAAACATTGGTAGCTAGTGTAGATGCTAAGTAGCAACGGCGCCGGCGTGGCGGTACGTGATGCCAGTTTTTGGACGGGCGTCCAATTAGAAGCCAATGAAGATGCACCTTACGTCCTTTCCATTCTTTAAATAAAAAAAACGTATAGTTCCATTCGCTCTTCACCCAACATTTTGGTGCGAATATCAAATACGAAATGACAATAATTTGGAAGCAAGAAGTTTGCATATTCATGGACTGACTTTACTTAGTTTATGATATTTTCTGATAAATTCTCCGTTCAAACTGCTTCGAAGCAAAGAAAACTATATCACTCAAAATCAGTCCTAACTTGAAATTGCTTTAAATCTAGCTTCAACGTTTCTATGAAGGAGAAATCTACTAAAAAAGTTTATTTTTAACAGTCCAAAATCTTCCACTCCTCTTCACTACGTTAGGGGGCCCCTGTTGGTTGGGGGCCCGTGTGCGACCGAACACATGGAACAACGTACGTTACGCCACTGGACGTCTCCCTCGGTTAACTACATATAACCGAACGTACCATACTTCCATACCATACCTGTACGTTAAATTAACCGTTTGCGTTGTCGTCGCTTGATAAAACGATACATATCCAACAAAATTGAATACATAAATAGTCCTTTGCCTTTCACCGTATGTCTGCCACCTTGTCGGTTATTATATCTACTAAAAATATTCCTCTTTGGTCGGTTCATCCAAGCATAGGGGGGTTGAACTTTGTACGGGTGCCCTCACACTCCATAATATTATTCGCTCCTCTGACCGGCAGCGAGTAAACAAAAAGCAGCAAATGTTCGTTATGTGTCATTTTCAGTCCAGCTCAAATGTATATTTCTCGTATGTATGTATCTATCTATGTAAAATCATCGCACAGGTAAGATTCGATTGGAAGAAGAAAAGTCTTTTATATCAAACGCTACCAACAACATGCAGTGCTTGCTTCGAAGCGCCCCGAGTTCAAGCAAACCCGCATCGAATTGGATTGGATCGGGTTGCCGCCACTGTCGCCGTCTTGCTGTGCGTGGTTTTGTCTTCTTCTCTTCTGCGATTATTATTGTGGGCACCTTCACCTTCCTATCAACTTCCCGTGAGTGGATGAAGTCAGTCTGTTAGGTGCTAAGCACCGAATCACACGGTCAGATTTCTGGTGTCTTTGGTTTCTTGTGCGCCGTCCGCGTGTTGTAAAGTGTATAGAAGGATACGGATTTAAACAAAATCATTTTTAAGTATCTAAAGTGCAATGAGAATGCGCAATTTTAGTTGATTTTAAGAAGTTCTTATTCAGTGCTTTTTGTGGGGATTTACACAAGTGAATTTGGTGAAAGACGTATAACGATGTTGTGGACTTTGGTGTATTGAAAGGATTTATAAGGATTCCAGAAAAATCAAAAAGAAATTGTTATTGTAGCAGTTTTGTCTGAGCGAAAAATATATTGTGGAGTAATTTTATTTTATTCGGAATTGGATTCATATTATCAAATTTAAAAAGATGGCTGGTGAGTTAAGAACTTTTTGTTTTTTAATATTTTTGTTATAGAAGTATATGTATTAATATAACCTGCGTGTTCCTATGAAGTAAAATTCAATTGACTTAGGGTAAAACTAGACAAAACGTCCTAGTTGACAAAATGCCCCATGCTTATATTTGAAACGTAGAGCATAAGTCTAGACGGGTGCCAAATTATTTCGCCAAAAACTAGTTTTTCATCACTGATTCGGTAGTTGATATGTGCATGTGCAGTCATTTCCAGGTCACATCAATTTTTGTGTTTTGTGTTTCTTGCGTCTAAAGCCGGCCCCACATCGACCAGAGTGTGGACGCCCCATCGTTGGTTCAAGGGAAACGACGGAATCCCGTAGATGAGGGGCGTACGCCGAAAAATATTTCGGGACGGGTTTTAGCAAAAAATCAAATTGATATTTTAAAGTTGATAAATGCGATCAAATCACTGTGGAAATTATTTCAACCCGTTTTCGTTTACTTACACTACAGCTTCAAACCAGTTGCAAACCGCCTTCAAGCCTCATAGTAACCACACTGAGAAAAAAAATTAGAATGGTTATCTAAAGAAATAGTCGAATTCATCTAAAGTTCGCGTTGATTTTCAGCTTATGATTCTATGTAGTTGAAATTGAAACAGCTACGAAGATATGGATAATTTTTCTATTCGTCATTAGTTGAAACATCTACTATATTTGCAAATTCAATTAATTCATTTGTAAAGACAGCTATTCATTATCTATAAATTGTTAAATGTTGAAAAGCTAAATTGTGTTGATGAAAAAAGAACGATTGTTTGTAGTTAAATTTTATATTTGAATAGTACAATCAACAACTTTTGTGGAAGAATTGACTAAACTTTTTCTTCTAATCTTGCGTAGTTAAATGAACGAATTTAATAGTATTTTCAGATGCGAAGATTAGAGTCTAAACCATTTTTTTCAGTGCACTATTATTGCTCTATGCAGCTGAAATTCACTAGAGAATGCTAATTATGCTAATGCACCGAAGGACATAATTCCAAATTAACTGTAGCTACACAGAGAAAAAAAAATAGAATGGTTATCTAAAGAAATAGTCGAATTCATCTAAAGTTCGCGTTGATTTTCAGCTTATGATTCTATGTAGTTGAAACAGTTACGAAGATATGGATAATTTTTCTATTCGTCATTAGTTGAAACATCTATTATATTTGCAAATTCAATTAATTCATTTGTAAAGACAGCTATTCATTATCTATAAATTGTTAAATGTTGGATAGCTAAATTGTGTTGAAGAAAAAAGAACGATTGTTTGTAGTTAAATTTTATATTTGAATAGTACAATCAACAACTTTTGTGGAAGAATTGACTAAACTTTTTCTTCTAATCTTGCGTGGTTAAATGAACGAATTTAATAGTATTTTCAGCTACGAAGATTAGAGAAATCAGCTATTTCTTTGGTAAAACTATCTAAATTTAAGTCAACTACTTCACTTTAGATAAAAAGTCTAAACCATTTTTTTCAGTGTAAGGAGGCTTTCACACTTACGGCCACATTACGTCATCTGTGCAAATTACATAATTTGAGCTGTAAAATTCCATACATTTTTAAACTCACCACAGCGCAGATTACGTGATCTGGCCAGATTAAGTACAAGTGTGAAAACCTCCTAAGGTCGATACCAATAAGTTAGTGGAAATATGGTGCAGCATTGATTTCGATTGTACAGAGACACTTCATTGGCCTCTTAACTGCATAAATAATTTCGCCAGTACATCATTTTCATGATGCTGAGTTCCTTGCTCATTCTTAGATGACTTGAGAAATTTCATGTATGATGGGTGCAAAATATCTCTCCGTCTGTTGCAGGGACGTAGCCAGAAATTGGTTTCGAAATGGGCCCGTTCAAAAAAATGCCCATGCTAAAAAATTTTGATTTTAGTTTTATTGAATTTAGTCGATGAAAATAGGCGTAATTTATATTTTCCAATTGTCGACGATTGGCTCTGATTTCTCTTGTTAGTTAGTTAATTTATCAGATTATACGCCAGGAAATACTTCAAAATAAAGTTTCTGGGGAAAATAAAAAAATTCAAATTATTCGAAGTGCGATAACATTAATTTATCGCATTCCACCATTTGCTATTACTGTAGCTCCAGGCCGTGAAGCGGATTTCAAATTCATCAAGAAATTGTTAATCAATTTTCGCCAAATTTTGGACACCTGATCAGAAAATTGTAGCAGTCGTCCAGAAAAATTAAGGTAGTTCAGTGATACCCAAACGGAGGGTGGGGGCCTAGAGCGTAACGATTAGGGAAGGGGCCGCGGGCATAACTCTATAAAATGTATTGATGCTGTTTATGAACTCGGGTTTGCTTCAACACAATCATTCTGACTCGAACTTCTTCAGGGCTAATCCGTTGTTGCAAAACGTTGCGAAAAGGCCAAAAATTGTATTTCCTTGTAAAAGAAATTGATGCTACTAAGTCCGTTTGATGAACATCGCTGAGTATATTTCGAGCCGAGAAAAAAATAAAATATCACTTGATATGGCTGATTTAAATTAACGAGGTTCGCACCAGACTCATCTTTGAATGGATAGAATGATCTTGGAAAAAATTTTGCGAACTTTGGTCGCTCTGGTAATATAAATTTTGCCGCTCGACGTACGTATCACCGAAGCCATGGTGACGGACGAACTCACGACGAAATTCAGAATGCAGAAATCACGAAATTTAAATAATACTATTGTCTGCACTCTCTCTTCATTACCGTAACTCCTAGTGGAGCATGGTGCGTTGATGACTACCGTGTGTAGTCATCAACGTTACAAAGACAACTGGATTCGGAGTGTGATATGGTTGTCAGCCATACCACTTCCTAGTCGCATTGTTAGTTATTCTACGATAAGAATATTTCTTATCATCTTCTTCTGAATAATAAACTTGCGACGAGTCGTGCCGAGTTTGCAAACTCGTTTCTCTATGAGTGTCTATTTCACAGAGTGGCGACCGAACGATCACGGCCACAGAGCACGACAAACAAATATTCAAAAAATTTAAATTGCGAAAATAGACTTCGAACTTACGTATACAAAATTAAAAGCATTTCTTATTGCCCATGGTAATTTTACACACCTATTTTCGGTTTTTAACCAACATTTTCTCGGCGGGCGCCAGGATCAGCAGACCACGAACTGAAAAAGGTTGAGAGCCACTGAGGTAGTCCAAACAACATTGGGAGCCAAAGTTTACAGGCTGACAGAAAGATGGCTAAAAATAGGCAAAAATTTGTTTCGAAATGTGTTGTGAAACAAAAATGAATGCAGCAGTATATAAATAAATAAATGGGCTGAAATTGTTATGTTTACGAAAGTTCACATCCAGCTGAGCTCCTCACAAAACACAGGATTTCTGGGTCTCTAAGGCTTGGACTTGGCCTTCTTTTCAAATAAATCTCAATCCAAAATGTTCTTGTCCCATAATCTGAAATGAATGCGAACGCGAATTATAATGCAACCGCAGCAAATAATTATGTATAGGTATCAGGCAAAGCCAAACACTTCTTTTTTAACTGAATTTTGGAACAAAACGATTTTACGAAGGGGCTCGATATGGTGCTGGTGTTGTGTTGCCTCCGGTTTGTAATTAGGCTTGATATTTTTTTTCCACAAAAAAAACCCTTAAACGCAAATGTACCTTAAATAACCGTCAGCAAAATTTTTGTAGAAGAAAGACGAAGATTTCTAAAATATTATAATAAAAAAGAACATGCGTTAGCCACCGACTTCTTGGCGAGTTTTAGTAACTTTCGTAGACTAAGGTGACCAGATGCTGGGGTGGCCAATGCTGTACATACCAAGCTATGTAGAACCAAGAATAATTTTTTTTTGTAATTAGAGGGAGTTCCTTGCATTGATTGGTAAGCAAACGGCTTCAAGTTAATGCTTTACCTGAGGACGACATGTCTCTGAAGCAAGCACTCGGAACTGCTATTATCTATTGCTTATTTAAAACCATGAATGCTGTGGTGCATAGACGCTGTTTTCTGCGTCAGCTGATTCTATGAAATAAATGGCATATGGTATAAAAGTAAAGATCCAAATGTCAAATCGCTTCGTTATATGGCAATACAAAAGGTAAAGAACCATGGCTAAAACAATAGCAGAATTAGCTACGGCTGTCCATCAGAATGCCCAGTCTATAAATTTAGGCTTGTTCATTAATTCTTTTTGTTACCCAATCACCAGTTTCACGGTTCCAAAATGGTGAGCATGCCTTTGCAATATTTGAAATGTCGAAATCGAGGATTTTCCTTAAAAATCAAATATCAGTATCTAACCACTTGAAATTGGCGTTGTATTTAGTAAGTCGAATTACCAAAAAACCCTATAAAATATTCTCATCGTTCTTCAGTATCATCTCTTCCCATCATTCCCTGTAAGTGTCAATTAGCACATCAAACTGTCTCACATAAACGATACAATTTATTATTGTTATATACCTTATCCAAACATTTTATATAAAAGAGGATATCTGAACAAGGATTTTTATCAAACTTCAATTTCGAAACCACTATTCAATTAACCACACGAAATGCATATGTTCACTAGGGACAAACAATTTACTAGCATGAATGTATCGTGTTTGATAAGCATATTCCCACGAAATTTTTCCCACTTTTTCCACGAATTATCCCTGCAAGGACTATTGTACATTTATGTACGTAAGCAAGTTCAGGGAAACATATGAATCGACGCGTGTCGACAAACATTAAAATTCATTACATACTCTCGATTTAAGTGAAAATGGGAGAATGAAGTGTTTCACGAATTATGCGAGGGTGTCATCAGGAGAGATGATGTTTTCCGTATAGTTTTCGCTTCGTAATTTAAATTACCTTATCATGTTTAGAGGATAGTGATTTCAAGGACTTATACTTAATCTGGCTAGATTACTTAATTGGCGATGTGGTGAGTTTAAAATTGTATGGAATTTGACATCTCAAATTAAGTAATTTGCGCAGATTATGTAATCTGGCCGTAAGTGTGAAAACCTCGTTCGATTATTATTTAATTTAGCATTGTAGTCTGGCTGGTCTAGCGGTTAGTGCGCGCACCTTCGGTGCACAGGGTCATGAGTTCAAATCTCACCGAGGATCATGGTGTTTTTCGATCTCACGAGCTTGTGACGGACTATGATCTCACTCAGATGTTAAACGAGTACCTATTTATGGTACGTGATGCTGATCTCATTACCTCAACAAAAAGCAGATAAGATCTTGGAAATAGGATGTCACTAACACATCCTGCGGCCTTAGTCCAATGTTGGATTGTCGCGCCTGTTATTTATTTATTTAAATTAGCATTAATATTTTGTTTAAATTAATGTTTTAATTTTTTGTTTTGTATAAATTTAATCAGACTAGCGGCCCTATTCCGTAATAGTGAATTTGTTTGGGTAAAAGAAAAAAAGTTAATAGCAAAAAAATTGCCAATCATATTTCGTGCTATCCGTGAATAATATGTTTAGAAGCATTTTAAAAAAAATTTAAAAATCATTTTAAGTTTTAAGTTTTGAGCATGTTTGAATTTTTAGTGTTTTTTCATACCCAAAAGGTTTGGTCGGACCAATAGTTTTTAATCCATTTTTTTCTATGCAGAGAAAAAAGATTGAACGAAATGTTAAATTCTTTTTAAAATTTACTATTTGGGATATAATAATATCATTAAAATTCAAATTGAATCATAAACGATAAAAATTTCTGAAATTTCTCTTTAAGAATCCGTGAAGAAAGAAGAAAATGGGTAATGCCTAGTTTTATTATCATGTATCCATCGAGATTTGACTATAGGAAATTTAATTTAGTTTTTTTTTCTTATAAACGAGTAAGGACTAAGAATGAGTGAATTGCGAACGTTTTTCTAAATATGTAGATTTGATTCAGAAATTTGCGAAAAATTAAGAATGAAATGATGTTTGCGCTTGAAAATTTTCTATTTCTATCCACCTATTTCCCCAAATCTGAGGACTATTAACGGTATGTAATCTACCAGCAATGCGTCGAATTTCTCCCTAAGGATACTGAAATTGAAAAATTCCATCAAACTTTCTACTAAAAATATACGCCATGAAAATAGAAAAGGAAAAAAACAATGAAAATAAGAGAAAAACATGTTTGTGCTAACCCCACCTCAAAATTTGGCTACTTAAATAGACAATAGAATGTCATGTCAATTGGAACATAGATGGATGGACAAATCATAGTTTTTTTTTAAGAACGAGGACATAATTTTGCCTCCAAAATGCAACTGAGTTGAATGTCCTTAAAGCTATTCGTTTCGTGCTATTACAATTTCAGTTATTTTGCCGTGATTAGCAACTACTAGCGCTGAGCCCTCAACCTCTTTTCTAAAACCCCTCCCGAAATAAGTTTTTGCGCACGCCCCTGAATAAGGAAAATTAATGAGGCATTTGGAAGATTTTTTTAAATTTTTTTTTTGTACCGAAACTTTGTAAAATATTGGAAACATAATTTTTCGGTACACAAATTTGCTAGTGTGAAAAGGGGGGATATTTTTATTGCGTCAAGAGTAAATAATTACATAATTGTAATAAGACTCGGTAGAGTAAATTACCAAAAGAAGGTTTAAAAATCTGTATTACGAAAATTTGTTAGCACGAAAATATTAATAATTTTTTTAGCAACAACTTTTGCAAGTGAATTCTCCTCCTGGGCAAAAATCAGTAAATAATACTATCGCCTTTGTCATGGAAGGAATAGGGAACTCGATATTGATATTGATTACATTGTCCCTATTCATTAAATCTTAGAGCATCTGAGTGACTTGGATTATTAATAATTATTTTAAAGAGCTAGCGACTGCCGCGATTTTTCGTAATTCTCCCATAGTGGATTTGGGTCTCTGAACCGAATCCAACCAATAGGTAGTGTACAGCATTAACTATTCAGGCATCTGGTCACCTTAATCTTCGCCACTGTTTGGATCTGATTCAGCCAATATGGATTCGGTTCCGTGATATACCTTTTGGGGTTTCATTATTAGTTCGTGTTAAAATCTTCCTTCGATTAAATTGACCGAATAAATTTACGCGCAGGTTAACGATTTTAGAATTTCTTCATCAGAAGCCGCCTGGCGTCTGATACTAAATTGCAATGCGTAAATATTCTTCTAGTCTTGCCTCTTCTGTATGCACGAAATTAAAAACTAATAAAACACAAAATGTATACTTACTCTTAAGAATGCAAGATCTTATTACGTCGAACTACAGATGCAGTTTTAAAATACATTACCATCTATTTTTACCTCCAGCAACCATGGAGCATTTGTCGCCGCCACCCTCTCCTCAATCATCTCACCAGCAGCAAAAATATCCGCCCCTCAATCCATTTAGTCCCTTGGAAATGGCCACATCTCCCAAGTATCTAATGCAACGGGCGTCAGCATTCAACACTGTCTTGGCTTCGGCCAGTCAAAAGCTCAACAGTCGAGGTAAGTCACCAACTCGAGATAATTTTACCAATTTCACTTCCAATATGATTTTTTTCTTTTTTTCCTTACAGATTTTCCACTCCTCTACAATCCCTTACTCTATTCAAGTGCATTACTCTGGCCGCAATTCTTCTTCCCCTCAACCTCGGGCATATCAACACCATCAACTCCGGCCACGCCACGCTCCCCGGGCTATTCCAGTCATCGTGACTACACGCTCACCCCGGAAAAGGAAGAGTTCAACGACGATTGTGATATGCCCCTGAATCTGTCAACCAAACGGTCATCTGCATCAAATATCGATCATCACAATTCGAGTAGTAGTAGCAGTAGCTTGCAAGACGATCACCAGCCCCATCACCATCGTTCAACACCTCCACCGTCATCATTGTCACCTGGTGGCTACACATCAGCACAGTCTGCACTTTTGGGTCATCCACCAACTCATCCTCATCACGGCTCATCGATTATCTGGTCCCCGGCCAGTATGTGCGAAAAGGAGCGTCGTCGTCGTGGCTCGTTTTCGGGCGAGGAATATCGATCTGATGCGGATCGTTGTGATGATCCTATTGTGAAAAAGTTCAAATACGAACGAAGATCAAGTTTCCAACGAGCACACCATCGTCATCATCATCAGCATTCCGAGCTTCTGGAGCACGAACGACGCTTGAGCCGTCTCAGTGCGACATCGCAAACGCCACCATCTCCCGTGCTTCCACGGATACCATCCGGAACACCAGATGTAGGACAGATTTATTCCAGATTTCAGCATCCTCATACGGCCGGACAACATCTGCAACATCGAAACGGTGGTGGTGTACAAAGTGAGCTTGAACTTTTTTCAGCGGCGGCAGCAGCAGCATCCGCAACATCTTTGCTGATCAAGTCGGAGAGTGCGACCACGCCGAGTGGTGTTAATATTGGTGACATTTATGGTGCGATTAATAACAATAATAGTTTTAAGTTTAGCAATAACAATGCTAAGAACAGTGCTGGTGTTAAAAGTGAAACGGAATGTGCAAGACCCGATTCGACGGCTATGCTAGTGCATGGTGGCGATTTGGGAACATCGATAAGAGGATGCGGTGATGAGGAGAAACGAAGAGAACGCAGTTTTGAGGTGAGTTGGAATTTTATTTCTACGGGTGTAGATTTAATGCATGCAAGTTAAAACATTCCACTTAGTGGACACTGAACTTGGTATACCATTGGGTCAAAGAAGGTTTGGTTTAAATTTCTCTAGGAGTATTTTTCAATTTTTGGTGTTAGGCCTGGATTTAAGATTGACTCTATAAAAGTACAAATGAACTTTCTATGGAATCCCGAAATTGGTTATAAGCTAAAGTTGTGGTATGGTTCAATTGATAAGTTATAATTCTATGACTGCAATCTTGTGCTCGCTTCGCTCGCATTAAAATTTACGCACATTTAAATTTATTTGAAAGATGCTATATTCCTGATTAAAAATCAGGAGGGACCTAGCGGTGTGAAACTCTGATGGCCAAGAAGCATACCCGAGAATAAAATAAATAAAAATAGTTTAAAGAAAAACCTATAATGACCATTTTAATTTATCCAGCAATTCCTGTACCTATAAGCTTTCCATTCCATTGGAAAAAATTGTTCAGTTTGATAAAATTTTTAGATAAAATTCCTATATAGGTCAAGCATATATTTCACAGTTTGCTTTTTTACATCTGGTAATCAACTATCGCTTAACTGAAAACCTCCATTTTTTTAACCCCAGAGGCAGCAGCAATTAATCAACCATCGGAAAACAAAAACCGCATTGAATCGTGTGTATAGCGCAATCATAAAAATTAAATTGTTGCGTGTGCGAAATTTATTAAAGTCTTCCAATGTCCTTTTTATTCCTTTGGTTTGTGTCGCCACCTCGACACCAATTCGTTTGATTTCATTGAATTGTGGTAGTTGTATGGCATCACTTTGAATTCAAAGCGATTTTTATTGCATGCCGATAAAATAAGTGGGGTGTACACATAGTTTTATTGAAATATGGGGCGGCACATATTAACAGAATCAATTGCCTAATCAATACAAAGCAATCTTTAAAAAAGAAAGATAATTCCAGGAATGCAATTACATATACATACTCGTACTTTTCTATATAGTGAAGACTAATAGGAGTTTCCATTTTTACTTTGTTGACCCTTAAATCTACTTTTGAACTGAAAACAAAGCTAAAGGACCTTTTACACTATTTCCCTTAAAAAATGAAATGTTTTGCTCTTAAACTGCGATTGTCAGCTCTACAGGTCATAACGAAAATCGCATAGAAATATTTTGAGATACAGTTACATTACTATGAAAGTTTTTTATGATCTTGCATTTAAGCGTAAAATTACTTCACTTATGGCATTGACATTTTTTTTATTAACATTTATATTTTGTACTCTTTATTTTCCGTCCCTAGCTTGATGTTGACAATTGTAAAAAGATAACGGAAAACAATAGTAATTTGACTCTTTTCTGTCCAGCGGCCTAGAGTATCAATCCGTCACAATAATTACGCCAAAAACTTAATTTAAATTAAAGATAAATTCTAAAAAATAAAAAAATAATAAATAACAGGCGCGACAGTCCCAAATTGGATATCCAATTTTCAAGATATTAACTGCTTTTTGGTTGAGGTGTCGAGATCCATACCTAACACACGTATATTGTTTAACGTAAAAAGCAGGACAAAATTACCAAAAATCGTCGTTTAACAGGACTATGCTAGTAAAAAAGCAGGACACAAAGAAGGACAACCAGAAACACAAATGCCTCTGAAATATTTGCCTATACCTTTCGAATTTGTCAGCAATAAGCGTGGAACTGAAACGCTTGTTAAAGAGTAGTATGATCAGGGAGAATTTTATTTATTGTCCTCACTTCCTTGACAATTACTTGGTCATAAACCTTAGGCCCTGCATGCCCTAAAAAGTGCCTTCATGCCTTCAGGGGAAACTATGCTTAAAATGGGTGAGGTTACGAAACGACGTATGTTCGGCAAACATGTTTGCCGTTCTGATTACCTAACTGCCATTTTGCGGATGAGAAATAATCTCCGGTTCGTTTAGTATGGCTTTGCGTCACATGTAAACCAAAAGAACCGGAGATTCTGGAAACCTTTTTCATACGGATGACATTGATGAAACGGCAGCAGTTGGGGCATTCGGTGGCTCAGTGGTATCACTCTATCTCTGAATTGCCGGAGCGTGGGTTCGAATCCAACTGTGACCATGGATGTTTGTGTTGTCCCCCTCTCGATCCCTTACCCTAATTTTCCTCCCGCCAAGGCTATGCTTGCATTAAAAGGTTATCCCCTAAAGCCTTGACGACGATATGAAAAAAAACGTAGTTGGGTTTTTAAAAAATCTTTAACTCCCGATGCTGCGCACTTTGCTTTAGTTTCCACGGGGTGACAAACGCGAACCTCATCATCATCATCAAAACATTCAGCACAATAGAAAATTTTAGACATATTCTTTGTTAAAAAAAAACATATTATGCATTTTTCATCACTAAACTGGCGTCGATCACGGCAGCTTCCTTCCTATTTTCACAACAGATCAACTTTAATTCGCACGGTTTCTTCACAGAAGAGTTTTCGTTACAACACTTGTGGTTTATTTTCACAATTGCGTGATCAGCGCTGATTAAATTGGAGGACCGACTGGGGCGTGGACAAATCTGGATATTTATCTTGGCGGATCCCATCCCATCTTGCTGAAATATTTTTTGAAGTTTTTTTCTCGCAATGCAATGGTGTGATGTGCGAGGGGCAAGTTGCATTCCGATAAATATTGAAGGGACTGTGCTTAATTACCCTTTCCCCCATCTTACCAACTGAAACGCTTTCAACAAAGGAACGAAATGCTAACTCCTCTCCACTCTCCGACCTGATGGTAGTCCGTCGGTACCCAATTGAAGTTGATCTAATGCAAAGAGTGTAGATTTCTACAAAAGTGAAATTTTCAGAGATTCACATATTTTGCTAAGTCTTCTAGCGGCAAAACAATTTTCGATCTTTTACGATGTTTTGAAAGCCATCAGGTCTCCGCTTGTCACCCTGTACAAAGCCTGCCCATAGGCAAACCTTTTGCAGTAAAATCGGAATACTAGAAAAAAGGTGAATCCAATATGGGACGACAGGAATCCCTGTGACTTTTTTATATGCTTCAGGAACAATCATTCTTTGCGATCCCCTCTCTTTCCGTACATAACCTGCATATATAATGCCGACTTGGTCGCCTATCATCCTACTGAGTTAAGGCTCATTCATACAATTTATTTGTAAATTTCTATAAAATTTAAGTGTAGTTTTCATTAAATTTATTCGTCATTTGGTGAGATGCCAATACGCTGTTCAAAAACAGGACAAAGGCGGACAAAAGCAGAACTTTCGAGTTTTTGGCAGGATGGCAGGTTATGGTTGAAAAAGCAGAACTGTCCTGCCAAAAACAGGACGGGTACGACCATTAGCCATACCACTTCCTAGTCGCATTGTTAGTTTATTATTCTACGATATTCTTATTTCTTATCTTCTTCTTCTGAATAATAAACTTGCGACGAGTCGTGCCGAGTTTGGAAACTCGTTTCTCTATGAGTGTCTATTTCACAGAGTGGCGACCGAACGATCACGGCCACAGAGCACGACGTATTGGCTTATTACTTTTGAGATATAGGTATCAACATTTTATAAAAACACACTTTGCAAGCAGAAAAATCATGGTATATCCATGAAACAAATTTAAAGAACATAACTTTTAAATTGAGCTAAAGGACAAAAAGTTTTTTTCTTCATACTGAAATTTGAACGGACGAGTTTCACAAAGACCTGCTGCAGCCGATTGTCCTCCAATTCGTCGATCTCTCCATTTCGGCAATCGCTAATCTATACCACCACGTTATGGTCATGTATCGATACAATGCTACTTTAAAAAGGGAGCCTCTTTCTTAAGTTGGCTTCGTTAGAATATCCGCGCAGACCGTGATGAAACACGCACTGGACTCCCTGGCTAACGTGCAATTCTTGCCCAAAAACCCTACCGAAATATTTTTCTGCATACGCCGCTAGTAGCAGCACGTGTAATAAAGACGGCCCAAGGAAACTCGTCCGTCCCAATTTTAATGAAAGAAGATCAACTTTTAGACCTTTAATTTTTAGGCCCTGCTTAAGAATTTATAGAAATCAAATATTAAATTATTTGGAATCAATTTTGAAAATTACGATGATGCAATTTTGTTCAATTAAAAGGATTTGTTCGTATTTGTTCCATGTACGGTACCATATTTTTTTGCTTTCCAAAGGGGCTTTTGCCAAAATTCTGAAATCTAAACATAGGTTTCACACTTCTACTGTTACTTTAATAGTAAAAGTGGTACTTTTCTACTATATGCATCACTGCATTTCTGTTCCAATCTACTTCGATTTGGCAGTAAAATAAAAAGCTAATGCTAAAAAATTAAAATAATAAGCGTAAAAATTGCTTAGAACTTCTGAGAAATAGCAAACACTGCTGTTTAAGAGCCTTTGCATTTGGGAATTTCGTTTGTGAGGATTTAGTGTTTGGATATTTGATTTTGGGGAATTTTCCCCCTTTTGGGGACTTTGTCATCGGAGATTTCGTATTGTTCCCTTTAATTTGATGTTTCCGTAACATAAAACAGTACAAAAACAAATCAAACGAAAAAAGCGCGTTACATTTGAATAGCTCTGCTCATAATATCCTCCCGATTTACTTATACATTAATTAAAAGGCCAGCCTTCCCGCAATAGTCATGCATGTCATTCAAACAAAATGTAATTCCTCGCCGACATAAATATCAAAAACCATTGATGGTCAATCATAATCAAATCCATACTTTAACCCTCAGCATAAAATACAGAGCACTCCACTCGACTCCCATATATTATAACCCTTGCATCGCATGCACGACACAACAAATTGATGTCCTTGTCACGATTAATTGCGACACAAACCAACGAAAAAATATAAAAAATAAGTGAAAGACATCTAAATCCATTGCCGAAATTATTTTATATAATTTCCTTTGGCCCTATTACTTCTCTTCTTTTTATCGTGATATAAACGATTTGTTCGAATTAATTAGAGAAAAACGTTTTTGATTGTCTGCGCAATTGAAGTGATCGACTATAGTATGGGGTTGGTGCGTAATTTACTATTTATGATATAGAAAAACCTCTGAATATTCTGTTTAAATATTATACGCGGACAAACAGAAAGAAATTATGGAATCATTCAGCAGGGACGACATTGCGCGATATGGGGTTCAGATAGTGTCAGTAGCCGTCGAGAATTTTATCGTTTTATTAGGGGTGGGTGTTTTTCGTTGTGATAGCTGTATTTTTTTTTATAGTTATGGACAATGGACATAGTGTGGCAAAAAAGGATAAAGACAATGGGGCCAATTAGATTTTGAAGATGATTCGGAATTGGTTCGTTTACTTAGGAAATCGATAGCGTTTTTGTTATGAAAAGGGTTGTCTTTATGGTAAGTATGGGCAGTTCTTGTGCGGTGAGAGTTGTTTTGAATATGTATTTAATTTAGTTAGAAGGAAACAGGATGAACCTAAGTAATTGGTGCGTTTTTAAGATTTCCTTTGATACAGAGTGTTTGTATTTGGGATATTTATGGTATAGAAAATATAGCAATCCTGCAAACCTCTCAGTGTAATTTCAAAAAACCTATGTATCAACGTCTCAGAACCAACATTCTGATATATCCTATCGATTGGCCATGTCTCACAAAATACTAAAGCAAAATGCGATTTCATTGATTAAAGATTATTCTCAAAATAGTTTCTATATTCTGACGACGGTGGCCTACATTTTGTTCATTTAGTGCTTCTTTTATTTCATTAACAGTTGGTTTAAATTATAGTTATCGAGTCCATTCATAAAAATGCTCCGCCAGTCACGAAGCTACTCAGCATGTTAAATATGTACCATCCATGCAATACCTGTACTCGAAATCTTATGATAAACCGACACTCATTCATATAACACAATAAGTAAATCATCTTAAACTGAACAGCATCTTTCGGCCCGAAAACTGTTCCTTTACAATTGAACTTCCGATTTCCTGTCCATTGTCCTGTAATTAGATATTCTTGTCATGAAAAATATTTGTTAGCGCAAAACATCTGACTTCTTTTGTGTCGATAATGAAGCGAGCGTCAAAGTTCTTAAGTACACATGCGATCGCGCACGTTTCACTGGGAAAAAACTTAGATTCATGATTTATTGGGATTTTCCTGAAACAAGATGATTTCACAAATCCACAAATGATTTGGAGCGAGTGTATCTGATGTCTTAAATTGGGAAGCTATGTAGAATATTTAAAGAAAGATCAAGTTGGTATATGTATTAGGAAAGCAATGAAATGTGGGAAGCAAAAGGACTATACTTAGCGTTCGTTCACCATTTCTACGAACAATATAACAATAATGACAGTCACAGTATTAGAACCGGGCAGCTAAAGCAGCATATATTCTTCAGTGATGGTTGAAATACATTTCCCGCGTCAGCATCAGCATCGGCAGAGGCATCGGCATCAGCAGAAAAATTTCAATTTAGAACACACGCAGCAGCAGCAGCGGCAGAAGCATTTTTTTGCTTCTGCTGTCAATGTGGGTCATCAAAGGCAAATGCGTGTGTTTTAAATTGAAATTTTTCTGCTGATGCCGATGCCTCTGCCGTTGCTGATGCTGACGCGGGAAATGTATTTCAACCATGAGGTACAATATGTTAGCTACCGTTTTACACTTTACAGTTCACAATTCATGGCACAGTCAGTGTTGACACAGAGACACGCAACATTTCATTATAATGTATCTATTATTTACTGAAGTATCTAAACAAGAAAGGTTTGAAAAAAATCACAAACAACGAATATTGATTAACAATACGACCACCTCTGCATCTCCATTGACTTATTTGCTGTTTAATCATTGTATGTTGTAGTTGTATGTTTGTTGTATGATGTTGATTCATAACTTTAACCACCTTTTTGAAAACAATAAAGGCGATAAATGGTCCAATTTCAACAGACATGATCAGATGATGTGTGTGTTGGAGCGGTACGTTTTGTTTAAGATGCAAGATGCATTTATGCTGTTCTCCTATATGCAACTGACTTCTGGGCGATGATTCTTCATACATGTTTTACAATGTCTCGGATACGTGACACAGTTGAATCAACAATAGGTTCTGAAGATATCGTATCCTGCTCGAAAAACTCGGACACAGGCCTCATCTCAATATGGAAGCACTCGTATACATATCATGACTGTATCGTTCGTATGTATACCTAAACATTTTAATGCAAATAGTGTGCTAGTAACAATGGTCCAAAAGATATCAAAGTAACATCAGAAATTCTTCCATGCAGCAGAGGGATGTGGTAGGTCTGTAGTAGGACCAATTAATTTTTGTCGCTCCCGATGCATGTTCTGAATTTACTTTCGATGTGTTATAATTGAAGATATCATACATCTTGTTGTTTGTTGAGTTCAGGTTGAAAAATAAATGAGGTATAGTCTTTTATTGTCCGTATGGTATGGTATAGGCCTACGCAGTCTGGGACTGCGGGGACTCGACTCCGTATACCGAGATGATCTGTTTGGATTTAAAGTTTTAGCCGCTCTTCGTCGAGAAAGTTAACAAAAAAGTGTATCTCATTAAACAAGATGATAAATCTACGGCTATCATAATCCTTGTTTGTAATGTTATTAATTTTCCGTTAAGAACAATTGTGCAAACAATCATAAATGTGTACGTACTGAAACATAATTAACAAATGTAGTTTGATTTGGTTGGTTTTCTTAAATCCATATTGACATTCTTAGGCGACCTGAGTGCAATGACATTGCCACACCCGATGGTGACTAGAAGATGATCACAGTTGGTAGCTATGGTAACATTCCATTTATGCGAATATATTAATATTTTATGCTTGCTGGGCATGGGCTGAAAACGTAAAGGTAAATATTATATGAAACAGATATCCATACCATATATTTCTCCAGTGGCGTGTACCGTATTTTTGTGTAGGGTAGGTAACCATATGCACGTATACCTAAAACAACGTTTAAAAAAAGGTTGCAAAATCTACTGAAATATTGTTCCGTAAACATTTACAAAACATATTCTCTCTTTAAATAAACAACAGAGTAGCAACACGTTTAATAACATATTAGTATTCTTTTGAATATGTAAATTATATGTTTATGTTGTAGCGATACAAGAGATTTTCTCTTGAAATGGATCGCGTTCTTGGTGCCTGCGACCGTGCCGTTTTGGTCCCTCCTTTTGTACGGCTCTGAGAAAAGCCACTTCATTCTTACACAGGGAAAATATTTTCTTTCAAATTTGGAGCCATTATGAAATTACCAAGTTTCCATTTTTAAAAGACTATTCTGATCTTGGGTCACCATATTATTGCCTTTTTCAATTTGTTTATTATGTATGTTTACGATTGAGTCCACCTTCGTCCAGATGACACAATTTCTTTGACTTTAAACTTAGATACCCACAATTCAAGTTTGAGAGCATTCTGGGGTTGAATAAATTGAAAGCACTTAGGTACCTAATATTATAATTCGTGTAAAAAATCAGTCATGCGTCATTTCACGTTGAGACCACAATGATCTCACGTCTGTATTATGGGGACCTTTCATCTAATTTTTCCCCATAAATTTACTTTGAGCCGTTTGCGGAAACAGCCCTCAATCCTGCCCAAATTAATTCTGCAATTGGGAAGGTAATTACTACCTTACCTAAGGTAAGATAATCGAATACCCTAATTTATACGTTTTTGTATGTGAATTCCGTGTTTTTGTGTATTCCCAAAAGTACATTTAATTTTTTTTTAATTATAAATAGCGGATCACTGGGGCGCTAAATATAAGAAACGGCTTTTTGGTTAGCACTCGAATAAAAAAAATTCATTGAAAAATTTAATGTCGACTTAGATTTAGTGGAAAGAAAGACAGAAAGACAGGGAACCAACTGGCACCCACGAAAAGTATTACCCCCTTTTGTAGCCATTATTTTGAATGCCGGTGGAATAGGGGTTTTAGGTAAATTACTTTATTAACAATCGTGTTGAAATGTTTTTTTTTATTTATCTACTGTTTTATTATGTAAAATCCTTGCCAGGCTATATGAAGTCCCTACAATTGAGACGAGGTGCTGACTTTAGAATCCTAAAATTCTTAGTAAAAGTCACCTAATTTTTACGTCTGTGATGCTAGCACATCATAGTGGGACAATTTAGTCCTGCAATTGAAAATTTACTTTCTCTTGTCTTCGTCAAAATTAAAAGTTCTAATTGACATGCATGAACCCTCACAATTGCTAAAGGGGACGACCACCAAGGACAAGATATATCACATAATTATTATTTCATTTATAGTGCAGTCAAAATATCCCAATTCAGGCCTCCAAATAGAAAAAAATAGAGTAAGGCTATTTTTTTTTTTTTTGAATCAGTGGGGTCCCAGGAATCTAAAACTCATTTTGCTAAAAAAAAATTTTGATCGGAAATCTATCAAAATATTTTTTTTAGCAAAATGAGTTGTAGACTCCTGGAACCCCATTGATTCAAAAACAAAAAAAAATTGGCCTTAGGCCGCGCGCATACTAAGGGCGTATTGGAGCGTAGCGTAGCGTAAAACCTGTCGCCCAATACAACAATTGTATTGGGCGACAACCTTACTCTATTTTTTTCTATTTGAAATGCTAATATGACTGCACTATTTGTCTTTATTGGATTTCCGATTAAAGTAACGAGACGTAATTACAATTTTCAGTGTTTCTGATTCTCACGGACTTGGTTCCGTTTTGATCTTCTTATATTTTGTCGCTGCAGAAAGAGTGACACACCTCTCAGCGTTTTGCAAGTAAAGTCAAGAATCGGAGTGATTGATTTTTATTAAATCTGTAACAAAATTCTTTGCTTCAGTTTTAATTTTTTAATTTTTTGTTCCCTCATATTGGGCCTGGGACGGGCTTCAGCCTCCTTAGCCCTTCCCATGGTTGCGCCCCTGGCAGTAATTCAATGTAATTTCGGCTGATCTCTGCGCGGATGGACTGCTTTAGTTGGTTCCAATTGCATTGATTCGTAAGTATTGCGGGAACAGTTTTGGAACAAGGCATTTGATTTTCAACAAGAAAAGTATGCTGAAGCAACTGTACTTACTGACAGAGCGATAGGAATCCTTCTTATGCCGGTTCCGGACATGCTAATATCGCGATTTGGCTATATGTTCTCAATTTGATTAGCCTTTTTGGAACATTACACTATCGGCTCTAAAAAAAGAATTTTCTTTGCCTTCTTTTCGACACGAGCGGCACTTACTGTACTATCTTACATATAGCGGTAAATATTGGAAACACGAAAATTCTCTCTATGGGATCGGATAGCAGAACAAGCCGAAAGAAAAAAAAATCCACCCGTTCAAAATCTAGCTTTTCAATAACGAAATTTGTAATTCTTCTGCTGTCTTCATAGGGTGTGTGGTTTGTAGATTGTACATTGTAGAGGGGCGTGAACCCGAAGGGTTTCGCAGCACTGAAGCCAGTGGGCCTATTGTGCTATCGCCCTGGTCGCAGATGGACAGGACTACGCCTGACGATCAAGGTTGATCGTGCTGAGAAACGAGTTGAGGTCGTTAATAGATGTCGAAGCTATTTCGTCCGTATCTGGAAAGGCCACTCCGAGGTGTGACCAGCGACGCTGGGCCAGTGCATCGCACTCGCATAAGACGTGGAAGGAGGTTTCGTCATCTTCTTCACAGAATCGACAGCTCGCATCTTGCACAATTCTTATTGTGCGTAAATGTGATCTCAGGCAGGAGTGACCTGTGAGAATGCCACAGATGATGCGTACTTTAGCTCTGCTTAACTGCAGCAGCTCAGCCGTTCTTCTGTGGGAATACCCTGCTATAAACATTTTCGATTGTCTGAGCCCTGGTAGTTTATCCCGCAGTGCTCAATTGCCTTGAGACGTTCCTGGTCTCTGGAAAGCTCTCTTTACTAAAAATGAAGAGATGTTGCAAAAGGGTTCAGGTCCGCAGAAAGGGGATGATGCAGCTGTGCGTGCTAGCTCATCAGCCTGTTCGTTCCCTGCGATGCCCATGACCTGGAACCCAGAAAAGTGTTAAGCTGTTGTTTTCGCCTAGTTTATTCAGTGCCTTCAGGCAGCATTGAACAAGTCTTGACGTGACGGTGTACTTAGTAAGGGATTTAATAGCCGCTTGGCTGTCTGAGAAGATGGCTATACGTTTATTTACGTAGTTCTCTCGTAGGCAGAGATTAGCACAGGTTTCTATTGCGTGTATTTCTGCCTGAAAAACAGTGGTGTGGAGGCCCATATAGATATTCTGTGTGCTGGGCCAACCACACCCGCTCCTGAGCCTTCAGATGTCTTGGAGCCGTGAGTGAACCATTTGATGGTTTGTGGATGCAGCCTAGCGAAGTCAGGGTGCCACTCCTCCCTGCTCCATGTTACAGTCCGGAAGCAGCGTCCGAATGAGAGCTCTTTTGCAAGGTGGTCGGAGGGCATATTTGCGATAGTATTGTTTTTGAGACATCTGAGCTGCCCCATCTGTGTGGTTTATTACGAACAAAGTTTGAATTTTAAATGGCTGGATTAGGACCAGTGGCGTAACGTACGGTGTTGCATGTGTTCGATGGAACACGGGCCCCCATGCCAGAGGGGCCCCGCTCCAGAATGTGTGACACACACGTTTTTAGTTGACAGCAAATAGTTAAAAAATAAGTAATGGAAATTTGTAAAAATGTTAGGGCGAAACCTTTTATGTATCTAAAACTATCATATAGAGAGTCGAAGAAGCTACATGAACATCTACAAGTTCCCTATTTTTAGCCGATTTTTTTGCTCATGTTCTTCGTACAACTAACACATCAGCGGACATGTCAAAACCACCGACTGCATTTCTTGTAGCGAAGCAATATCAAAATCAAAATAATTTAAAAAATAAAATGAACCAAAATAAGATCTGGCGACCCCAAAATGAGTTAGTAGATCTGATTTTTTCCAGAAATTGCAAAAAAAGCTTAGGTTAGGCTAAAACAGAAAATTACTCAAAAATTGCGATTTTTGTCATAGTAACTGCTGGAGTCGAACTAATTTGATAATGAAATAGGCAATTTTAGCAAAAGTAGATAACCCTTCTTCAGATTCACTGCGTTCAACATTGTGGACATAGTGCTACGGTACTACGGCGAATGTAACAATTTACAACGCATGCAGGCGTAAAAATATTCAAAATACTTTTTTTTCCCATTTTAGACAACTTTCTCATTTTGAATTTGGATGTTTTTTTAAATGACAGCTTATGGTGATGATGTCCTGGAACTTTTAGATATTCATATTCGTTCCTTTTGCTTCGTTTGCTTGGAGTCGTTTTTTATCACACGGAGCGGCAAAAGAAAGGCAAATATCAGGAACACTTTTTTTTTTAAATTCTCAACAATAATTCATGTTGAATGTATCAAGAGTCTATTGGAAAAGGACCAACATGAAAATATTTATCGATCGATGATATTGAATTAACCAGGCGTTTCTAGCTAAACAGTTTTGGTGGGTATAATAAAGGGCTAATCCATATATGCAGCACCACAGACATTTGTGTATTCTTGAAAGAAAATTTACTCAAAGTCTAGAAATCTATCCTCAAATTGTTTGAGGTAGGGGCCCCCATTTCAATCTAGAACACAAGAGATTTTGGAAAAGTTACGCCACTGATTAGGACCATTTCTTTGGTTGCAGTTTGAACGATTACAGTTGAATCTTTGGATGGAAAAAAGTGATTTCTAACCATTTACCATAAACGGATAAGGTATCCGATACTATGGAGTAATCAAGAAAACGATCATGATATGCTCTCAGATTTTCATCTTTTCTGGTATTTCAAAACCCGATTTATTTATCTATCTTATTATGCATAGAATAAAACATGTTTTTCTTGCTATTTTTTTTTTCAGTGACATGTGCTACTTTTATATTAGTTTCTTTTTCATTTTTCCCAACTCTGTTGCCTTCTCATTCATCAAACAATTTGACACAATACCAGCGCATATACATATTTGCACAATATTTAACCACGAGGCTGTTACAATAAAAATTAGAGCTTTCTAAAACATGTATTATATGAACATTGTGCGAATAAAATAAATAGAAAGCAATTCGAATAATATTATATTTTGTTTAAATTTCGTCCGCACTTCATCCCCCATAATGCCTCCTAGAATGCCACCATTTTCTTTGAGTTATATTGACAATACAGATATGTTATTAGCTAGAAATTAAATACAAGGTCCCCGCTAAACCAGAGCCTTTGGTTATTATCTGTCTTATTGACGCAAGCAATTCTAGATTTTTTACCCCATTAATATGGTGGATTTTATTATGTAAATATATGTACAAACCTATCTGCAAAACGTGCAGTTTTCTCAGGTGTTTTGTGTATTATTATCAGGTATTCTGTTTTGGCATAGAATAATAATATAATTAGCATTAACTGTACGGTTATTTGTCAGATATTGTTATGCGGATTTCAAACCAATTGGATGGCAGGGAATCAGCTTAGATTTCGCCAGAATTGTTACGAGTGTTGAGTTGAGCAAATTTTCTTCACACTTGTGGGGGAAGATTATTATTATTTCAGGCCAAATCTGGTGGAACAGATAAATTTGAATAAATATAGAAAATATCCATATTTTCATGTGGAAGAGGGAGAAAAACAATATACTTATGTACCTATTAACTATAAAAATTTTGGTTGTGAATTTTTATGAAATACTGAAATTTATTTTTAATGATTTAATAATTTAGTTGATTTAAGCCAGTTTATTAAATGAATATAGTTTGGTTTGGACTTAATTTCACCATTTTTCATGACAAAATTAAAAAAATAGAATAAAATAACTGTTTAAGCTAGATAATCGAATTGAATTGCAAAATAATAAGCTATTAGGTTGTGAGTCTATTTTAATATTTTCAATTTGTTTAAATAAGTATTTTGATCAATTAATTAGATATGTATAGAAAGTAGTAATTACATTTTATACACTTTATGTTGGCATAATTCAGGATTAATCAAAAATATTTTTTCATTTATTTCAGTGTAAACAATGCGGCAAAACATTCAAACGATCAAGTACCTTATCAACACATTTGCTAATTCATAGCGATACTCGACCGTATCCATGTCAATATTGCGGCAAACGATTCCACCAAAAATCGGATATGAAGAAACATACTTACATTCATACCGGTAAGTACACTTTTCTTGACGTAAGAAAAAAAAACCAATTATGTACATCCATACCCACTATACCTCTTCAATACGAAACTATACTTTTTCAACAAGACAGATACGCATACGATTCAAATCACTACTAAATTATTAAAATCGGATAACCCTCTCAAACAACAAACTATGTGTGACAAGAATTAGCCCCTGTCATCTGTTTGTAAATCTTGAGCTTCCCAAGAAATTATGGAAGAAAACAAAAATTGAATAAATCCAATACATTGCGTACTCGAACGAGAAAAAAAAATACAAATCCGAATTAATTACATTAAATTACTACCTTCTTGGTTGAACCAAATGAAATATGTAATGTTAACATATTCAAGTGAAGACATGCAAATGATATGTTGTAATATAAGCGTATGGCATTATCTTATCTGCTACGTTATATGTTATAGGATATGGTTTAGGCTATGCAAAGGGGGATGACGACAAGTTGTCCATTTAATATGATTGTTGTTGTTGCAATTTATATTTTAAACGAATCATTGATTTGTTTTGTGAGTTTTAAAATCCATATTTTTTATAATGGAAGGGTTGAAAGATTTCAATTGGCTGGAAATTAATTTATGAAATATTTACATAGGTGCGTGTTTTTGTTGTCGTTGCTTAGAGTAACATTAACATTTTATGGGGGTTTCTTTCGACTTATAATTATCTAACAAAGCGTGGGGAAATACATTAAGCCTAACGTGATTTCACGAAATTGTGATGTTTCATGTTCTGCAAATGGCAAAACAATGTTTTACACTTTTGTTTGTTGTAGCAGAAATTGATCAATTAGCGCCAGTTAATTTTCATACAATTTGGCATTTTGTGGTTGCAGGTCAGTAGCCAAAAATGTGAAACGATAAAAACTACAGGTCCTACATGATGATTAAAATTGTTGATTCTCATAAAGAGAAGAAAAACTAAATTTTCAATTGGAGGACAAAATTAGCACATAGTTCTGCAATGAGATTGTTTTTAAACGATAATTCCATCAGCTCATGGCTGAGCGATTTGTCTCACTTTTCTTTTCAGAAGTGGGGCGAATAATAGCATCATGGATGCATAAGCATTGCAAGCAGTAGCGTAACGTTTATCAGTTCTTTTGTGTTCTAAATCAGAATGACGGCCCCCAATTTAAAATGAGGATTATATTTTATATTAATAATTATTATAAATATGAGACTGGTTCTGTAAAAGGTGCTTAACTAGGCAAAGCTGTATACCATTTGTCACTAAAATCCCTTTCAGATGGAATGAAGTTAAATTTCACTTCATGTGACGGTTAAAATTGTCTTCTGCAGCTCAGAAGCCATGAAATGAAACGCAGGAAAATATGGGAAAGATTCATTTCTGATCTAATTATGTTATCAATTCATAATGCTCACTTGTATAGGTTCCCCACTTCCAGATATCAAATATATTAGTTTTCCAGACTACAGTTTTAGCAGCAGAAAATTTTGCGTAGTGCCTGAAATCAAACTCGCATTTTTACGCCTTCAAGCGTTGTAAAGTGTAGCGATTTGTTTACTACATCGGTAAGGATTTTTTTTACCATAATCATCGACCAGAGGATGTGACAATCGCCCCTTTGACTACGCCCATGGTGTAAGCAGCATGATATGTTTCTGCTCTACTTAAAAAAATATTTTCTTGAAGCCTTTATACTCGTTGTGGAGTGCTTCCGTAGAAGTGCAATTATTAGTGGGAATTTCATCATTACACGAAAGTCCGACCTGGGTATTTGACCGCCTGAATTGTCGCGGTTACGTGCACTTGTGCTTCAGTTTCGGAAGCCCAGCAGCTGGTGGGCGTCCTCATCTGTACTGTATTCTCTCAACGAGCTCTCGGTCATCCACGCAAACTCAATTCACCAAAGCAATTGCTTTTAACTAAATGGTATAACAACTTAATTAAATTGTATGTACCTCTTTAGGTTCAGTACTGCAAATCATTTTTTTATTCATATGATCTCATATAAAAAAAACCATAGCCCCAAAGTACACCGAAAAGTCTATATATGTACATATATATAATTGTTAAAATTTAGATCCAAGCAAGCAACATTGTTTTGAGAGGAGACCATTTTCAAGGAGTATTGGCAAAAATCAACTTCAATTTTCATAGATTCTTTTCAACTCTCCTTTTTTCAGGCTTCTACTTTAGTGTCATATCAGTTTAAGTATATAAGGGTATTTAAGGGTAATTTAATTCATCGTTTTCTGAATATTTTTTTTTACAAAATTTTATGCATTCAATAAATTCGAATTTAATCCTTTAGCTCATATAGTCTTTATCCAAAACCAGCAAAAAAAAACCTTTTAACAATAGATTACTACAAAAAAAACATTATTTCCCGCCTCCTGTCGATGATTATTATCTTGCACATAGCATTTGTACCCCAATTACTTAGTCAGCGTAACTGCAAAGCCATTGACCATACCTGCAATTATCATATATCATCAATTTGTCCCCGGCAAACTTTGAAATGCTGTCCATTCGATGATATTCAACCGTGGAAAGCTATTACGAAAATTAAATCAGATTAGCGGTAGGGAACAGGACTCGTGCCCATTCTAATGCGTAATGCAATAAGATGCACTGATTGCTATTTGATTGCATTCCATACGTGTCGTATTGCGAGGTCTGGTCTGGTCACCTTAGCAGTCGCTACACGTGTTTACAAAGTGCAAACGTTCACAGAATGTCCTTTTCCGATTGACAGCAAAAACATTATAATTTTGAAATTGAACGTTGATTTACATAATGTGATTTGATGTTCGATGGCTATGAGCACGAGGCAAAGAGAAAGGAGGGAAAATTGGTCTTATCAGTATTTTAATTTGCTAGAGTGGCTCTCGTGGAGACCAGATATGAATTAAAACATATTATGAAATCCTGTCAAATAAGCGTATAAGCGGGAGCGGGCGTATTTGAAATTTGATATATCAATGGATTCCATGGTTTTGTCGTGTATGTGCTCTCTTAGAACTTGTCGAAGAGTTCTTCAATTCAAATTTGTAAAACTTTTTTTAGTGTAATTTGTATGTGAATAAATTTGGTTGATACGATACCTAAACCGAAACTCTCAATACAAAAAGAAAATAATTAAATGAAATGTGTCTCGTTTTGATTCTGCATTTTAATTAACACCCGCATCATATAATAGACTATTCTTCTTCATTGATATGTCAATCAAAATATATTCAAATCACTAATTGTCTCTTTTTCCTCTAATTACAGGTGAAAAACCCCATAAATGTACGGTCTGCTTGAAAGCATTTAGTCAAAGTTCCAATCTTATTACACATATGCGCAAACATACGGGCTATAAGCCATTTGCATGCGGTCTATGCGATCAATCGTTTCAACGTAAAGTTGACCTTCGTCGTCATCGCGAAAGTCGACATAATAGCGACGAAAATTTAAATGGCGTTAAAATTGAGGTGACGAGTAGTTGTTAGTTGTCGAAATAGGTATATAGAATCAAGCAAACATGATGTTAGTCATACTTTTGTTAAATGTATAAACTTTTCTGATTTTTTTTTACTTTTGTAATCTGTAATATAATTCGTGTGAGTATATTTGCAGCCCTTGAGTCATTAAAGTGTTTAATATTGTTATATGAAACTTAGTCTGTATCAAAACCAAAGTTTTTGTATTAATTTTAATATTTATGCAAAAAATTCAAGGAGAAAGGACACGCAATGATAAGAAAAAAAACTGTAAATTATCGAACTAAATTTAATTTGGATATTCATTTAAGCATCATCATCATCATCATTTTTTAAAAATGTAAAAAATAAATCTAAGATTCTTTGAGTGTAAAAATAAGAAATCATAAAAATAGCAAACTGAAAATATCTTTTGTGTGTCTAGTCTCATTAAATTATTTTCACTATTTTCACGACATTATGGAAAATCTAGAAATTAGAATGAATTATAAAAGTTCTTTTAAAATTATTTTTTTTTGTTAAGAAAATGTACAAATTTGAATATGTAATTATTTTATTTTTGTTGAGCAAAAGACAATTAATTTTTTTCATTATTTATTATTATTTTGAAAAAGAATTTGAAGGGAAATTGTTTTTTCTTTTTTGTTTAACAAAATCCGAATGAAACAGCTAAACATACCAAAGAAAATAGAGCGTAAGCATGAACCAAATCAACCAAAACTTTAGTTTTTATTAGGATTAATTTTGTTTATATTTTATTTAATTAATTATAGATACCTACTTAATTAATATTCTTTGCCTTTGGATAGGGAAAATAGCATTTCTTATATTTTTTTTAGTTTCTAGCATTTTTTTTAATTCAATGCCATGAAGTATATAGTAAGAGTATGCATGAATTTAAGTTTCAAATGTGTTAGGGTAGAATTATGTTTATTGTATGATCAAAACAAACAAAATGGAAAGACAATGGGAAGCACATACAGCTATATTAATGTATAAGAATTAAATGTTTTCTTTTTTACCAACTACGATAAGTATAAAAATTAGTTTTATTAGGTCTACAAATATAGTTAAAGTTATGAAAAATATTGTTAATGGAATAAATAAATTAAAATACGAATTCAAATTGATTTTTGTATTTTATTTAATCTGGGCTTAATTGTCGCCTCTGTAAATATGTAGGAGGCAATTTTACTGACAATGACACTATTGACTCAATTATCGATTCCGACTCATCAAAAACTTGCATAATCAAATTCAAATACGGTTTTGACCATTTGTCTAAACGACCGATACCCAAAAGTTGATCTTCAAAATATTGTCTTTTCGCACGAAGATAGATCTTACTTGTCAGGAGCTACCAAGACAAGAAGATACAAGACATTGACATACATCTTGGTGAGAACTATGGTATGGTTTACGGGCATCCGGCAGCGCCGAAGTACCACTGACGACAATACTTCGGGTCCAATATGCCGTGACTGCCGATGTAGTTTATTTTAAAGTGTCCTTTTCATCGACCGCTAGACGTAGTCCTGCTCTCTATGCTAAGAACTATAGAACAATAGGCTCATAGCCTCAAGCCGTAAGTTTTCGAAGGGGTCGCAAAATATTTCTCTCTAACCGATTACTCAAACATGGGAGCCATCTTTTAGACAAAATATTGATCCAATAACGAATTTTTAGATCAATATGTTGAAAATAAAAATAGCAGGCGCGACAATCCAACATTGGACTAAGGCCGTAGGATGTGTTAGTGACATCCTACTCGTATTTCCAAGATCTTATCTGCTTTTTGTTGAGGTAATGAGATCAGCATCACGCTCAGCAGTGTTATTTATCCCCATAAATGGGTACTCGTCTAACATCTGAGTGAGATCATAGTCCGTCACAAGCTCGTGAGTTCGAAAAACACCATGATTCACGGTGAGATTCGAACTCATGACCCTGTGCACCGAAGTTGCGCGCACTAACGGCTAGACCAGCCAGACTACCTACTACTATTTGTTGAAAAGGGTTAAATTAATTTACAGAGTCACAGGTATTTGCCTGGATCGGATAGATCAAAATAGGGGCGGAACAACACATTCAACGAAGTCCCGGACCTATGATAACAGTGAATTCTAGAGATCGCGGGCTGACCTGGAAAAAAAATATCTGGCATATATAAACAGTAGCATTTTTCACAAACTACATTTGAATACTTATATTTATTTTTTTTCCTGTTATCAGCCAATTTACAAGACTATAAGCTTATAGCTTTGCAAAACCAAATATGATACAGAACCAAAGGGATTTGTGGATTTTTTGAAACTCAGTAGGTCGCGGCGCCAAAAAGGTAGGGAACCGATGATCTAATCTAACCATGCACGGAATAAGAACCTTAAAACTCAGTTTCAGTTAGTGGAGTTTTTACATATACGTGTTGTCATAGTGCCCAAATATATAATGAAGGAAACCGGAGCCAATGAATCGGAGTTATGGTCCATTCCGCTTAATTTTTAGTTTCTTATTTAAGTATGGAAATGTAATCGACCCATTTAAATTCCAATGGATATTTTGTATGATTCAAAAAATTTAAATTTAGCTCTACATATGTACTTGCATGCATTTAGGGGCATTGAGTTCTCAATAAATTAAATCACTACTTAATTGCGAAAATAAAAAGGCTTAACACGCTTTTGGGAAAAAATTTTATTGAATGCGAGAACCGCAAATTCTCATACTCATACTTGATAAAATACTTGCTAAAATACAAAGGTTTACCAAATCAAATCGCCAGGATCACGAATCTAAATTGTCGAATAATGCATAACCCCTTCCACGAAATACCGATGATGATGATATTGCAAATTTGGGAACATTACGCTACCACCTCTCGCAAGAAGAATTTTCTTGTTCTTCTTAGCAGCACTTATCTTACCGTCCGCCATATAGCGGACACATATCGGAAAATTGCGGAGACACAAAAGTTCTCCCTATGAGAACGGATAGCAAAACAAGCCATCATGTTGACGAATTTGCATGACAATATCACAAATTTCCAGATCAAATTGACGGTTTTCAAAATCATTTATCTTTCCATTTTGAAGTGACGAATTTACGAATCAAAGTACAAATTTCCAATTTGACGAATTTCTGTTCAAAATTTGCAAACTCTCTTTACAAATTGACGAATTCCAAAATCAGGTTTATGAATTTCTATGTTGAATTGGCGAATTTCCAAATTACGTTCACTAATGACCATTTCAAATTCCCATTAGAAATTAGCGAATTAAATAAGCATGTTGTCGAATTTCCATTAAAAAACGGAATTCCGGGTTAAACTAACGGATTTATAGATGAAATTGACAAATTTAACATCTTCACAAATTTCCATCTCAAATTTACAATTTTTTGGCTGACGAGATTCCATGGGGGCTTAAAATCTTGTAAATGAAGTCAGTGTGTTAAGTTTCCATTTAAAATTCACACATTTTCGAAACAAAATTGTGAATTCAAACATATGGTTTACAATTACTGTATTAATTCTGGTTCCCAAATTTTCGTGGGTTCAAATTTTAACTAACTGTGGAAGTCTTATCGTTCCATTCTATACACTAACTGCGGTGCATGTCTGTAGTATTTTTGGCATGGCAACTTACCAGCTGTATGGAAACTACGCGAAACTTTGTCTGTTGGAGGAGAATGGAACGATAAGTCAAGACTTCCACAATTAGTTAAAATTCGCACCCACGAAAATTTGGGAACCAGAATTAATACAGTAATTGTAAATTCGAGAGGGAAAAATATCTAACACAACTCCCAAAGCAATGTAAGCATTCAACACCGGTACAGACCTGCACGCTCGAGGGTCATGGTGGTAGCCTTCACTGTCAATCAATTCTCCATAGAATTCTCCCGCTAAAATTCAAGTGGTCGTCTTGTGCACAGATAGACAACAGACACAACACCTGATGAGTGTGTCTATCTGTACGAAAGCACAAAACTTCGGGAAAAATACCAAAAATTGAGGAAATCTAGGGAAGAAAGTTCCGTCCCAATCGGTATTCGAACCTCCGACCTTCGATCACAAGGTCAGCAACTCAACCTACTGAGCTATGGACGCTTGAGGTCTCAATGCAAAGATTCTAATGTGACATTTCCAAATTTCCATAGAGCTCGTAAGTTGCCATGCCAAAAATACTACAGACTTGCACCGCAGTTGGTGTATAGAATGGAACGATAAGTCAAGACTTCCACATGGTTTGGGAATTTCCATTACAATTATGTTGTCGAATTTCCGTTTCAAATTCTCGAAATTCCATGTCAAATTAATGATTTTCGAGATCAAATGTGGAATTTTTATATCATAAAATTACGAATTTCCATTTCAAATTGTTCTTGATCGGTTTTCCAAACAATTGCTGCAGAAAATTCCATATCGGTACACGCACAATGCGGTAATATAAGAAATTTTGAATTAAATAAGTGCTAACAAGTGGTAGAGTGGGCGCTGATTCCAGTTTGCGGACACTGGCCCATGGAAAAAAATTAAAATTGCACTCTCATGAACCAGCCAGAGGCTATGGGTGGATTAGAATCACTAGCCACGTACAGGTATTTGACAGGAAATTTATCCATGCAGGATTTGCATGGAAAGTTATATTGTCCACCATACGTGACATCAAAAATGAATGATAAAACTCAACTAAATACTAGACTTGCCTATTCATTTCGAGCAGGATTCTTAAAAAATCCGCAGAAGACACATATGGTCCTACTTTCTCAACACCCATCGCATCTTCACAATCTGTCCAGAAAATGTCCAATCGATCGGTCAAGGCATCATCAGGTCGATTATTAAGTGCTTCTTTTGTTCGACCTTTTTTATGCATCTGATTGCAGAGGCTTTTCTTTAAAGCATCACGTCGATATCTCGACCGAAAGGTGCAATGTGCACAACAACCGTATGTCTTTTACCAGTTCGCCTTTTGTGTATATTCGTGTGTGTATTAATTCTTTTTTTATCGGAACACCCGGCATGTGGCCATCAGACAGATATACATACTCGCAGGATCGTGGATAGCCTATACAGAGGTGAACGAGGTTGATGATGAGCCACGAGCAGACATTGGCACGCGACCAACATCCAACACTGAAAACTGGATTTCAAGATTCGGTTCGCAATTTATTGCGGTCTTTTACAGAAGTATTACGCATCCTATTTTTTTATTTATTTTTACGTACACATAAGTACATGTTATTTGTGCATATACCTCAGTACATATTGCCGCCACCTTAAATGTTTTTCCCTTTTGCTTCCTTGTGCGGTTACAATAATCACCGGTTCAGTTACAGAAGGAAAGAGTTGTCGCCAACGAGGATGCCATCTCAAATAGGCTATGATGATGCGCTGCTCCTCGCCACAACAATTACCCGGCAGAATTCCATTTTCACCAGTTTGCTGGTTTGCATTTTTATGATTATTTTCCTCTTTTTTTTTAATGAGTGCCACGAGTATCTCATGTTTCTGTCTCTCCGCGTTTATCAGCGAAAATATTTGTGTTAAAGGCTTGTACAGCAAATGGACCGCAGCCTTTGACGCCGCCAGTCGAATGTGAACGGTTATACATCGTTATTGTCGTTTGCATCTGTCCACAACATTACCATGACCCGCATAAATATATATAGAACTCGGAACAAATTAGTAAGACTATACTCGTATGTACTAGAAGACATTAACCCTCGTATCGATATTCTCTGCAGGATCGTGTTGAGCTAATAATGTGCACGAATGGTACCAAAGGAAAAAAAGAGAAATCTTGACTAAGGTAAGCATCACCTTAAGCACATTATGGGATTTTGATAGTTGTTTTGCGTAACAATTGTCTTTGTGGCTATATCGTAGTCATCATCATCATTTGTCCACATCCACGCAGGATAATTGTCTTTTCGTGGTCGCGCTGCGCTGTGGTACCGTGTCGTTCTTCTTGTAAACAGTTTACGTTTGAAGAACAATGACATGGGCATATGCTTTCCGATTTGACGTCATATGTGCCTACAGGAGAGAGAAAAAAAGGAATTTATGAGACATCCACCAACAGATGCCAGCTGTTCTTGATTTTGGTTTTCGATTCCGAACAATTTTTTTCTTTCTCGCATGGTGTCTATATAATGTACATACGTTTGAAGCGATGAGGGCAATAAAAAAATTTAAGTTTTGAAGTTATAATGTCTACATGATCATTATATTTAGGATTAACTTTCTAAGGCAAAAAACAATTTCTTGAATCAAGAAGCTTCTGTGTAAGATGTAGCTGATGTTGTCTATTTAAATAAAGAGTTGACCCAACAAACAAAGGAAGATGCTTGGGTTTGAATTGTTATGTGCTTCATGTACTTAAAAAATATTTACCCAAATTTGCCGCCGCTTAAAATCTTCGCGTCCTAGGCTGCAATGCAACCTATTCAGCCTACTGATAAATCTGCCACTGGATAGGGCTAACGCCCTGAGGTATTTGCGAGTGCAATCTTTTTCAGTCTGACTATTTTTTAGCTAAACAAAAACAAATATGCATAAACACCAATCCACCAATCCATGTACATGGTGTTTATACATATTTGTTTTTGTTTAGCTAAAAAATAGTCAGACTGAAAAGGATTGCACTCGCAAATACCTCAGGGCGTTAGCCCTATCCAGTGGCAGATTTATCAGTAGGCTGAATAGGTTGCATTGCAGCCTAGGACGCGAAGATTTTAAGCGGCGGCAAATTTGGGTAAATATTTTTTAAGTACATGAAGCACATAACAATTCAAACCCAAGCATATTCCTTTGTTTGTTGTGTCAACTCTTTATTTAAATAGACAACATCAGCTACATCTTACACAGAAGCTTCTTGATTCAAGAAATCGTTTTTTGCCTTAAAAAGTTAATCCTAAACATAATGATCATGTAGTCTAGACAGTTAGTATAGTATTGTCCAAGAAAGACAAAATTCAAACGTAAAAAAAGTTGAAGTTTTGAAGCCAAATTGTTGAATACACTGCCCACTATACGCAGTAAAATGTTACACTAATTTTCGCGTCGGGTTAAGGGACGGTAGGCAATCATTTTTTTGCAAATATGAAAACTACACCGTATAGGATAGCTGTTGAATAAACACGGCCTAGATTTTATTAATTTAGTTAATATAAAATTTCATGAACCTATAAAAATTTGGATAAAAAGAAGGTCGCAAATTTCAATTTTATTTATTTATTTATTTATGGAATGATTTTTACAAAAAAACGTTACCGGTAAATGTTAAATGAATTGTACCACTATGTGGTAAAGATTGAAGAACGCTCCGGACCTATGAAGCGAAAATCTCGAAGCTCATGAGTACATATGGATATTCAAAGGGTAAATTGATAATTTATTGGAGGTAAATAAAGGAAATATACGTAAAGTATGCATAGTGTTCAGCAAATTTTCTGCACAACCTGATTTTAAGGTAAGGTTAGCTTAAAAACTAAAAATCATTAGCTATGCCTCTTCGCTAATTGTAGACAAGTTGGTAGAGGCGGGGAAAAAAGAATAGCATACTGGCGGAAAATGTGTAAATCTGCCATCATCTGTCTCCACGCTTTAGAGATAAAAAAAATGTTGTCTTTTTCCATCGTTTGCCCCCAGATAGAAGCTTTGCCAATGATGCCGGTCTGCACTCCAGGCAGCAAAACCTAAAATTGATTTTTACATGATTATTTATTAAATTTTCATATAGAATAGACAAATAGTCTCAGGCGTAATCCAAATGTTGGAGGTAATCAAATAATCACCACCAAATACTTGAAAAGGACTTGATACTGTATCCTTGTGCAAGAAACGACATTGGGTCCCCTTATAGGACTTCATTCAGATGGAATTAATTTTCTCTGATATGTATCTCTCCTACATAGGACAGTCCAGATGTATGAGCGCTCATTGCTGCGTTCTCAAAGTCAATTACCTCTTCAACTTTTCATAAATAAAAATCACAAATTGATTCAAAATCTTGGAAGTTTAAATTTTTTTGTAGATTTACTCAATTTGCAAAACATAGTTAATCTATTTTAACGATTTTCACTACGAAGGTTAACTATAACTACCAAAATTTTGTTGTTGGGTTCGTTATGAAAGATCATCATAGAAGCCAGTTAAGAATAAAAAACAAACAAACGTGGAAAATTGTTAAGCCAAAGAAAGAAACGAGAGGCGAAGAAGTAAGAAGTCAACTTTCTGAAAAACAAATTTTTACCAAAATACTCAGTACATAAAAATTCAGTTCATAGGATAACGAACTCTTGGGTGAGTCCAATAAAGGGAATGACATATGCCATAAACGAAAGATTTAAGCGAGTAACCAGAATTTAGAATGCAATTTACAGTCGTAGGAAGACTTGTTTCTGCTGTCTCTCCTCATATGTTGGAATTTTTGAAATTTGGTTCGCATAACAATATGGGTGACGATATGATCTCTCACGAAATAATGACAAGTAGAAAAGGTATCCTCCAAAGAAAAATTAACTAAAAGCAAAAATAAATTGATATGATTCCAATCCGCCAGCCATATCGAGTTTCGCATATTGGGCGGACATAGTGGATCTGGATAGATAAGCCTGAATTTACACTATCTTTCAATTCTGTTTGGTGGAACCTTCAATTGTAGAAGGAAAAAATATCAATTATTTTTTGCAACTAATAAATTTTCAATTACTGTATTAATTCTGGTTCCCGAATTTCGTGGGTGCGAATTTGGAAACCTACTAAGCTATGGACGCTTAGAGGTCTCAATGCAAAGATTCCAATATGACATTTCCGAAATTGAATAACTCGATATTTCTCCCGCAGGGGGCTTCTCTCCTCCAGCAGACAAAGTTCCGCGTAGTTTCCATAGAGCTGGTAAGTTGCCATGCCAAAAATACTACAGACATGCACCGCAGTTGGTGTATAGAATGGAGCGATAAATCAAGATTTCCACAATTAGGTAATAAATTTTATTTTATTTTCTTGTTTCTTTTAGATTTGACCTGTAATTGTTTAATAATTAAGCAACAGCTTCTTTTAGTATTTAAATAAAAAATGTATTTTTTATAAAAAAAAAAAATATTTCTGCAGATAGATTCTTAGAAGAGCAGTAATTTAGTACATAATAAATATAGCAACCCCCGATAATTATTATTGCCCGTCTTGTAAGGTTCATGCCACATAATCCGCATACATACACACACAAAATTGAAAAAAGTTATCGAAGGTCAGTTTGATATTTCTGAAACTGTTTTTCGGATTGTCCATCCTTTTCCTCATCTTTATCAAAATATGTATGTATTTGATTTGCCCGTTCCGTTCAACATGTGGATTCTCCATTCGGAATCTGGTCCGAGAGCAGGTTGATATGTACATTCATGAAAAAAAATACTTTAATCTTTGGACTTGATGCCGACACTTACGAGCAGGTGATACACCTGAAACAAACATACGACTGCATCGCTCGCGATGCCAATACGGCTGCTGATGATGATGATGATGAGGACGACATACGATGACTATAATGATTTTTGCTTAATCTCAGAAGTTGGTGTCGAACGTATAAGGAGGTGTATAGGTTGCGTGTGCACTTGGCAGGCTTTTGTTGTAAAGCAGTGCAACAGATATTGCGACAGATTTCACTGTGAACGCGCAAACTTCGACTATACTTAGTCGGGAATTTTATGAATGAGTTAACGGACATGATTGACGAACTGTTGAGAGGACATGGTTACATTGTTGACATTAAAAAGAACACGAATTGCGAATAATTGGGAAAAGTAATTGGCTCTAAAATTCATGAATGAGTTTAAAAAGCGAGTTACTCGCTTGAGTTTTTCGTTTTGTAAGCGATAAATGTGTTTATATATAAAGGAGTTATGAGAGGCAATAATTAAGTAGTTTTTATTATTATTCGCCTTTATACAACTAATTTCATGTATATAGGGGTGATTTCATATGCAGAGGTTTTCCATTTTCTAGCGGTTTCAGGTGCATGAAATGCCACCAAACCTCCCCTAATTCATTCCGAACATAATTTAAAACCACTATGCCTGCTTACAACTGCACTCCTAGAAAATACCAATTGCACCTGACCCCAAGCGAATGTATGTCCGAAGAAATAATTTATTACTAAGTCCTCGCACGTTGTCGTTAGAAAAATAGATAAAAAAAGTAAAAAATCCTTTGTGTGCCTTCCTCACTAGTCTATAATACATTGAAAGCAAGAACACATGCTCTTCCGTATGCATCACGTCTTATAAGGGTCCCGAATGCCATCATATCCTGACAATCAAACGAAATAAAGCAGAATGTGGGCTAACGTATTTTTTCTTTATGCGGCTGAATAGAATTTGTGACACAGGTCTGATATGTGAATCATAATTTAGGTGCAAGGAAGCAATTAGCGGATAAGAAATCCGTGAATGAGATGAACTTAATCGCTGAGAGTTTATTTTTTTCCAGTTTTTCTTTAATCACTAATTACAGCAGATGGAATTTTTCTGAAGAAAACTTCAAGACCGCAGACCGAATTGGAAATTTGTATTGATATGTTATGTTTATTTGAAGAAAATTTTTTTACTGACTATCTACATGAATACAATTCCATAACCATAACAAGAAAAAATATCGTTCGAATATCCATAATTTTAAATTATATTACACAAACAGTTTTCGGCGCCTTTACAATGCACTTGCATTTTTTATTGCTCTTTCTGAACGCGCGTAACTGATTGTAACAAAAACAAGTACTTCGTATATGAGTACCTGATACGAAGTACATTTCTCAATTTTATTCCACATACTTATTTTTTTTCATCATTTTATAAGTTAATTTATCAAGTCTTTTAACGAGCCCGATGTTTCTTACCAAAAAGGAACATCCAAAGGGTAATATGCAAGTGTACCAAGATCTGTATAAGTTTTCCTTCCGGAAAGCTGCCGTTACCGGTTGTCATTACACAGTAAAAGACATGTTTTGCGTTACTTGGCGTGCGTTGTTTTAATCAAGTGTGTATGATCAGCATGTGCATTTTATTATCGATTGATTGAAGGGAATTGGTTTAACAGTGGATATATAAATTAATTTGTAGCTTTTTGGATAGTAATGGTCAAATTCAAAAATATCAGATGTGAAAAGAAAATATAAAAGAGCACGAGCAGATACTATAAATCTAACTCATTTATAACTCAACATCGGCTGAACCGATTTCCATGATTTTGGGTTTGTTGGCTTAGGGGCTCTGGCCAGAACAGTAGAAAAACTATTGAAACACGCTAAAAAATTCATAAAGAGCGAAAATTCACAATGGGTTCTTTTTCACCTATTTCTGTGTGTGTTTCTTTAACATATCAGCAGATTTCAGTAAATTTCCTCCACATGATTGCTCTACCCAAAGTAAAAGGACAACTGTTGAGTCATATGAAAATTAACAATGGGCACAATTATGAAGACAATGTTTTTCACATAGTACTTATTTCTGTCTTTCTTTAATTAATTACAGGATTTCAGTAAGTTAACCCCACCGGATGGGTCGACACAAGGCCCCGGCCGGAATAGCAATATAACCATTGAAATAAGCAGAAAATTCTCAATGAGCAACAATTCACAATGAGTTTTGTTTCGCATATTTTTGTTTATATTTCTTGAACGTTTTAGCGGATTTTTGTATTATTTTACATGCCGAATTGTTCCCCTCTCTGAATATCAGAATAATATTCAAACACGCGAAAAAATTCACAATGACCAAAATTATAAAGATTTGTTTTTCGTATATTTCTTTCTGTATGCCTTGAACGAACTGCCAGATATCGGTCAACTGATTCCAGCGGATTGGAAAATTGAAAAAATCGAAGTAATTCATCAATTGAGAACGGCTGGACCGATTTGGTTCAAATTTTGTTTCAGTTGTTTGCAATTACCAGGAGAAGGTGTTTACAGAAGAAAATTTTGGAAAACCCCTCCGCAAAATTGGAAAATCGAAAAAATTCTTCAAATAAGAACGGCTGGGCCGATTAAGTTAAAAAAAATTTCAGTTGTTTCCAATTGCTAGGAGAAGGTTTTTACGAAAGAAAATGTTGGGTAAACTCTCCGGAAAAGTGGGAAAATTGGAAAAATCTAAAAAATTCATCAATAGAGAACGGCTGGGTCGCTTTAGTTCAAAATTTTTTTCAGCTGTTTGCAATTGCCAGGAGAAGGTTTTTACGAAAGAAAATTTTGGAAAAACCCACCGGAAATGTCGGAAAGTTGGAAAAATCGAAGTAATTCATCAGGTGAGAACGGCTTGACCGATTTGGTTAAATTTTTTTTCAGTTGTTTGCAATTACCAGGAGAAGGTTTTAACGAAGAAACATTTTGGAAAAACCCTCCAAAAAAGTCGGAAAATTGGAAAACTTGAAAATTATTTTTTTTTTGCTTGCAATTTTTCCACAATAGCTTTTCCAATGAAGAAATATAAAATTCTTAGTAGAAAACTCGGAAAATTCAGGAAGAAAGTTTTGCATTTTATCGAATGATTTGATGATTTTAGACGATGCAAAGGTGGAAAATTCATTATGAAGAAGCTAACGAGATAAATAGTTGCTGTGCTGTGAATAACTATCAAACACGCGCAAAATTATGAGGACAGTGCATTTTCTCACACTTTTACCTTCATCTTCTTCTGTTCATATTGGCGTATCCAGACCGCATTGTGGAACAAATACAATGACGAGATGGCTGAAGACATTTAGCATAGAGTTCGAATAACAACTTCGAATTTCGATCTTCAAATTAACGACGAGATGCACAACGAAGCGTTAGTTCTTATCAAAGACATGACCGTGCTCATGTGCGGCAGTCTGCTGTCGAAATTGGGAATGCCAGCGCCAAATCGTTTGATGGACGATGCAATTAATCGCGACTTGCAGCGGGAGCAAGATTATGATCGAGAAGAGCTGGCCGAACGAGTTCGAATAAATTTGCCGCTTTTGAATGCCGAGCAGAAGAACGTATACGATTCGCTAATGAAGGTTGTTGACGGTGGAACAGGAGGCGATTACTTTCTCCATGCTCCTGGTGGGACAGGCAAGACATTCGTCATGTCGTTGATTCTGGCAACAATTGCGATGGCTTTTGCATCCTCTGGCATTGCTGCTACATTGTTGTAAGGCGGTCGAACTGCACATTCCGCTTTAAAGCTGCCGCTGAATCTACTCTTGGTTGAGAATCCAACGTGCACAATCAATCACCAAGAGTTCGGCAACAGCGAAATTGATGCGAGAATGCAAAATCACCATTTGGGATGAATGTACGATGGCCCATAAGCGAGCTTTGGAGGCAGTTCACCAAACGATGAAGGACTTACGAGGTGATTCGAGACGATTTAGTAGGGCTCTGATATTACTCTCCGGAGATTTTCGTCAAACGCTTCCGTCATCCCGAAATCTACTGCTGTGGATGAACTTACTGCATGCCTGATATTGTCATCTTTGTGGCGGCATGTCAAGAAGTTGAAATTGACTACGAACATGAGAGTCGCATTGCAGAACGACCCATCGGCTGCTGGATTTTCAAAAATTCGTAAAAATCCGTTGACACCGTGATCGACGAGGATGAAGCGACCAACTATTCGACGGAGTTTTTGAACTCGCTTGATGTGCCAGGAGCCCCGCGCCGCATAATTTACAGCTAAAGTTGGGATCGATCATAAACATGTTACGGAATCTGAATCATCCGAAATTGTGCAACGGTTCGCGGTTGTCCGTCAAGAAACTGATGTACAATGTGATTGACGATCATCAAGGGAAAATTCAAAGGAGAGGAAGAACTTATCCCACGAATTCCGATTATTCCAACTGATCTTCCATTCCAATTCAAGCGGATTCAGTTCCCCGTTCGATTGGCTTTTGCAATGACAATCAACAAATCGCAAGGCCAATCGTTGGAAGTCTGTGGGATTAATCTCGAATTTCCCTGTTTTTCACACGGTCAGCTGTATGTTGCCTGTTCGCGTGTTTTGTGTTTGTTGCTTTTTCGCCAGAAAACAAAACGAAAAACATTGTTTATAATTCTATTCGAATTTTATAATATCGCTATCTACTGATTTTGATTCCATTCAAATAAATCACACTGAAAATTGAACTATCTGTGTTTCTAGAGTTTATTTGAAGCCATGGAATTTTGGCGAGGCGTTATAGGTATAGTTAGGAGTCAAAATCGCTCATAAATTTAAAGTTGTGTCAAATTGTGAGCGAAGCGAACAACGCGAGCGAAGCGCGCTCTCTTAGCTAGTTTATATATAGAAATCGACTGTACGTGTGTTCGTGTGTGCATCTCCTCCTAAACCACTGGACCGATTTCGCTGAAATTTGGTGTGTAGGATACTTGATTTTGGCGGATGGTTTTAGGCTAGAAATGTATGTAAATGTTGAAGGTTATGGGGCTGCCATACAAACGAAGCCTCCAAAAGTGGGTTTTTCTATGACATTTTTTTGTATTTGTGGACCAATTTTGTGATATTTTCTAAATTATTCTTCAATTCTACTGAATGTGAAACATGGTCCATATAGAAAATGTATAAATATGGCAAATTTTCTGAAATTTACCGGAAAATATGCAAAACTAAATCAGAGTTTTCCATGTGATTAGAAATTTATTTTTAAAAATAAAATTTTGAATTTTTAAAATAATTAAATTGTTTTAAGGGAACACGAAACGGAAGGAATAAAGACAAATTTTGAAAAAACTGAATTGAAAATCTTGAAAAAAGAGGGAACACGGAACAGAAAAATTATATTTTGAATTTTGAAAATACTGAACTACTTATGTTCGTAAAGCTAATTTACTTTGCCTAAACTATGCAATTTAATTGGGCTTTTCAGCAAAGTGTTGAATCTTATTGATTTTTCTTTAATCAAATGTTCAAATTAAGACATCACTAGTTAAAAATTAAAGATATTTATAAAATCCACACTCGCTTCTGTAAGAATAATTTTAAAAAGAATTCCATCCAATAAATTTCACGAACAAATGTTTCCATTATACATACTTGCTCGCGTTGCAAGTAATACGTACGCGCAATTGCAAATCGATCGATTATCGAACGATAATGATCAGAAATGGCATGCGGCATGATAAATGATATCGGCTTGCTGCAGAAGATTACTCAATGCAAAGTGATGAATTCTGTTCGAGAGTGTGCCGCCAAGTTTGGTTCAGTTTTTTTTTTGTTTAGTGCGTCGCTGTCATCCGATGTCTTCCTTGGGCTCAATTGAAATTGGGAATTCATGGCATGTGCCATGTGCCAAAATCGGTTCGAATTATTTTTTACTGGCATGGTGTTCTGATCGCTTTTTTTGCTTGAGCCTGAGCTCGGGTCACTGTCGATCTTGTTTTCAATTAAAATATAAGCATACAGATGAAAATTAAAAATACGTATAAATATACATATACGTATTGCCTTTCATTTGCAACTGCACCTGAATTGAAAAGGTGCGCGTACATGGTGAAATTATTGTTGCAGATTGACATGGGGAATTAGTCCTTGAGTATATGAATGCACGGATGCTTGTACGACCTTTTTATGTGCGAATGCTTATAATAATTATTTTGTGACGCTTTAATTGCATGTACTTAGCTGGTAGACTTTAAGTGAAGCAGACTATAAATTAAACAGTAGTAGGTTGGAAAACTTAAATATTCAGAAAATATGGTGTAAAATTCTTTACTATCAGGTGCAAATCGAAAGTATATGAGCGCACAAGCTGCATCCAATGTCGCATTTTTTGTATAAGTTTTATCTCCTTTTCTTCGTGTTTATGACAAATGATTGTCATCTCCTGTTGAAGAACCTCGGACACAATATAGAGACTTGGGCTCTGTCAGAGGACAGAGGTTATACTTGGTGATTTATATTTTTTTTTTAGTTTTTGGTGACTAGCGACACTACGAACCTGAGCTGCACATAGGGTCCCGGTGATACTTTTGGTAGATACGCCATGGCGTGGATCTGTACTCTCGGTGCACTTGAGTCATGCAGAGTGGCCCCAATATAACTGACTCTCCGTCTGGATCCTGAGTCGTTATCCCTATGCTTCACGCTTAACACTTAACCTTGAGTCATGCAGAGTGGCCCCAATATAACTGACTCTCCGTCTGGATCCTGAGTCGTTATCCTCGATACTGAGTTATCCGTATGCTTAACGCTTAACACTTAACCTTAAGAAGGCCAATGCTATTCAGTAGTTTTTATCGAAAAGTTAACTTCGGGGATAGACATGCCAATACATGTTTGGGACGAAACGTAACAAAATATAGCAGACTATTATGAAGTCACTCTGTTTTTTTTTTGTCGTATTGTCTAACGTAACCGAAAGTGGAAGTAGGCCGAAATTCAGCTAGTTTCCTTCCGTCGAACTGAATTTTAAAACTCTGGAACCCTTCCTTTCGCTCACCCTGAGTGAATTTGTACAAATCGGAACTGGTTACCAAAGTAGCCTTTTAGTCAAGGATAAAAACAAACAACTCTATAAGTGGGTATTACAAAGTCAGAACATCGTTCTGCACTATAATGCTTGAAATAGAAGGAAAGAAACTCAAAATGACGTCACCCATTTAAAATGTATTTTTTTTTGTTTTCGTCCGCTGTTATGCTGCTTTCTTTTTGTTTCAAATATAAATCAGCAAGAAACTCCGAGAGGTTGGTGCGAAAAGTGTTGATACTGGAATTGTTAGGAGCAGTGGCATAACGTACCGTATTCATGTGTTGAGTGTCCAAGCCGAAAGGGCCCCAAAAGCCCGAGAAAAATATTTGTTTTAAATATTAATTAGTCGAATGCACTAAAACGTAGTCAGAGGTACCGAACTATGCTGATGTATGCCTTAAGTTAAAGTTGAAAGCTATGCTTTTAAAATATTGACACAAACAGATTCAAAATAAACCAATTTTCAATCATGATGACAAATTTTCAATTGAAATTGGCAAATTTAACGTCAAATTGACGAATTTTAAAATAATTTTGACGAATTTTGAAATATTGTTGATGAATTTCCATTAGAAATTAGCGAATTTCCATGTTATTTTGATGAATTTGCAAATCAGATTTCCAGGCACCCACGATATTGGGAAACAGAATAATACAATCATTGCAAATCCTGTTGACGAATTTTCATTTCATAATGATGAATTTCCTAATCACGTTGACGAATTTCCATTACAAATCGACGAATTTTAACTGACCAAATTCCAGATCATAATCACGAGATTCCAGAAAAAATGAACGAATTTCAAAATCAAGTTTACGAATGTCCATATCTAATTTTCAAATTTCCACATCAAATTAACGAATGTTCAATTAAAAATAAATAACAGGCGCGACAATCCAGCATTGGACTAAGGCCGCAGGATGTTTTAGTGACATCCTATTTCCAGGATCTTATCTGCTTTTTGTTGAGGTAATGAGATCAGCATCACGCTCAGCAGTGTTATTTATCCCCATAAATGGGTACTCGTTTAACATCTGAGTGAGATCATAGTCCGTCACAAGCTCGTGAGTTGGAAAAACACCATGATCCACGGTGAGATTCGAACTCATGACCCTGTGCACCGAAGGTGCGCGCACTAACCGCCAGACCAGACCAGCCAGACTAAATGTTCAATTAATATTGACGAATTTCCTGGCGAGTTTTCTTAAAAAAAATCCATGACAAATAAATTTTAATTTGACAAATTTGAAAATTATGTGTACGAATTTCCATGGCAAATTGCCAAATTTCCATGTAAAACTTCGAAACTTTCATGTCAAATAATAATCGAATGTTTCAATAATTTTTCATATCAAATTAACGCATTTCAATTTCAAACTAGTCTTGATTTATCGGTTTCCCAGACATAATTATTCACAATGCCGCAAAGTCAGAAAATTTAAATTAAAATAACTAAAAGCCAAGTACCTACGACTGGAAAGTTTCCAGCTAGCAGGAGGCAGGCAATTGGAAAGGTTATTGTTGCTTTTTGTAGTGCGGTTTTAGAGAAATATTATTGGAATAAACTTTAAAATGAAATAATAGTTATTGATAGTTCCTTAACTACAAAAACCAGGGACGTAGGCAGGGGGGTTCATGGGGTCCGGACCCCTCCCGAAATGTTTTCAATGGGCTTTGAAATTTCAGTGATGATAACATAAAAACTGTTATAATGAACAAACATGTCAAAACGTTCGGTTAGCTGGAAATACGTTTTCTAAGGGATATTGGCTATGAATCACGTTAGAAGCGATAGCTGCAAAGAAGTGTGTTAGAAATTAGGAATGAATTTATTTGAGTCACCGCGCAGTTAACATTAGATTTTCTTGTCCTAATTGGCTCTATCAATAAATTACCCAGTTTTGGAAAGTAAACTCTTCTCTCAGTTCTCTCACAGTTAATTTATTTTAGATATGCTAAAGTTGTTCCTTTGTCAGTAATAAATTTTGTTAAATTTCTACAATGCCCGAAGGACAAAACCGAGAAAATCTACATTGAATCCGATTTTGCTGAAAGTATTCGTTTTCAAGAACAGCTTCATGTTTTATCACTCAAGGTGTTTGATCGACCGCTGTTCTTTCTAACCAACTGAAATGAAAACGTTATGTATGTTAATTTTTCGCTGAGCTGATATACATAATTTTCCTCCAATTTGTTTAGTTCCCAAGTCTCCAAGTTTTTCACCCTCTGATTAATTTAAAAAAGACTAAGATTCTAAAAAATATATAAATTAATTTGACATCTTTAATGACACCAGCCCAGATGATTTTTCTCCGATTTGTTTAAAGAAATTTGCGCAGAAAAAAAAATAAGGTATCCACTTTCATTGCTTATTTAACCAATCACTCTATTCTCAACACTGGAATTTAAGCTATGTCTTGCCTCGTGCCAACACTTAAAAATAGCGACAAAGCTGAGACTGAAAATTATCTACGAAATAGCATTCCCTCGTCAATCCTTCAATTATTTGACCTGGATGATGACCAGGGTTACATCCTTTACACCTCTAGTTCGACCACTAATAATTTTGGTTTTTCAGAGGTAAATCAACTACTACAAATCTTATATTAAAATTACACCTTAAAGTCTCTCAAAAATTGGTCCCACTTTACCAAACCGATTCATAAATTTAAATCTAACATTTTACTATAGTTAAACTAAAAAACTTTCACTTCGGTGGCCCCTCATTAACAGAATAACCAGACAATACCGTTCCGTGATTGTAACCATAACTTTAACTAACTCAAATCAATTTCCACCAACATCAGGCATTCCTCAGGGATCTTATACGTTGATCCACTTTTGTTTTTAAATTTGTTTAGATATTCAGAAACTACTTAAATCCCCTAATAGTATAGTGACTTTAGCTGTAGACCCAAACATCCAAAAAAAAGAGCTGACTTTTGATGCCAAATTGTTCTATGGCCTGACGCAGTAAAAAGTTAGACTTTTTTGCGCGTCACATTTGGGGGGGAGGGGGTGGCAAAGGGGTGAAATTATGATTTTTCGCCGATATTTTGTTAACTGTAATATTTACAGCAAAATGTTCTGAGGACGATTTAAACTACACAAAATTTCCTTTCTAATGATATATTATATCATATACCTTCTCGTGGCAGATTATATACTAGACCTTAAAACATTTGGTGTAATTTAGATTTTTTGATAGTTACATTTGGCGCTCTAGCTCCTGAAGTAATTCAATTGGAGCCATGGTAATTGGGATAACTATTCCTAACAATATATAGCTGTCCCACACGGAGACTCAGGCTGCCCCGACAAAGCATTCCCCTATACTCCTTATTAACATTTAAAAAAAAGACATGCCTGTAACTTTTCGCCGAATCACAGCAGGCGGGAAAAATTTTGGTAAACGTTAAGGCTAAGTCCCATTAGACCCTCCACCAAATATTACTTCGATCGGATTAAAACAAAGGGTACCTCCCATACAAATTATTCAAATTCAATGCCACTAGTTTATTACGAAATAAGGGAACAAGTCAACCAAAATTAAAGTTTTGCTCGTAGGCAATTTTCCGGTCATTTTGTATGGGAGGTACCCTTTGTTTTAATCCGATCGAAGTAATATTTGGTGGAAGATCTAATGGGACTTAGCCTTAACGTTTACCAAAATTTTTCCCGCCTGCTGTGATTCGGCGAAAAGTTACAGGCATGTCTTTTTTTTAAATGTTAATAGAGAGTATGGGGGAATGCTTTGTCGGGGCAGCCTGAGTTTCCGTGTGGGACAGCTATATATTGTTAGGAATAGTTATCCCAATTACCATGGCTCCAATTAAATTACTTTAGGAGCTAGAGCGCCAAATGTAACTATCAAAAAATCTAAATTACACCAAATGTTTTAAGGTCTAGTATATAATCTGCCACGAGAAGGTATATGATATAATATATCATTAGAAAGGAAATTTTGTGTAGTTTAAATCGTCCCCAGAACATTTCGCTGTAAATATTACAGTTAACAAGATATTGGCGAAAAATCATAATTTCACCCCTTTGCCACCACCTCCCCCTCAAATGTGATGCGCAAAAAAGTCTAACTTTTTACTGCGTAATGCGGTCAGGCCATAGAACAATTTGGCATCAAAAGTCAGCTCTTTTTTTGGATGTTTGGGTTTCATAATTTTTTCAGCTAAAATCACTATACTATAAGTAATTGGAGCGGATGAAATCAATCGGTATACATCGAATAAAAAGGCATGAATGTCAACAAATTTTTTTAGTGATGTATTTTTTCTGTATCATCAAAAACACAGTAAAACAGTTCTTCACTAGAAACACAAAAATAAATTGATTTAAAATTAAATTTCTGAAATCGAAATTTGGACCCCTCCCGAAACAAATTCCTGGCTACGTCCCTGACAAAAACGATTTCTTTGTGAAAGGTTAATAAATTTGCAATAGAGCGAATAACATTCTTGAAAATGGAACATTCTTTTTTATTTTGGTAAGTTCAAATAGTGGTGAACTTTGGATTTGGTATTGTTATTGTAGATTTTAATTACATACCTTCCGCGTCCTAAAAATATTCCTGTTTACAATTATGATTTTGAAAGAATTTCGGGCTTGCTCCCCCTGAACGAAATCCTGGCTACGCCCATGCAAACAATCGCTTAATCTGGTATAACAATATTTCTCGTACTTTACAGTCAACTCCGTTAGTTTGTATAGGAATAGTTTTTGAATTATATAGTTTAGAATTCCATACAGATACCAGTTTTGTTCCAAAAAAGTTAAACTTTAAAATATTGAATGATTTGAAAAAAATATTTGAAACTGGCGTCTCACCCACTTTACCCTCTACTATCTCCGCCACTGGACTAGAACAGAACTATTATACTGAACAAATCTGATTAAGCAACACAAAACCATTTTCATACAATAATAATAACCCTCCTCGCCTGAGCCTATAGCCGGAAGTTTGGCTCGTGTCTGAAACTTTTTTCTCAGGAAATTAAAGATCAACAGATCGTGCCGTGCGCTGTGGCGGCAGGTAACACTTGATTTCATTTTTATGATTGTCCGCAAAGTTGGTCAATCAGACCATGCATCGTTCAGTCTCCTTTCTGCCTTTACACAGATTGAGACTTCTACCAGTTCTTCATTTTTGAAGTATCCCTCGTATACTCACGTTATGGCTACTATAATCTTATAATAACTTTGCGTTGCTTTGAATAATCAAGTCAAGAAGTGACGAGAAGATTCCCTTTTCCTTATAATATCCATACGTTGTATACGAGTTAAAAATATACCAAGGCGACTACATGGTGTTACGCGTGCGCTCACATATGCCGGAGGAGATTGACGAAGAAAAGCAGATTCGATACACCTGTCGCATAAAGCTGCACTCTACACACTTTTTAAACTTTATAATGAAAACACACTGAACGATCGAAAGAGCGAAGCAGTGTAGGATGCGTGCTAAGCACCTTTATCTCGGGAATCTGCTGCTGGTTCGTATTGTACGTTTTATTTCTATATTATACGATTATTTTCGGTGGCCTTTCATTTCTTAAATATTACTGCTGCTGCTACTTAAGGTCGGCGGCATTCGGCATATTTAGAAAGACCATGCGTTCACTACGCAGACTCGATATAATCCATAATTATTGATTGCGTTAACTTCATCCTTATTATTTCGTACGTAAAATTGTCTTCGATACGTCTATTTTTAGGAAAATCGTGATTTTCATCAGTTCTTGGTTATCGTAGTCATCATTCAACCGAAAGAGACGAACTTGTAAATTAAAGTAGAGTACAAAAGCAGCAGATGGATGTTTTTACAGTTAAGTTAACCGTTAAGTACCGACACCGAGTTTTACAGATCCAGCGACAATTTCAAGGCATAGACTGTAATATATACGAATTAGTATTAGTAACATTGTATGCATCTCTCTATATCTCTAGTACAATGTACATAGAATTCTCTCTTAGTCTACTTAGTATAAGTGACATTACTATGTAATACATATAATGTAAATGTAAGCCAGGGCAGTCATTAAATACCTGTTGACCTGAACACATCTTTTGATAACACCAAATACCACATGGCGCAGCCGGTACAAAAATTAAAAAGTTTTTGAAAATTATATTCTGCGGAATTACTTCGTGTGTTTTAAAAATTCTTGTGAGCTGGAAGCGAATTTGCTATTGGAAATCAGTTTGTGCTCTTTGTGGAATTATCGAAATTGGAAATTATGGATTACTCGAAGCCGGAAAGATTAAGTTTTGATGGAAATTTGAAGGAAAATTGGAAAAAGTTTCGAATACACTTTGAAATTTATTCGACCGCAACGAAAACCAATAAAGAAGAGCCAAGTGTTCAGGTGGCAAGATTGCTTAGTTGCGCGGGTGTCGAAGCCATAGAGTTGTACCAAACTTTCGATTTATCGGATGAAGACAGAAATGATGTGAACAAAATTTTTAAGAAATTTGAAGATTATTTTAACCCGAGGACAAATGAAGTATATGAAAGATATAAGTTCTATATGAGAAGCCAAAAGAATGGAGAACCCTTTGACCATTTTCTAAGAGATATCACCACTTTGGTGGAAACATGCAATTTTGGCGCGCAAAAGGAGTCCATGATCAGAGATCGGATAGTCATCGGTACCGTTAACACGACAACGCAAGCACAGTTATTGCAGGTGGATAAGCTAACGCTAGAGAAAGCAGTCGAAATTTGTCGGATAGCTGAAGTAACGGAGGAGCAAAGCAAGTCAATGCAACGGGAACATAAGATCGAGGGATCGTTTAATGAGGTTTCGATGGTGAAAAAGAAGGAAAGTAGCAATAAGTCATACAAAAATAATAAAAATTTTGTTAAAAATTCTAATTTTAGTGATTCAAGAGGAAATGCATACAACAAAAAGTTTAACAGGAGTGAAAAACAAAGATGTACTTATTGCAACTCTATACATGATAAGGGAAAATGTCCGGCATATGGCAAAAAATGCAACGCCTGTGGAAAATACAATCATTTTGTGGTTGCGTGCAAATCAAATAAAAAAAAACATGTAAGTGATATTAGCTATAGTGGTTGTGAACAAGCTGATGATTGCAGTCAATTTTATGTGGACTGTGTGGATGGTGAATTTTTCACTCAAATTTGCTCTGTTGGTCCGAAGAAACTAGATAGCTGGACAACTGATTTAAAGGTTAACAACAAACTAATAAAATTTAAGCTCGATACTGGGGCACAGGTAAATATATTGCCTAAAACAATTTATAATCAGTTGGTACCAAAGCCGCGACTTGAAATCCGAAATATTAGGTTAGAGGCATATGGTGGTTTTTCGTTACCAGTTGTTGGAAGCATTAGTTGTATAGTTAATCTTCTAGAGGCAAAACATCAGCTTAATTTTATTATTGTAGAGAAGGAGACACAGCCTTTATTGAGTTTAAATACTTGCGTAAATTTAGGGTTGATCAAACGAGTTAATGCTGTAGTAGAACCGGTGGATAAACAGGCATTTATAGAAAAAAACATGGATATTTTCTCAGGAACGGGGCGTTTTCCAGATACGTGCAAATTAATGATAAAAGATACTGCTGCTCCAATCAATAAACCTTTTCGAAGAGTTCCTCTGACAGTTAAACAAAAATTGAAGAATACCTTAATTGAAATGGAAAAGCGTTGCATCATTTCAAAAGTAAATGGACCATCTGAATGGTCTCACCCTATTGTAATCATTGAGAAAAAAGATAAATCACTCAGAATTTGTCTAGACCCGCATGAATTGAACTTGAGTTTGCTAGATGAGCACTTTGCAATTCCAACATTAGATGATTTTCGTCACAAAATGGATGGAATGAATTTTTATACTGTACTAGATCTAAAGGAAGGTTTTTGGCAGCTTGGATTGGATGAAAGCTCCAAAAAATTTACAGTATTTTGTACTCCATTTGGATCGTATCAATTTAATGTACTGCCTTTTGGAATAAAAGTAGCTCCCGAAATTTTTCAGAAGCTTAACTACAAATATTTTGGAGAGTTAACGGGGGTATTCGTCTATATAGATGACATTATTATTGCCGGAAAAACGGAAAAAGAACATGATTTGAATTTAAATAGAGTATTAGAAAGGGCAAGACAAATTAATATAAAATTTAACCCTAATAAAGTACAGTACAAACAGAAAGAAGTTAAATATTTAGGACATATTTTTTCTGCGGAGGGTATGAAGCCTGATCCGGGTAGAGTCATGGCTATTAATAACATTAAAGAACCGCAGAATAAAACTGAGTTACAAAAAATCTTGGGTACTATCAATTATTTACGGGCTTTTATCCCTCATCTAGCAGAGCTGAATTATCCTTTACGCGAGCTTCTAAAGAAAAATGTTGAATTTAGTTGGAGAGATCAGCATTCCAAATGTTTGGATGTTATAAAGGAAGCCATACAAAATGCATCTATATTATATGCTTTTGATTCTGATGCTCCTATAGTGATCCAAACCGATGCATCGAAGCATGGTTTAGGATGTTGTTTGATACAAAATGGCAAACCAATTGCTTATGCATCTAAAAGTTTAACTGCAACGGAAATTAATTACGCACAGATTGAGAAAGAGCTTTTTGCTATAGTGTATGCTTGTCAAAAATTCAATGACTATATCTATGGGAAAACATGTCACATACATACGGACCACAAGCCACTAGTATCGATTTTGTCAAGGCCGATTACATCCGCCAATTCCGTACGTATACAGAGAATGGTACTCAAATTATCAAAATATGAATTGAAAGTTAAATATGTTCCCGGTAAGGATTTGCATATTGCAGACTTACTTTCACGTAATCCAGGCAAAGATGACCAAGTGATGTTCGGAAAGTTTCTAAATGAAGTAGTACATAGCATCAATATGAGCGACCGATCTAAGGTAGAGTACCAAAAAGAAACAGAAATTGATTCAATATTAAGGAAAATTAAGGAATATTATTTTAATGGTTGGCCGCTATCAAAAGATAAGGTGCCAGACGAATTAAAATTTTATTGGAATATAAAAGATAAGTTACATATTGAGGACAACTTGGTATGTTTCGAGGATAGAATACATGTTCCTAGACGATTAATACCAAGTGCACTGGCGAAACTACATGAAAGTCATTTTGGTATGACGAAAACCATAGAAAGGGCAAAAACGCTGTTCTATTGGCCCTTCATGAGTAGAGACATACAAAACTTTATCAGCAGATGCGTTGTTTGTGAAAGATGGCAACCACAAAACGCAAAGCATAAATTAATTCCACACAACGTGCCTGAGAGACCGTATCAAAAAATCGGGTGTGATTTATTTGATTACCAAGATAAAAATTTTTTAATAGCGGTAGATTATTTTTCAAGGTGGTTTGACATTAAGGAAATTCAAAATAAATCGGCAGACACAGTTATACGTGCACTTAAAGATATTTTCTCAGTGCATGGTATTCCTGAGGAGATTGTTTGTGACAATCAACCATTTAATTCCTATAAATGTAAACAATTCGCTTATGATTGGAATTTTAAATTTACATTCTCAAGCCCTCACTACCCTAAATCAAATGGTTTAGCTGAGAGATCAGTTGGAATTGCTAAGAAAATACTCAAAAAGTCGGACATGAGTGGATCTGATTTACAATTAATGTTATTAGAATATCGTTCTACAGTCGTTCCTAGTTTAGGATACACACCATCGCAGCTTCTTATGAGCAGACTTCTTCGAGCAAAACATCCAATTTCAGATACTCACTTATCTCCGAAATTAGTACCAAGAGAGGCTACTCACAAAATGAGCTTGTTGAAATATAACCAAAAGTCTTACTATGATAGAAATGCTAATTTGAAAGAAATTTATTTTGAGCCAGGTAGTTTTATTTTATATAGAAAGGGGAAAAGTTGGGAACCAGCGAGAGTAGAAAGCAAATGCGCGGAGCCTCGTTCTTACGTTATTCGGAACGAACAAAATAATCTTTTACGTAGAAATACGCAACAATTACGAAGATCATTTAATGCTCCCCACATAAGGAAACAACAAAATTATTTAGCCAGTAACGAAGACTCGTTTCAAATAGTTGACCATGCGCAACGTAGTGAAAATAATATACCTAATAATAATAATGAATTAAATAATAGTAAAAACACTTGTTCGCAATCACCATCGCTAGTTAATCACCATTATACTACTAGATATGGAAGGGTAATTAAAAAACCTGATTATTTTAATGCTTGATCATAAAAATAAAAAAAAGAACGAAATCACAAAATGAATTTAAATATTGATGAATTTTATAATTACCTATTGTACATATTTTGAAAATCATAATATGGATCTGCAATAACTACATCTTATTTGTAAAGAAAGGGAGATGTAATATATACGAATTAGTATTAGTAACATTGTATGCATCTCTCTAGATCTCTAGTACAATGTACATAGAATTCTCTCTTAGTCTACTTAGTATAAGTGACATTACTATGTAATACATATAATGTAAATGTAAGCCAGGGCAGTCATTAAATACCTGTTGACCTGAACACATCTTTTGATAACACCAAATACCACAAGACTCCCCTATGTGTATGAATCCTCTTAATTCTCAGATTGCCTCTAGCTGCGGTTCTAACGCAAAGTCCTAGGAAGGTGTGCTGTTAGAGCTTATGGTTTGGAGAAATTGAATGCAATTAAGTTTTCTGCAATAATCTCCACAAAAAAATTGACTCTTGCACCACTTTTTATTTTTCTAATTAATATTTTGAAATTTTTAGTTTGATTTAATTTATTGTAATGATAAGATGTAATATGAAGCATTAAGTAAAAAGGATCAAGTAACAGCAAACTAACTATACTCTTGCCAACATCATTAGGAGTTAGTGCAAAATCTGTTTGTATTAATTTATTATTGAATCTGAATCTCAAACTTCAAGCTGTGAACAAAAGCCGTTTTTGTAATTTGGTTGCTTCTTTAAAAATAACTAATCTCATAAAGAAAATCCAAAACAACTATACATCCCCATATATGATTACTCAATGAAACCGTGCAAGTCCAGCAGGCTAGCTATGGTAGAATGATGACAGGAATAGTCACAATCTTTTCCACCACTGGTATTTAATCCGTGAGGAAGAAGATATGTATGTATGTATACGAAACGGATAAACATTTTAAGCAAACAAGACAGTCAGAATAGGCTAATCCGATTTGTTGTTGAAAAACCTTTTTTTTTAATTAAAACTCGTAGCCACTCCGTTCGCTTCGATTTATTTTTTTGCAAGATGTCAATAACATTGCCATCGAACGCACGGGGGGGGGGGCGGATGGATGACACCTTAATAGTGGTGTACTGGGCATACAGCACCGAGCACCATACCAGCTGGGTTAATGATGGACGTCTACAAGTGCAGACACAGACTTTGAAAACAGACACAAAACCATTAAGCCCCACGGTGCTACTTACGTTCAGGTGAAATCCACATGGAAGGGGATTTTGCATTTGCTTGGATTTTACTAATCAGAGAAAACGTCTGCAATGAGGCAATTTGTAGGGCTTCAATTTGAGATTTGGTTTAGCTGGTAAGGGATTTGGGAAAAAGGTGGAGCTAAACGGATAGGATTACATAAAATAGCTTAGTTAGGGGTATATACACAGTCGTATACATTGGTATTATTATAAGCAGTGTTGCCAATTTAACCGTGCTGTTTAGCCAGAAGAAATTTGTAATTCCGGCCGGCCGGATTTTTAGCCGGAATTGATTTTATTTGGCCGTTTTGCCGGGTAAAATTATTTTATGAATTTTTTAAACCTTTCGCTCATAGAGTGAAAGTAAGTAACGCATTAAGGGAAGAAGAAAGTATACATATATATGAGCAGCATGACTTGGTGAGTCGATTGGGCGATGTCTGTCTGTCTGTTGCTGCGCGTTTTACTCGGTGGGTATTCAAGCTAGCAAGCTGGAATTTGGCACACGTGCTTCTTATTGTTGCAGACTGATTGTATGTTTGAATCATCGCTGCCATATAAACCTAGCCCCTCCAATTTAAGTTTTTCTAAGAAAACCTTTTTTGTTTATAAACCAATCTTAACCAAACTTCATAAAAATGGATCCCTATCGATGTCAGGAAAAATAGATATGTTAAAATGGACGGATTCGAACAATGGGGTCATGGGGCTGCCATACAAACCGAACTTCCCAAATTAGGTTCTTCTAAGAAAAGCTTTTTTATATGGGCACCGATTTCAACCAAACCTCATGAAAATGTATATGTATGCCCCCCAATTAGGTTTTTCTAAGAACAACTTTTGTATTTGGGCAACAATGTACACCAAACCTCATGAAAATGTATTTCTATTGATATCACAAAACATATGCAAAAATTAATGAATTCGGACCATGGGGTCATAGGGCTGCCATACAAACCCAACCGCCAAATTAGGTTCTTCAAAGAAATTTTTTTTTATTTGTCCCCCAAATTCAACCAAACCTCATATAAATGTGTTTCTATTGATAGCACAAAACATACGTAAAAATTGATAGAAAGCAGCCATGCGGTCATGGCGCTGCCGTACAAAAAGAGGTTCGTTGAATATGGTTGAATCGTCAGACGTAGAGCAAGTAGCTTGCCCAGTAAAATACAAAAATTAAATTTAAGGGAGTATATTTTTGGGGGGCAATTCCTTCATCAGCACAAAAGCTAAGTGCTGAAGAAGTATAGTAAGTTGGCCCCGAAATATATGCTCTCTTAAATTTAATTTTTGTACTTCACTAAGCAAGCTACTTGCACTACGTCAACAAATTTATCCAAAATCTATACCATTTCTCAGTCAAGTTCATAACTTTGGAGCATCAAGTTCGTATGTTTGGAACATCAAATTCGATATTTCGGGAACTTAAATCGTAACTGTAAGTGCATATTTGAGCACTGGACTTTTTGAATTTGACTAAAAATATAAAATGATCTATCTTCTATAAATGGAAACATATAAATTTGGTTGTCCATAGTTACGAATTTGAAATTCCAAAGTATTACTGATAAATGGTATATACCATTTCCCGGCCAAGCTCATAATTTTGGAACATCAATTTCGTATCTTTTAGCCTCAAATTCGTAGTTGCGGCACATCAAAAAGGGATCATTAATTTCGTAACTATGGAAAATAAAATAAAATTTGGAGGGCTCAAATTCGAAAATGAATAAAATGGTTAAATTTTAATCAAAATATAAAATTATTCAGGTGCGATGATGGTAACATATCCATACATAAATGCGATTGCTCTTGCCCAAAGTTACGCAATGGACGTTCCTTTTACGAATTTTATGTTCCACAATTTCGAGCCTAATGTCATGTGGTTATGGACTTGACCGAAATTGTACCTGTATACAACAACTTTGACTAGTTAAGCTATCAAAGTAAATGTTGACTGTAATGCCAGCGATTGGAGCATATATGTAATAAAACTAAGACTGCCTAAAGCATAGTTTACGAGTAATTCTCCAGAAAGAAATACAATTATTAAAATCAGTTTTTTACTATATTTGTTCGTAATGTGATTGTTTTGTATGATTTAGCCGGTTTTTTGGTCGTTTTTCTGGCTGAAATTTATTTAGCCGGGTTTTTAGCTGTTTTTGAAAAAAATAAAGCCGATTTTGCGGCTAAATTTAGCCGTTTTCTAAATTTCCAGTTGGCAGCACTGGTTTTAAGTATTCTTTTTTAATATTGCATAGTTTAACACATACACAAACGTGCAACAATAACGAATATGCTATATCCTTAGAGAAAACATAGCAACTCATGCCATGCGTTAGTCCAGAGTGGCTATGTGATCACACAACCCATATGTGTTTGACTCCAAATTTATTACACTACACTCCACGAAATAATTCAAATGTCAAAATATTGTCGATGCAATTATTAACCCTTCTGACGCTGCCTACGAGCTATTATGCCTAAGGTGTAGCTGAATCTTCTGTGAAATCAATCTTATTTTTTGAAGAGGTCTAATTTTGGTTCTAGAAACAGTTTACATACTGTGTCTTACGATGATGCGCCGTTTTTTCGATTCCTTAGACATAGTTTACATTTTGCCGAACGTTTGATCGCATTTGTGGCCGTCGGTTCCTTTGAAATTTATATGGAAAGGGGTGGAAAATATTATTGAACGATATTTTTCATCAAGATATAGTACCAATGGTCTGTCTGGATCTATACGCCAACAGAAGGGTTAAATATCACGTCGGCATTTTAAGAGAGTAATGAATATTACGCGGATTTTATATTCTCAATTGTAAACAAAAAATTGACGTTTGAATAATATTTTCACGCATACTATGAACTGCAATAGTGTGAGAACGGTGCCATTTTTATTTTCTGATGCCCACTCTGGACTAACGCATGCTTTCTCTAAGGCTATATCCTATATTTATCTTTCAATAATTTCGTTTGCATTTAACCTTAGTTTGGGTTTATTTTAGGGGTAATTCGCAAATTTATAACAAAAAGTTGTCCCGATGAGTTAATAGCGTAATCATCCGACAAATAGAATTGAGCGCTATACCTACGGTATAGTTTCAGTTCAGCAAAAATTGTTCTTAATCCTTATTCATTTAAAACTGTGACAAGGAAGACGCGTCAGTTATTTATTTATTTTTTTCCTGCCTCAATCTTAACTGAATATAAAACCCTACAAAACAATGCAATCAATTCAACTACATTTTCCTTTCAACTCTATCTGGAAAATGTGAAAGTAATTTTCTAAGTGAAAACATATACGTTCTGGTGACACATAGCCGAGTATCGTTAATTTGTTTTGTTTTTCTCTCTTTTTTTTGTCAACTCTTAATCGTAAATTGTCCCTTTGTTAAATCTATCGCGTAACTTGTGACTCAAACTCCGCACAGAGACAATATACGTTTGAGCTCTGATACTAAAAGATACGAGTGGAAAAGACCTCGCATCCGTGTCCATGAACGCCCGCGGGACAATTATACACATATCTCGGAAGTTCAAAGCAACCCAATTCCGTGTATCCGCCCAACATGGTGCAGGCAGGCAGTGCCCGAATAAACAAAAGTCATTGGGGCTCTATCAATTGCTCTTGACCAAAAATGGGCATCCTCCGTATCGACGATTACAATTGAAAGAACGAGTTGCAAGGAAGTAATAAAGGGTGCCACCACAAAAGTGTATGCCAGAGCGCAGACTTGGCCGCGATATACAACATGTGTCTTCTAGCTTCTTGTATCGATAGAAATGGAACAATTAAAATACGGCAGCTAGCAGCTAGCTCGAGCTAGACTAGAAACTGGCATGCGCTCTAGTCCTGTTCGGCAGAAGAGATGCATAACGACATTTGTATACATTTGCAAGAAATCAGACATGGGAGAAGGGCTTGCAAAGAAAGATAGAGATGGTCAGGATTTGCCTACCGAAATCATGAGGATATCAAAAGAAAAATAAATGTTAATGATAGTGTAAAGTTGGCTCACCCGTTAATCCATTTAAAAAAAATGAGCGATTACAAAGTAATGAATCTCAAAAAATACAGCTTTATCTCTTTATACGGAATTCCTACGAATTTAAGGTTATTAGCCACTGTGTACGTACAACTTCGCTGAATGCAATTGAGTGCGGAACTTTCTACGTACATTTTTGCGTTATTATTGTCGTTCATGCAATTATTAAACGATTTTCTACAAATCTGGCTATCATTTGGCAACAATCAGTAAAATCATGACTGCGGAAAAGTTGTGTATAGGAAAAGCCACGACAAAGCTACCGTTTTGATCGGCGAGGCCAGCTGCTCTGGTGGTCTTTGAGTTGGAGTATATCTTCTGTTGTATGACCGTTGCTTGTTTGTATGTTTGAATGCATACTTGTATGTAACAACAATTCGAAAACCTATTGGTCGGCTAATTTTTCTATAATTCATCGATAGCCTGTTTAAGCGAAAAGCAAGGCTTTCTTCATTCAATACGTTGCGATTCAAATCACGAATTTGGAATTAGTAAGTCGAATTAATTTGCATGATTTCTTCTGCACTATGGTATCGATATCGAGTATCTCCTTTTTGTTCGACATAGCCTTCATGCGCTGCCTGGCCGGCCACCTACTTACCTTCTCTAAACGAGCTATAGTGCGGGACTCTCAATCTAAGCGAATCTATTTAAATTTTATTTGATTTTAATTGAAGTTGATCGTAAAAGGAACGCAACATGATGAAAAACAACAAAAAAGTGTGTGTCCAATTGTTTGGACTGTGTCGTTTGCGTTTTGCGGATAGTTTGGCTTATGTACATGCATGTCCCGCAGCACTGGTTATCTGTCCTGGGGCGGCTAACTCGCATAATGCAACGCAGAACTTGGTCTTTGCAGTGTGTCTTGTAGTACCTACATGCGACAAGAAATTAAGTTGAACATTTCGCTGTAGTGCAGAGCACGTAGCAAGGAAACAAGCAAATTTGGTCGAAGTGAACAGTGTGAATTGCAAATTCGGAATTGGCGCCTTGTACTGAACTTAACTTGGTCGAACTGAGAAGTCGAGGTGGTACATGAACATGCACTACAAAAGGTCTTTACGGTAGAGTCAGTGAATTGCCATATCAACAACTGTGAGATTGGATGTAATGAAGTGATAAAGGATTGTCCTTTTATGGTGGGCAAGTGTGAATGGATTTAGATTAGTATAGCGCTAAATACATACATAATATGTAAACAAGTGATTTGAGAAGTTTAAAATTTTTCTTTTGTATAATTAGGAGATTCACGCTATGGTTTAACTCAGCTGAGTTATGTAAGTAACAAAATGCAAACAATACATATGGCCGGTTTCTCATAACGTCATAACTCTTATCAAACGGTAAGTCTTATCGTATAGAAAGACGCACACGATTTTCGGAAAGCTTTTCAATTATATTCAATTGAATTTTTGTTTATTTTGCATAGTTATGCCGTGTGTTGCTTGGTTAAGCGATTGAGTAACCATTTGATAAGAGTTATGAGAAACCGGCCATTGGAGTACAATTCAAAAAATATGCGGGTAGATGCATGCCTAATCAATCACACCCTATATTCCAGTCATATTAGCATTTCAAAAAAAAAAAATAAGGTAAGGCTAATTTTTGTTGTTTTTGAATGAGTATAAGGTTCCAGGAGTCTAAAACTCATGTTCCTGTTTCAGGCACCCTTAACGGAATAAATCGCGTTTATAGATTCAAAAAAAATGAATAAGGTAGGGACGACTTGAATTATTCGCGTAGTTATGGCTTTGGGAAGTTACAGATGATAAGTTACGGGAAACTCGAATATTTTTCATTCAAACGCGATTTATTCCGTTGTGGGTCCTTGAAACAGGAAACAAACATCGGATATGTAATGTACTCGGCTTTCCCTCTGATATGACACTCCGCATGCCCTCTTCTGATCAAGGATTAATCAGTGTCCTTTTTTTTTGTCCTTTTTGGGACCTTTCCGTATCAAAATATTTCTTAGCAAAATGAGTTTTAGATTCCTGGCACCCTACTGAATCGAAAACAATCAAAATTAGCCTTACTCTATTTTTTTTCTATACGGAGGCCTGAATTGGGATATTTTGACTGGACTACTATGCAGTGGCGTAGATAAGGGGGGATCAAGGGGATCAATACCCCCCCCCCCTCGGTCACATATTTTTTATTATTACTTTAGGTACGTAAAACAAAGTAAAAGTAAACCTATTGCTGGAATTACTCAACATGTGTAGTGTTTCATAAAAACGTGAAACCATTTTCAGAACTGCAATAGAAAATTAGGCACTTTATTTGTTTAATAGAAGCGTATCGATAGAATAGAAACACTACAGCACAGGGCTTTACGTTCATCTACTTTTTCACATTATCTGGAGTTCCACACAGGCAAGCCCTACTGAAGTTACCTAGAAGTGCTGCTAGAAAAAATAAATTGTAACCACTGATTGAAAATTTGTTGCCGGAAAATCTTAATGTTCTGTTCAAAAATTTAAAAATAATGTGTAACACTGAGTGCTCTTCCACAGAAGCGCAATTTCGAATGGGGAAATATACAGTACATCTATATACAGGGTGTCCCGCATTGGGTGGTCAATACTGTAAGGGTTGATAGCGCAACTTGTTTCAGCAAGAAAATTACCAATACAATCGGAATTTTTTTTACCGTTACCTTGTTATCGCTCTTTTTGTGAAAGTCATCAAAAATCGTGACTTATCACGCAAAATCGCAATTTGCAGCACTCCTGATGACTTAATCAAAGATTTGATTTCAGTTTCAGAAACTACATAAAATTTCACAAAAACTGAAGTTTTTCCTGTTGCCAACATTATCGGCACTTTCAAGATACAGTTACTCAAACTTAATAGAAATTTTAAAATAGATTTTTCATCGAAAATTCAAACAGTAATTACATAACGGTGCTTTATACGTACAACTCTGCAAAGTTGATAAAAGTTGCTTCAACATGTTGGCTTTCCAACGGTATATCACTTTTCATATTTACATTGCGGGATTTTAGAATTACACATATTGGATATAAAAAAACAAGGTAATTATTTTCTAATCGGATTATTTAAACTGAAATTTTATTCATTTATTTTTTATATTTTACTATCGCAATTTTGAAAATTTGTTAAATAAAAATGAAAGTAAAGTTTTGAATATGAGAAAGAACCAATAAACTAAAAATATTAACTAATGATTAAATGGGTCTGTTTGATGAATTGGAATAATACTGCTGGAATTGGCCTCCTCCATTTTGTATGCAGAGTCGACACCTTCGGCGCATGGAAGAAACGTCCCGAAGGATTTCAGGAGGGGTTTCCTTAATGTTGTCACAAGCATCATTAATTCGCTTCAGCAGCTGTTCCCGGGAGGTAATCGGCTCGGAATAGACATTGCTTTTTAAGTTACCCCATAAATAAAAATCTAGGGGAGTAAGGACGGGACTTGTCGCAGGCCACGCAACTGGCCCAAATCTGCCAATCCACTTTCCGGGAAATTCGTTTTCCAAATATTCTTTGAAAGGTCTCGCATTATAAGCGGGCACCCGTCTATCTGCCATAAATAGCAAATATTAAATTTTAACCGTTATAAGTACCGTTGCATTTGCTAAACAATGTACCAAATTTCAAATATCTTACAGTTCTGGTCAAAATAATGTAGCGAGATTCTACCCCGAATTATGATTGCCTTTGTATGTCTTTTTTCGAGTCAAGGGAAAATTGTTAACGATTCCACTGAAGCCATGATTTTTACCATTCAATGCGTGTTTACCTAAAATTCTTCAATGTAAATAAAAAAAGTGATATTCCGTTGGAAAGCCAACATGTTGAAGCAACTTTTATCAACTTTGCATAGTTGTACGTATAAAGCACCGTTATGCAATTACTGTTTGAATTTTCGATGAAAAATCTATTTTAAAATTTCTGTTAAGTTTGAGTAACTGTATCTTGAAAGAGCCGATAATGTTGGCAACAAGAGAAACTTCAGGTTTTGTGAAATTTTATGTAGTTTCTGAAACTGAAATCAAATCTTGGATTAAGTTATCAGGAGTGCTGCAAATTACGATTTTTCGTGACAAGTCATGCTTTTCGATGACTTTCACAAAAAGAGCGATAACAAGGTAACGGTAATAAAAATTCCGATTGGGAATTTTCTTGCTGAAACAAGTTGCGCTATCAACCCTTACAGTATTGACCACCAAATGCGGGACACCCTGTATATAAAAATGGACGTGTATTTGTGTCTGTTTCCAGTAAACTTCTAAACCACTGGACCGATTTGGATGATTCTTTTTTTGTTTTATCCGTCTTACATTGGAGAAGGTTTATGGACCAAATATTAAATATCAAAGGAAGTGGTGGTAAATATCGAAATTGCATTTTTGTGAGAGTAAGTGATTAAACCTACTCGATTCATACGCTTTAAATTTTTATACGTGTACTAAATGAAATCGAACCGGCTTAAGGATATGATCTTTTCGAAACGGCTGGACCGATTTTTATGAAATTTTGTATATATCCTTGCTAGGTATGGTAATCCGTCGTAAATTATATTTCATGCCCCGAAGTACCCTCCTCTTCTATTTATCGTTATTTTACTATTTTGTACAGTAAGTGATTAAACCTATTCGATTCATACGCTTTAAATTTTTATACGAGTACTAAATGAAATCGAACCGGCTTAAGGATATGATCATTCCTCTAATATATAAAATTGTCCTCAAAAAGTTAGTTTTACAAACTCCTTCGATAATTTTTGTGATTTCACCCAAAAACAATATGTTTTTCCATTTCAATTTTCTCCAACTTCTGCCAAGGAGAGGTACTTGTACGATTCTTTCAAAAATTGGCACATAGTCTAACAATAATTTTTTTCTTAAATCATTTTATTCTAGCTTCGTTATTTCTAACAGTTTTAGTGCCTTCAGTGCAGTAAACTAGGATTAATTTGGATTGATTAGGATTAGGATTGATTTTGATATAATGTAATTTGAATAATTTTTACCAAATTGCAGATCTTTAGGGGCAGTTTGAATTGAATTGAATTTAAATCGAGCTAAAATTAACCCTAGTTTTCTGCACTTGAGGCATTAAGACTGTTAGCTTTTGAGATATTTAAGTTTTAGTCGTACAAGAAAATTAGTTTTTCAAAAATCTTCAAATGCCTGTGGCAACTAAAGGGTTAAGCTAAGGGGGTATGTCCGTTTAACTTTTTTTGCTGGAAATGACGTGAGGAATCACAATCCCGTGCGTTTATGCGGCAGTTTCCGGACACCCTGTACATAATAACATAATGTCTGAAACCCGAAGTCCCGTTAGGACTTAAAATGAAATGTACAAATGTCATGATAATGGTAGACAAAATAGAGTTATAAGTGAAAGACTAAAATAGCTGAGGAGCTGAAAATTGCAGTTCTACTAGTATAATTGAAGAAGTTTTGAATTCATTTCTTGGCTACTCCTTTATGACAATTTAGTCAAAATATTATTCTCAGAGGAATTTGACAAATTTATAAAGAACCGTGACAACCACCATTTCTTCACGCTAGACTATCTGTTGTGATTGACTAACGTCTCTCAAAGTCTATGTACGTCACTGGTCAAAATCGATAAAAATTTACAATTATGTACTTTTTGTTAATTTTATGTATGAAATAGTTCTTTAATTGCCTAGTAATAATTTAAACGGACAGAGTCCTATTTTGATAATTAAATTTAAGAAAATCTCCAAAATGAAAGATTGCGTAATTTTCCTGCTTAACAGTCAACTATTTGGCAACTCCCCATGCCATTTCTTTGTCGAGCCTCCACTTAGCAGCAAGTTTTGATACAGCTTAAGAAATTAAAGTTTTGCGCACTTATACATATACATATGAGCTTCATCATAAAGAATACACGATGGTGGTGTTCATAGATATTGAGGGAGCTTTTAACAATATTAAACTGAGAGCGATTAGGAATGATCTTTCTTAATCTACAGGTTGAAGGTCCAATCTGCACCCTTGTGAATATGTTGCTTACTTCTAGATGTCATTCACAGTAATTTGAGTACTTCGACTGTTTATAGATATATTTCTAGAGGTTCCCCGCAAGGTGGGGTTCAATCTCTTCTCCTTTAGTATCGCCAAAAGTAGCGATAAATTGGTTGTCCGTAACGGACCCGTTACAGTTTTCTTTTCCTGTCCTGTATCCTAGTCAGAATCGAAGGACCAATGAAGAAGCATCACCTTGATAAGGACAGCTAAGTTGTACTGTTTTGTGTGTGTTGGTTTTGGTATTGTGTTCAGACGGCTGTAATTTATACATGTGATATCTTCCGTCCGCGCGGCCCTGAAATGTCCATGGAACATTGCTCTCTCCACATTTCACGGAAAATAACGGGGTGACACCATTTTGATTATGAAGAGAGGCGCCCTCCACTATTTTTAAAATATTTAGTGGGGTTAGTTTGGCCGGAACCCGTCACCATCCGGGTCAGGGGCGTACGTAGAAAAATATTTCGGGAGGGGTTTTAGCAAAAGGTCAAATTGATATTTTAAAGCTGATAAGCGCGATGATGCAGCTTAAATCGACTATAGAATGCTAATTATGCTAATGCACCGAAGGACACAATTCCAAATTAGTTGTAGCTCTAAGGTCGGCATCAATAAGTTAGTGTAAATATGGTACAGCATTGATTTTGATTGTACCAGCTTCTAAGGTCGGTATCAATAAGTTAGTGTAAATATGGTACAGCATTGATTTTGATTGTACCAGTTTAGTTGTCCTACTTCCTAGAGACACTTCATTGGCTTCTCAACTGCAAAAATAATTTTGCTCATTGCTAGATGACTTGAGAGATTTCTTGTACGATGGGTGCAAAATCTCTGTCCGTCTGCTGCAGGGACGTAGCCAGAAATTGGTTTCTATTTTACAATTGTCGACGAGTGGATCTGATTTCTCTTTTTAGTTAGTTAATTATATATTCAGCCAGTATTTGGCGGTGAAATAAATAAATAAATAAATAAATAAATAAATAATTTCACTTTACCCTGACCAATTTTATCAGACTATACACCAAGAAAAACTTAAAAATAAAGTTTCTTGGGAAAATAAAAAAATTCAAATTATTCGAAGTGCGGTTAAACAATAATTTATGGCATTCCACCATTTGCTCAATGCTCAAGACCGCGAAGCGGATTGCAACTATTCCTTAGTTGTTCTTCATCATATTTCACAAAAATCATCAATAACGCCCAGGACCGATGCAGAGGAAAGTTGAAAGCTCAAAGCTCACATGTATCCACTATCTATTCCCTAATCTCTGATTGTCTGTTCTGTTTTTTTGAATATTGATATCCGCATAATGATATTTCGATCATACGCTAAATGGGATCGCAGCCACCACCTCTATGAAGCTAATATACACATGTTCACTATTTATTATTTATTATTATTATTATTAAAATTTAAATGACTTTTTGAATCTCTTCGGGAGGGGTCCGGACCCTTGGACCTCTCTGGAAAAATGTCCTGTTTTTCTATTACCCGAATTTATTAACCAAATGATTCAAACACTATTACAAACATCAAAAAAATTTCGGAGGGGGTTTGAACCCCCAAAACAGCTACGTAGGATCGCCAGTAATCCGGGTCCTCGGAGCGCTCAGCGATACTGCAATCCAAGACGGATGCAAGAGTTGGTATAGGAATTCACTCGGATAAATTGAATATTAATTTGTCTTTAAGTCTCCCTAATTTCTGGAGCTTTCTCCAAGCGGAGGTCTCAGCGATTTTGGAAGCGCGCTATTTTGGTTGGGTTGTCACACTATTACTGGATATGGACGTAATTTTATTTACTGCTAGTCAGGCTGCGTTGCCACTCTTCAGGAGTCTTCTCACCTTCATTTACGTCCCCCAATCATGGCGACGCGTGCGAGTCGTATTCATACCAAAGGTAGGCAAACGTGGACACGAGGTCGCGAAGGATTTCAGGCCTATTAGCTTATCCTCCATCGTATTGAAAACACTGGAGCGTATTATTGATCTCTACATTCGGCAAAGCATGGGAAGCTCAGCAATCTCTAGGTCGCAGCATGCATATACGTAAGGGGTAGATCCACAGAAACGGCTCTGCACGAAGTAGTGCGCAGCATCGAGTACAGGCTGCAATACAAACAGTACACGTTAGCCGCTTTCCTCGACATAGAGGGGGCTTTCAACAATGTCCGCATAGAATCTATTCACGAAGCCTTTGCGGATTCGGAAGTGGAGGTGGGACTCAGCAAATGGATAGTGAGTCTGCTGAAGACCAGGGTAATTCATGCGGACTTAGGAAACAGCTAGATGACAAAATTCGTCTGCAGAGGGACACCTCAAGGTGGTGTCATCTCTCCGCTACTGTGGCTAGTAATGATCAATAAAATCTTAACTAAATTCGACGAGGAAGGTATAAAAGTAGTGGCGTATGCGGATGATGTAGCGATCATAGTATCAGGAATGTGTCTCTCCGTGATCAGTCAGATCATGGGAAGAGCGCTCGGGTTAGTCAGCAAGTGGGCTACAAGCTGTGGCCTTGGTGCAAACCCAAGCAAGACAAAGCTGATGCTGTTCACTACAAAAACCAAGATACCATCTTTTTCCCTTCTAAAACTTAACGGACAGCAACTCACACTATCGACTAGTTCGAAGTATTTGGAAGTCATTTTAGACCCGAAGCTCAGCTGGAAGTTGAATATTGAAGAGCGTGTTAAGAAAGCCTGCGTAGTTTTCTACGCCTGTAGGACAGCCCTCAATAAAAGGTGGGGCGTTATACGAAATGTAGTACTCTGGCTTTATACAGCAGTGGTACGTCCCATCCTGACGTATGGAGCACTTGTGTGGTGGCCAGCGCTTAGCAGAAAGTACAGTATAACGAAACTGGGTAGGGTGCAAAGAACGGCATGTCTTGGCATCACAGGGGGTATGCGAACATGCTCGAGGGATGCGTTGAATGTAATCCTGCATCTTCTACCAATCAAAAATTCACATTACCGATAGGATTTAATAAAACCTAGATTACAGCAATTGTACCATATTGTACTGCAATTCGAATAATGCAAGTACATTCTCCGATGCATTATGAATTGAATGACGTACCATTTAATCTAGTTGTCGGGTTTCGACTCGATTAATTAAGCGGTTTTAGTAAATCCTATCAGTAGTGTGAATCCCCTCTAAGGGGCGATTCAGACTATCGACAAGATTTACTAAATCCTAGATTTAGTTGACAATTGTACCATATTGTACCTACTGCAATTTGAATAATGCAAGTACATTCTACGATGTATTTAGAATTTCATGACATACGATTTAATCTAGTAGGCGGTTTTTGACTCGATTAATTAAGTGGTTTTAGTAAATCCTGTCCATAATGCGAATCCCCTCTAAGGCAAGGATACAAATCATACGAGTAGTAGGTACCCTGGTATAACAAGGCAACAATGTGTATATGTATGCAAATCATGTAAGATTTACACACAGACTTGATCTACGCATCCTTTGAAGACCTACTCATAAACTGTTCCAAACAATTGACTAAACATCTTGCCTTTTCCACAACCGAGCAATTGACTTGATTTTTATTTATGAATACTTCCGCACTTAAAAAGTAATAACGCAATTGCAATATATTAACGACAAATACTGAATAAGATAACCACACCGCAACATAACATTCAAATCCATTTCGGAAATCTCTCAATAGACGCGAGTGGAGAACAATCTCCCATTTATTTGAATCTTCATTGCACACACATCTTACTACAATATCCAAATTAGAAAAATTTCAAATATTATGGTTGTATATTATCCTTACAATGACAATCTGAACCATAAAACAATCGGCCGCTTATAAGCTTCTATTCGCGGTTATTCTTCTGCTGTTGTTGCAAATCGCGTATATATGCACCGTGCCAGAAGATGCACTAAGGACAACGGCGACAGCCGGCAATAATCCAACAGGCCCACCAAAAACCAAACGTATTGCAATCGGACTGCGCAGTGGTTGCATTAGTCACCTGCTCGACAGAATCTCGAGATCATCTATTTAGGAATACCATTTTTAGTGTCCAATCCCGGCGAATGTGGACGACGATACCAGCGTGGTTGTTATCTATGTATGCGCGTGTATAAACCTTCACGTAGCTCGTTGAACAAATTATGACTTTGACATTTATTAATTGCCCTTAGAAATGGGCTCAACAACAAACATACTCGCGTATGACGACAACGACGCCGAGGACCATGATTGCGGTTCTTCAACCTGGTCGTCCGCGTCGTAATCGTTGTAAAAAAGTAAATTGAATGGAGACTTTTGCATTGCACTGATAGTGAGTTGTATACATAACATGTGTAAGAAATTTGAAACATTAGGGACAATGTAGACAATTTAAAGATTGAAAATCATTAAAAAAGTCAAAAATATATTTTTCAATGCTTTAAAGATTTATATTCGGGAAAAATGTTTAAAACACAATCTCTATTAAAGATTTGGAAAAATGTGATCAGGTTACTCGTCTAAATGTTTCATCGAAGTCTTTCGTTTTTAACACCCAAATCAGTCAAATTGCAGCTTATACATTAATAACATAATATAAAATTTAAATTTATAGTATGAACTCACCATTACAAGCCCTACACAATTAGCTAAAGTGTTGGGCAAGTCCCGGGCGACGAGAACAAACAAAGCGACCGCGCTACGAGGACATATACTTATTCTCTGTACTATGTTCGGACAAGGCATGAATGCAAATGTTGAGTGGATGTGAAATTCAATGGAAGTCTAAATTATTTAACAATGAGAAACTTGTCGTTTTGTAGACCGATGCTGCGTGCAACTGTGCTACGTTTTTGGCATTCGCTTCTATCTTTTATGGTCAAATGCCGTTAATTTTCCTTAAGTATAATCATATCAGGATATTTTCGTGTACTCAATCTTAGCATGTAGAGAGTATAGTAATATAACGATTTGTTGTTGTGCGATTTGCATGTCATCATATAGTTGGATTGTTCGCATCCATATATGTATAGAATTATGATCTGTATATGTCGTTAAGAGATTGCCATCGAATGTCTTATTTCGAGGAAGTTTTTTAGGGTATAATTTTTCATATTTTTAATTACGGTTGTGCGGCTTATTAATTTTCCAAATTATTTTCCTTATTTGAAGGGTTAAGGCGTTAAAGACATGAGAGCAACCATGAACGGCGCATCAGAAACCATCGGAAACCTCTTTAAATCTACAATCTCATTCGTCCCATCCTTTTGGTAACACCGTTAAGTATCACATCAGTACAATCAGTAGTTTTAACAACACGACAGTAGTAGTCACGAGTGTACTCTGATTGTTACTACAAGTTGGTGGTGCTCTGTATTTGGTACCGCCAACAGAAATTTTATTCGTACAATTGTTGCTGCTTACAAACTCTAAGAAAAATGAAAGAAATAGAAACACACAGAAAAAGAAATTGCGCATACTCACATTCTATCCGCTGACGATGTTATGGGGATCTTGTCAGCACTAGTGGGGGGTCTTCAGTAATCTCTTTCGTCTATGTCTACCGCTCGAATACTACGGGTATATCGATATCCAAGCACATTTCTTAGATTGTCTATTGGTCTATCTTGTTAAGATTGGTGGTGTGTTGCGCGTTCTCGACATCTTGGCCCTTTCGCGATATCATTTACGTTAAATGACTTGACTATACACACAACCTTTACTGAAAGGCCAAGACAGACTTGAACCTGCCTACTACCGATTAACATTGTGCAACTGTCTCGATTTTCTTCGTGTGTTGTGTATTTCCGTTACGCGCGCTGTAGAGATTATCCTCAGCGGGCGGTGATGGCGAATAATTGAGTTTTGACTGCGCTTTGATGTTTTGAGGTATTTATGAATGACTGAAACCAGTTGGGGAGTAATCAGTCGTTGTTGCTACACATTACGCGGTGAATATTATTATACGGTACAGAAGCAGAACGAGAGCATGGTTAGTGCAGTCAAAATATCCCATTTCAGGCCTCCAAATAGAAAAAAATAGAGTAAGGCTATTTTTTGTGGTTTTTGAATCAGCGAGCTCCCAGGAATCTAAAACTCATTTTGCTAAAAAAAATTTTGATCGGAAAGGTCCCAAAAAGGACAAAAAAGGATACTCTTTAATCCTTGGCCGGAGGTCAGCATGTGGGGTATCAAATCAAAGGGGACGTCGAGTACATTACATATCCGGTGTTTGTTCCATGTTTCAAGGACCCTCAACAGAATAAATAGAGATTAAATTGAGAATTATTGTGTTTTCCGTGTATCTTTCCAAAGCCATAACTACGAGAATAATCCAAGTTGTCACTACGTTTCTCACTTTTCCGAATCTTTGATAGGTTAAGATTCTACCATTAAATTTGCTAAGATAAAAATTATCGGAAAGCTTTGAAAAAGGACATTAAAGGACACTAATTACAAACCTTGATTGAAAGTGAGCATGCGGGGTGTCATGTCAAAGAGGACGTCGAGTGCATTGCATATCCGGTGTTTGTTTCCTGTTTCAAGGACACTAAATGGAAAAATTCGGGCTAAAACGAAAAATTACGGCTTTGGAAAGATACATATACGAGAAACATGAAAATTTTCCATTGGATCCCAATGTTCTCCTGCGAGGGTCCTTGAAACAAGTAATAAACGCCAGATATGGAATGTACTCGACGTCCTCTTTGATATGACACCCCGCATGCCCACGTTCGATCAAGGTTTGTAATTAGTGTCCTTTTTGAGAGTTTTCCGATCATTTTTTTTCTTAGCAAATTTAATTGTAGAATCTTTATCTATTATAGATTCGGAAAATTGAGAAACATAGTGACAATTTGAATTTCTCTCGTAATTAGGGCTTCGGAAAGATATACGGGAAACACAATAATTCTCAATTTAATCTCGATTTATTCCGTTGAGGGTCCTTGAAACATGGAACAAACACCGGATATGTAATGTACTTGACGTCCCCTTTGATTTGATACCCCACATGCCGACCTCCGGTCAAGGATTAAAGAGTATCCTTTTTTGTCCTTTTTGGGACCTTTCCGATCAAAATTTTTTTTAGCAAAATGAGTTTTAGATTCCTTGGAGCCCACTGATTTAAAAACCACAAGAATTAACCTTACTCTATTTTTTTCTATTTGAAATGCTAATATGACTGCACTAGGTACGATTTTATGAGTATGCGGTTAAGGCGGTGAAATTTGAGGTCACTTGTTAGCAAAATTGTTCGATGCTTAAAATATTTGATATGGAGGTGAAGTATCATTCAATGTTCTATGCGGAATAATTCTTTAAAATGATTTTAAAGATACAAAAACGAAAAAAAAGAAGAATTTATTCAGATCGTCGCAAAAGAAAAGAGAATACAATTCACAACAAAAAACACAAAAACTTGTCTTATTCTCAATTATTGGTCTGTGACAGTTTCTGAAAGGCATCACTTAACATTTGATTGCAAAGAGCCGCATACGGATTGATTTCAACTAGCTGTAAAGATAAGAAATAATTTTTAAAAATAAGTTTCTTGTAAATTATAAAAAAATTTAGAGAGTCATATCAAGAGGGGTTAGCGAGTCGGCTTCACCGATCTAAAATAAAGCGTAACAAAAATTTAATTTCTACTAAAAAACTCTTCACAAGAGCATGAACTAAAAGTATTTGTTTTTGCAAGTTATTTGTATATTGGTTTTGTTATGCCTCAAAGGAGCCATTTTGGTCACATATTTGTTTTGATAAAATCTTGGACGGTGTTAAAAATCAGCTAAATCGGACAAAGGGTTGCCCAACCTCCAATACTAATGTCCCCTTCTTGACATTTGAATTCGGCCAATACTTTTGAAATTTTGGTCAATGCGTAATTGTGACATATTCTTGAAGCTGATGTGAAGTATACATCTGAAAGGATCCCCTAACAAAGCTAGAGAGTCATATCTTTCGCAAGAATGTAACAACAACTTCGAATTTGGTTCAAATTGTAGCCGTGTGATGTGCTTATAAAATGTTTAAAGTGAACCAGGTCTGACACGTCGGGCTCTGTGGCCGTGATCGTTCGGTCGCCACTCTGTGAAATAGACACTCATAGAGAAACGAGTTTCCAAACTCGGCACGACTCGTCGCAAATTTATTATTCAGAAGAAGATGGTAAGAAATATTCTTATCGTCGAATAATAAACTAACTATGCGACTAGGAAGTGGTATGGCTGACAACCGTATCACACTCCGAATTCAATTGTCTTTGTAACGTTGATGACTACACACGGTAGTAATCAACGCACCATGCTCCATTAGGAGTTACGGTAATCGAGAGAGAGAGAGAGAGAGGTCTGACACATCAACCCTGCTTCCCCTACAAAGAAAACGTTAAATTGAGTATTTAGGGCTTTGTGTGCCCTTTAGGTCTGTACGTGGGTATGTTCATGCGAATAGCACGAGTAGAACTCAGTCTGTTTTTTTTTTAAATATGATTCCCTGAATTTTGTCAATATTTTGGAGGAGTCCCATCCAAAAGGATAAAACAAACAGCCTTAGATCTGCTCTCCTAAAGTGCATTAGATTCAGACAGTTGGTAGGATTGTTCAACTTAAACTTGGAAGCTTGTTTCAGCGCCGATCTCCCTTGACGGCGATCCTTATCAAACGAGGCCAAAAAAGGTTCCAGACGTAAAATGATGAAGAGAAGCCTCGTCTATTCAGCTCATCTGTTTCGCATGGTTACTTATTATTACTAGTGGCATAAAGGTGTCGCAGCACTCTTTGGTCATTCTCAACGATTTTGATTATACCCGTACAGGGCAGACATACCCTGCACCCTGTTTAGAAGAAAGTTCAACAGGGCATCTACAACTGGAGGGAATACAGAAATTCATTTATGGAGTACAGCCCTCTCATCCGACGCTCCAAGCGAGAGAGTTGTGAAAAAGCATTATGAAAGTCAGTGGCGCAACCACGGGAAAGGCTAAAGGAAGCTAAAGCCCTCTGAGGCCCAGAAATGATGACAAGAAAAATTTAAAAATTAAATATGAGCCGATGAATTTCATTGTAGATTTTATGAAAATATGGATCATGTTCGTGGATTTAATAATCAGCGGGTTTTCTTAATTTGTTTTTGACACTCTTACCAGAATTCCAGAAATATTTTTGGGAAGAAAAAACAGAGGACAAACGCACAAGCATTGAGGTGATTTTATAAAAAAAAACCGCCAGCTTCAATAATAATTTTTATCGAGCTCTGAATATTTCACTTTTGAAAAATATATCGGTCCTTTCTCGTAACAAACGAGTCATCATCGCAACAATTCAAGTCCGAGAAACCAATTTTTTATTTTCGAGATACAGATACAGTTGTTTTTAGAGCTAGTTACTCCTTGAGCTATATTCCAGGGAACAGGCGTAGCATGTATTTATTCCTAAAAAGGGTTACTGAACTCTACTCGGACAGAAATTTCTTGTATCCATACCTTCCCACACCGATTGCGGGCGTGAATCCGAAGGAGGATTCGCAGCACTGAAGCCAGTGGGCTTATTGTACTATCACCCTGTGGGCAAGACTATGCTTCACGATCAAGGTTGATCGTGCTAAGAAATGAGTCTAGGTTGCTAATAGACATATAGGCTACGTCGTCCGTGTCTGGATAGGCCACTCCGAATTGGACCTGAACCTTTGTTTGGTTTGAGCTGTACTACTACCAAATATCAGATAACGGGTATCTCACAGGACATCACTGCGGGTTAATTATCATCTCAACAAAATGGGTCTCCTCACTGGAACAGAACGTCGACTGAAGGACACTGAGTCTACTGAACATCTTCTTTGGGAATGTACGGCAGTCGCTCGGTCACGGCTGTTGCATCTGAAGACACTATTATGAGATTCGATGTCGTAAAGAGCACCCCTACAAATAAACGACTGGCCTTTATCAGGCTTTTCGAAGGTCTTTTGAATTACTTAAGGATATGGCACTATTTATCTTTTGGTTGCACTGTCCAATTTTTCTGCCCCATATACCCCATACATGCTTGAAAGGCACTCTCATAAGACTATGACAATGGAAATGCGGATGCTGTGTCAAAACCTCCTGCTTTCGTTCATGTTTCATGTTTCGCTTTGGAAACGTCGTCCGAACCAAGTCATGCTCCTATATTCTGGGCATAGGTTGCCATTTTCCGTACGGCCGGAATAAGGACCAATAACATTTTGCTGAAACAAAGTACGGGTTTCATGTAATCTCACCTATTGAAAATTGAAAATATTCTGCATGAGTGCGTCCTACGACCTATTAGACTTCAAAAATATCATCTTGAAATTCTTCAAACTACGAGTCCTAGCTTCAGCCCAGTGCCGGTATGTTTATGGCTCTTTAAAGTAATACTATTTGGAATATTTCTTAGTTTGGCTCTTCAGATTAATAAGTTTGCCGACCACTCTCCTATGATGTTACAATCTATATTTTGAATTTTAAACTTATTTAAAAATCGCAATACTCTGCATATTATTTTTTTTTTACGGGAACTGCATACGAGGCTTTACCAACCAAAAACTCATTGTTGTGAAATCGATCCTCTGTAGCAACTTTTTGTTTTATTTAGGACGTTTTAAACCGTTGGATCATCGAATTTGGAAACATACACTGGTCGGCATATGTATTTTGACATCTCATACCCTCGAGCCCCGACACTGGTTTTGTTCAACTAAAGCCAATAATGGTAAATTTCTTTTATCAAAATTAAAGCCCTTATCGACAGCAATAAATAGGCTTAATACTTTTCCTGTCGTCTTTCGGACTCTCATGCTATAGAAAAGAGAAAAGATGGAGGCGTAATTCTGGTGTGGCATAAGTATTTTGACAACATTTAACTCTTTGATTGCAACCATTTTTTCGCAAGAATTGATGCACAAAACATATTTTTTTTTAACTTTTGAGTTTCCCATATTAATTTTCAAATAAAAAATATCACCAGTGGCTCGAAACATAGACAAAAATCAGAATTTCGAAGATTGGTTTGAGCATCGATTGATGCAAGCCTTAGTCATCGTTTACACATTGAATACGCTACTATTGAATTTTATTTTATACGGTAAACTGTTCATTACCAAATAAAAAAATGTTTTAAAACAAAATAAAAACAAATCTTGGTGATCTCTGAAAGAAAGCGAATGTGAACCCCGGTTGATGAGTGAGCCACGATGAAGAACTCTCTCTAAGAAAGAAGTGAAATTTAAACCAAATTGTACCGCAAAAAAAACGAATATAACTTCCGACGATTCAATGACGACCAAAAGAAGCTTTGGCCATGGAAAGAGTAATTTGAACTTAAGCAGCCTAGGCCATTGTAAGCAATATGTCCCTGTCATGGGAGAGCCTCCACTGTGGTATTCATTTTGATAACCAGGTATCCGTTTTTCCACATAAACTGGGCATTTTCTTTAAATATTGATTTTTTTGTAAAAATGTAATATAATAACGAATATTAGCAGAAAAAACCTTTTCCGAAAGTTGCAGTAGCTTGAACTTTTTCCGTAGTAACAGAGGTTTGCCTTTGGTATGGTTTTTAAATCTTTCTTTGGTTTCACTTTATCTGCGTATGCATGCAATTTGCCTTTTTTAGTTCTAGGCCGAAGGTGGTCGTTATTATCTCTGCCTCCAATGACACATTATTCATATTCATAATATCTTTTGGTTCAATTAGGACATTTTCCATAAATATTTGGAAGATTTTTCGGTAATTATTCGATATACGCCGCCCATTTCTGTGATGCATGGAATAGTTTTCTATTTCTTTTCTCTTATTCAATTTTGGTGTTTAATGAAATTAAATTCAATTGCAGCGTCTCCAACCTTTAAACCAGGGTTGAAGTTTGCCTCTACGGAGGCTTAAACCAAACTTCGAATTTCTGATTTTTTTGTTAATGTTTCAAGCCACTGGACACATTTTCTGCTTGGAATTCAGAATATAAACACAAATCATTAATAAAATTATGTTTTATCCATTTTTTCCAGAGAAATTGGTATACAATCAAAGATTTAAATATTGTCAACATACTTATGTCGCACCAAAATGTCGCACCAATCTGTTCTCTTCTTTATAGCAAGAAAGTGCGAAAACGGACAAGAAAAATATTGAGCATATTTATTGCTGTTGATATGTACTTTAATTTCCTTATAAGAAATTTAGGCTTGTTCTGCTATCCGTTCTCATAGGGGGAACTTTTCTGTTTCCGATAGTTTCCGCTATGTGTCCGCTATGTGGCGGACGGTAAGATAAGTGTCGCTAGTGTCGATAAGAAGAACAAGAAAATTCTTCTTACGAGAGCTGATAGCGTAATGTTCCCTTTCTCTTTATGACAAAAATAGCCTGTGGTTCGATACACTTGTAAGATAGTCATCTCTTTACTCGCGAAGGGCCACTTCAGGCGACACTTCCCCACGAAAGATTACCCTAACAAATTTTGAATGCTTTCTAAACGTCTGAAGGCTTACTTGTGCTCTTGCAAATTTACTTCCCAATTTCGCTGCTGCCTCGAAATCCTGACGGGCTGCTTCTAAATTTTCCTGTTTACGATACAGCACACCTCGTTGACAATACGCCTGACATCCTGTTCTTCCTTTACCATCGGATAGTTCAAGTGCCTTCTCCAAATCCTTAAATGCAGCTACAATTTTAAAAATGTTAAATGAAAACTGCTGTATTAATACATGCGCATACTATAGTACATATTTTAATTAATAAATAATAAATACATACTAAACATCACAATTTAATGCTTGTATATTTGCATCTAGAGTATTAACGCACACAACGAGAGCTTTCTGTTGGTTCAGACTTACACTTGTGATTCATTCAAATCAGTTCCGAGTTCACACACCAAACTTTTCCATTTAACATTACATACCAAACAAACAACACTCAACTTAAGACCAGACACCACACACTCACCTTCATCATTCCCCATCAATCGATACGTCTGAGCCCGATTATTATAAAGAGTGGCTCGTTGCGGGCACACCTCAATGGCCTGGCCAAATAACTTCAATGCACCATCCATGTCATTGTTTTCAGCCAGCTGAACGGCTTGCAGTTCAAGTTGAGATGATTCCTTCACGTTATCAGTTTGTTCTTCCGGTGGATCCGCAGCTTCTTCCGTTTTAATATCGTACACTTCACGCGCATCGCCACCAATTTGCAACGGATTGAAGATGGAATCCAGGACTTTTTGGTCGTGTTCACTTAGACATTTGCGAGATAACTTTTGGGGCATCTTTCTTTTGACTTTTTCCGGAGATTAAACGTAATATTAATTTGTATTTGGCTTGTGTTAGTACGAATTGTGGATGCAATCACGCCTAAGTTTTAAACTAGACTAAAACTGGTTCTTTGGATACATGTTTTGCGAAACTCTCGACATCGGTCCTCGTGTTGAGTAATAAATTTACGATTTATATGTTAATGTTGTTTATCTGGATATGTTAATTAGCCAATCGTTAACTGTAGAATGGGCTGAGCATATCAATACGGCATAATATAAATACATACAAAATTAGTAGAAGCATCGACTTGCGGTTTCCATATGAACAAGCCGAATATTCGAAGGGCTGTACACTCATTACATTTCGTGGAAAGAAAACCAATGCAAAATGGATATGGTCGGTAAAGACTTACGGCTTTTTTTTATTCACTAGGTACGTCAATTGGTCGAGTACAGGACAGAACAGAACAAGTTTCATACAAATTTGACAGTTGGTGTTCTATGTAGAGCAACTCCAAATTTGCAAGGAAGTTGTGCTTTTCTCTCCTGTTCTGAGCCAATAAAACGGACCTACTATGCATTCATATAGAGCTTATTCCGGCACACAGTCGCCGAAAGATCATACAAAAAATGCAAATTTTAATCGCATTTGCATGTTTTCTAATCGAATTTTACAAAAAAAAATCCATCTTCATAATATTACATCCAATTTTTCGAAAATTTCGCATTTTTATGTTTATGAATCGAATTTTTTCAAAATTTGTTGTTTTGAGACCGGATGTAGAGATTACTCCACCGTACATTTCTCTTCAATGTTGAGGATCCTAGCTACCACCATTTGGAAGTTGAGAATCACCCATAGATCCTAAAAATGTCCAAATTTTGACCCCATTGTTATGTCTTCGAATTGACATTTTTGATAATTACGCACTTTTATGTTTTCAAATCGAAATTTTCGTAAAATTTAACATTTTGGCATTTTTGCAGACGTAGAGAAGATACTTCACTTTCTAGGTAAGAGTAGGTGCTAACATCGTCATTCCACATTAAAGTCAACCAAATACTAAAACTGACAAAACTTTAATGATCGGGAAATTTGGAATCGAAATCAAATAGTCATACTCTAGTCTAGTTAAGGCATAAAATCCAATGTTTCGCTGGTGTCGTGCTGGTGCCTTCACTGACGAAATAGGGTAGGCGCTAAGGCATTGGTTCCCAACCTTTTTTAATCCGTGACCCTTTGCAAGGCGTTTTAATTTAACTTCTCCTGTAGAAAATATGTATGTTTAATGAAGCAGATTTTTAGGGTTTTTTTTTTTAGCTGAGGAAATATACGATATTTGATTGAGAAAGGTCGAGTACCTTCGAAGTCGGATGACTGAATGATCACCTGATTATGGGGAAAAAAGTTCTGATAGATAGAGGGTTCGAAAGTGAGTTTTTTAGCGATTATTTCAAAAACAGTAAAAACTACTATAAAATTATCTAAAAATAAATAAAAAACATAAAATTTGTTTGTATTAATTGGAAGTAATTTTTTTTTGGGAAAATATATAGCGAATGATCTCCGCAATACCACTCCGTCGCACATACACAAATAGATGGCAATTGCCGGCCTTGCCGGTCGTCAGTCCTGCACCGAGTTTAGAAACGGGAACTCTAAGCTCAGAAAAAATTAAACAAGGCGTCCCCCAAGGTGGAGTTTTATCGCCCACCCTTTTCAACTTCTACATGTCAGGATTTCCCACACCACCAATGGGACTTGAAATAACCTCCTACGCCGACGACTGTACCATAATGGCAACTGGCAAAGACATCCCTGAAATGTGCGATCTCATCAACGAGTACTTGCTTGTTCTTAACACCTTCTTCGTGAACAAAAATTTGAAGCTATCAGTGCCCAAGTCCTGCGCAACATTGTTCGCCAGCTATAACCAGGAGTACAACACTCAACTACCGATCCATATCGAGACCCACATCATTCCATCTACACTACACGATCTCCCAAAATCATTGGTGTTACCATTGACAACTCCGGAAAATTCAACACCTATGCTGAAAACATCTGTGCCAAACTTAGGAGCACAAAAAAAATTGTTAAAGCTCTTGCCGTTAGGGTACATCCCAACCACTACAATCACATTTTTTGTAATACACTTCAAGATCATCTCTCTCCAATGACTAGAGAGGCAAACCTGAATGATCATTTCCTCAGTCTTAAGACCGATGCCGAAGTAGCATCATCATTTTTTGTATTATTGTGAAATAAATTTAGTTTTCAAACAACCCCAAAATTTATTTCATATAGGTAATTCGTACAAAGAGCCATTGTCAATGGGTGGGACTACGAAACGGAACAGTTGCGTATGTTCCGCAAACATGTTTGCCATTTTGTTTCCCTAACTGCCATTTTGCGAATCAGAAATAATGTCCGGTTGTTTACGTTAACATATTCCACAAAAGCAGACAAAGGAGAGGAACCGGAGACTATTTCTGATCTGCAAAATGGCAGTTAGGGGAGTTGAATGGCAAACATGTTTGCGGAACATACGCCACTGTTTCGTTTCATAGCCCCGCCCAATTACGCAGCACCGCCGTGAACAAATGGTTTCTGCAACACTAATTAGAGTCATATGCAGACCTGTCAAAATGCAGCACCGTCACCGACTGTGTAAAGATGTCTTTACAGGACCACCTACATCATGAGACAAAAATGATGACTTTGAGGAGTCATAATGAGCTTCTTACCAAGTAATATTTAGTCGGATGTTATTATAGTCGGAAGTTATCGAACTAATCACCCGAACAATGGACTTATGGACGAAACACCTCCTCCGCATCGAATTAGCCACTCAATCAGGGACAAAGAGCGTGAAGTCCAGCAATATAAGAAAGTTCCAATCGATGGCTATTGCAAACATCCACATCAAGAAGTTCTAAAGGCTTCTCGGACTCTCGCGAACAATCGTGTATTTGGAACCAAACCACCAGCCATCTCTCATGATGAACAACAACTACCAAGAGCCACCCGAACTACCTTGGTGCCCGCGACTAAACTCCTATCTATCACGCATAGATAGCGAAATCGCCAACACATGCCCGGCCTGCGGAACCAGCCCACAGGATGTGGACCACATTTTCGATTATCCGGTTGCTCTCACGCATTTAACACCTCTTCCGTTATGGCTACAGCCAATTGAAGCAGCCTTTTTTTTTTTTTGAACCTCAAGGATGGGATGCCCACCTTTTTCCAATGAGCTATGTGCGACTATGTATTTGAAATGTTTCTCCGTTGTGCCGATAAAACAACAACACAATCGTTGAGCTCCAATTGTAGCTACCTGGCCTTTCAGTTTCGAAAGCCCAACACCTTTTTGGCGTCCTCACTTAGTAATTTCAGCGAGCAAAATCCGCTGGTTGGTCTTTCTTTTGGCGCTATGGGTCCTGCGATTGTCTTCACCGCAGTTACATACATCTCGATATTTTCATGGATGTGCCTTTCGCACATATCACAACAATTAATCTACAGCATAACTACTTAGTCTGCTGATTTTGTGATTATACCCTTCGCTTATTAAGCGTAAAGGGTATATTAACTTTGTCATGAAGTTTGTAACGCATTGAAGGAAGCATCTCCGACCATATAAAATATGTATATATATGATCAGCGTGACGAGCTGAGTCGATTGGACCATGTCCGTCTGTCCGTCTGTCCGTCTGTCCGTCTGTCTGTCTGTCTGTCTGTTGCGACGCGTTTTACTCAGCCAATTCAAAAGCTATGAAGCTGAAATTTTGCACAAATGCTTCTTTTTGCTGCAGGCAGTTTGTATGTTTGAATCGGTCAAATCGGATAATGGGGTCATGGGGCTGCCATACAAACCCAACTCCCCAAATTAGATTCTTCTAAGAAAAACTTTTTTATTTGTGTACGAATTTCAAGCAAATTTCACTCAAATATGTTCCTATTGACAACACAAAACATATGTCAGAATGAATCAAATCGGACCATGGGGTCATGGGGCTGCCATACAAACCTAACTTTCCAAATCAGGCTCTTCTAAGAAAAACTTTTTTATTTGTGCACGAATTTCAACCAAATTTCACACAAATGTGTTTCTATTGACAACACGAAACATATGTCAGAATGGATCAAATCGGACCATGGGGTCATGGGGCTGCCATACAAACCTAACCCCCCAAATTAGGTTCTTCTAAGAAAAACTTTTTTATTTGTGCACAAAAATCAACCAAATTTCACCCAAATGTATTTCTATCGATGACACAAAACATATGTAAGAATGGATCATACAAACCCAACACCCTTATTTTGGTTCTTCTAAGAAACATTTATACACCAATTTCACAACACCTTGAATTAATGCGTCTTTATCAAAGCAACTAAAAAGGTCAAAACAAATGGAATCGTACTATGGGGTAATGTTCTCGTATCCCCCCATAAAATTTTCTGAGTAAATATTTTTACTTGCCAACTTATTCCAACCAAACCCCACACAAATATTGTTTTGCCGACGCAACGGAACTTTTGTGAATACAGAAGGAAAAGAATAGAGGGGGGGGGATTAAATACAAGTCGTAGGTACGCCCGAAAAAACTTTTAGCCGAAGGGGAGCGAAGGGTATCCAAATTTCGGCCGCGCCTGAAATTAGCCTCGGTCTCGTTTTTTTTTTATTTTGCGGCCTGCTTATACTTGGAACTTCTTTCATTTGTTGAGTTTGAGTTTGGCTTAGGTACATATTTTTATTTGAGTGTTTATAGATTGAGACCTTCCATTTCTGTCAATAAATTGCTTGCTTGTGAAATTATAATTTTTGTTTCACAAGTGAGGTACAGGTTACTAAAAGTCATTGCCTCAGGAACATAACATAAAGTTTTGCTCGTGCTCAGAGACTCTTAAGCTTCAGGCGCTAAGTTGGTCCAAAGAAACCTATCCGCTACCACACATTGGGTGAGGTTACGAGACACAACAGTTGCATATGTTCTGCAAACATGTATATCGTTCGGATTCCCTAACTGCCATTTTGCGGATCAGAAATGTTCTCCGGATTATCTGTCTTTCTGATACATATCAACGAAAAACACACGAGATTTTTTCTAATCCGAAAAATAGCAGTTAGGAGATCAAGATGGCAAGCATGTTTGCGGAACATATACGCAACTGTTTTGTTTCGAAACCTCACCCATTGGTATATGTTCAACAACAGCGAATTCTAACGGACCCATATTATTCAAGTGCACTTCTTGAGAAGTTGGGAGAGATTCTAACCCCAATTAAAGCTGGCTGAGAACGAAAGACTTGAATAATTTCATAGAACAATAATTCTATGTACTCCCGATAATAAAAATATTTCATGAAAAATCTTTAGCATTCGGATCTAATAATAAGAAATGGTAGACCTTTGGGATTAGGCCATGATGCGACCCCAAAATGCTAGATTGGCAATGGCATGGCACAACGCCGTTAACCAACCTCATAGCAAGCTTAGTGTTCCTACGGTGCTCGAAACTTTACTGCTTCACTACGTTACCCCAACATCATAATTCTAGGAGGTCTAGGTTTAAACTGAAATTATTTCCAAAAATAAAAAAATATAGAGAAAATGTTTCGAACAAGAACTTTTAACAATATTTGTACTCGCGTTTTCGGCTCCTTCTGCAAGACGTCGGCCGGGGCGAGTGCAACAATTAACATTTATGTAATGGCGCGTCTAGACATCTATCGATCCACGATTGAATCAAAATCACATATGAATTGTTTGTGGTTGATTTCGCAGACATATTCTAACATCCTGGAATACGTTTAGATTTCGATTTGACATTAAAGAATCGCAAGTCTTTATTTAAAAAATGTCATATTTATTAAATAACTTACGCTTAAACAAATTCAGCTAAATCCAGCTGATTAAAATATTTCGAAATCAAAAATATGAACAAATTCAACGAATTAGTTTCCTCCTCTTGCTCACCCGTCACTTTATTCCTCAACTGTACACAACTCTTGGCAATATCCCGCAAAATACTAAACACATTCGGCTCCAAAGGCAAATGAATACAAGCCAACGTGGCGTAAATCCACGTACCCAACCATCTATCCTGCCGTGTCAGTTCCACTGCCACACCGCTATCATCCTCGTCTGCACAGCCGCGCAACCATTGTGATTGCAACTCTAGGACATACTCCAACGATCTTTGATCAATACGCAAAACCGTACTCAACAACGGTGGATTCTCCTGGCAGAAACGTTTCCAAACGTCCTCGTCTTCCGTCAACGGAATCAATTGATCCGGCGTGAAACCTTGCTCCTCCAATTTGCCTCGCAAATGGTTGACTCGTTGTCGTAGTTTGATGAATTCATCGAGTTGATATTGCTTCCATTCGACAGTTGGATGGAGTTCCTTTTCCGATTCATCCACGATATCGTCCTGAAGAAGAGAAAATTGTAATGTTGTTGATGGAACACGCTGACTATAATCTACCGTAAGAAGTTGCTGGAAATTCGAGGATTGCTGACGCTGCTGTTTGCTTCGTAGAGGTTTGACTACAACAGCCGGACACTGGTTGCGCTCGTAAATGACTCTTTTCAGATACTCTTCACCACTGGTGGGTTCGATGGACGGGTCGAAATTTTCGTCGGGCATTTCGACGGCCAATGCTTGTTTCTGGAACGAGTCGAATTCCATTTTTGTATGAAATCGCGCACTAATTAAAAACGACCACACCACTCAGGACAAAAATGTAAACAGAATCAGAAATGCATTGAGTTTCATTTTGACAATCAGCTGGATTTGAGTGATAATGGTGTCAGCTGAGTTTGCTTCGAGTGGTTTAGTGAACATTCGAATAGCGTAGATTCAAACCGTGATACTTGATGAAGAAATCACTCAATTCTGATACAAATCCACAGCCATTGTGAATGTACGACGAATGACGTCAAAAAAGCGTTGGATTTGAAAATAAAAAATTTGCTGATGATACTTTTCCCCGAATTTACATTCTTATATCAGTCGGTTTGTTTTTCAGCAATTAACATACTCTAGTCGTAATATCTTGACTGAAAAGAATTAATATGGGAAATTGCAATGAATTCGAAAAAGCGTTTTAAGTATTTTTCCTGTGGTTGAATCTATTGGGAATCATGATTCGCGAAAGGACAAAGCCAAATTATCGTTCTTCTATCTTTCCCTATTATGTATACTAACCAAAGCCACCTTAATTTAAAAAGCCGGGAAGCAGCAAAACATGCACACAAAGCGATCCTATGAATATATCGTATATACGTTGCACGATGCACTAACATAAGCACAGCGCATGTAAAAAAACCGTGTCTGCTCTGATAAAAATCACGAAAACACGTGAAAAATTCACTTTTTATCGGGATTTGTTTCTTTCACTGCATTATAGACACTTCAATTCACGACACATTGCACTTTTCGCGACGAAAATCGACCGGGAACCAATACTTTTAGTGTAAAGTTTGCCACGACCCAACCCGATTTGCCTTTACCGCAATGTAAATTTTCGATCTGAACAGGCCTATGAATTGTCGTTTCAGTATATGACCGTGCTCTGCTTCCGGGCTTGTATTAAGGCGGCTTTGATACTAACCATCACTCCGTGGCATCACGTTGCCCTGTCTTTTGGCAATATACCATAGTCCATTCGTCGTTTTTCAAGCTTTGTGTTAATTTAAGGTGACCAGAATCCCGAAGACTCAATGCTGTACACATGCTTGCGGAGTTCGGTTTTCGAACTTTTTATTTGAATTTCTTCAAGCGTTGTTTTTCAGAAAGTGCGACTGCCACAAGAACTGATCAAAGATTTACTAAGAAAATGTTGTGATAGATCGGCACATGATCAGCTTGAACAATACCGCATCATGCTTCCCGGTATGCAGTTATAGGATTTTTCTCACAATCATCTTGTTCACTCATCCGCCGGACCATCTTTCGCTATTAGCTCACATAAACTGACTCAACTTATTTACGTCCTGCTTTCTCACTCTGCAGAACATTCTTGTAAGCTGCAGACAAACCGCTCATTGGGACCTACGTTTAGCGTTTACCGCATCCATTTCCAGTGCGGGAACGATTCTTCACACTTGCGCTCGATATTGCAGACGAACCTTCAACCCCACAACAATATTTGCTTCGCTATGTCAAACCTACTCCGGAATCTCAGGTAAACAAGCAAAATTGAAACAATTTCAAAACCAGCCCATTTTTCGTTCTCGTTGGCAGACCTTAAACGATTAATGGAAATTTTTATTCGGTAGACAAATATAGAAACAAGATGGTGTTGACTATTCCTTAAATTCCTTATTTGGAACCCCTGATCCTAACCACTGATCCCCTCGTCCTTCGAAAAGGTATCTACGCCACTGGTTCTCTTTGACAAAAAAATCAGCCTGTGGGGGATAACCGTTTTTTTTTTAACATGAAAACCTATAACAGCGAACAGTACTTGAAATAAGATTATTTACATAAAACAAACGATAGATTTCAGAAATCTCAGATTTCTGTAAAGACAGTCGTATGATCTGATGCCCGCAAAGTACCTATACTTATTTAAAAGCTTCGATTCGTTTATTGCAATAGATGAACTGATATCTTATTGGGCCGAGAATTCTTAAGCTAGTGGTGGCTTTCCAGACACAGTTTCAATGTAGCTATGGAGGGAAGTCTGAGGAGAATCTCCAGAGCAGTGGAAGAGTGCCTTATCCATTTGGCGATATTTTTGGAGGAGAATATACATTCATTCCTCCATGGTTACATTAATGATGCTATGCTCCCTAGTCTGGCTGGTCTAGCGGTTAGTGCGCGCACCTTCGGTGCACAGGGTCATGAGTTCAAATCTCACCGTGGGTCATGGTGTTTTTCGAACTCACGAGCTTGTGACGGACTATGATCTCACTCAGATGTTAAACGAGTACCCATATATGGGGATAAATAACACTGCTGAGCGTGATGCTGATCTCATTACCTCAACCAAAAGCAGATAAGATCTTGGAAATAGGATATCACTAACACATCCTGCGGCCTTAGTCCAATGCTGGATTGTCGCGCCTGTTATTTATTTATGCTCCCTAGGCTCTTAACGCCATTTTAACGGATTCAAAGGACATATTGTAGGCAAACATCTTTATCTAAAACCCCTTGCAGAGTCCTTTCTTTATTAATGCTTTTCCCTTTAGAGGTTGATAAGGGAATTCGATGGAGTCCAGTTTTGCGATAAATTAAAATCACATCTTTCAAAGGCTGTAATTTTTTAACCTTGGAAGCTGGAGCCTTGAAATGTTCACCAAATATGGACAGCGCGGTGCTCTACAGGTCTGGCAAATTTCAAAATTTCGTTCGAAAATTTCCAAGTTATTGCCAATTTTCGACTAAAAAACACGAAAGTTCAATTTGGGCAGCTGTAACTTCCGACCGCGGATAGGTAGGACTTTGAAACTTGGAGGAAATGTGCGTTAAGCAGCTCTCCAAATGTGCCAAATTTAAAAAAATCGGTCGGTCCTCGAGTTATGGATAATGAATGATTGGCAAACATAAAAGTGCGATTACCTCGCTTAATATGGATCGTACCGGGGTCAAACTTAACACCTTAAAACACATTTTTCGAAGGCTTTAACTTCGGGACCTTGACAGCTAGAGCCTTGAAATTTTCACTAAATATGAACAGTATGGTGCTCTACAAGTTATTTAATTTCAAAGTTGTTTGCTTACTAATTTTTGAGTTATGTTCTTTTTTGAATTACAAACTCAAAATTGCGATTTGGGCGCGACTTTTGAGAAAATGTAGGCGCCAAAGTAGCTCTATACAAGTCTGCCCAATTTCAGAAAGATCGAGAAGAGTTCCCGAGTTATCGAAAATCACCGATTGTTAAACATAAAAGTTCGATTATCTCGCTTATCGATCGTACATGGTACATGAGTCAAAGTTTACACCTTAAAAGCAGAAAAGACTGATCAAAAGCCTCACCGAGGAGCTTATTATTAAGTAAATTAGGTTTCTGCTGTACATTTTGCTGTACATTTCCCAATGCTGTACGACAGGTCAAAATGCTGTACTGTACAGCTTACGTTAATTGGTTGTTTAATAAAAAACATAAACTGCCTCAGATGTAGGAAATACATTTTGACCACACCAAAAACATCCCAAACATGGCACAAGATTATTTGTGGTTATAGACGATCGAATTTTCAGAAACCGTTAGTTGCTTTTGATCGGTAACAGGAGTGGACAGCACAATTTACATGAAAATTTGACAGTTGCTTTTCTATACATGGTGTCCGGAAACTACCGCATAAACGCACTGGAAAATGATTCCTCACGTGATTCCCAGCATAAAAGTTGTACGTAAAATACTCCCCAATTCGTAACCCTTTAGCTGCCAAAGGCGTTTGAAGATTTTTGAAAAAATCACTTTCTTGCACGACTTAAATCCCAATATCTCCAAAACTACACTGGGTTCAATAACGTACAATATAGCCAACAAATTTTCCTAAAAAATCAAAACAACCGCACTAAAATCGGATAAGTGGTTCGTTTTTTGTAGAGCTTCAAAGTCAAATTTTTGTTATTTGACCCATAAACTTAAATTTTCTTCAACTTCTACCAAGAGTGGATGTACGATTTTTTTTATATTGTCGCATAGTCTCCCGATCATATTTTTCTTATATAATTTTATTCTAAATTTTAACTTTTAATTTTTGCTCGATTTTTACTTAATTTTTTTAAATCGTACACAAGTTGCAGAATATTAGGAGAAATTTGAATGAATTCGAGCAAAAAATAACCTTAGTTTTCTGCCCTTAAGGCATTAAAACTGTTAGAAATAATGGAGATAATAAAATTATGTAAGAAAGATATGATCGGGAGACCATGCGCCAATTTTTTTAAAGAATCGTAGAAGCACCTCGCGCCTTAGTAGAAGTTGGAGAAAATTGAAAAGGAAAAAAATTGGTTTTGGGTGAAAAAAAAATTTGACTTTGAAGCTCTGTAAAAACCATTAACCGTTTGTGCGGTTAGTTTTATTTTTTTGTAAAGTAGTTGGCTGTGAAAGCCAAATTACTTTACTTCATTGTAGCTAGCATAGTTTTGGAGATATTGGGGTTTAAGTCGTGCAAGAAAATGTTTTTTTTTTTATCTTCCAACTGTGGCAGCTAAAGAATTAAGAATTGGGAGAATGTTCCCTGCTACTTTTTTTGCTGGAATCATTTTCCGATGCGTTTATGCGGCAGTTTCCGGTACCCTGTATAGAATAATACACCTTACGAATTTGTATGGAAGTTTTGCTGTCCTGTGACTATTCCAAAAAACGCAGCTAACTAAAGCCAAAGTAATATCCACAGTAATCCGCATCTGATTGCCAACTGCTAACAAACTAAATGAATTTTTCACTTACCTTAACCCTTTATATATTGACTATATATCAACAGTCGTCGTCCATAATCTCCGAAGCTCGCAACTAAATCAAAATATGTATGTCGTTGTGCCAATCATTCATCCCTGATTTTAACGATACAAGGCATCAACTTATGGTTTTCCTTTTGATTTTTTGAATATTATACGTCCAATGTAATCCATTGAATGGATATTTAAATTCATATATAGCAAATCTCCAAGTCGTCGACACTATTTTGCATGACATTGCACTCTAGGCACTTTCACACTGAACTCCGAGCCGGCGAGCCAGTCAGAAAATTATGATGAAAGATGCAAAGATTCCAAATGATATCAAATTACCCAACAGAAGGTATAACGGGCTAGGGCTACACTTGATACCAAGCCAATGATATTGAATTACACTGCACTAAAACTATACGTGTACACAATATTCGATCGATGCTTCCTCTATTTGGTCGACGAAAGAAATATTTCCGTCCGAGATCGATACTTTTAGCTTGCGCTACAACCGATCGAAATTTATAAAAATTTAATTATATTGTGTAAATTGTTTGGGCCAATGAATGTCATCATGACCTGTACAAAATGCAAAGGGTAATTTTCCACCATCAGCAGAAGCTAAAAAGGGTGTTCAGATAACCAGGGGTTCTCAACTCAGAAACGTCTGCGGACATTACTTAACTCGAAAATGAATCTCGACATAAGTAAGTGTTTACTTTTGAATTTGTGAAATTTTCAAAATTTTTACCATAATGGATCTTATTGCGTAACGTTACCACTCCCTCGACCCATTCCAGGGGCGATTTTTGAGTTTTAAGTGAGGCGCCCTACAATCTTTAAATCGCCCGTGGGCGCCTCAGGTATACCTTAGGCATATCGATATCCCTTTCAATTGTAGAAGGACAGGGCAACGAGTGGCACAAACCCCACGCGTATCTCCCGAAACTGAGGTTCGTTGCCTAGCCTGCACGGTTGTAGAGGCATTGACAACTTGCCCAGCTCTGTGCCTGTCAGAAAATCCATCAACTAGTAGGATCTCTCAGTCATCTAAATTTATCGAAGGTCCAGACAGAATCGTGCAAACGTTGGGGGGAGGGGCGAAAGGGGCTCTTCGTACCATACGGCCAACAAGCTCTTTGATATTTCTGCAGGGAAAATTCGGCTCTGTCATATTGTGCTTGAGAAACGACCTACACAGTCACGAGATATTTCGGCAACGGGGTGTAACAGTTGAGCTCTGATCGCCACAGACACAGGCAGCATTTGTTACTGTGTGGGTATAAGGCCACAATTAAAGAATCCGCTAAGGGGCGATTCAGACTATCGACAAGATTTACTAAATCCTAGATTTAGTTGACAGTTGTACCATATTGTACTGAAATTTGAATAATGAAAGTACATTCCACAACACATTTTGAATTTAATGGCATACGATTTAATCTAGTAGGCGGGTTTCGACTCGATTAATCTAGTGGTTTTAGTAAATCCTGTCCATAGTGTGAATCCCCTCTTTAACTTAAGGGCGCCACATACCTAGCGATTTATTGGTCAATCGATTGCCCACAATCGATCTGCCGCCCGTACAGCACACACACTATAGGCAATTTATCGGGCAATCTGAAATGGACAGTCTCACGGTCCACAAGACACAACACAAAATAGCGAAAATTATACCATTTTTGGCGATGGAAGATGGATATCCATTGCTACTTTTGATGGAGAATGACCGCCACAACCACAGCATGAAGAACGACCACAGGTTTATGTCAAAAATTCAGCAACTGAGAACACATAATTGCGTTGACAGCTTGTACGGAAAATTGCATGGCAATACGTTCCACACGTCAAATAAAAAAATTGAAATCGATGGTCACATACACCTTCCGATTTATCTCGCAATCAAAAAATCATGCCAATCGTTCGGAAGGTCTGTGGCGCTTCTAATGTCAAAATTTGGGACACTCAAAATGTGGCCATTTACACCCGTCCTATAGATCATATATGACAAATACGAGAACTTTGCTTTTATCTGTTATCCTATATGTGCCTAATTTTGATAGGTTTCAAGTATTTTTTTTGGGAATTTGAAAATCGAAATTTACAACAGTGTGGTTATTTAGCATTCCCAACTTTCATCCTTTTTAATGTAAAAAACTTTTTGTAAAGTTTTGTTTGCCAAGATTTATTATTATTTAAGTAAAATTTCCAAAAGACTAACGGTACATCTTGTTTTTTTAGCGGAAGTTTCACACTTTTTGGGCTCCTCAGCAGCACTTCGATTTAAACTTAGAAATTTTTATTTTGCGCCCCCTTGAAATAAACATTCGGTTATTTGACCCATCGCGGCACAGCGGCCACACACGAAGCGTCTGAATATATTTTTTCAAGTCTTCGTTGTGTCAAACTCTATATAAAAAATGACAACTTGCTCAGCATTTTTTTATATGGAGTTTCGTTGGATTCCGGGAATCCATGTGTATGTGCGGCCTACTAGATAATATAACGAATTCTACATGCATCAACCAGTTTTGGGTTAGGATTAGGGTTAAAATTGCTTGAGATTTCTATAATTACATTCGTTTGTACACAACGTCTAAGGTTGTCGTTACTATTGATGGCCTTTGAAGCATTATAGTGATTTGATTACCAATACTACAAAATCCCTATGAACGACATGAAGAAATTATTAACGAATCTTTCCATTATAAATTGGATGTACGCTCTTCGAATGAACATTTTACTTAATTGTCTAAATCGTTAAACCCCAAAATGACGCGTTCGTAAATACAGAAAGCACAGTACATAATCGAGTAGTTTCGGAGGGGTTTGAATCTCCAAACCTCTTACGTAGAATCAACACTGCAAACATGGGGCAACCCAAGTATGTTATATTCACCAAACTCCGAGAAGCAGAGAGGTTTAGAGTAAGGTGACCAGACTGCCGAAGCCCCAATGCTGTACACACTTAGGGAATTCGGTTTTCAGGCAAATCCTTAGCCATACTTCCAGGTCCGAGATCTGTGTAAGAAAAAATTTCGGCGTATTGTCTAATGCGCGATAGACAGAGCAAGTTCTAAGCCAGGTGAAGGGCGAGATACAGGATCTAAGTAATCATACGGACGAGTCATAGGTCTAAATTCCACGTCCAAACGTATGGATGAACCGGAAGTCTAAATCTTACGAATTGCCTTCTATCAACTCACCGCTCGCCTCGCTCCCACCTCGCCTTATCCGGCTCGCATCAGCGCTGATGGTCACAAGGATGTTGGCGAATTATGAAAAGCGTGACAGACAGAGAGGAGTCCGAGCAAAGCGAAGGGCGACTCACACGATCTGAGTAAACGTACAGGACGAGCCAGTAGTCTACGTTTTGTGAATTGCCCTCCACTGGCTCACCGCTTGCTGCGCTCGTCGTATCCTTTTTTTAGCAGCGCTACGTTGCAAAAATGTGGGCGAATTCTGAGAAGCGTGACAGATTTAACAAGATTTAAGTAAACCTAAGAGGGGATTCATACTATGGACAGGATTTACTAAAACCATTAAATTAATCGAGTCGAAGCCCGCCTACTATATTAAATCGTATAACATTAAATTCAAAATGCATCGTAGAATGTACTTGAATTATTCAAATTGCAGTACAATATGTTACAACTGTCAACTAAATCTAGGATTTAGTAAATCTTGTCGATAGTCTGAATCGCTAAGCATGAGCGAGAGGTCTTAATCTTACCAACTGCAATGCTAGCTACAGAATTTAAGTAAACCTAAGGACGAGTTAGAGGTCTAAACCTTACGAATTGCCTTCGACTCACCGCTGGGTGCGATTGCACCTCGCTTTATCCGATTCCCACCAGTGCTGGTCGCAAGGATGTTGGCGAATAATGAATAGCGTGACAGAGAGAGCGGGGTCTGAGCGAAGCGAAGGGCGAGGATCTGAATAAACGTATGGACGAGCTAGAGATTTAAATATTACGAATTGCCTTCCATAAGCTCACCGCTCGCTGTGCTCGCACCTATTTCGCGCGACATCACTGCGTCTAAAATGTTGGCGAATTCTCTAATGCGCGACAGACAGTGCGAGATCTAAGTGGAGCGAAGGGCGAGCCACAGGATTCAAGTAAACCTAGTGAGAAACCACAGGTCTATATCTTACCTAAATCTGGTTGCTTTATTTCTGGAGGGGAGTCTGTATTTCTCCGTCGTTACATTGATGATGCCATCCCGGTCCCCTGGTCTCTTAGCCCCGGTTGATAAAGGAATCGGATGGAGTACCTACAGCTGCTGACTTTTTTATCGTTTTGTGATATGGAAAATAATTAAAATTGCATCTTTCGGTGGCTCTAACTTCAAAACCTTGGCAGCTAGAGCCTTTGAAATGTTCACCACAGTACGGCAGTACGGTGCCTAACATATTTGCCAAATTCCAAAATTCCGCTCAAGAATTGCCAAGATACGGACAATTTTTGATTAGAAAACACACAAGTGTGTTTTGGGCAGCTGTAACTTCCGATGGCAGACATTTGGAGAAAATATGAGTGCCAAGTATGCAAAATTTCAAAGAGATCAGAAAGGGTTCCCGAGGAACGGTTGTCAAACATAAAAGTGCGTATAAGTAAAGTAAAATGTCGATCGTAAGGGGTACAGGAGGGGTCGAACCTTACACCTTGAAAGAAGGCAAGTCTGATCACAGGCCTCACCAAGGAGCTTATTCTGTAGTGAATTAACTGTATGACAATGCTGTACATTTCTTAGTGCTGTACGACAGGTCGAAATGCTTTACCGTACAGCTTGTGTGCTGTACGTCTGGTCAGCTTAGTTTAGAGCTCTTAAAGTCAAATAGTTGATTCGAAAATCGGATTTTAACAATTTTGTCGAGTTGAAAGCGCAGAAGCCTGCAGATTGAGATTGCAGCGGTGTGTAGATGAATATTTAAATTTGTACAGGTTTCCATATTAATATACTGGATATGGTGCCTCTGGGTGAACGAATTGCAACATTCTTGCAAAGTCAGTTTATAATTTTACGGAATATGTATATTAAATTCTAATAAGAAAGCATAAACGTACAACTGTAAGTAACTTGCTCATGTTCAATGCAATATGATCAATTGGCTTGTTAATCGGATTGTAAAATTAAATTGTACAAAATGTACTTACATGTTACGACACATTATTATTTTCAGTTAATTCTTACTTCTGCAGCTGTTAATGATCAGTTTATACCATTTTTTTTTAAATAATAATTAAAATTATTAAGTGGCTACTTTGGTAAATTGAGTCCCATTCGAATAGCACATACGAACACGCGTTGCATACAGAAAAACCATACTATAAAAAGCCTACCCTTATTTAAACGGATCAGCGGCGAAATGGTGTTTACAACAAGACGCTACCACTGTAATCTGACACGATCGTTGAAATGAAGATGCTCGCATAGCTCGATTACAACGTAGATAAATACGTCAGGAATTCATTTCAAATGCATTGCGGGTGACGAAATTATGACGGACAACACAAAGAGACAATAAATGTGCACTGCTCCTGCTCTCCTCTGTTAAAAGCGAACAGGCGAGATCTTCTTACACCTGAGCCAGAGATAGCAGCAGTGGTGCGGCCCTGCCCTCTATGGAAACCTACATGTCACCGATGTTTGTGTTCACGCTCCACGGAATTTATGGTTTGAAAAGATGCCTTTTAACAATCTGCTTCGGTACAGCATTGCATTAGAGGACTCACATTCTTGTATGACATTCGTCCGTTACAATTATCACATTTTCCAACAAAAGGCTTCTTCTCATATATGTATGAGCACCCTTCTAATCGCAATCCACCATGCCTATGGCCTTCTGTTTCAGTATATGTACATCTAATGCCGGTAATCAAATATAGGCACTAAATCAGCCTTTTGAAGTCTCATCACGGGGACGTCATAATATCATTGAAACCTCGCGAAGAAAAGAAAATGCATATGTGACACAAAGATTTGTTTTCTTATATTACTTGCATGCACTTTGCCTTCTTTTGTACGAGACTTCTCAGCTGTAACTCGTTTTTCTCATTTAAGCTCCAGCATCCAGTCACAAGTCTGCAGTACGCTTGCTATCATTCATTCGATGACAGACCCAGGATCCGGACCACAACTTCCTTCCCTGATCAGTACCAGTGGTGCAGACCCTTAGGACTTAAACTTATCGACAGTCTTCGACGTCTCAAAAAGGATTACAAGGAATATTTTTTTTTTCACAATGTGCAGTAAAGTGAACACAACATAGTAACAGTGAAGTGACTAAAATGGATTGTGCAGAAAAAGGATTAAATTACGAATGCAGATGGTAGATGATTGGGTATCTACAGGATACATCTGAGGATTTGATTTTCATAAAGGAGAACTGAAGTCGGTTGGTGGATAGATTGGATTTTTTGAAAATTTCTAGCACCATTCGAAATCAGTGCTTTCGCATGATATATTCAACACAACGCGTTGCAGTGATTATTTTGGAACCTTAATTGATAAAGTGTGAAATGTACCAATATTAACTATAAAACATCCATGAGAATATTAAAATGTTTTCATATTCAGATTCATTTGGAGTAAATGTCCGTTGCTTCGACGTCGTCTGTCGTTGATTCCGCAGTTGGTGTGCTAATCACTTCAGTTAATGACTTCACCATGCATCCAATCTTAAAGGAAATATCAAATTTCGCTACTACAGTAGTAGTAGTGAATATCTATGCCTGTTTTGCCAATGTTTCAAGCAAAAAACCGCAAATCCGCAGACAGTTTTCTTTTATTTATAGATTTATTCGCTGCTTCCAACTATACGGACTTCATTCGTATAGGCAGCAGATACAATTATTGTTGAAGATATTCAATTTCGAAAAAAAATTGTGTGATTATTGTTTTCCAGTTTTCCAGCTCTAATATGGATTCTGCACCGAAGGAATGGTGGAAAAATCACCAGTGCCTATCATTGCACTCGGGGCGTTGCTTTCTGTACATATATTTTAACGAATAAGTTTGGAAAGCGTTTTACATACATAATTTTACAATTTGTTGCAGCTCTAACCAATTTCAGTGCATTATTTTTGTACGACTCTTTCTGTCATCAAAATTATATTTTACCAACCGTTGAAGATGCATATAAGGATGCGGTAGCTATAAAGTAAATATACTAATTCAGTTAATAAAAATCGCATTTCAAAAAGAATCTGAGATCCTTAATGGAACGACCGGTGACGGGCATTATAAGTAATTCTGTAGGCTGACGCGTTATTCAGCAATTTTGGAAACTTTATAATGTAAGGAGGGGAGGAGAAAGAGAATGTTTTTGAATTTAATTTCTGTCTAGTGGCATTGTTCCAAGGGTCGCACACAAACGGAGAATTCTTGCTGGGCAAGTAGTCAGATTTTTTTCAGGATCAATGATCCGGTCAGTCGAATAGGGCTATTAGTAATCGATTTAAATTTGCCTCAAAGGCAAATTTAATATTAATTATTATTTTTTAATTTTCTTTTATAATTGTATACATGTAGACGCCCGAAAATTGGAAAAATAAGGTTTTAGTCAATTCCATTTTCTGAGATTTTCTAATTTCCAAGCGTTTTCAAATAGAGGTGAAAAAGTGTTAATTGAGTTATTGTAATAATAATCTCCTTAAAGATTTATGCAAATTCATTATTTATTTATTCATTATCCTGATAGAAAAATCAGAGTAAATGGTCAAAAACTCATTCAAACTGGACCACGATACAGACAAACGGAATTTTGTGGTGATTTGCTTAAAGTGACGTTTTCGAGGCAGCAAAAATTTCCGGTAACATTACATAACTATGTAACAAAAATGTAACGGAATACATTCATTGTCAAAACGGGAATAAAACATAAGAATTGTGTAGTCAAAGTTCTAATGCTGAAAATAATTTTAGAGCAACCAGTGTGCGTGATTCGCTTGTTCTAATTTCCAAGCTATTCTCATTTCCACGTGTTCTAATTATCAAGCGGATACTGTGTTATTATATTAATTTATTTTTGTATTTGTTTTTTATACTTCTTTATTATACAATTTAAAACTTAATTCTGTAGCATATTTTTTAATAAATCTTTCTTCGCATTAGAAGGACGTATGTACATATTTTATTTATCATCGGAAAACATAGGGGAGGAAAATGTTGGAGTTTTTGTTTTCGAATCGTACATCTTATCTAGTGGTTAGTCATATCGTATAGACAAGACGTACACTATTTTCTGAAAGCTTTTACATTATATTGAATTGAATTTTAGTTTACTTTGCATAGTTTGGCCATATTTTGCTTGGTTACGCCATCATCTGAAATTTGAAAAATAATTGCGCAATTTATATAATGGCGTAACCATGCAAAATATGGCCTAACTATACAAAATAAACAAAAATTCAATTCAATATAATGTTAAAGCTTTCAGAAAACGGTGTGCGTCTTGTCTATACGATAAGCATTATGAATGCTCAGTACGTGCAAGTGTCGAAAAGCTTCTGGGTATCCAATACTGGAAAAGACGGGTATCTCCCAATAATTTTGGTAGATAACGTAGCAATTCATGCGGACATCGCAGATATTCACACAACAGTTGTGAATCGCTCAATAGGAAGACAAGGTAGTAATAGAGTTCTTTCAGTGACCTATATAGTCTGGGCAGGTTGGGCTAACTCCGAGGACATTATGGGACAACCCGATTGCAGCTACTATACGTCGCTTGAGGCGAGAGCGACGACGAAACTTAGGACATACCCACAGTCATGCACAGTGGTCCATGCCTTTCTGCATCGCTATACAAGAACGCTATTTAATACAACGAGAACGATGTACAGATCATTGCGAATGCTCAGTACGTGCAAGTGCCGAGAAGCTTCTGGGTATCCAAGACTGGAAAACACGTGACTGCAACAATTGCAGATCAGGGATGCAAACGGCCAAGGCTTGAATTCGGGCTGCCGCTATCACTTTGATGATAAAACAGCATCTTTAAATTAAAAAAAAAAAAAAAAAAATTTTTGAAAACTTTATGGCATCAGAAACAAATGCTATAATTTTCATCACGTTATACGAGATCATAATTGTCTTTTAAAATTATTAAAATAAATAACAGGCGCGACAATCCAGCATTGGACTAAGGCCGCAGGATGTGTTAGTGACATCCTATTTCCAAGATCTTATCTGCTTTTTGTTGAGGTAATGAGATCAGCATCACGCTCAGCAGTGTTATTTATCCCCATAAATGGGTACTCGTTTAACATCTGAGTGAGATCATAGTCCGTCACAAGCTCGTGAGTTCGAAAAACACCATGATCCACGGTGAGATTCGAACTCATGACCCTGTGCACCGAAGGTGCGCGCACTAACCGCTAGACCAGCCAGACTACAAAAAAAAAATAAAATTATTGCTAAAGTCAAAAGAGTAATCTTTAGCGGGTCTGGGTTATATGCCAGTTCGCTGGAATCGGCATAGTTGCTGTTGATAAATATCCACCATAATATGTACCTACTCATGTTCGATTCGATGTTCCTGAGACTTCCCGATTCCAGCGAACTGGCATATAACCCAGACCCGCTAAAGATTACTCTTTTGACTTTAGCAATAATTTTATTTTTTTTTTGTAGTCTGGCTGGTCTAGCGGTTAGTGCGCGCACCTTCGGTGCACAGGGTCATGAGTTCGAATCTCACCGTGGATCATGGTGTTTTTCGAACTCACGAGCTTGTGACGGACTATGATCTCACTCAGATGTTAAACGAGTACCCATTTATGGGGATAAATAACACTGCTGAGCGTGATGCTGATCTCATTACCTCAACAAAAAGCAGATAAGATCTTGGAAATAGGATGTCACTAACACATCCTGCGGCCTTAGTCCAATGCTGGATTGTCGCGCCTGTTATTTATTTTAATAATTTTAAAAGACAATTATGATCTCGTATAACGTGATGAAAATTATAGCATTTGTTTCTGATGCCATAAAGTTTTCAAAACTTTGTTTTTTTTTTTAATTTAACACTTTCCCGGACACAACGTCTATAGACGTCCAATTTTGAGCATTTGACCATACAAATCGTGTCAAATTTTGGCGTTGTGTCCGGCAATGAGTTAAAGATGCTGTTTTATCATCAAAGTGATAGCGGCAGCAGTTTAAATGCAACTATAATGCATATTAAATGGGTGACGTCATGTTAGCAGCAGAAGCCATTTGCTGCCAACATGACATCATCCATTTAACCCTTTCGCTCCCAATGATGACATATGGCATCATGAAATTTAATGATTTTTCATAGAAAATGCAACAAATAAATTTAAACTTTTTGTGTGATACTAGACTCTATCCCAATAGTGTAATACCTAGTTGATTTTTTTTCAGCGTGACATTTTTGGTTTTGGGATGTTATTTTTAATGAAATTTTAGAGAAGGTTTGACGATTGTCGTAAAGCCGAAAAACTGATTTATCTATTTCCCCATACATATTTCCTGACAATAATCGTTTTATGCAATTCATTTTACTGCTTTTCTTCTGTAAAGAGGTTATTATAAGAGAAAATCGAAAGATTTTTCGATTTTGTTTTAGGAAAACCCTATAAAGTGGTTTTGCATTAGCATGATGCCATATGGCATCATTGGGCGTGAAAGGCAAATCAACAAGTCCCCTATTCAAATAAATGCTAGTTGCTTGCTGTATGGAAGACACCCTGAATTTTTATCCGAATGAGCTAATTTTTGGTGGGTGGAGTGATTATGAGCTATAGTCGCAATAAACCAAAATTTAGCACTCTGCTTCAATTTTAGGGGAGTTGTCCTTTTGCCAAATTCAAATGGGGGGATGTTAAGGGTCCGTCATCGGAGCGACCCAATGTTTCCCCCAAAATAATATTGAATTTATTGTGAATACTTGTACGAAATTTTACGACTGAACTACCATTCTTTCAAGAGTTATGTGGCCTTTAAAAAAGGTATAAAATGAAAACGTTTTAACTTATTTTTTAGTCTCGCGCCGAATTATTTAATAGAACTCTAATGTGTTATACAGGGTGGGCCAAAAGTAATCATGCTGTATTTTTCTTAATAAAAAAAGACTTCGGTTTTGCTTATGAAATACGTTTATTTAATCCCTTAGAATTTATTGTATCAAGTGTCAAAAATGATATCGGCCAAGTGCCCGCCGCCACAGTTGATTACCATACGGGCCCGTTTTATGGCATTTTCCATCACTCTTCCCAGAATATCGGGCGACAGGTTTTCGCATTCCTGGCGAATATTCTCCTTAAGGGCTTCAAGAGTCTGAGGCTTGTTGACGTAAACCCGCGACTTCAAAAAACCCAATAAGAAGGAGTCTGGAACAGTTAAATCGGGTGATCTAGCCGGCCAGTGCAAATCACCAAAACGAGAGATTAACCGACCCGGAAATGTTTTCTTCAGAATATGCCGGCGTTCCTTAGGAGTAAACCGATTCATGGCTTGACAGTTCTTATTTAACGTTTGTTTACTTCAGAGATTAAGAAAAATGAAGGAAGAAAGTTACAGCGATTTACAATACAGTGATTACTTTTGGCCCACCTAGTATATCATTGCGTGTCGTGCTCTGTGGCCGTGATCGTTCGGTCGCCACTCTGTGAAATAGACACTCATAGAGAAACGAGTTTCCAAACTCGGCACGACTCGTCGCAAGTTTATTATTCAGAAGAAGATGATAAGAAATATTCTTATCGTAGAATAATAAACTAACAATGCGACTAGGAAGTGGTATGGCTGACAACCGTATCACACTCCGAATTCAGTTGTCTTTGTAACGTTGATGACTACACACGGTAGTCATCAACGCACCATGCTCTACTAGGAGTTACGGTAATCGAGAGAGAGAGAGAGAGTATATCATTGCAAAGATAATTTTATGTAGTTTTTTTCGTTCTATATCTTTTTTCGTTTTTGAAACAATCGCAAAAAAACGAAAAATTACCCACTTTTTTAAGGATGCGGACCCCCAATCGGTTGGGACTTTTTTCCCATTTTTTGGGGTTCATCACCAACCATTCTGCAAAAAAAATTACCGATGTAGGACTTTTGCCGACCAAAATCTCCTTTTTCTTAGGCTATGAACACGGAACTTGCTAAGTGCACTTTCAGTCCCAATGATGCCATATGGCATCATGCTCTAATTTGTTAACTACAGCACTTAAATTTTTTGTGCAAGAAAATATCATAAAATATGCCTACTGAACGACATAATGTTGTCAGAAAAATTATCCGCTTAAAATCCATAATTTGGGCATGAAAGGGTTAAAATGCATTGGGCTGCTGTTGCTGCATAATATCTATTTCAAGCATCAGTGTAAATTGACACTCGCTTAATTGTAAGTGACATGGTAAATTAATAATAATTTTAGTAATAATCTTCGATTGTAGGATGAAATACTCCTATTGTATTGTATAAATAAAGTCAGGTGATTGTTCGAATCACATCCTAATTTTCTCTCCCTGACAGCCGCAGCTACTTGTGGGCATTAGCATTTAATCAGCCTTATTTGTTATTTAGAATTAGCGCTACATAATTTAATTTCGGGCTGCAAAATTTTCCTTGAATGACATTTCCTTTTCTCCGCCTTTTTTTAGTAACGCGTGAAAAAAAATGTACGGCTGTGCGAGGCCGTAGTCGTTCATATTCGTTGTTGAAGAGATAGGGCACATGACCGTAGCCGAAGAGGCACAGGAAGCCATCCGCCCACCTGATCGGTGACACGAAAAAAAAAAACAATTCTTGCGAAAACTGCCACAAATCCATATTGAAAAATTCGCTCGGAAAATTTTCTAAATGGCTTTCGTCTTGCCTTGTTACTGTCCATTCTGTTTCCAGCATTAGAGATAAATAAGAGGTGGATGTCAATTTTAAGGATGAGGAGTGCCTAAATCTAGCCATTTCAGGTTCACGATATAAAGCGAGTTCTGCAAGGCTGCGAATCGCGAAATGTCGCATCAAATTGCGAGTGTATAATTTAAATGTAATTAATTGAAACAGCAATCAAATTGGAAAGCTTATAGCTTATTTTGTCTGTAAGAACTTTTTATTCAGCCTTTAAACTGAGATTGAATATCGAACTGTACAGCATTGTAAACGAAAATTGAAAATGGCCGATCAGAAATTGCCACTTAATCTGGCGTTTATGGAGTTCGTAATGCTGCAGCAGGCTTCAATTCAGCGAGATGGACAACGCTGCAGATCTGAAATATGCTGAGAGACCTGAATTTTGACGACCGGCCGAAAACATAGAACTTTGTAGTGAAATTGTTGCAATGGAGCGGCAAACAGCCCCTTATCAATCCAAAAATTTAAAAATAAGGCTTGTTCTGCTATCCGTTCTCATAGGGAGAACTTTTGTGTTTCCGATATTTTCCGCTATATGTCCGCTATATGGCGGATGGTAAGCTAAGTGTCGCTATAGCCTCGATAAGAAAAACAAGAAAAGGCTTGTTCTGCTATCGCGTTCTCATAGGGGAACTTTTGTGTTTCCGATATTTTCCGCTATGTGTCCGCTTTATGGCGGTCAGTAAGATATAAGTGTCGCTAGTGTCGGTAACAAGAACAAGAAAATTCTTCTTACGAGAGCTGATAGCGTATTGTTCCCAAGAAAATTCTTCTTGCGAGAGCTGATAGCGTAATGTTCCACAAAATCTCGGCTAAAATCTTTTCCATTCATTTTCCTAGATTATTAGAGATTATACAGTGGGTTAGACGGCCTAATCTTCCCCTCTGTTCACGGTTTTGTTCACATAAGTGTGATTTTTTCACTTTTTGACGAACATAAATCATTGACATATGTGACTGTAAGATATATTCCACCTCTCGTTGTAACAAATTAATATAAATAGCAGTTTCAGTCTTGCATGAAAATGTCGGAGTACCAATTTAGACGGACTCTACTGATTACGACCATAGTGTGAACAGCATGCAAGATTTCATAATATGCCTAGACCTTGCAGCCATGTGTGAATAGTTTATAAGACAGTCATATTTTAATTGCTCTATTACAAAAAAAGCAAAGCGACATAATGTTCATTCATTTTTACCGATTTTCGTCGGGGAAAAATTACTACATATTGTACAACCATGACCCATAGGCGACAATTCGCCAATATTCTCCTCCAGGATAAACGTGGAAAAGCCTAATCTAGGCCCGCCAAGGGCCTTTTATCCGTCCCACTAATGAATTCGGGAAAAGAGTTCATAAACGCCTCACTAAAGCGAAATTTTCAAAAAAAAAAAAATCGTGCAACAAAATATAACGTAACACAATTAAAACCACAGATATTTGACTACCATGCTATTTCTCTCATTGGTGACACGAGCGCCCTCTGATATAAATTAAGGAAATGTAACTTGTGGAAGCAGTATCCTGGACACATTACAGTATTTAAACTTATTGAAAACTTCACATAAATTGTTCTGGGTAGATAATAATTTTTGCCTGGAATCTCCATATTTTCCAGCTAAATGGCGTGTCTGACATCATTGGCTTGATTGGTGGACGAGACTCTAATAGAAAAGAGCATTGACAGCAGTGATTGATTTTAGTTTAAAATCTTGAAGACAAGTTTTCGTTTAAAATTTTCTTTACTTAGCTGAAGTGGTTGAAAGCGATAACACAAATTGCATTATTGGCGCAATTGAAATGTTTTCCAATAAAGTCGTTCGGACGATGCAATTTCTCGCAACATTAGTTTTTTAAAGTAACTTTTGGCAAGAATTCAAAGTCAAAAAATGCAATTCTGACATCCTACTCGTGTTGTTATGGTTGTAGTCAGAGAAATAATATTCGGCTGGATTTGAGCTGTCGTTTTTACTATCCCATGTCAGTGAATATGAATGAGCCCAAAAATGAGAAGGAAAATCCAGGAATCCATTGAGAACAGAATAACAATGCCTTCAACAGCTTCGCGGGCGGATTCGGCTAAAACCACGAAAAGATCTCCTCGCTGTAGACAGATTATGCAGCTAAGAAATCTTTCTCCCTATAATATGGAAGGGTGCTACCATATAATGGAATACGACTTCCATCATCCGCCCACCTCAATCGACGAGTCCTATTCTATCACTAAATGGGCGACGTGAAGTATTAACGCGAAACAGGTGTAATTATACGGATAGTTCGGAAGAACCAGATTATGTTGGCTGGGACTATTAATCCCTAAATTTAAAGAAAAATTGTGACCTCTCCTGGGGACGTTTGTTGTTCACAGAGCTCCCGATTACCCTCACAAACTCCTTGAGTAATTATTATAATCGGGACTTCTCTGGTCAAAATTGCTATTTCGGAAAGGAGGTACTTCATATTTTTCACCAGCCAAAATTGACAAATCTGTTCCATTCCCTAACAAAAAAAAATGGCTCAGCTCGAGAGTGCGAGTCAAAATATAGCTGACTACAATAGTTTACTATTACGAATTATGGAACGACATGCGTAACTATTTATACTCTGATAGTATTATTGAAACCCCATATGTTGCCTGCCTCAATATAAATTGTTACTTCCCTAAAAATAACATTTTTAAATTTGACGGGAATTTTACAAATATGTATGTAGTGGTGATCTTGCAACCTCAGAGAAGCTTCTTCTTTCCATTACAAACAATAAAAAAGGCATGAATGAATGTTGTATCCTTCATAAAAATGTTCGGCCGGTCATCGCTTTTCAAACCAACAATGTGGCTCGCGAAAAAATTGTGTTGGCACCCCTGGCCTAATCGACGAAAAGTGCCACACCACCAAAAACATAGTTTTTTATTTCCAGCAGAATATAAAATTATAAACGAGGAATGGATTTTTTTTACTAGCCAACGGGTAACGTTATCAGATCTTAAACACGAATTTCCAAAACTTTGACATTCGCCCTGAAATTTGGCATGATTAAAAAAACTGTTTCTGATCAACATTTCAAATATATTCACCACAGGTGACAAAAAATATAATATATATGTATATAAATCATATAAATTCCAAATAAACATTTCAAATTAATATTTATATTCTATACGAGGGTTTTTGTTTCTCTTCTTCTTCTCTTTTTCTTTTCTTTGTATTCCTTTCAATCCTAAACCATTTCGTAAAAATCTTTCCACTCCAATTATAATTCTAAATAGCGAGCACAAAAAGTAATTCAATATGTAATAATAATTATAACTTAACATTTGGATTTTTAAATACTAAAAGAGTAAAAATTAAAATATATATATATTATAGGTATGTAATGTATACAGTAAACGTAAAGTATGAGGAATCAAAATATTAAATTTAAATAGGAATTCATGGTGGCTACTGAATAAAATAATTAATTTAGAGCGACCATTAAAGAACAAACAAAAATTGCATTTAACTTACAATTCGCATTAGTGCCATCATTATAAGAATGAGAAAGGTTCTCTTCAAAAAATGACAAAAATATTCACATGATAAAAAATAAAGTGATATTTAATAGAAAAAATTAAGTCATAGATCACGTGTAAAGGTCGATCCACAATCTTTTCAGTCATCAGTCAGTCACAGTCATTTTCCTTACAAGTTGACAGATTGTCAGTTATTTTATTGACTGACAATCTGTCAACTTGTATGGAAAATGAATGTGACTGATGTCTGAAAAGTGTGGATCGACCTTAAGAAAACTTATTCATATTTTTCTTGCAGTTTTTAAATATTTTGTGTATGTAATATTTATTAAATTAATTATATATTTATGCTAATGTAAGATTTCTACAAATTACTCTTACCCTGAATTATGTTTTTTACCTTTTATTTGATTATGATTAAATTATTATTTATCCAAGCATCCTTTAGATGTTAGTTATGTCTACAAAGTATCGCCGTTAAATATTTCATACCAATAAAGCAATATTATATTAGGTTTTTCTACTTCAATTCCGGTAATCATTTAATCGCTTTCAATTCGGTTTTCACTTCTATATAAAACAAAATACAACAATTCAAACCCGAAAAAATAAAATGTCCTTTTCTCGGACTTTTCTTAAAACTCTAATCTCTATTCGTCATTTCTAGCTTTATGTGCCTGCAATTTTTTCCACGTGTCACCCAGCGCCTTGGCAAAATGATCGTCCACCGACGAACCAACCGATTCACCATTTACCGTTACTGTGGTTCGATGCTTTGGCGACGGTTGCTCGTCAGACTCACCACCATCCGAGGAGACTGGCTCCTTGGGCTCGGGCGAGGATTGATCTTCACGATTGGATTGCTTCGAGCCAGCCGAGGTTGGTGATGATTTTTTCTTGAATAAGTTCATGTAGTCGGCACCCAGTGAGCGTCGAAAATGTTCGTCGATTTCGGAATTGGACTCTACAAAAGAAAAAAAATGCAAAGTTAAAAATTTGCCACAACAAAGTGTGAAAATGTGAAGACACATACCTGAATCACCACTATCATCATTTTCACGATCTGAATTTGAAATATGACTTTGACTATTGCGGCTGTTAGTATCACGTTTTGGTGGTGCCTGGGTGATGACACTGGGCCGTGCAGCCAGGGCAGTGGCAAAAGTCGAGCCGGGCAATGGTTCTCGATAGGGTGGTGGCGGGCTACGTGGCTTGACGATACCCGATGTTACTGACATGTCCAGTGGCGTCTCGACAAGTGAATTGTGTGCAGTTTCGCCGAGTGGTCGCACCAAACCGTTTGAACTGGGACTATGGACCGGTGAATGATGATGATGGGCATGAGGATGATGCAGTGGTGCTGGTGAATGAGGTGATGTTGGTGATATTGCAGATGGTAGTGAGTGATGATATTCACTTGTGCGCATACGTCGATCGCGACGCCATTTTGTTGTTGGTAGTTCTTTGGATGTTAAGCGAGCTTCTGGAATATATGGAAAAAGGAAGCTTATTAGTACATATTTTTTAATAGTCAATATCAATTATTATTTGCTTAACAATAAATTAACCAATCACAGTATTCTTATGGAGTCGAAAATTTTATACCAAGACTTCTTCTTCTCTGTACCTTGTGGGGCATGGGTGTGTTCACCCAGCAGTTTGTATGCTATTTCGAGTCAACGTTTCATTGCATATAATTTCGGAGTGTAATGTTGCAACCACTATATATATATTTCCCATCCGCACATGTACGGAAATTTTGGACTACGCCGAGATTCGATCTCCAGACTTCTAGATTACTAGTATCGTAAATTGCGACTTAACCAATCCGCAGAGCGTGTCATACCAAGACTTAGGATCTTAATAATTGTATTCTACAACTGTGGCGTGTATAATCTTCAGATATGGAGACGGCTCTACTTAAAGTGTAACTGACTCTACACTATAAAAATCATCTGCGACAATACGATATGCGACAGATTCTGGAGTCCTACGATTTATATTCTAAAAACTCTTCTTCGGTTTTAATAATGACGATGGATTTTTAAAAAGCAACCGATTTGACTCAATACAGAACATATCCTTATTACCTCTCGTCGTAGCTAATAGCAATGCCATTTTGTTATTCAGTTCACTAATAACGAAAATTATATTCAAAATATTGAAGCACACACCTCTCACAATTGTAACGATCGAATTGACTAAAAACTAAACTAACATAAAACCTATTTTCTCCGTGCGTTCAATACAGTTTACAAAAGAATTTTATCAGTAAATTGACAAAAAACAAACACTCGAAATATCCCAATAAATATTGTTGTTTTGTATGCACAAAAATTATTATCTAAAGCATGTTGCTCTGGTTGTAGCCCCGCATATACTCTTATAACCCAACCAAGACCAAACAAAACTGAAAATCTTATCTAAGAAATCGAAGCTCCTAATAAATGATTAAATTCCATCCATTCCAAAATATATTCATAAACGACCGACGACATGACTTGAGTATGATTTCGAGTACTATTCCATACTTTCCTATTTATAACAACACTTGGACGTAAGTAAATAAAATACATAAATGTTGTACTATGTACTCGTAACTTTTCTTAGATATTTTATCTTTCCATACTTTTTTAGTATTACAATATTCGTAAAAAGATTTAAGTGTAAAACACTCTACTCGGGTAATACTAAGTATAACAAACAAATACCGCGAAATTCGGGGGCGTAATTTTCACCGCTGCCAAGTTATCTGCGTTTGTGTCTGTACAGGCAGTTGACCCGTGAAAATACAAAAATCTTCATTATACAGTAGCAAAGATTGGTTTTTATTTTTATTTTTTTTTTAACAAGTAAATAGTAGTAAAAATAAAAATACAGAAAATATCTTGTGAATAAATCGCACGAAAATCAAGATAATTATTAGACTACCAAGATCAACTTTCATCATGCTGCTGCGCCAGCATTGCGGCGACACTATAATATAATTGCGAGAATGAGAAAATTGTCTGGGGAAAATTATTAAAATTATTGTTATTGTCATGTCATTTGCGCACAGATAAATGTTTGAATGCGTAATGCGTTTTCAAGTATGCATATGTAGTAATCAAATACATAATACAATCATATACGCTACTTACTGTTGTGTACCCCGAATAATTGGAATACATATCTCAATTTGGATTCTAACGGTAGGTAAATTGTAATTGAGGAATTTGAGGTGATTATTAGGCAATTTGAGAGTGTCATGGAACTTGTGGAATTTAAAAATTACTGAAAATTTGAAGTAATAGATGTAATTTTATAAATGGATGCTATAAGACTGCGTAGGAATCTACGATATCCGTATTGTCAGTAAAAAAATCTTGTTTTTACTGTAAATTTGAATATTAGAAATTCTTGATTTTATAATATGTTCAGTGTACATGAAAACGTGTGAGTTTGGGCCAACTTTCATACTTTCGTATGAAAACAGCCCCAAATCATTAAATTCCAATACAAATTGACACAATGAAGACACCCAACTTTGCATGCTTTCTATGAAACCTTAATTTTTTTAAATGATAACGTGTAAAAACCCAAGACCTAAACCTAAATTCCCCCATTCAGCACAATTCGGCTCACTACGATATTTTAACTGACACCCGAAAAAATTGTTCAGTTTCGTGTGTTTGCCAACGTTCTTAATTTTTACAAAATAAGGGAATGAACGACCAGTTTTGAGTGACCAAAAAACTTGCAAATGACTATCGGGGGTTGCATCAGCGATTTTTTTTTTAACCTAGAACGATTTATAGGCAAAATAATAATGTCTGTTGGCATACGAAATTACGGTTAGTGCACTCTGAACACTTTTCGCTGATTTCTGAAACGGTGTAATCGATCGGCTTTCGACACATATTATTAGGCTTTCCTAAACTTGGGATTCACCAGTGTCTCCCAAACTGTGGGGCGCGCCCTCCTGCCTTTTTTTTTATTATAGAGGTGGGGAATCTTCTTAGATACTGTGTGCGTCGTTACGATCGGAGACAGTTATGTCGGATTTTTACCGATTAAACCTAAACACATCTACACCGTTACACCCCGTGGGACCACCTGTCGGTATTACTTCGCGGGGACGGTACTGGCTACTCAGCCATCAGCGCGGCTTGCAGACTTACGTCTGCGCTCCTCTCTCTGCAGCTCCATATGGACTGCACAAACTGCCCTGCTCACTGCCTTCCAGTTGCGTAGTGACTGCAGCATGAGAGCCACTATATTAGACGGCCTTATGTTGCTCCCACTGCCGCCTCCAGTTCAATGCGGATGTCACCGAATAGGGGACACTCATAAACTACGTGCCTCGCATCTTCCGCGACTCTCTTGCACCTTTGACACTCTGGCGAGTTGTCCAGCTTGAAGCGATGCAGGTATTGCCTATATCCTCCGTGACCCGTTAAAAACTGCGTCAAATAAAAATTTACCTCGCCGTGCTTTCGACTTACCCACGCATTAATGTCTCGGATGAGGGTGTGTGTCCATCGGCCAGTTAGGGCCTCATACCATCGGACTTGCCACCTCCTCATCGCCTCAGTTCGTTCTATCTCTCTCCCCCTGGGCGGCCCTTCCGGAGTTACGCCATGACGACCGCTATAGAGTCTGCCTATTTCATCTCTTTCAGGATTTCCAAAGGCATCATCCCAGCTACGACATAGGCGGCTTCATGTGATGTAGATCGTAACGTACAACACACCCTCAAAGCGCACCTACGATATAGACAGCGTTTAAGGGTTTTGAGTTGCAGGCGAATTGTAGTGCTCCAGCCCAAACGGGCGAGACATATAAGATAACGGATGTTACCACTCTTGACAGCAATAGTCTCCTACTCGTTTTTGGGCCACCTATGTTTGGCATCATTCTACCAAAGGCCGCTGTGGCGGTTGCCGCCTTATCGCATACGTACTTCAAGTGCTCTCCAAAACTTAGCCTAGAGTCGATCATAACCCCCAAGTACCTAACGGCATGCTTAGAGGATATAACACACTCTCCAACTCTGATTTTGAGTGAGCACTTTTTTCTGCGCTTACTGATTTGGACCAATTCGGTTTTCTGGTCAGCTAGTTCCAATCCAACGATTTCCAACCACAGCTTTATAGTTGTAATCGCCTCGGTTGCAAACAATTCGACCAACTGCGAGTCCCGTGCGACAACTACAACAGCTATGTCGTCCGCAAAACCGACCACTGTCATTTCCTTTGGCATAGCGAGTTCCAGAATGGCGTTATATGATATTCCACAGAAGCGGGCCGATCACGGAACCCTGCGGAACGCCAGCCGTTACCATGTACTCCTGTTGTTCGTAGCCAGAATAATAGTTAAGGACGCGATGTGAGAGGTAATTATCGCGGCTAAGTATTCAGGCACGTTCATTGATCCGCGCCCTCCTGCCTAGAGAGACGTGACAGTTGGGAGGGGGCCGCGAACACAACTCAATTGTTTCTGGCGTATGAATTGTAGTCAGTGGCGTGGCGTCTTTGGAAGCAAGCAAATAAAAAAGTTTAGAAGCATAACGTATTATGAACATTGTTTATAATTTTTCTTGTATACACTACACACGGTTTTCATGTATATTACATAAAATCATACGCAACCCTGTCGCAACGTATAAAATTAACTTTGGCCGTGTTTTTTAATTAGCTAACCTACACTATCCGGGGTAATTTTCATACAAACGCTAACCTATGACTTTATTCAGGTTAGAAATTATATTGCTATCCAGATTTAATTAGCTTTCCAAAACTCGCCTAAATGTATGCAATCCCAATTATTTTCTAGTACGTTTTCCAATGACTAGCAAAAATTAAATTTTGAAATGAAAAGCTCTAAGGTATAGTTTACATGCAACACACAAGTGAGTGCAAAAATATAGTTTTTGTTTGTAAATTCATGTTAAAAATGTTGTTCGTCGAATTCTTATTCTAACAAAATTATGATTCCTACATAAAAATATGTTTTCATTAAAAAAAATTACATGTTAACTTTTGCGTTTGTAAAGTGAAAACGGGGCTTTAATATTTTTGAGCAATGTTTTGAAATTAATGGCAATGCCTACGTGATAATTTGAAATTTAACCTGGATGCTACACTAGATAGATTTTTTTTGCGCGTCTGGGGTAGCAAACCTGCCCCCGATGTAAAAAAATACGGCCTTTAGCATGCGCATACTCTCCAACCAATACACCAACCCACCTGTCTCACGAAAATCCACAGCGAGAGAGTTTACAGTCGCCAGTCACGGCGAAACAGAAGCGGAGCGAAATAATGCCTGTGTGAAAAGTGAAGGCTTGTGGAGTAGATTTACCGGGGGATTGGGCGGCGGAGTAGAGTTAGTACGTGAACGAATTCGCCGTTGGAGGTGGATTTTTAGTTGCTTCTTGTAAAATTTACCAACCGATGTGTACAGTTCGTACCAAAAGTTGGTCCAACTAGATTGTGGAGAAGCTGAGGGTTGCAAGCTGGAATGTAGGTTCCATGACGTCGAAGAGCGAGGAGATTGAGGATATCATGAAGCGGAGGGCGATAGACATTATGTGCGTGCAGGAGACGAAGTGGCGAAATACCCATATCGAAAGAGCCCGGTTTCTTACAAATTCCAAGAAGTACAAATTGTACTACTATGGAATCACAAATCAAAGAAACGGAGTTGGCATTATTCTGGAGTCGTCTTTGCTTGGCAGCATAATAAGTGTCGCGAAGAGAAGTGATCGCTTGATCAGCATCAAATTGGTTATCTGCGGAAGGGTGTGGAACGTAATAAGTGCCTACGCTCCCCAAGTGGGACTGCCACCAGAAGAAAAAGAGGCCCTTTGGAACGACGTTGACACCCACCCTGATTCAGACCATTCCAGATACCGAATTGGTGTTCTTGGGAGGAGATCTAAATGGCCATGTGGGTGAATCAAATTATGGTTACGAGCTTCGAGCAGGTATTAATAGAAGGAGAGGAAACATCGCTTAAAAAGTGTGCCGAAAGCGCAAATTCATGGGAGAGAAAAATACAATAACAACACTGTTGAAGCAAAGCGATTTGACACAAGTAGAGTAACAGTACATCTCGATTCAAACAAAGTTCCATGCTTTGACAACCCACTTTTAAAGACAAAGAGAATGAAGAAGAAGAAGACAACCAAGCGCGCACGAATTTTTGACACAATTACTACTTTACTGTTAGATGCTTGCTCTCCCATGTATTAGATTCTCGGCACATTTTTGAGCTGTCACTTTGTATGGAATTCGTGACTTTCGCCCTCTCCTTCTATTAATACCTGGTTACGAGGATTGCCATGGTGGAAAGGGTAGCCCTTCAACGGTCAGAAATGACGAAGGTGAAGCTATTCTGGCTATGTGCAGATCGCACGGTTTGGTCGTCCTAAACACATGGTTTGTGAAAAACCAGAAACACCTCACCTACAGTAGTGGACACAGAGATAGGAAACATGAAACGCAGATCGATTACCACCTCTGCTTCGATTTTATGAGAAGGTGGGTAAAAGACTGCAAGGTGATCTTGGGTGAATCAGTAGTTAGCCAACATCGTTTGCTCCTGTCAGAATTTATTTTGAAAGTAGGAGGAGCAAGAAATAGAAGAACTCCCAAGCCTGTCGAAAAAATCAAGTGGCACAATCTCACAAACGACAACGACTGAACCTGTAGTAACTCCATTCATTGATAAAATGACGGAGTGGTTTCAAAATAACACAAACTGCACCGAGCGCAGTCCAACACAAATGTGGAATAGTTTCGCTGTCATGTCAGTAGGTGAGGCGGAAAAGGCACTTGGAGTTTCGAAAGGTCCACTCCACACGAAGAAAGAAACATGGTGGTGGAGCACCGAAACTAAGGAAGCAGTGCAAGCCAAATCGAACGCATTTAAGGCATGGACGAAATGTCAAGCAGTCAAGCAGTGAAACCGAACGAATTCAACTTCGCGAAAATTATATGCAATACCGGAAAAACGTAAAGCACTTGGTAGCTCCAGCAAAGGCGAAGGCAGCTGAGAAATTATACCAAGAATTAGAAACTCAGACTGCGACCGAAGGACCGTCCTTGCGCGAGAGACCTAAGCACGACGCCAGAATATTTAGGGTCGCAGCCCAAAGGAGAAGGAACACTCGGGAAATACAGGCGCCAAAGTACGTGGAGGACTCACAAGGAATGTTGCTGATTGACGATACGGCAATTTGTAGCAGGATGCGAGAGTATTTTGACGAACTTCTAAATGAAGAATTTCCTCGAGCAGCTTTTCGAGATGTTGAGCCGAATACCACAAATATTGAAGATATCTCAGAGGAAGAGGTGATGGAGGCAATGCATCAGATGAAACGCGGAAAGGCAGTCGGACTGGACAAAATCCCCGCGGAATTTCGGTTGAAAATGGAAAAGGTCGGGTTTAGTTGGCTCACAGTTCTCTTCAACAAAATCAAAGGTGGGCAACCGATGCCTGATGCTTTCAGGGAAAGTTTTCTTCTTCCTTTCTATAAGAACAAGGGAGACTCACGCAAACTCAACAACTATAGGGCTATAAACTTAACACCTCATACACTGAAGATATACGAGCGAGTTGTCTGCAACCGATTGAGAAAGATTGTGCGGTTGAATGACAATCAATGCGGCTTTGTTGAAGGTCGATCTACAGTCGATGCGATTCAGTGCATTCGTATTGCGATGGAAAAGTATAGAGCAGCACGAAAGGACTTGCACTTTGTGTTCATCGATTTGGAAAAGGCATTCGATAGAGTACCTCGTGATTTGATATGGTTGGCCTTTAGAGCGCTTAATGTCCCTGAGGCATACGTCAGGATGATACGAGACATGTATGATGGAGCTACGACTAAGGTTAGATGCACAGCCGGTGAATCAGAAGAATTTCCGGTGAATGTCGGATTACACCAGGGCAGTGTATTGGTCTGCACCATTATACTACCCACCAAATATCATCCCAATTAGATCAAACCAAAGTGACCCAAAAGGAGCTCTCTTCTTTTCATAAATTGTCAAAGTCCATCCCATCCATCGCGACTGACCCCTACTTTGCTCGGGTATCGACCATTTCGTCCCTTAAACTTTTGATATTTTCAGACCACTTTTTGCTCGTTAACCAGGCAACGTGCTTATATGGGTACCATTAGTCTGCAACCACGGTGATCGGGGTTCGCCGACATCGACAGTCGATAGGGGAATTCAACAAACATAGTGTTTGCTATTCGGTCAACTGCTTGCAGTGTGGTTGAGGGAATGCAAGGATCGATCTTCTGTGAAACAAATCTAAAATCATTTCGAAATGCCTGAAACTAGAACTTAAAATGCTCTCGAAGGGTTATACATTTTCAAGCGCAAGAAAGAACGGTGAAAAGTGAGTGACAAAAATAACGCGGACCCAAATTTTTAGTAACAGGCTATTCCTGCTGAACTACGAATGTGAAAAAACTACCTTGCTGGAAAGGGCACCTAATTTAAAGCATTCCTTCTATATGCGAAAAAAAAATAGGTCAGGACCACAAAATAAGTCACAATCTGAGAAGCTATCTAAGCCAACGCTGATCAATAACATCAAAAATGTCTTTCTATAAGTTTAAATGACTAAATGACTTCACAATTTAATCAGAATCACACGAACATAATTTTTGTTCTAGAGCTGATTGCTGTTGTCTTATATCTTTTTCTAAAATCTTAATGGCAGTAAGTTTCTTAATTAAAAATTATGTATTTTGATGTTCCACAACAAGAAGAATTGGGAAGGGAAGTGCGATGACCACGTTGTGGATTCGAAGTAAGCCAAGCATGATATGGCCAAACATTACGTCTCGTCGTTAAGTTTAACGTCTAGACATGTCCAACAAATCCACACGTAGAGGTAGAGTGGTATCTACCAAAACACAGTGTTCTTAGACGTGTCATCCAAGAATCCAAAGATATTCATCGAGACAAGAAAGCAATCATTGAATTCAATACCGGAAACAACTGTCGGATTCGGCATGTTAATTATTAAATCGTTTTGTTTTTTATTTACTCGTATTATACTCAAACTATTAATTTGATTGAATCGTTGAAGAATGCTGATGTTTTGATTGATTTTTCCAATTCGAAAATAATTTACAGTTTTTATTTATTATTATTATTATTTCACATTTCCGTATATGTCTGCGGTATTTGATGTAAGAATGCTAAGAAGTTATAGGTTGACGTTACTGACGATTACGAGTATGTCTGTTCATAAAAATAATAATAGACCCAGGCATTTTGTATCAATACGTTTGAATACTTCTACACTTGAAAATGTTCTTTTTCTATGGGATTGAGCTTAGGATTTACTATGGAATTGATATACGATGATTGGCGTTTTTGGTTTATGAATGAACAATCATAGAAGAGGAAGTAGTCGAATGATGTATAAAGGGAATAAATTACAAAGTATAGAATCGTGATTGCTTCTTGGGTGGCATTGTGTATCTTAGATCTGAAACGTGTCATTAACATGATCGGAAAGGATAGATTAATGCGCGCACAATAAAAATTCAGAATGGTAAAGCCGTAGTAAGTATTTTGCTGTTCAGTTTATTCAGACTATATCGTAGAAAGAAAAGTTAACTGACAGGTAAATATGCGCCTCTCTATGGATAAATTAACCTGGATCGGTTTTCTCCTTTTAGTATAGCCTAGTCACATTGCGATTTTGTTTGAATTTGTTGATATTATTGTTTGCAGAGTGCGGGCGTCTCGCCCGTCAAACAAAAAAAAGAGACGCGTAATACTACCGCAGGAAACATAGTTTACATATTGACAGGGCCACAGCCTTCCAGGTAGCTTTGCAAAAAAATTGTTAAAAATAAAATATTCAGCACATGTTAATATAGTGCAGGCTTGTCCAAGAAACGCCTGCGGGCCACAATCCGGCCCGCGAAGGTGTTTTATCCCGTCCACAAGCGGCTTCGAAAATGGTTACACTTTACCAAAATTTTGCACAAATTTTTATGCAAAAAAAAATTAAGAAATTGTTGTGCATAAATTGAAAATGTACAGGATTTTTCACAAAAAAAAAAATGTTCAAAATATTTCTCCACAAAAGTTGCTAAACTGCTTGAAATTTAATTTTTGTCAGGATCTCAATTAGTCCAGTACAATTGGTTCAAAATAGCCCCAAACCTAAACATCCAAAAAGAAAAGAAATTTTTGATGCCAAATTGTTGAATACACTGCCTAATATACGCAGTAAAAAGTTACACTAATTTGCGCCATGGGTTAAGGGGGGAGGGGGTGGCAAAGGGGTGAAAATTCAGTTTCTTGCAAATATCTGGGAAACTATGAGTCGGACCTTAAAATGAGCTGAGGACAAAACAAACAACATAAAATTACCTTTGTAATGATATGTAACACTCTAAACATTTTCTCAGAAAATTATACCCTAGACCCAAAAGTATTATAGTGACTTTGGCTTTTTCGAGTCTTACATTTCGCACTGTAACTCTTGATAGAATAGACCTACTGTCATAAGATCTTGTCCATATATTGATAACAAAATTTATTTGATTCGTATCAAAAATTGGAGTGCTCCGACCATTGACGCCCCCCTCACTCCTCTTAACATTTTTCAAAAAGGGATGCCTGTAGCTTCTTTTTAAACTGAGCCAGGCAGATCAAATTTGGTGGGGTGCCTAGTCTAAGCTCCATTATGCTCCCCACCAAAAATTATTACCATCCGATCAAAACTAAGGGTACCCCCCATACAAAGTAAACGAAAATTCTAAAAATTTCACATTTTTTCATTTCTAAATTCTATCTAAAACGGAAAAATAAAATTTATCTCTTAGAACGACATTATAACAGTTAATTGTAGTCCTCTGAATGTATGTTCAAAATTTTGCATCAAAGCGTACAATACAAGTATCAACAAATTGTGTTTGAAAGTCATTGGTACTAGTTCAAAGGCTAGTTCCGAATAAATCGAGTAACGTGTACTAGCAAACTTCAAACCACATTTTTCAAATTACCCTTAGTTTTGATCGGATGGTAACAATTTTTAGTGAGGAGCATAATGGGGCTCAGACTAGGCACCTCACCAAATTTTATCTGCCTGGCTCAATTTGAAAAGAAGCTACAGGCATGCCTTTTTGAAAAATGTTAGGAGGAGTGAGGGAGGCGTCAATGGTCGGAGCACCTCAATTTTTGGGACAAACCAAATAAATTTTGTTTGTAATAGAATGAACAAGATTTCGTCACCCTAGGTTCTTTCTATCAAGAGTTACAGTCCGAAATGTAAAACTCAAAAAATGTAAATTCTCTATAATACTTTTGGGTCTAGGGTATAATTTTCCGAAAAAACGTCTAGAGTGTTATATATCATTACAAAGGCAATTTTGTGTAGTTTGTTTCGTCCTCAGAAGATTTTGAGGTCAGATTCATAGTTTTCCAGTTATTTGTAAAAAAGTAAATTTTCACCCCTTTGGGACCCCCTTCCCCCTTAACCCATGGCGCAAATTGGTGAACTTTTTATTGCGTATATTGGGCACAGTATTCAACAATTTGGCATTAAAAATTTCTTTTTCTTTTGGATGTTTGGGTTTTGAGCTATCTGTACTAGACTAAATATTTTTCGGCTGGATCAAAAATTGACTGCGGAAATGGATCTTTTTCTTATAATGCAAATGCAGGAATACCCAAAAATAGTCTGCCCTGGCGAGATAATGCTGTTTTCGTTTTAGTGAGCTCGAAAGTTGGCATCAAAACGAAGGGGCTAGTTGCAACTCATGTCGGGTGTGTTGGGTTTCGTGCTGAATCTTGCTTCTTTGCCCTCTGTATCAAGAAGAGATATCGCATGGATATGTAATTAAACACGAACCAGAGGATTGAAATTGCGAAAATCTGAATGACTGACTACAAACGCTATAGACATTAACAAAGAATACAATTTTTAGCACGGGGCCTACCGAGCTTAGCTTTGACCTATTCGGGACTCGTCCAGGCAATAGGCAAACAGTTCACTCTCGTACTAACATCAAAACTCTTATTTTAAAAAGTGGGTCCTTCGTATTTTTTCTCAGGCAAAACAACCAAATCTTCCTAAAGAAAGAAAAAACCTCACTGAAAGGCTGTGAGGGATTTTTTGCAAATTCCAAAAATTGTAGATTTATTAAGGCATTAAGGTTAGTGCGCGCACCTTCGGTGCACAGGGTCATGAGTTCGAATCTCACCGTGTCCCATGGTGTTTTTCGAACTCACGAGCTTGTGACGGACTATGATCTCACTCAGATGTTAAACGAGTACCCATTTATGGGGATAAATAACACTGCTGAGCGTGATGCTGATCTCATTACCTCAACAAAAAGCAGATAAGATCTTGGAAATAGGATGTCACTAACACATCTTGCGGCCTTAGTCCAATGTTGGATTGTCGCGCCTGTTATTTATTTAAGGCAAAGATACATACTTGTAAAAGCCGAGTGAATAAAAAAAATTGACACCTATGGTTTTGAACATGTTGTTCAAGTAAAGGGATAAATCTTTTCATCGTCAGAAATTAGAGTTGTCAAGAAGTAACTAGCCGTTACTTAAGTAGTCGTTACTATTAAATATCGGAAGTAACGACTATCGAGTACAAAAAGTAGTCGTTACATCTGCACCGAACAACAAACAAGCAAAGCAAACTCGTATGTATGTACTCAGGCACAAGCACAAGAATCGATCAGACCGAGTACGACTAGTACACAGTGTGATATCTACTCCCAGGTACAAGTGCAAGAATCGAGCAGAACTAGTATTACACAATCTGATATCAACTGTCAGGTACAAGCACAAGAACTGAGCAGACCGAGTAGTACACAGCGTGGCGTGATATCTTAGGGATGGGAATTAATAACCGGTTATTTTGAATAACCGGTAGTTTCAATTTGAAAAACCGGTTATGTCCGGTACTATTTTTGCCCGGTTATTAACCGGTACTATTTTTAAAATGGAAACACCGAAAATAACCGGTGATTACTATTAAAATTGGCGCACATACCAAATTTCAACACAATATTTCTACGGAGAACAAGCAGCTAGTGCAATAAAAAGGTCTACTTGAAAAAACTAAACTTAGAATTTTTCCAGAAAAACTTCACTGCACCGGGTGTACGATTTAATGGAGTAAGTTAGTCGAACGGCGCACATAAACGGCGAATCCACAAATTAAAATGTATTTAAAGCTGTACCCACATTACCTCCAAATGACAGCTCGTCTAAAAAAAAGGCGTCGGCGTCGTGAGCTGCCATTTGGCAGCTGCTTACCATCTACTAGCTACCAAATGGAGCCTGAAAATCATATACCAAACTACTTTCACTTTGGAGGTTTTTTTTTAATTAATTATAAAATCGAACAACGCGCGTTTAAATTATTACTATGCCATTCAAAAATTACACAATTTCAAACAAAAGAAGAACAAAATTGTCACTTTGAATTCGAGACGACTGAGAAACTGGACGGCCAAGCAAAAGGTAGTCAGTGTAGATGCAATGATAACTGGCATCACGAGCTGCCAATTGGCAGTGTAGATAAAGCTTAAACTCCGCACCCTGCTAAATCAGCGAATGGAGATTTAATCCATTTGAATTCATTCAAAAATATGGAAAAATATAGAACAGGAGGGCCTTTTCTTTGTTAGTCGGTTTTAACCGGTTATTTCAATAACCGGTAGTTTTGTCAAAAAGTCCCATCCCTATGATATCTACTCTCAGATACAAACGCAAGAATCGAGCAGAACGAGTAGTACTCAGTCTGATATCAACTCTCAGGTACAAGCGCAAGAACCGAGCAGACCGAGTAGTACACAGTATCTATTCTAAGGTACAAGCACAAGAATCGACCAGACCGAGTAGTACACAGTCTTATATCTACTCTCAGGTACAAACAAGCATCGAGCCAGTAGGATTTTCTATCGTATATACTATTCATCAACGAAACGATTGACCGAGGTAATCGGAAATCCGTCGATATCTCTGCAATTCTTTAGCGGAGAGACACGATCGAAGTGTCGCCGGACTCGCCACAAATTTGTCTAAAGGGTCGTCGAAGCCTCTTCGTCAGAGGGGGTCAGAGATAACCGTCAACCTAGGTGTTGGCCACAGCAATTTCACGATTAACGTCGTACTATGTACTTAGATAAATCATCGATAACTCTGCAATTCTTCGGCCGAGCGATACGATCGAAGTTTTACCGGACCCGCCACAAAAGGGCAATTTATTTGTGTAAAACAGTCCAAACAATGAGTAAAAACCTTCCTACCTTCTATACTATGTCTGCGACCAACCGTGAATACGAGTACTATCGTATTCGAATAGGTATCAATCGTCGTTGTTGTTATTTTTTAGGTTTCTTTAAAAGCAACGATTACTAAGTAACGAATACAAAGTAACGATTACTCGAAATAAATGTAATGAATATCACCGATTACTGAAATGTAACTAGAGTTGACATCACTGATTACAATCAATTAATGTCTTTTCCGCCATAACATGTTTGGCCCACGCCGTCGTCGTCAAACCAACAATGTGGCTCTCGTCAAAATTATTTTGGACAACCCTGATCTAGTGCTTAGGCTCTTCAAACTCATCGATCGCTGCATTAACGGAGAAGATATATGCAATAAACGGAAATTTGTTCTCATAAGCGACAAAATCCGATTTTAGAATGAAGTCTACAGTCGTCGAAAGAACTACTTCTAATGTCTTTCTCCATGATGGGTGTTGTGATTTTTTTTTTAATTTGGTCCGCATGATCGTCTGATTGTAGCATGTATCAAAGAATTCGTCATTTAGGTCATTTAGAGCAGTGACTGTAATAGCGGCAAATTAATGTTCAAAGTAAATATTCGTCTCACGACTCTTCCCGAGAATAATTTTGTTGTATATTCAGCGTTCAACTATACTACTCTGAACAAAGTCGTCCACAGAAAGAGTCGTGAGACGAAATACGAAGGCACCATTTCGTTTACTTTGTACATTCATTTACCGTTATTATGGCTATAGTAAAATAGTGTCGCATATTGTAGTGAGAACCAAATGTCCTTTTTGTTCCCGAAATTCAGTTTAAATTAAAATAAAATTAATAACAGGCGCGACAGTCGAACATTGGAGTAAGGCCGCAGATGTGTTCCTAGCTAAGATTATTGAAAGATGTCCTGTAAATTCAGGTTTATTTATTGTATACACCCAGGATTTCTTTGGCGGCCTCTCCAAATTGTTGTCTTTTGCAGATATGGAAGAACTAATGGTATCAAGTAGAAGACACTATATGGCAGCTCAGGGTGACGATTGGGTGGTTAGTGCGCGCACTTTCGGTGCACAGGGTCATGGGTTCGACACTCACCGTGAACGAATTCAGTTTATGGTGTTTTTCGAGCTCACAACACATGTGACGGACTATGATTTCACTCAGATGTTAAACGAGTAGCCATTTATGGGGATAAATAACACTGCTGAGCGTGTTGTTGATCTCAACACCTCGACAAAAAAAAAAAACCAATTAAAATCTTGGAACTTGGATGTCACTAACACATCTGCGGCCTTAGTTTAATGTTGGAATGTCGCGCCTGTTATTTTTATTTAGCGATAGATTCCTCCGACTATTCTCAAAAAAAGTACATTATTCGCTAATTTCAGAACGTTCCACTCTATGAGTCATTTCCTCTTGTCCCCTTTCCTAAATATGTAATTATAATTTTAAGAGAAAGACCTGAAGAATTATGTAAGCCGAATCAAATTTTTCGAAACAGAGTTGTTCTGACAAGTATGCAACCAATTTGTCTACGCATTCTTGCACATATCTTATTGTCAAGCCCGAGGTGATAATTGGACCGTAACGAATGCTCTCAAGTCCACCTTCATCAAATAGACATACCTGAAATTCCTAGCTGTCGATACAATTGATGAGGCATAAAATAAATGGAATTCCAATTTCTCGCAATCAATGATCAATCATTTCGAATATCACACTCCCTCTTGGACTGCACTTATAAAGAGATCCAGCCTAAGGCCAACATGAACAACCAAGTAAAGACCCAGGAGGGCAGGAGATACTCCCAAACAGCAAAAGTGTACATATATGTACACACACAATGTAAAATTATACAAAATGAAAATACTATATGTTTTGCCTTCTGGCGACAACACGACCAACGACCAACGACCATCATCCGGCCTTGTCGTTCGACCTTACAATATATTTTTGTACGGTACGATACGACGACGATGTGTCGTACAGTCCCCAAGCCAGCACAACATACATATTCGCGGAATGCACTCGAAAACATCATCCAAGTCCAAGAAAAACCTGCCCGCATCAAAAGGACGGAATTCTTTTCATATTACATACACTGCTTGCTTCCTTGTTGCCCATGATGACGATCCTTCCGTCGTCGTCTTCAATGAACCACGGAAAGATGTGGCGACCGTCCGGCGATCAGGTTCGTCACTCATTCCTTCAATATCGTGGGTAGAAGTTTTCTGTATGTCCATATCCATACCACCAACAAAACCATGTTACCATTATTTTACAACAATCGTGCGTCGATCGCCTTCGTATGGATTTCTTGCATTATCTCTTCTGTTCATACATTAAATACCGCGCACCAGATTCTTGTGTGAATTCATTCTACGCTATACGATGCAATGTACGCTGATGCTGATCTTTATCCATTGCATGGATATATCATGCCATTAAGGGCGTTTCAATCTTGGTCCGAAAATAAAACCGAGAAAATTAAGCTTTGCCATAGCTTACTAAACCAACAAGATCGATATAGCCGGAGTACGTCCAAGGTAACATATATACAGGTCTCCCTACCCGTGTAGCCAAAAAGAATACAATTTTACATTCTTGATTGCGCATTTCCGGCGATCATGATCATTGAATCGTGGTAAATAATTTCTTGAATTTTGGGATTATTATGGCCACGAAGATCAGACATACAACTAACCATACAGACTGCAAGGTTTAGAAATGCATACACGCGGCGTCTGAGGATCGATTTCATTCATGAGTTTAATAGTCAATTGTTAACCCTTTGAATGCACTGGGAGGTTGGGAATGAAGGTGTAATCTATTTATTTTTTGGGTATTGCTTGGCTTCGTCGCGAGTAGTCAAAGTTGGTTACATTGGTTACGCAATTTGCACAGACTGAACCGTCAAGAGACAGAAGCGCTAGAGTACAGGTAACGTTGAAACAGGCCCGGAGTTGGCCTCCATGGCGCCTCTGGGCATATTAGTCAAATTTCCTCCCTCTCCCATTGGTTAGGCTTCGAAGGGGTAGTAGTCTCACACAAATGATATATGCAAAAACGAGTAACCGATGTACATATTTTGCTACCTTGAAAATATGTTGCTTGACAGGGACAAAGACAGCGTGCTCGAACCCTCCTTGAAATTGTTTCAAAAAGCATTGAAATTCCAATGACAAATTGAAAATTGAAATGATGATCAATTCGACCACATATTCTTCACAATGCGCTCATAGAATGTTTTCTAAATACCTTTCCAATTTCTGAAGTTTTTCCATTGTCTATCAAATAAAATTTGCTATTAGTGTCTATTTGATTTTGTTTAAAATTATTTTTCGGCCCTGGAATTTTTCAAATTTCTCTGAACGAAAAATCACAATTTCGACAACTTAAACATTAAAACTGTGAAAAATTGATTGAAACCTTTCACTCAATAGAAACTAGTTACTGAAAAAAAATTAATAGCCAAATTAGCATTTTTATAGAGAGTTGAACTCCTCCCCCTGAAACCATGTCCTGGCTATGTTCCTGTGGTTTCCCAGCCAATTTAAATTCGGGAAAAACAAAAGTACATTGTAATAAAAAAGGCGAAAATGTGTGCTCGCTTTTACACTAAGAAAAATAAACGTACATTCATATCGAAAAATGCATATTTAATTCAAACGAATTGTACACTCAAAAAATATCATTCGAATTAAACGATTTGACCGCTTGAAATAAAAGAATTCCGTTAAAACTAAAAGAGCAGCTGTATTTCATTAAAATCAAACGTCCCGAATATTGAATTTAAAAAATGCGTTTGGAAAAGTTCAAATCGATTCGATTAATACAATCCGCTACATTTAAATGCGTTCTCTTTTGAAAATAAGTTCTCAGACGGTCGAGTCGTCACTCTAGGATGCTTGCATTAGAGACGCGAGATCGAATCTCGGTACGGTTAAAGTACATACTAAAAAAAACATATGGATCATGTATTGCCAGTCAACGAATTATGCCAAGGAGTTACCGATTACGGTACACAAAGAAATATCTTCAAAATGGAAACGTTCGTCTTTTTTAAATACTTGGAACAATAGCATTTACATTTGGTCTAGCCCAATTTGTGTCCAATTTAATTTTTACGTGGGCCACATTGTTGGTTTGAAAAGCGATGGCAGGCCAAACATTTTTATGAGTGAACGATACATTATTTCATGCCTTTTTTTATTGTTTGTAACGTAAATAAATATCTCACAACTATGTTGTAAAAAAAAATGTCCGCCAAAGAAAAAGTCGTCAGCCGCAAAAAGGCTGTTGATATAAAGACAATCCCGCCAAAATACTCGAATCTTGTCTCAAGGATATGCATATTCAAAAGTAATTGAATTAGGATCAAACCGAGTGGTACTTACAAGAATAAACCTACATGCCAAATTTTGTTAAAATTTACTCAATAGAATTCCGTGAAAAATTGATTTTACAAATGTCTTAATCATGTAACTCTGGTTTGAACATAACAGAGTACACCGTTAGTCTAGTCAAAACCGTTTTGGTGCCCCAGCGATATATTTAAGGTTCCACCAAATTAGTGCGATAGCGGTGCGTGTCAGAATATATAAAATAGTATCCGGCGCGATACACCACTCTGAACTTATCAATTCGTGCTACAATTCGCTACCGCGCTGGTTTTATGAAGCTTTAGGATCATCGGGATGAACGAACGCACTATATGTATCGCACTATATGCTCATGGCTCATCTAATATAATATTAATATGTACGTACTCGTATATGAGACGAACCAAAATAGGAACTTTGACCACTTGCCCCTACTCTTCCAGACGCTCTACAATTGAAAACTTTGGGATACATATACAAGGGATTGTTCTCAACAATCCAGCCAAATCACAAAACTGTACGATTCTTTTCTAGGCCTATCCCCGACTTTCGCAAAATTCTTTCTTTAAAACACATAAAAAGACTTAAGGGGAAAGCTCAATGCAATTTCACATTTTCCTCTGAATCTTTTTTTCTCCCGCACGGATCGGAGCAAATGATAGCCTAAGCAAGCCCTCAGAACAGACACTATCCATGGGAAAAGATAGCAAATCCCAAGCAAGCAAGCCCTCAGAACAGACACTATCCATGGGAAAAGATAGCAAATCCCAAGATGCTCTCTACGAGGCTGTAGCCCTGTCAATGAACAACAAGAACAAGATTTTCGAAAACAATGCGATTTTCAAACAAACGATGTTTTCATCGTATCTTCTTGAAATTTTCTACACTTCGTAAGACTGCGGCGCGAGCGACAACCTCTACCAAATTTGAACACTCAGTACCAACCAGGGTCCGAGCTACAGATGTCCGAAAACCCGTACTTGTTCCGTCGTACAAACATAGTTGATTTTCGCTGACTGGCGTTTTTAGCGCCAGTAGGATGACAGGAGAAAAATCAGCTGGGTATGTTTTTTGGTTGGGAATTATCTTACGAAGTGGGAATAGAGAACATTTGTCAATGAATGCTAAGTTTTTAACTCCATTCCGGGAGGTTATACTTTTATATTAGGTTGACGGAGGAGTGTTCCCCCTCCCCCTTATAATTGATCGGCGCTGACTAGTTATCCGGCCAGGTTACCCCTAGGTTGCCTTAATACTTACTTATTTCAAGCTTTAGCATCATAGAGCCGAGACCTGACGTGGGGAGTCTCTAATTCAATAAAATAATAAGCGTCCGTCGGAGCTATCATGTTCTACACATGTTCTCCATGGTTTTTTTTTAACTGGTGACGGTACGATTAGCTTGCAGCGAAAGCGTCTGGAGGATATATTGCATGTGGATGGGATGTGTCGACCGAGGTTGGTGTCCAGCTGACGGGAATTTGGCCAGGTCAGCGAGGGAGGTGCGACTGATATGAGTCTAGGCCTATTCTTCCTAGCTGAAAAAGGCCATTGAAAGTTTTATCGTTCGCTGTTGCATTAAAAAAAGAAAGATTGATAATATTTAGGGGTAGCTCCCGGCCGCAAATATTTTGTGACGTTTTTCTTGAAAAATATTCCATTTAAAATTTTCGTATTATCGTTTATCTGCTTTGAAGAATTCTGTCCTTCTTTTAAACTTCTCTACACTTCAAAAATGCATCGATAATATTCAGCACTAAAATGTGTTTCTTCGAAAATCACGAACACTAAGAAACCCAATTATATAAATGGAACTCACACATTTCGGAGGAAAATATGACCACTTCTCATGAAATCGCTCGCGGGCTGGATTGTGGCCCGCGGGCCGTATATTGGACAACATTGGCTAGCCGAACTACCAAATACCATTCGGAGTTAATGCTTCTAGCAGAATTTTGTGCGAAGGAAATGTCCCAACTTTTGAAGGCGGATTACACCTAAGGAGAATAAATTGAAAAGAAGATTTTTTTTTAACCACGAAGGTTCCAAGTGTGACCAAGGGTTAAACGGAAACTTCATCTCAGCGATACAAGCGATACGATCCAACTTCCCAACGAATTTATAATCTCCCATCTCTCCTTCATTCGTACCACGGCTGACATCATGCTGTGTTTCTACAGTTTAATTTGCAATAAATATGCAGAAAACCGAAAAAACACATTCGCAAGCGGTTCTTGTTTTTTTTTTTAAAGATTTTTATTAATGAATTTTAGAATTTCGCGTGATCTCTTCTTATATGTATGTTCTCGACCCAATCCAACGTTAAAAACATCAACCAACCTAACCATATACTAAACTGTCCATTGCCGCGCATCCTCACCGGTTACAATTCGACCGGTTCTTCAAGTTGTTATCAATTTTATTTAAAAGCAAAACTTAAAAAAGTATCAACCACATGCGGGAAGCGGAGTATGTACATTATACATATCTTTGGCGGCAATATTAAAAGAGCTTCATTTTGCAATCACTTCTTCCGCTCGGTGGTTCTTCTTCTTTCCCTCTTCTAACGTATGCTATGGATATGGTCAGAAGAATTGATGTTTTGACCGGCTCACCAAGAAGAGTTCATTCAGAAGAAGATGATGATGGGACGACGAGCCGCGCGCCTCGTCCAGCCGGTCCCATAGTATCGTATTACTCGAAAGACAACAACATTCAACCATTAGATAGGATAGATCGTTTTGGAAAACATGTTTTCTCCATTTTATATGCCTTTTTGATTAACCGAAAAAAGAACAAATTCGCCATCATCGTAAATTGGATTATTAAATTATGCTATTTAATCGAAACGAAAAGTAATACACAAAGACGATCGACCGACAAGCGATTGCTATATAGCCGGCCGGCGCCTTCATAGACAAGGCACACGGGGCCGACAATAAAGTGTGTCTATCGTTTTTAATTATGTTGGGAGCAATTAAAATAATTTAAAAAGTCCACAGGATCGATTGTGTGTATTTTGATTTTAACGTTGTTAGAAATTTAAATATGGCAGGGTATAAAAATCGAAAACATTATATAAAAGCCGAATATAGTTTTGGCTGGAGTATTATGCAATATCTAATTGGTGAGAGTCCAGAATGTTTCACACGAAAAATTAAATAGACAAATGTTTTTGTTAGAGTAGACAAATTTCTGTTAATCGTTTTAATTAGCATAAACGATTTCGATTAGTTTGATTGGTCTAACTTCGTCTTCTTCTTCATTAGCAAGTTGCGATTTTTCAAGACGTGGGAATTTAATTTAGAGATCGCTCAAATGTTTTCTATAAATGAATTAAATGAAAATTAGTGTTGGTTGGTGTTTGTTTTTGTTTATTTTTATTTCTTCAAACTATTATATCTGTTATGATATTCGCTTATTCAAAATTCAATTCAATCCAAATCCACCTATGGTGAAAGGGTAACATAATTGAAATCCAACTGATCAAAATTAATTTCAGAATTCACCTATATGTAGTAGTCATAGGGTGACCAGATGCCCAAGCTAAAAAAGGAGACAAACCTGGACTGGAAGGGTACTTCAAAAAATTTTGTTCTAGAACACCGCAGTTATACGGTGTAACTACTTTTACGTTGTAGGGAGTGATTAGGTAGATAATAAAGTATTGGTACATATACTCTGTTTGAACTTCTGAGGGTCATACGTCATAGGAAAAACCGTAGTTGGTAGAAATTTTCTCATTCCATCTGAAGAATTTTATCGTGCAGCAGCCGAATTCGAGAGTATGTCGAGTCAGCCGAGGAAGATATGCTTAATCACTAGGAATATATGACCAGCTACATTCCCTCAGAATTGGTAATTTCCCAGACTAGACACTTCACTCAATTTCGATTTAACACATATAAATTTAGATCCTGGTCTCTGCAAGGAAAGTTCAATTCCTCTGCCATTCTAAGTAGTTATATAGATGCCAGTACTGATTATAGAAATGATTTGAGGACATGGTACCAGAGGCTTTAATGTTACTGACTTTGCTCTTATTTATTTTTGAAAATATTTTTTCGATTTTTAATGCTTAGGTATTATTTTAGCTTAAGTCCATTTATGTACACTCTTAAAATTATGTTTGAACCAAAGGCCTCTTTCAAATATTGCTATTTCGAGCCCGATTTACATATAACGATTTATCTGCTTAAGAAAATCGCAAAAAAAAATAGTATTGCCGAAATTGTCACATTAGCAAAAATACTTCTTTGAATTTTTACACAAAGTTATGAACAAAAGAAATCAGTCAATGCCTCCCTAAGAAAAGTACAGATTCGGAGCTATTCTTTAGGAAGAATGCGGATTACACATACATATTTTTTGTACGACACAACCTCCAACTCGCCCATTTTGACAAAACTTCAAACACCAAAAGACTCCATCCTGCTGAGCTAATAAACTAAAGTGCAGCCTTAATGACAAACCCAATTGTACTTTTTACTTAAACTATTTTATATATCCAAATACGAGTACGAGTCTTCTGAGATAGGGCTGCATATAGAATTCATTCTTTATGCCAACTGCCATAAAACGAGAATTTATTTCATGATCTCGGCATTTTCGCTAATAGTTTTCGGGGAATTTGATCACCACATATAACGAATTTTTCTCTATAAACAAATATTTTTCGGGCCTCAAATTGGTATTTTGAGATATTTTAAAATTCTATATAAGGAAGTTTAAATTTGGTGATTCTCGTGGGTCAACTATGAATCAGCTTGACGCCTTCCATAATGGTATTTATTTGTGAAAGTTAAAAAAAAAAACTTTAATTAAGGAGAAGTTATTAATTTCATCACAGAAGATATATTTCCATGGAAATAGTTTGACAGTTCCATGTGCGCTTGCTCCTTTAAAAGAAGTCGGAAAGGATAAATTGAAAGGAATGAAAATGTCGGTGGATATATTTTAGAGCATAATGCTAGCCATAAAAAGTGTGTTAGTTTTTCCAGCTCCAGGAATGGATCATTGCTGCCCATCTCATTGGTGAGAGCAATAGCAAAAGAGTTCATTGAAGTCAAATTTCTAACGAATATCCATACTTTTAAGGACAGAGACAGTGGCGGAACAACTTGACTCGGGCCCTCTCGCAAGTGGGCCCCCTATAAGTCATAGTTTTATTTTTTGTGATATGAGAAAAATGTCTGGCACTCATTGCTGGCAAGATTAGTACAGTAGTGCTCCCATATTCCTGATCGCTTGGGAGCAGACCCCATCCAGATTAGCGAATTATTCGGATTTAAATGTTGTAATGTTGAAATTGCTCAAAATTCAATTGTTTTTAACCAAAATAATTGATTTTGTGGCCGAAACAACTGTTCCTTTAAATCTGGAGTGTACTACGATAGAAAAATCTCCATAAAATTCTCAATTTGTTCGAAATCAAAGAAAATTTGGGCCTTAATCCGAATCCGAATTTTCAGAGTCCGGATTATCGGGGTTCCACTGTATTATAAAATTAAGTTTAAATAACTTGGACGAACTTGACATGCCTTCTGTTTCGCTGGAGACCTGAGTTTTGTCCAATTTTCGTATTAACTATACGAAACTACGCTCGTTGGCCCAGGCAGTTATATTGTTTCTCGTAGTGGTGATTCTTTAATGGTTGGAGAGATCTTTCTTTTGGCTTTTGGGCCCCTTCATCTCATCGGCCCACCCGCCACCTGCCACGCGGGCCGTGCAGTACCCTATGCGCCGACCCTGGGCAGAGAATACAGTGATTAGACATTTCATACGTATGTGTATGAAAAAATGCTCTATTTTGTTCTCTATAATTAATTTTCTCTACAACAAAGTATGTAATTACATAACTGTAATTGATGATTCATTATAGAGAAGTACGACTGAAATTTTAAATATAACCGCCAGCTAATTAGCTGACTTCAACGCGACATTTGGACATTATAGGACAAGAGGAAACAAGAGAATGGTTACTCTTTACCATCAAGAAATTCTATAAAATGTATTGGTTTTCATTCAAATTTAGAATTAACAACTAAAACTAAAATCTTGTCATTTTAGCCATAAAAGTGGGACAAGAAGAATGCTTGTCCCCTAAAGAGGGACGTCTGGTCACCCTACCTAGTCAAAATATGTAAAAGTAACGAGAATTAGGCAAGCTGTGAGAGTTCGACCAAAAATCTGCTTGGGGCACGTTTTCTGGAGTTCAGGCTTGTTTTCCTCGACGCGATTTATGCGACGATCACTTTGTTAGGGCACTAGTTGAAATTTGAAAGCTTCCACCAATGTTGTGTAGAGGGTCGATTATCCGAACTAATGTCGATAGGTATGGTTCGGATAACCGAAAGTTCGGATAATCGAACACCCATAAACAAATTAGGGAAGGAATGCAAACAAAAATTATTTAAGTGACAAACTGAAAATTTGTGAAACCACTAGATCTGAAAAAACGTGAAAATTGAAGCCATTGAGTGAGATGTTGATAAGAGTGGTTTTCGACTGAAACGGACAATGATCCTGTCCAAGTCGAATGAAATCGGATTAAAATTTCCCAATTCGGTAGCAGCTGACTATCGTGTCATCAGTCTCTAACGCGATATTCTGAATTATAAATTGCATTTGTAATTATGGATCGTGCGAGATACAATTAAAAAATATATCGACACCAGGAACTTTGAAGTGCACCTTATTCCCAAAACTTGTAGGTATACGACATGATTGGATTCAGGAATGAGGCGTGCAGAGGTAGATGTTGAATAGAACACTGAAAATGAGTCAGAAAACAGTGACAGGCTCATGAATCAGAAGAAACTAAAAGAATAGGAGTCAAGTTCAAAAAGATTATTGTGAACGAAAATTAAGTTCCAAAGATCTTCCTTCAAATTGTTCCCAATATGCTGATAATGGAACATAAATTGTGAATCGATGAAACCAGCGAAAATTCCTCAGCTTTTGGAATATCCGTCCATGACATAATCGACCTTATTATTGTTTGCGTCTTGGTTGTCAAAATTCTTCCAACTGCTCTTAGAAATTTTCGCAATGGTATGAATAATTTGTTCCATGAATATTTTTGCTTACCCTTATTGTATGTGTGTGTGTGCAAAAAAAAATTGAAAAAAATGCGTATAATTTTGAAATTGTGGTTGATATGGGGTATACTTTTAATTTTTAGTGGCAGACTCAATCAGATTGTCAATTTAAAAAAAAATAAAAGTGGCAGATCTACAACAAAAGTGGTAAAGTCGAAACACTGATTTTCATTCATTTTTTTAGCTGTGCCTAATTTAGCTTCTCTAATTCGATGCCCGTATTGACTTCATACAAATTTTATCCAATTCTCAATTAACCCAAACATCTATAAAAAATTCGTATATACCTGTCCTTTTTGAATAGTCCCTCCACGGTTGCCAAAGCATTGTACTCGCCGCTTTTCGAACTTCTTGCATTATATTGGACCTCTCGTAAGCATTGAGAATATACAAATATTCCATCATATACTACCACTTGATACTCCCGAAATTCCTAGAAACTGGACGGTATCCAAAACTCGATCAAATACTCCTTTGCGTGAAAATTCGATCTAGGCGTCTACGAACTACGACAATCGATCGTACAGGCACCAGCAACATTCAAGGCACATTGTCACAAAATTTTAATATCAAATTACTGACTCATATAGAGTGAGGAACACTATAAAGCTCGCTGAATGGAAATAGCACAGAAATCGCGAGCACAAACACTATTGTCGGTATCAGTACGAATTGTATGCTTATTGCTTTTGGCGGGGAGAACTCTTAGTCAGTGATTTCATTCATAGACAACTTCTACGGCTTCTTAGATCCGCGAACACACGAAACACAATTTTACGAAGAACCATAAAATAGTACACAAAAACCTGACTATGCAAATTGACAAGAACTTCTAAAAACTGTTCTCATCGACACCAAACTTCTTTTTCATACTCTAATTGCAAGTACAATCACCATCGCAGGGGTCTGAAGAATGGCTGGAAACAAAAGCCGCACCACTGCTATGCCACAAAGACCTTCACCAAACACAACACTGGGCTGCAGAGCAGACTATTGTATACCATTGAGGAAAAATTGGCCAAACCAAAGTAATAACCGAAAACCGCAACTAACGAAAAAAACAAACTCCTCACGCCGCCACGAGTCTGCTGAATAGCAGAATAATCGTCAACAGATTTTCTTGTAAAATTTCAATACGTTCTTATGGTACCGCGATGGACAGTGTTGTGGCACTCTCAGGTCACATCAATCGGGCTTGTTTGAAGAAACTAAATCGCGTTGCTAGCTGATCGCGTCTTTGAACCTAAGTATACAACACACCACAACACAACTCCTCTGCAAGCAAGTCCCCAAACAAGAAGAGCGCGATGATGGTTGGACTCGGAACTTCTTATAACCTCTACGTGCACGATACGACAATATATAATGATCGTATATCTAGTGTTCTTCGGCGGAGTCTTATAATAATAAAAAAGTCTCCCATTTCTTCAGCATAGTATGGCGTGTGCGAGATTCTCTCATCGGTCTTGATTCATCCATACAAACACCAACCACCCCGGTCTTTTTTAAGAGCCGGGCTTAAGTAAAAAGTTTACAGTGGAATTGCGAAAAGACGCAAAGTCTTCAACGCCGATCTGTTAAATGCTGCTGCTGTTGTTGTTATCGTTTTTTGGGCGATTTATTTTATTTTATATATTTTGTATTTTTTGAGTATGTACATACATACATACATGTATATATTTCGCGGAGGACAATGTAGTGGTGAGGTGCGTTGAATGGAATGAAAGAACTTAATAAGTCGAGGTGATTGTAAATATAACAAACAAAAAAAAAAAGATTTGTTGTAGATTAAAAGGAAAAATGTTTTCAATTACGTACTGTTTAGTAAGAATAATAAAAATATTCCTACACGAGCCAAAAATGCGAGAACAAAAACATGCATGGTTCAGAATTTTATTAAAGTCAACAGAGAAAAAAAACCATCGAATTAACGACCTTCCAGATTACATTTTCCAAATCAAGTTTTAACGTTTTCCCCCTTCGAAATCTTTGTGGGGAATTATTCCTTCTTTTCTGGAACTTTTTTCTGTCCCACATATCGCCAATTGAATATGGTCTCATATCATCACCCCAGTTTGACATCGGTTTTTAAGAAAACCCTCTCTATTACAAACCAGGAACTACTCAGAGAAACTGGGGAAATCAGCTCATGTTTGCGTTGGTAAACAGTAAACACGTCAAAACAGTATGGACAAATGTACGGGAAAATTGTGCCCACCGGGTTTCAAACACACGAAATACACTAAAACTAAACATTTTTCGCGTTTTTTTTAATTCTCTGTTCTCACAACCTTTTTGTGCCTAACATATAAACTTTTGGCGATGCAAATCGACCGGGAACCAATATTTTTCGTGTAAGTTTGTCGATTTCCCTTTAACACAATGTAAATTTGCAATCTTCTCAAGCCTAAGATTGAGTGTCAAAGTGTATGAGAGTATTCTGGTTCCTGGCTTTGAATGGAGGGGACTTTTGTTTTTAATATCCTTCTATTTCAGCTATAAAACTTCCCCACAGAACTCCTAATTAACAATAAATAACTCCATATATCGTAGCCCAGGTGTGTCAAACTCGCGGCCCGCGGCCGCGTTCGACGTAGGTACTTCACAGTTTTGTGCGACCAGCGGCCAGTTATAAGAAACACATTGTGTATCAGCACAAATGCGCAAAAATACAAGAAATGAACGTGTTCAACTTAATGTCTGAGAAATTTACTAAAACGTCAAGAATTCGGTGGCTTATGCGCTTATGCAAGCTTAACTCATTGCCGGACACAACGCCAAAATTTGACACGATTTGTATGTCAAATGCTCAAAATTGGACGTCTATAGACGTTCTGTCCGGGAAAGGGTTAATTTATGTATTTTAGAAATCCTCCTCTAAAAAAATTGCGACGGTTTTTTTTTAAGTATACAGTTGCTTAAGGTGACCTTTAACATGCAATGAAAATGATTAAGCCCCTTCTTAAAATTATTTCATTCCGAAATTCGGTTTAAGAAAAAAAAATTGACTTTGCTGAAACTGTTAGTTATCTGCCACGGATTCATTATAATTCGCATTCGCATCTTTCAGTTTATAATACAAAAATATCCTTGGAATTTGATTTTTTCGAAAGGAAGGACACACCTAAAAGACCCGAAATCCTCTATTTGGTGAGGAAATAACCTGGATGTAAAATTTCGTAAAGATGACATTTTCAGCCCAAGTATCCGATATTTCACCTCACAAACAGATTTTTTTCTGCTCTAAGTCACTTTTCTGTCCGAAGTTAATTATGCTTTCAGCTTAACAATTTTGGGTTCCAAGATTGTTTTGGGCGACCCCGATGTTTCTGAATGTCTGATCCGATAATGTTCTGAACAACTGTCCAAAATTTGGCGGAAATTAATTCACAATTGGTATATGATTGCCAAATTTTGAAGTTTTATCTAAAGTTTCTAAGTTTGTTTGAAAAACATTTTCAAAAGATGGCATTTCTAAAGAATATTTTGAAAGTAAGTTTTCCAATTTTTTATCCTTTTACCCCCCAAACCTGTAGACAGCGACATTTGGCCCAGGACAGGTTTTGAGTTTGACACCCTTGTCGTAGTCAATCTTCTTGATTCACTTCGGAGAGAGTACATTCACAAAATCATCATTCTCTTTGAATGTATACGCGTGTATTTATTTCTTTCTACATTTTTTGTTGTAGTGTTAGCAACGAACATCATTTTTTCATGAATCAGTGAATGAATGAATGGACTTGTGTGTATGGTTGATCTACTACAGCGCCGATGCTGAGGAAAGAATCAAAGAAGAAAAACACACTACTGGGCTCGTGTATCTTTTGAAAGACTCACATTACAAGTTATAGTCGGATATTATTTTTACACATTTTATTTTCATATTAATGTTAGTTACCGTCACATAGGATATAAGTCGGTTCCGAGTGGCGACTGGATACCGCCACGTTGCACAAACACTACGGATGATGGAAAGCTACGTCCGAAAACAGAAAACAGGACAGTAATTTGAACATCATGTCTAAAGGTTTGTGTTCGTAGAGACGACTCATGGGATGATCGCTCAGCGATCGCCCTTAAACTATCGGTTTTTAGCATTTTATGCATATATTTTTTTATACCGATATGTTCCTTTAGGCCATAGTTGATACAAGGAATGTCGCCACATTCAAAAAATTTGTAATTAGGGCTCGGAATTAGATGTTAAACTACGATCGCTGAGCGATCATCCCATGAGTCGTCTCCACGAACACAAACCTTAATTCATCTAAAATGAAATTCCCCGCGAGGATCCATCAGGGACACTAAGCTGAGACGTAAGCCATGGATTAAGACTTTTATAAACTTTTAATTCCTTAAAACATTTGTAATTACTAAATACCTGAATTGATTATACAAAGTATCCTGTAACTTAGAGTTAAGGCAATCCACCCCCGATATCACAAGAAAAAACTCTTGTCAATCCATTTTATGCTATACTGCTATAAATAAATTTGAATTTGCGTCAGGAACAGGCTTACATTTTTTCTCGCCATACACGTCATCCATTGTCATACCACTTGTGGGGCATAGCGCAGTGATTCAGTCAGTAATGTTTTTAGAGAAACAATGGGTGAGGTTATAAAACACAACGTTCGCGCAACGTTTCAAATCAACCGGCCGTTACGGATCAGAAACTTCTCCCTACAAACAGATCCCCTAAGCGCCCCCTTGCGAGGCATAGCTTGATTGATTGACAGAAATTTACAATCTGCCGTCGAACCGTGCATTTCCGCCCTCATTTATTTATTAAACTATTTATAATGAAAATAAAATGTATCTGCATCTCGTTTAAAACTGGAAATTTTAATTTTCGAGCGAAACCTATCAGCTGTGATGTGTCAATTGTCACATTTGTCACTTTCCGAGAGATGGCGATGGTAACACCTAATCTGATCCGGATCTATGCGTTTACAGAACACAATAGGAAACGTTTCGGAAAACGCGACACGTTACGCGAACGTTGTGTTTTATAACCTCACCCAATGCTAACAGATTCTATGTGTTAGTCCAGAGTGGGCATCAACAAAAAATTATGTCACCATTTTTCACACTATCACAATTCACACAATTAAACAATAACACAAAGGCGTAGGAAGAAATTTTTTCCTGAAGGGGTTGACCTTCCTAGTCAATTTGAATAAATGTATGCGTAATGATAAGCTAATAGAAAGTTTAGTAAATTTACGGTATGTGAGACTTGTTTTTTTTATACCTTTCACATTTTCCGACTGTCTATTTATAATAAATGGACGCATGATAAATTTCTTGTCGGTAACTATGTCGTTTTGTGACCATCTAATCAACACCAAGGATATAAAAAGATGGAATACATATATAGGGACCGAAAGCGAAAATAGATATGTATGCAATACAAGTTGAAGTTTCAATAGGAATGAAGAACATGTTGACAACATTTTCAATAAACAGACGTCCTATTCATTCTATTTCCATACCCAATATTTTGGAATCTTTTTTATTTGGAACTTTTATATATTTTATATAATTAAATTAAAATTTTCTATTACATTAATTCTGATACTTGTAAATAAAATGCCCCCAAAATGTAAAATTCTTGTCATGCCAATGCGCTCGATTTTTCTTCGACACTAAATTTGCTACCAGTGTCAAAATTTGTTTGGTACAAAATACATAAATGTTAAAAAATCAATGAAATCTTACATTACAATTTACTCGGGAATGTGTGGAAAATTACGGTTATATAATGCTCTAGTCTAATATACAAAAAAAAAATTAGGTTTTTGATACAACAATACGTACTTGATCCCAAAAAACGCGAAAATGGACAAAAATTGCACCTCCCATACATATTGACACGCTTTCCATTGGAAAATTATCCCATAAATCATTATTTTTTTTTTTAATCTTATAAATATTTGCGTTTATGAATGCTGCCTTCGGAATAACAACATACGGTAATTACTTAGATTGTCTCTTCATTCGACATGAAAAGTCTTCAAAGATTTCCTTTCACGCTTGCAAACAGCATGGTTTTTCGGGCGGAAAGTGTCTCAATGTATGGGGAGCTTTAGGGACAGTTTGACATTTGAAGCAATTCGAATGAAACAAATTAACGCCAGACATGTAGGGTAAAAGTGGGATAGTAGCCCCACTTTTTGTTTTGGGTCAATATTTAGCAAGATAAAGCATTATTTGCCGGTTTTCGTGTATATATACGTTTTCCCACATCTGTTAGTAACTATTTTCTAAACAAATACTTTTGAGAGCAGTCAAGGTTTTGCAGTTGTAGCCTTGAAAATACACCTCTGATTTCGGGGATAGTTGCCCCAATGCATATTTTAATGTGAGGATAGATGCCCTAAGGCAGGGGTGTCAAACTCAAAACCTGGCCCGGGCCAAATAACACTCTCCTCATGTTTGGGCGGGCCGCAGGATGAACATTTCCAAAACGTTTATATCATTTTATTAAGAAAGTTGATGACAAAATATTACTTTTAAAATATGGCTGTAAGTCTGGATCACTATAGCGGCTTTGGGATTATCCGTGAGAACTTCAACCTTTCGAAAATGTACTTCAAGAACATTAAAAAATTAAAATATAAAGCGAAAACGTGAAAATATGATTAGTAACCACTGTTTGTCAATTACATAATTTGCGCCAAATTTTGGACGAATGATAAAAAAAATTGTCGCCTAAAATAGTCAGATTAAATAAATTTCGGCAGAAATCTGACTACAAGAGATCAAAAGTTGTCTGTGATGTGGTTTTAAAGAAACTCATGTACCAATACGGCTTGATAAGTATATGGCTAAAAATCTGCCACTTGGGATGTAACTGTTATGTTAAAATTTGACATCCAGGTAACTTAGTCACCAATTCAAAGATCTCCGTAATTTTTAAAGCTTTGCCATTTAAAAAAAATCTTAATTCATGCTTAGTAAAGCCAACCATTTTCTTATTAACTGCATTTAGGGACAGAAAAGTTTCATGAAAAGGCTTGGTATTTTCCTGTATAATAAAGTTGAGCTGCCTTGTAAAACCAAATATCCAGCAGCAAATTGTTTGTAGTAATTTGGAGAAAAATTCCTAAAATACATAGTTGGACTGGCGAGTTTTAGTATTTTGTTACACTTGAGATCAACGGACTGAATTTTTTCACCTTACCAATATTACCATTTTTATGTTGATACACATTGTGCTGCTTCGACAAGGCCGCGGGCCGCACAGAACCTCGAGTTTGACATGCCTGCCCTAAGGGATAAATCAGTTAAAATTTGAGTCAAAAGGAAAAACTGAATTCTAAAATGTGGGAAGAATAAAAAAATGCTTGAGGCTATCTTTTTAGTTTATCTCAGTGGTTTCGTTCTATAAGATCAATGAATGCAACCAAAGAGAATCTTGCGTCTAAGTGTCGTAGAGAGCTGCTTCTACTATCCACGTGTAATTACAAACCATTTTTATAGCATTAAAATGCATATTTCAATTTTAAAGGTTGTAATTTAGCCCACTAGGGAATGAGGGATATGTGCCTCTAGGAAAAGTCTTGGGGCATCTATACCCCAAAAATTAGGGGCGTCTATTGTTTTCTGGGTGGACAGATGTCCCACATTTTTGCAAAAAAAAATTAATAAAAAGAAATAAAAATTGACTGGCAATATAAAAGTAACCAGCAAAGACTTAACAAATATGAAAGAAGCTTCCGCTTATATGAAATAGAGAAAATTGCAAATTCACATAAGCTGAAAATAAATTTTTCGTAATATCGTTAGAACGCGGTTGTGTGGACAACCCTAAAAATAAAAATGCAATTACTGTTAGTGTCAGACGATGCTCTTTAAATGTCTATGACATTTTTGATCGTTTTGTGTCTGAAATACTAGTTTGAGCAACTGCGGCATCTATCCCACTGGGGCATCTAACCCAGTTTTACCAGATTGTGTGTGCACATAGCCACTTTGGACTAACGTATGCAATTGGTTACTATATGATTTCTCTCAAGATTATGTTAAGCGGGGACGAAATGTTGCTCTTTCTGCTGGAGCTTGCATTATGGGCACACTGGCCTTTGAATGTTTTCATCTTTTTCAAACAATAACACTTCAAAGTCGATTCTAAGAATATTTACGCGCAAATTCCCCAAATTTCTTGATTTAATCAAATTATATTTTATCAGGAAATACTCTACGCACATATATCAGAGTTTATATACATATTTACACATGTTATTCACAATTAAAATTCTTGACATAATTTGATAAGCATAACGTTTCAACAGTCGTAACATACTCGTATAAACAACATGCATCCGGAAATTTGACAAAAAAAAAATGCAATAAATATTTTTGCTATTGTCGAGATATCATTCTTACACACATTCCACTCAGTACTCATAGACATCCTCCAGATAAACTTTATAGAATTTCAATATTGTGTCAAATATAATTCGGAAGTAAACGATTAGTAAATATAATTTATGTTTTGCTAAATGATGATAATGATAACATTATAAAACGCTACAATCTAATATTAATGTGAATATGTATACAAATAATATGGCTGCGTTCAGAAGAGCGCAAACCAGTAAAAAACCGCTCGCTCGATTGCTTTTTTGAAACAAACATTATTTTATTATAATTTTCGAAATGGGACATTTCGTTACCTTAATTGACTGTCAAAGAAATTACATAATGTACATGGTAGCTCTGTTCGATTCGTTCGATATCGGTCTGTAACTTGAAAGAGCGGTCCGATCTCAATGCTCAATTTCCAATTTAAGAATGTTTTGTTTTTCAGTATGAACTAGTTAAGTTTTACTGACTTATTCTAGGATACAATATCTCAGATTTCAATTCTCTCTTCTCTTCATTTACCCTAACTCCTAGTGGAGCATGTGTAGTCGTCAACGATTCAAAGACAACTGAATTCGAAGTGTGATACGGTTGTCAGCCATACCGCACTTCCTACCCGCATTGTTAGTTTATTATTCTACGATCAGAATATTTCTTATCATCTTCTGAAAAATAAACTTGCGGCGGCTCATGCCGAGTTTCGAAACTCATTTCTGTACGAATCTCTATATCACAGAGTGGCGACCGAACGATCATTGCCCCAGAGCACGATTTCAAAGAGGCAACCTAATATATATAAAAAACTGAGCTTTGAGATACAACGAAATTCATAATGAGACCAAGATCACAGATCGGTCATCCCTTTTGTATAAAGACCCAAAGGAAACCATCCTTTTTTTATAAGAATTGCACAGTGAGCTACGATCGAGTGAGTATAAAATGTGATCGCTTGATTGCAAACTGCATGGGCGATTGGTGTATATTTCGACAGTTTTTAGATTTCTTGCTCGCTTGTGATCATATAGTTCGCTGGAACACTTCTGAACGCAGCCAATGTACTTGAGAGTTGCAATTTGCTGTTATCATTATTATTCTCGGATTAATAAAAGCTCGTATCTACACGATATTTTTTAAACAAATTGTAATTAATTTAATTGCATTATGTATTAATATACCAACAAAAACTTAAGGGATGTGACTTTGAAATGTTTATTGATCATATATTTTTAAAACAAGATCAGGGCTCTATTGTTGTTTTACTGCTCAATGCAATCGAATTCCTGGACAATTTTGTTTTTGCGAGATAAATTCCAATGTAAAAACTAAAAACAATTATGCACCAGTGTAAATTCCCCGTACATAGCAATGACTAAATTCTTTAGATATTTTGTTTATGAGCAATCATCAATCATATACATATTTGTGGAGTCAAGACTAAAAATGATCACATCATTTTGTAAGAGTACCCATACTCAGCATTACTGTGTGGTGCTGCTATATTTATCGATTGGTTTTGCGAATCCTCTTGCTGCACATGTCCATGCGACATGCCTGCTGTCATGTGCACGTATCGTCAATTTGCTACGCGATACACTCGTTTGGAATTTCATCGAAATTCCTTGCAAATTTGTGTCGGGAATATTTGACATTTTTCGTAAATGTATACACAACCAAACTGGTGGCTACATAAATTTGCTAAATTTTTTTGAATTTTTTTCACTGTTGATTTGATTGATGTAGGTGACGTGAAATCCTTTAACTTTGTGATGTTTGGATCAGTATCAAGGTCGCTTAGTTTAATCTACGGCTACGTGGAAGGTTATATTTAGTAAAAGGCGAGGTTTAGCACATTCAGTGTACGAGTCACATGTGCATACAGCGTTCCTCCTCGTTCATGTCTATGAGTCACATGTGACTCCTAAATGTACAGATTTTCGGATGTCAGACGGGGTTATAATGTCGATGAAAACCGGCCAGACCAACATTAGTTCTTTGGTCCAATCCTTTTGATTGACGACAAAAATCGATTTGTCTTAGCATCACAGGTGGCATAACGAAAATATGCTCGAAGAAAGCGTTAAATGCGCATGCTCCACCTTCGATCATTTCACATACAACCAACAGCCTGCTTCAATAAGTGGACTACCATGACGTGATCAAAGCAGACTTTTTCAAGATAAGGTTATAGGTACAAGAGCGGGGAAAGGGATGGTCAACTTGGAATGGTTTTACTATAACTGTTGCGGGAGCCCACTCTACCGAGTTATTCATCGCCATACACTGGTATTCATTTAAACTCGCTACATTAAGTTAAGTCATAGTCCGTTACATGGGTTATGTATTCGAAAACCGGCGGCCGTAGAGATGGAAAGGAAGAAGATGAGTACAGTGAAACCTGTCTAAAAAAGAGCACCAAGCGACCACCTTTCATAATGACCGAACAAATTCTTCGCAGTATGCAGCAACAGCAAAAATATCCAATCCGTTTATTATATGGAAGATATGGCAAGCTAAATTGAAAAAGTAGGGACTTGGTAAATCTCCTTGCACTTGCTCTAATGCATCAGTGTAACCGTGGCGTTCTCACGGCGACCACACTACTGAACCATATTCCAAAACACTACGAGCCAATGAGTTGAAAAGATTTACTAGGGTTGACGTCGAGCGAAAATCACTTGAGCACCTAAGGAGCCAGCGAACTTAGATGCTCTGCTAATTACATCAGAATAGATTTTTACCAGAGTTAACACACTTAAGCGGAAGTGCATGTACACTATATCTAAAGCAAATAGGATCTGGTTTAAGGGAATATATAATAACAGAACATTTAGCCACATTCAACAGTAACCTATTTGAAGAACACCACGATGCCACGACATCCAAATCTTTTTGTAAGGACACACAATCTACTATAGATGATACGGGCTTGAAGATCCTACAATGATCAGCATACAATAAAGATCCATTATTATTTAATAGAGAGGGAAGCTCGTTAATAAAATACAAAAACAATGTAGGTCCCAGGATTGAGCCCTGAGACACATCCGACGAACTACAAAAGGACGAAAAGACAATTTTATTATAAGCGCTGCGCTCGTACTAACATTCCCTTTCAAATCGAATAAAATTGAAATACTAAATTCGATTAACAAAAATAGTAGGATGGCGCCTAACGATATGGAATATACTTAATTTCTAGTAAATATTTTAAATGTCCAATAAAAAAAAAATATTTTTGACGATGTGGCTGGAATTACAGTTGCTAATCCGGCGAACATCGTGTCGCCCCACCTTTTAGATATGATCGTTTGCGGGTGGGGCAAAACTGATGAAATCAGCAAATTTGTTCTGGAGAAGTTTCTCAAGCTTCTCCTGAACAAAAGCCTTGCCTTTCGACTGAGCTGCCTTGATGATTTTATCTTGGCCGATTTTCCAAAAAAAATTGTTCATAATTGTGCCCCATTGTGAATTTTTCATATGTCTCGATGGTTGTCCTGTTACTTTGGGTAGAGGCCAATCCTATGGAAGAAATTTACTGAAATCCGCTCATATGTTAAAGAAATACACGCTTAAATAGGTGAAAAAGAACCCATTGTGAATTGTTTCCATGTTTCAATAGTTATTATGCTATTCTGGCCAGAGCCTAATCCAACAAACCCAAAATCATGAAAATCTGTCCAGCCGTTCTCGAGTTATAAATGGTGTAACTAACACGACTTTCTTTTATATATATATATATATATATATAGATATATAGGTATATAGGTATAGGTATATATGCGAAATAAACCACAAAACTCAGAACAAATTGTGTTTGGTGTTTTTATCCAAGCATGATGAAGCAGCGTTGTGATACTCATTATAAGAGATATCAGAAAAAACTTTCACTAGATAAAATGGTTAGATCCCAATCGAGAAAATATTGATGTTTAGTACTGCTCTGCACCAAAAGATAAAAGTAGCATTCGAACAGAATTCAGAATATTTTCGATAGGCGCCAAAAAGTATGCAATAATGTGAATTTTAAAGTTCAATACAGAGCCCGAACCACACTTTCAGTTAGTGATTGTGAATGATCACTGTTTTGGTTTATTTTTATGTGTTCAGATAAATGAGGATAACAATGGTGTCACACACACACACAATCATACACAAACTTAGCAGGTTTAAGATTCTTTGTCTTTTCTTAACGTGTCACAGTTTGAGGATTGATGTGAAACATGTGCACAACAACACTATGTACTGCACAAGCGTTTGGGACAACTTTTGATTCGAAAGGTTCAAAGACAACAGCTGTATCAAGATGTTTTTGAGGACGTTTCGGATTAGTGGTGCACGACGGATTTTGACAGTTCGGTTTTTTCCGCAATTGATTCCTGATAAAGTTTACAATTAAAAAGAAACGTAAAGATAACTAAAAAAAGTTTAAAATCGACATGTCTATTGAACCACACTAACATTTTCAGTTATCATTTTGCTGGCTGGTCTAGCGGTTAGTGCGCGCACCTTCGGTGCACTGGGTCATGAGTTCGAATCTCACCGTGGATCATGGTATTTTTCGAACTTACGAGCTTGTGACGGACTATGATCTCACTCAGATGTTAAACGAGTACCCATTCATGGGGATAAATAACACTACTGAGCGTGATGCTGATCTCATTACCTCAACAAAAAAAGCAGATAAGATCTTGGAAATAGGATGTCACTAACACATCCTGCGGCCTTAGTCCAATGCTGGATTGTCGCGCCTGTTATTTTTTTTTATTTTGCTTTCCTTGAATGAGTAGCGCCTCACAAATAATCGTAATCCTTGCATTAAGGGCGCCACAAACCTAACGATTTCTCCGCCGATCGATTGGGCAATCGATTGCCCACAATCGATCTGCCAGCACATTAGGCCATTTTTCGGGCAATCTGAAATAGACAGTCTCACGGTCCACAAGACACAACACAAAATAGCGAAAATTATACCATTTTTGGCGATGGAAGATGGTCATCCATTGCTACTTTCATGGAGAATGACCGCCACAACCACAGTATGAAGAACGACCACAGGTTTATGTCAAAAAATCAGCAACTTCACACCTTCCGATTTATCTGGCAATCAAATAATCTGGCCGATCGATCGGAGGGTCTGTAGCGCCTCTTAGACAAGACGTCCACACCACAATTATTGCCAATGGAATTATTGCGAAAAACTGACACCTCTCGTCATTCCCGTGGTCTTGTTGTCATTACCGTGTCAAGTAAAACCTGCAAAGCAACAAAAAAGTTTTAAAAAAGGGGTTCATTGATTGAGTGATTGATTTAAAAAAAAAATACATCGCAGAAAATTATTTTTTTTGCAGATTTTTTTTGCAAAAAAAATTTGGCCGAAAAAGGTACAGTTTTGTGAAACCGCTCACATACACGAAGAAAAAAACCAATTGATTAGAATTAGAATATTTTTCACATTTTCTATAAACCTCACCACTAGTAATTAAATTTATTTTTCTGTGGTATTGGACTGCAACTTTTCCTAGAATGTTTAAAATAGAATTTCAATCTATTAATTATGATTTGACAATCCAAATCCCTTTGATGAAATTTATTTGCTATACAAAGTATATCAACCATTTCCACCAGAACTCACTAATATATCGTACATACTCCAAATGTAACCGCATGGCATAAATCGATTACAAAAGAATGCAAATTTTTGAAAAAATTTAAATATTTAACTAACCAGAATATAAAATCATTGTGCTGTTGCAGTCTATGTGAAGTATAGATCCTGAAAGACATATTTGCTAGGTTTTTCTACCAAAGTATTTGACTCGTTCTGTTATCTTCAATTTCAAGTCTGTTTATCTATAGTGAGACGCCTTCTCGCGAAAAGAGGCGCCTCTCCAGATTGAAAAATGAAATGTATGTGGAATAAAGTTTTTGTACCTACATACGTATATATGGACGAATATAAGTATATTTTTAGATGACAACATATCGCGAGTAAGTAAAGTATATTGAAGTGGCATTCCGTGTCTTAACTTAAACAGCTTCGCGTCTTCGCGGTATGCAAAATATACTTACAATCTTGTATCTTTGCATATATTTTTCGTATAGTACCCATACCTATGATCGTACTAAGTGAGTTTACCAGGCTATACGTAGATTTATCTTATATTGATTCTAATCCGCGGAATTGAGACGCCAATTATTTGCATATTTGCAATAAACATCACATGCATATCATCGCCGGGGACAGATACGGAATCGGGATAGTTTATGCATTAAATAAAATTGGAGGAACTATTGCATAATGGGGTTCTCCACACGATCATTTTTTTCTGCAGAATGGAGGAAGCTGTTTTAAAATTTAAATATTTGGTTGATATATGTTAATTCTAGTTTAAAGATGAAATTTTTATGAATATTAAATATCCATCTTTCAACAGAAGTTTAGCACATTATTAATTGGGGAAGCCAATTTTATTTTTTTAGGAGTATCCCCTCTATATAGGAATTATATCTAGTGATTACCTGATTGTCGTGTTTTTCCTGGAATTGTGGATATGAATATTTTAATGCAACAACATTAAAAAAAATTATATGATGTGTTTCAATAAAATTTTGGGAAATATGTTCCACTTTTCCAGTTGTTTGTTATGGATGGAATGGACTTTGTTGTTTAGTCAATAGTAGGCGTTGCAAAGTAGTATGCAAAGATGACTTTAAAGGAGCCAATCAATCCCATTCCCACGCCCGACTTTACACTTTATGTATTACGAGACCACAAAACGGAAATGTCTGTACCGAATAAAACGAAATCACTTCCACACGAGTATATTTATCTCATATATCAGTTATCTTACCTCAAAGCCACAAAGACGAAAAAAAACTGATGATAAAAACGAAAAAAGTTAAACTCAAATTGTGATTTTTTGTTTTCACATTATCATAAGATATGGTCAATTTATTACATTTGTCGCTGTCGTTCCCATAATATTCATGAATGAATGGAGAAAGAAAAAAATGTTCTCAGGCTTTTTTGAGATCGCGGCTATGTAATTTCTTTTTTGTTTTGTAAGGTAAATCGTACGTTGTATAGGATTACATTAACCCGTATGAATATTTGTTTCATTCATGTATCATGGGTTACGTGCGTATGAACCGCCCGATTTTGGAGGTGTATACAAAAAGTACTTGAGTAATATACGTACGTAGTAAGAACCTTCGTCGTCATCTCATCATTATGAGATCAGTATCTTTTTCAAAAGATTAACCAGAGGAGAAAATAATATGTATGTATATATAATTGAAACAAAAAGTGGTAGTGAAAACGTGAATATTGCTTGGGTTATTTAAATGAAGTGCAAAATTTGATGGATCCCGTCGGCAGAGCCGTCACCCCGGGCGCCGTCCTTTCGGAGCGCAGGGACAAAAACATAGTGTCTATAGCCAAGACCTTTGGAAGCTTTTGCGGGGCCAGGGGCAAAGAAACTTGGCGAGGTCCCTGTTTTGCGAAAAATGTATTAGCGCTTCAAATGAAAAACCGACGTGTCGGTTTTTTGGTACCGAGTTAAAAAGAACGATTCACTTCAACCATGAGCCGGTTTTTTTCAGGTTTTTTGGAACCGGTTTTTAACCCGGTACTCAAAAAACCGGCTTATGGTTAAAAAAAACCGTCGGTACTGAAAAAAACCTGAGTCGGTTTTTAACCCGGTACTGAAAAAAAAACCTGAGTCAGGGAAACCGCTTGTGGTACCGGGTATTGAAAAAAAACCGAAACCCGGTACTGAAATCTCGGTACCGAACAGGCCTACTAGAACAATTGTAATCGAATTTTTAGCATATAGCATCTTCAAGGAAGCGCATAATTAATCAGAATCACCATACCAGAAGTTGGTATAATTTTTGCAATTGGTGTCGTACGTAATTTTTTTTTATACTTATGAACTAGACAGCAGCAGAATATAAACAGACAAAACAAGGGAGCGCAATTGTGTCGATTTTTTTTTAAATTATCGATCGATCTGAAGTTGTTTTGCCGATTTGGCATACTATACTACATATGTACTTGAATTTCGGAGTTTTAAGGAGACCGCAGACCTTTAGATTAGATTAGATTTATTGTGGGCTGTGGATGTTAGGTAGCCCTGGCACTGCGACCGTTTGTCTATTGTGCCATGGCCCAAGCTATGGGTTAGATGAACTCATCTGACCGACTTCTTTCGATAAACCGATTAAGCTGACCCATGTTAAAGGAGGCAATATCCTCCTCTAAAGGGAACATAATGCCGAAGCATTCCAAGCGGTGCATTGCTAGCCTCTCACATTCACAAAGCATGTGCGCAGCCGTTTCGTCGTCAGCCTCGCAAAAGCGACAGCTCGCGTCGGTAACAATGCGCATGGTCTTTAAATGTCCATTCAGACGGCAGTGCCCCGTGAGGAGCCCGCAAATTATCCTAACCCTGTTTCTGCCCATGTTTATTAGACTTAGGGTACGTTTAGGTGAGTAGTTGGCCACGAAAAGTTTTGACTGCCGAAGCCCGGGAAGAGTTTCCGACTGTAAGGTGGCTTTGGCTTTTTCCCATTCACTTATTACATTTCTGTATGTACAGAGTGGTATCCCACAGTAGGGTTCTGGGCCAATCAGAGGAGTGGCGGATGCTCTCCTTGCAAGCTCGTCGGCCTGCTCATTGCCTTCGACACCCAAATGCCCAGGTACCTAGAAAAGGGTAAGACTGTTACATGAGCCTACCTGTTGGACAACTTCCTGACAACCCCACACGAGCTTCGATGTGACAGTAAAGCTCGTCAGCGCTTTCATTGCCATTTTCTTGTTTGTGTAGCCCTTTTCAATGCATTTTCTTGCGCACAGCTCGATTGCGTGTACTTCTGCCTCAAACACTGTCGGTCGGTATCCCAGACCGCAGACCTTAAGGAGAATTTACGTCAGGAATGCGAATAGCGGAAATCTTGTGAAAAGTCATTTGGCAAATGCGATAAAACGGGGAAAAATACATATGTATGTATTAACACTAGCGGCACCTACTTGATGGTTATCAGCTTTTCAACTAACAGAAAAAAATGTGAAGGTCCAAAAACATTTTCATGACTTCAAATGGTTTGTATTACTACTGAATTTATCTGAGCTAAATTAGATGATTAATTTTGGGCCACCTATCATAAATGCTTATTTAAAGTACATTTAGAAGTAAGATTTTCTAAATTCATTGCTACCTAAATTAAATAAGGTTTTTTTTTGGAAAAATTTGTCAAAAAAACCCTTATGAAATCGATTTTGTCTGTCCGTCTGTTCACTAAGCAACTCGCGAACGGTTCAACCGATGATCATGAAATTTGATAGTAATATACAGGGTGTCCCGCATTGGGTGGTCAATACTATAAGGGTTGATAGCGGAACTTGTTTCAGCAAGAAAATTACCAATACAATCGGATTTTTTTTTACTGTTACCTTGTTATCGCTCTTTTTGTGAAAGTCATCCAAAATCGTGACTTGTCACGCAAAATCGTAGTTTGCAGCACTCCTGATGACTTAATCCAAGATTTGATTTCAGTTTCAGAAACTACATAAAATTTCAGAAAAACTGAAGTTTTTCCTGTTGCCAACATTATCGGCACTTTCAATATACAGTTACTCAAACTTAATAGATATTTTAAAATAGATTTTTCATCGAAAATTCAAACAGTAATTTCATAACGGTGCTTTATACGTACAACTCTGCAAATTATTTTCGTATCGGACTATTTAAACTGAAATTTTATTCATTTATTTTTTATATTTTACTATCACAATTTTGAAAATTTGTTAAATAAAAATTAAAATAAAGTTTTGAATATGAGAAAGAACCAATAAACTAAACATATTAACTAATGATTAAATGGGTCTGTTTGATGAATTGGAGTAATGCTGCTGGAATTGGCCTCCTCCATTTTGTATGCAGACTCGACACCTTCGGCGCATGGAAGAAACGTCCCGAAGGATTTCAGGAGGGGTTTCCTTGATGGTGTCACAAGCATCATTAGTTCGCTGCAGCAGCTGTTCCCGGGAGGTAATCGGCTCGGAATAGACATTGCTTTTCAAGTTACCCCATAAATAAAAATCTAGGGGAGTAAGGTCGGGACTTCTCGCAGGCCACGCAACTGTCCCAAATGGGCCAATCCACTTTCCGGGAAATTCGTTTTCCAAATATTCTTTGATAGGTCTCGCATAATGAGCGGGCACCCGTCTATCTGCCATAAATAGCAAATATTAAATTTTAACCGTTATAAGTACCGTTGTATTTGCCAAACAATGTACCAAATTTCAAATATCTTACAGTTCTGGTCAAAATAATGTAGCGAGATTCTATCCCTAATTATAATTGCCTTTGTATGTCTTTTTTCGAGTCAAGGGAAAATTGTTAACGATCCCACTGAAGCCATGATTTTTACCATTCAATGCGTGTTTACCTAAAATTCTGCAATGTAAATAAGAAAAGTGATATACCGTTGGAAAGCCAACATGTTGAAGCAACTTTTGTCAACTTTGCAGAGTTGTACGTATAAAGCGCCGTTATGCAATTACTGTTTGAATTTTCGATGAAAAATCTATTTTAAAATTTCTGTTAAGTTTGAGTAACTGTATCTTAAAAGTGCCGATAATGTTGGCAACAGGAAAAACTTCAGTTTTTGTGAAATTTTATGTAGTTTCTGAAACTGAAATCAAATCTTGGATTAAGTCATCAGGAGTGCTGAAAATTACGATTTTCCGTGACAAGTCATGATTTTCGATGACTTTCACAAAAAGAGCGATAACAAGGTAAGGGTAAAAAAAATTCCGATTGTATTGGGAATTTTCTTGCTGAAACAAGTTGCGCTATCAACCCTTATAGTATTGACCTCCCAATGCGGGACACTCTGTATATAATGGTAACACTCTATGCCACAAACATCTTAGAAGTTGGTAGGGCAAAGATAACAGGGTGTCCCGAAGAGGTGACATTGTTTTTTTTTTGCAAAAATTGTGTTTTACTTTTGTAGCGCTTGGTTGTGTACACCATTACAAAAAAGTTTGAGAAATCATCCTTGGTAAATATTGGCCAACATTTTGAATTGACTTTTTTAAGGGAAAACATCTAAAATGCTTTAAAAATGGCGCGGGAAATAGGCTTCTCCAAACAAAACTTCATTATTATCATGTTTAGAAGCGTAGAGTCAAAGAAAAGCATTTAAAAACTCCCGAAGATATTTTTCAGAAAATGTAAATAATATTTACTTCACCAAAAATTATCTCTTTTCTTATGGCAAAAAAAAAAAACAAAATGTGTATCAATCGACGTTGTACGAGCATATAAGCCAGTCATCTAACGATTTTTTGGCATGTTGTTAAGATAGATAGCAGTAGGTAATGTACCACAAAGTTTGCAACTTCGGAAAACCTGTGCTAACCCTGTAACCGTCAAAAAACCTGAAAATGTTCGGACTTTTTTCATTCTTTGGTTTGTAATTTCTAAAAGGTGCTTCCAACAAGAAAGTGGTCCACTGCATTTTTAAAGCTATAACAAAATATTCTTTAATTTGAGTGCAACCCCAGCTTTGTACGTGCAAGATACAGCACTTTAAAAATTGTTTTTTTTTTTTAAGTCCACATCATCTTAAATGAGCGTTCTTCGGAGAAAGTCATGTGGCTCAAATTTTATATAGAGCAGTTCCTTAGCTTTAATTGAATCGTGAGCGGAAGCCTGTAGGACCAGTAGTTCCTTATATATCAGAAAAAAAAACAAGTAACAAGAAAGTAGCATCAGAAACAACAGGGTTCTCATAAACCCTGAGTGATATCGAAGCATCACAAGCCACATCTGCGCGACGGGCAGATGCTTTAACATTATTTTCCGCCGTACACCTTTTCCTACATGTGTTATGTACCGTTACCTTAGTACTGGTCCCGTAGGTTTCTAAGCTGAGTAACTGCTCTATAACTTCGAGTCTCATGACTTTTCCCGTAGAACACGCATTTAAGCCGAATTTCGGTCGGAAGATAATTAAAATTACAACCTCGGACTTTTATACAAAAATAATTTTTTTTAATGCTGTATCTTGGGTTTTTATGCACCTACAAAGCTGGGGTTGAATTCAAATTAAAAAGATTTTTCTTGTAGGAAGCACCTTTTAGAAATTACAAACCAAAATATGACTGAAAAACCGACAATTTTGAGGTTTCTTGAGGGTCACGGAGTTAGCACAGGTTTTTCGAAGTTGCAAACTTCCTTTTGGTATCTATCCTAACAATATGTCAAAAAGCCAGAGCCGACCAATTGTTTGCGACCTAACGCCTTATATTTCGGTTTGTTGACTGGCCTATATCTGTCGTACCTGTCGCAAGGAATCAAAATGTACACAGACGAGGCGATTAGAACTATCAAACTCTGGCATGAAACCATTGGATTAGAGCTCGCCGATCAGAAAACTGAAGCAGTCCTAATTAGCAAGCGGAGAAAACAGTGTTCTCTCAAAATCAGAATCGCAGAGTATGTAATAACCTCTAAGCAACCTGTTAGGTACATGGAGGTTATTATTGACTAATCTTTTGCGGATTACGATATGTTGAGAAGTACTGCGAGGGTATAAATTTAATGTAATCAATTGAAGTATGGTTACAATATGAAATTTTATTCGCACAAGTTTTTTTGCATGGTTATGACATGAACTGGTTGTTACTCGTATTTGTAGCTTCTAAATTTAAACGCGATTGAAATCACAGATGACACACACTATTCACAGAAATTCGCAAAAGATTGTAAGCGTACTCTAAGTTTTGACGAAAGTATGCAGGCGATAAGGCGGCTTTAGCAAGTTGAATACGCGGAGTTGAGTACAGGGCGAAGAAACATACAAAAGCTGCAATCTATGACAAGGTGCCAGGTCCGATGGAATGAGGCCTCTACTGGCCGATTGAGACATAACCTCACCTCAGACATTGCTACGGGGGTAGGCCGGAAACACAGGGATGTAAATTTCTCAATACAAGCGTTGTATTGGCTGACAGGTTTTACTCTACGCTCCAATACGCCTTTAGTCTGCGCGCGGCCTTAAGGCGTATTGCAGCGTAGCGTAAAACCTGTCGTTGTATTGGGCGACAGGTTTTACGCTAAGGCACAATACGCCTTTAGTCTGCGCACGGCCAAATACATAATTTGAAATCGTTTGCCACAACTGCGTGTGTCCACAATTTAATTTTAACCAGAAGCGTCAATTTTTTCGTAATTTACTGAATGGTTAAATGCTCAGTTATAGCTCGTCAAAATATTCAAATATGGTGAACCGAGAAAATTGTTTCCAGAAGCTACCGGGTTTCCTTATAAGAAGAAGAAAAGAAACCAAATAATAATTTGAAATTTATTTGAGAAATTGTCCAATACATGTATGCGGCGGCTAATGTTTATAATTCATTTTTTGGGGCGCTCCGAAATAAGCAGCCAATAAATAGCTGAGATTCTAATGAAATGAATTTTTGTTCGGTGAAAAACAGAAACTATTCAACGAAAAAAATGTCACTAAAACGTAAATTTAATGAAAAATGTAATTTAAATTAAATTCAGTGAACGCTGATGAACCGAGCGTTTCATAATGCTCTTCGTCTTATTTCACCGCAAAAATGCTACATTTCTACGTCAATTTGAATTAACATGAATTAACAAATGCCAATTTTGGTCAGATCCTAATCGCTATAATTCTTGTTTAGCATTTGCATTAGCATACGAACGTGTCAAGGACGCAAGTTATCGATAATTCAGACCCTGTGAAATTCAAAAGTATATTTGAAATGCAATATTTCGTCGGTTTTATCATTTTAGTGTTCAGATGTAAGTGAGAATTTAGCGCACTTTTGCCCCGGGCCTCAAATATCCTTCGCATGGCTCTGAGCTTGTTTGATGCTAAAACGAAATAAGAATGTAGGATTTCGGACATACAATTTTAGTACATTATATGATGCGGTTAATGCGCACTTATATGATTGGAGACATGTGTATTATCGCATTATTATCTGCGGTTAACTAAATATATAACATACAAATGTACATTTTCAAAAGAAATTAATAGCACTCAGTTATCTTTTTATGTTCCCAAACGACGGACGGATATATCCATAAAAATAAAAAGAGGAAATAATATTTTTTTTTTCGCATAATGAATTTCGACAAAAAGAACAAAAAAAAGTACAACGGAATCTGAACATTAATGTTCGGATTCTTCTCGCGTATAACATATTTTCAACTTACAACACTTAATATCCGTTCTACCTCCCACCGGATCTCAAAAACAAAATGTCCATACACAAAGACTGAAACGTAAAAGAAAACATCTCACGAAATAGGTTTTAAGTTGGAGTTGAGCTTTTCAAAAGTCACGCCAAGTCAATGAATGTACAATGTCTGTATCTTTTTATTTCTTTTTCTTTTCTTTTTCTGTAACCGTCATTTTTTCTTCATTCTGATTCTGCAATGATGCTGATGATACCCATAGCTTGGCTATCTAAAAACTTTTCTCTGGTTTCCATGAGACGTAAAGAGAGGATGTCGAAATGAAATCTTCAGAATGAACTTATCCACGAGAAAAAAAAACCTCAGAGTCTTGAGAGGAAGTTTGCTATAGTGGTAGTTGTAGTATTATTATATACATTTCAAAAATAAAGAAAGAAAAAACCTTCATCCAAAATAATTATCTGAAGCCCAGCAGCCTCCAGGGCAAAATAAAACTGAGTCTTACAGTACAATCAAAATATCCCAAATCCAAGGAAACAAATAAAAATAAAAGGTATGGCTAATTTTGTTGCTTTGAAATTATTACGGTGCCAGGAGTCTAAAGCTAATATAAAAATTGGTTCCAAAAAAAGCCAATAAGGTCCTAATTTCCGATAAAGTCATAGAAATTATATGTATGGAATACGCTTAGGCCCATTAAATAGTGTCCCAACATCTGGGTAAACTAAATTACCCAACACGTTAAATTTTGACTTTTAGAATTGTCAAATCTAAAAGGTTAACGTGTCGATTTGTCAGTTTTGTTGTGAGAAAAGTCGTAAAATAATTTCAATTTGTTTGGTCTAAAATATTCAAAAGTTACACAGATGTGGGAGCCAACTTTTGAATTAAGTTTCTTTAGTCGTGCTCTGTGGCCGTGATCGTTCGGTCGCCACTCTGTGAAATAGACACTCATAGAGAAACGAGTTTCCAAACTCGGCACGACTCGTCGCAAGTTTATTATTCAGAAGAAGATGATAAGAAATATTCTTATCGTAGAATAATAAACTGACAATGCGACTAGGAAGTGGTATGGCTGACAACCGTATCACACTCCGAATTCAGTTGTCTTTGTAACGTTGATGACTACACACGGTAGTCATCAACGCACCATGCTCCACTAGGAGTTACGGTAATCGAGAGAGAGAGAGAGAGTCTATGCACATCCCGATCAACATTTTTATACTGATTTAAAGGTACGTTGTCCTCGGCACGGCCCCAGAGGCTCTAGCGACAACGACTCGCTCATTCCATATAAAAACTCGTTTTTAGAATGAGAGAAAAATTAGTTTTTTTTATGAAATGAGCGAGTCGCTGTCGCTAGAGCCGATGCAGTCGTGTCGAGGAAATTGAACCTTAATAATAACAAAAATCTAACTTACTCTATTTTATCTACTTGAAATGCTAAAGTGATTGGACTATCAACGCGAAAACACAGAAGCCAAGCTACACCTTGTGGAATCTCGAATGAATGAGAAAAGAGTTATGATGCTGTATAATACGTATATATAGGAATATACGTATATATGGACCCAAAGTAAGGTATAAATAATCCGCCCACCTTCAAAGGTTTCGAGCCGCGCGCGCACCAAATTGTTGCGTACAACCGGTAGCAACTAATGTAATCGCAGTCAAGATCATACCTACACGCTTTTTTCGGGATAAGTAAAAATCTGTCTGTACGTAAACTCGTTGCGGGGTATATCTCACTTGCATGAATTTTATCGGTTTTTCTCTATCTTTCGTTGAACGTTTTTCATTCATTTTTTTTTGTAAGTTTCGGCGTCCGGTAATGGAAAGATGAATAGAAATGATTTGAATGTTTCTCGGTCATTAATCAAATTGATTTGAAAAACGACACGATGATGTTTGAGTTGAGTCGAGGTTAAAAGGGTTTTGTAGTGATCTACTAAATGAAGATCTATACTAAACGTGATTTTTGCATTCCCCTGTAGAACTCATGGCCTGTTGATTTGCAAATGTAAATAAATCTGCAGATTAGCCTACATTAGGATCCGTTCACAATGAACAAACAAATCGCAAAGGGGGATGAAGCGCAAACGGGGTCAAATTTTGAACCACACTACACAAGAGGAACATTTTCATAAATACCACATGCTAATCGTTGCTTACCTAACAAATGCAGAAAAATTATTGCAACTGATTAGCATAAAAAAATAGGAACATTATTCTATCAGCTCTCGCAAAAAGAATTTTCTTGTTCTTCTTATCGACACTAGCGATACTTAACGATACTTAATTTCCGCCATATAGCAGAGACAGCGGAAAATATCGGAAACACTAAGTTCTCCATATGAGAACGGATAGCAGAACAAGCCAAAAAATAATTTCGATCATGGACTCATAGTTGTGGAGAGTCAAAATTTTTCCCCTTCACCACTCCTCCTTCCTTTACGTGACGCCAAACTAGTGTATGTATAGAGTATATAACTTAGCTTCTTTTTTTGGGGGTTTGTGTTGATCCTTTTTGTTTTTGCTTGAATTTACAAATTTAGTTCAGGCCGATTTGCCGAAATTTTTCTATTTTATACCCATTGCGCCTATGATTAACTGACTCAAATAGATTGGCTGCTATTTTCCCAGTTTCCTGAGCAGTATCTGTAATTTGACTAAACCTCGAAAGAATTATGGGAAACCTGAATTTTTGCATGATCCTTTCTTTCGAGTTAGTGTCTAAACCAGTAATTCACAACACAGAAATGTTTGCGAATCACTTAGCTTGAAAATGGATTACGGCGGATCACTATTCCATTAATGAAAGCCATCCTTGGCGTTTATTCAATTTTAGATAAACCTTCGCCGTAGTGTTTTAGTCTGGTAAATAAGTGACATAGGGAAATTTTCTATAGCGACTCTTAACATTTTAACGAACGTTATCATTAGCTCCATAAATTCACGAGAGAACAATTTTCACACTTCTTTCTGTTGAGTTGACTTTTGCACCAATTTATAATGAAACGACCACGCTGATTCCAAAAATGCAGTCTGTTTTTCCCCTATACGTCAGGTTTTTGAAATATCGGGTTTTTTGTTAATTTTACGGAGTATGACAAAAGCCCCCCTTAAAATATACTTTTGTTTAAAGCTACAAGGTTGCACCCTTGGGCAGGACTTTTACTACTCGTATACAATAAAATTAAAAGCAATAAAAGAAATAAATTTATCGCTGAAAGTTGTGCAATTATCAGTCAATTTTTATGGCATTTTTATGCAAGAAGCAGATGTTTATAAGCCTTTGTTCCAGTAAATTACCCTATTATTGTGCTCCAAATTATATATTGTATTATGGCAGCCTCTACCATCCCTCTTAAAAAGTGCCTCAACACTTCGGACTCATTTTGCTATATGTGGCAGTTATACCTTTCTAAGTCAGAGGCCAAAAATAAGCCCCTTTGTCCACTACACTCAGAAAAAAATTCTGTAAATTCAAAAAATACGCACATGATTCAAAGAGATTCAAATATGATTTTGCTTCATATTTGTTTCCCTTTGAATCATTGTATAATCCCTTTATTTCATAGACTTTTTAATTCAAACGGAATGCAACGAGTTTGGTTTGTTTTGATTTCAATGAAGGGAAGGTTTGTATGGGAGCCAAAATTTGAGCCACCTGTATCTCAAAAACTGTACGTATTGAAGAAAAACGACCAAAAATTAGCTAGAAATGAATATCAGATCTAATTCAACAAAAATGCTGTTTCCCTGTGTCCTGATTTCTACGATTTTATTTTGCACTGAAAGATTCAGATGGTGAATTATTGCTATACCAAATAAAATTTAAATGAAATAAAAAGTATAGGGACGAATTTCAATCTGAGAGCGCCATTCGCCATTATTAGTTACAAGAAAATAAAACTTTTTCATAAGTGGACTCCAGAGTGTCCACGCAGACCACTTACAACTCTCTCGCGCCCGTGGGCCACCTGTTGGGAAACAGTGCTCTAAACAACACCCCAAGTCTTCATCTGTACGGGTACCGCTAGCCGTGCTACAGATCTGCATGAATAGGTTTTTTTGAATGCTTATCTCGATAAAGATTACAAGCATCTACTGGAAAGTGGTGTATGATTTTTAGTTCCATCGATTTGCCCTCTTCTATCCGTGCCAGGGAAAAATATGTTTTCAAAAACGTTTTATGTAAATATGTATAACGGTAAAGTCCAATCACGAGTTATTCATGTCAGGTTTGGAGACTGTAGAGTTCAAAAACAACTTTTCAAATTCCCAGATGTATGTGTAATCGTAAGCGTGCTACATGCGCTCAAAATTAAATTGGATTTTTTTTGGATTCTCGTGAATATTTTTATAACGGTAACGTCAAAAAAGTCATCCGTAACCAATTTGTAGCCATGCGGTTCCAAATATAATACCAAAAGTTCCCATTACTACATGTCCTTCAAAATAAGGGGCTATGCGAGGTTAAACGACTCTTGTACAGTTTTTGCGAACATATATATATATAACGGTAGCAATCATTAGAGACTAGCATATGACGATTGTGTATCTTAAAGCTCTAAACAATATGTCCCAATTCCATAACGAACGATTGAGGCGCCCTTCAGAGAGCCACATGAGCTCCCGACTTACGATAATTTTTTTTTCTTCTTCATAACGGTAAATTATTCTCAAAAGTAGTCTACAACCAATTTGTATCTTCCATCGTTCCTAAAAGTCCCCATCCACGGGGTTCCTCCAACTGTAGCTACGGTCGGCCAAAATTTTAAATTATCAAATTTCCTAGAACGATTTTTGAAATATGTCTAGAACGGTACATACCTTTAACGAGACAGTCTTGAAGTTTCTGTGGCGCCAAAATAAATTCCCACATACATGTGTCGCGTACTTCCCAAAAGGACCCACACTTGATCAATCGTGTAAGAAAAAACGTTTTCTGACATCTTTTAATTATAGTTCAATTAACAGGAAAGTAGTCTATGACGAATTCGTAGCTCCTCTGACCCCCAAAAATATATGCTAGAAGACCCCATTGATGCGGTCCTAAAAGAGCTACGAGGAAAACAAAAAAAAAACTCTCCAGCTCCTTTTGAGAAATTTGCGTCAAGGGGGATTTTGGCTTTATATGTACACGGTGGAGCAGAGAAAACGCATGTTTTTTGAACTGCTATTACGCGGCGACAAGAGGGGGTATTGACCTTGAATGAATGTTGGCAGATTGCCCATACAACGCAGTTTTAGTCGCTATGGAGCGTTGGAGCTTAGAGCATCGTGTGTTCGTTGTCGAGCAGTACTTTAGAAACAATGAATCCGTTGACGCAGTGCAACGTCTTTTTCGTCAACATTTTAGAGTTGGAGGTCGAGGTGCAGTGCCTGATCGAAAAACTGTACTCCGATGGGTTGAAGCGTTTAGAAATACTGGATCTGTGATGAAAATGAAACCACCTGGTATTCCCCGTTCAGTACAAACTCCGGAAAATGACACGAACAAACAAACAGACAGACATGGCTCAATCGAATCTGGGACCAACCCCGATCATTTATACTGTATATTCTTTGCCATACCTCCGGTGGCTCCTTAGAGGTGTTACATAATACGGCGTAACAAAAACAATATACCCTATACCATCTTATAGGGTATAAAAACTCTCCAGCTCATTTTGAAGGTAATGCGTTAATGGGAACTTTGGCTTTATGTTTGGAAACGCAGAGGCTATACAACAAATTGGTCATAGACGACCTTTCAGTATACGTTACCGTTATAACGCCTTTCACGAAAATTCATAAAACTCCCAAGTTTATCATACTGCACTTTTCAGTGCGTGTTAGCGTTATCGAGATATTCCCGTTTTTGTGACTGTTTGAAAAAAAAAAAGCTCCTGAGAAAATCCAGCTTTCCCCTAATTTGTTTGAAGTAAAATCCTTTTGTTTGTGGTAATACACTTCTGAGAATACTAAATAACTTATACAGATCCGTAAAAATTACCTCAGTGTATTTTTATAAAATCTGAGTTCACCCATAGTGAAGGCATGCTTGTTTTATATGCGTAATTCCATCCGATTACGAAATTCCTTGACGGCTTTTACATTTGCATTTTTTCATTGGATGATACTTGTGCGGAATTATTCGCCTCCCTAAACCGATTAAAATCAGCGCTCGCGTTAAACAGCACAAAAAAAATGTTAACCGCGAACATAAACAACGTGCGCTTGTGGTGCTTGTGCTATGCAAGCAATGTACATACACATTTTCATTTGATGGTCATTTATCGGTTTGTAGTCATCGGCCAACGCAAAAATGTCCAAAGAATCCACTTGTTGCTTTGCATGATGCAATTGTCATTGCGGGCGGCCGCTCATCATTCAAGTCCGTATGGAATAGTTGACCACCCGCTCCTGCATTCAAGACAGATATAGCAGTGATTCGTGTTGTTGGTTCGACTATAGTAGTTACCCTTCTGCTGCACGACCGGTAAACGAACAGAGAAAATCTGCTAAAGAATTTGAAAAATGTCGCACTCGACAAAGATTTATCAGCACTTTTTCTTGAAAATGAAAAATCTTGCTCCCCATTTTCACTTAATCCCTGCACTGTGTATGTGCAGGACTGTGGTTTGGCATGATCGGTCTCTAAACTAAAATCTAGTACGTGGCTACGTATGTATCGTACATACCTAACATAAACGATAGTGCAACCAGGCAGATGATGAGATTGACCAATTGTACGTTTAAATGGTCCTTTTACAACATTTTGTCGCGATTTCTTGGCGAGCAATTATTTACGGTCATTCCCGCCCTGCGCCTGCTGCGCTCTTTCTTCGCCGCCTTCAATATAAGTATACCTTCACGGGCAGCACATGGCCTGGTTAAATGGTGCATTTAACAATAATACGATGAAAAATGCAAGTGGTGGCCGCGCCAATGTACACATGAACAAATATGTGCAAGAAAAAAATAAAGAAAAAACTTAAATGATGTGTAGTAGACACAGAGACCACATTATGTTGTGTGAACACAACACACTATACTCGTACCTACTGAGGGGAACCACGAAGACTATGTGGAAAATTCGAAAAATTCAAATCGCTTACTAAGCCGCCAAGGAATGTTTTAAAGGTCATTTTCGTAATGGGAATGAAATTCTTCGAGTCATGTGATGGACGTAGTATAAGTGAAAAAATAACGCACTAAGTAGAAAAAGGTTGAATTTGTGTGTAATTTGAATTGGCAGTTTGAGAACATGCCGGTAGGGTATTTAAATAGATCCCCGGATTTCAATGATTGTATGATTCGGTAGGTATGCTCGAATTCCACTCGGATATAAATACTTATGTACCTTTCAAATTAGGCTCGATGCGGTGCCTAATGTTTGAAACGAAACCATTTTTTGACAAGAAACACAGAGGTTTAACAGCAGGCTCTGTTAAGTTTTTTGCCCTTACATACTCTCATAGTCACCAGAAGGATTCTGAATTCAAAATCCTCCATAAACTGAAGCTGCAGCGATGTTTGAGTCCACGAAACATGTGCTAATATCGTCAACCCTACTGTTGAAGTTGAAATACAAACAAGTTTTTTGATATGCACTCGAAGTAGAGATGAGCATCGAAAGAAAAACATCGATGGTTACCATCGAAAAAACATCGAGACGAAACCATCGATGGTAAGAAAACATCGAACCAAAAACATCGATGTTTTGGGTTTTTTGAGTACTCAAAAAAAATAATCGCTTTAATATAAACAATTAAGCTGATTGAATAGATATATGGTTTTCATTCATTGCCTCCTCCACCCACCAGAATGTCATTCTTCTCCTTGCGTTTTTTAGGGTTTTTTAGAAATTTTTTTTCAAAAAACCCTTATGAAATCGATTTTGTCCGTCCGTCCGTCAGTCCGTCTGTTCACTAAATAACTCGTGAACGGCTCAACCGATTGTCATGAAATTTGGTAGGAATGTGTAGAATGGTTACAGTCTTTGGCACATATACCTTAGAAGTTGGTAGGAGGAAGAGAACAGGGTGTCCCGAACGTTTGAAAAAAGTCGACTTTTTTAGTTTTTATCGAAGAGTGATGTATGGGTACTTAAATCAAAGATCTAAATGAGTACACCTCATCAGTTAAAATTTTCCAGTTTCGAGTAACAGTAAAAAATTTTAATTTGTTCGTGTGTAGCCCCTCTTAGGTTTCCAAATATGATAATTCTGCTAAGAGTTTTTAGAAAATTACATATAGAATATGTGTACGAATTTTCATTCGAATAACTGTATCCAAACCGGAAATATAGCCAAATAAGTATTTATAGTAAGGGCCTTTCCCAATGCAAGCCTCTTAGGGATTTCTTCAATGCATATCTTTTAACTTGATGAAACAATGAACATGAAATTTGGTGGAAATGCATAGAATGGTAATAAAGTTTGCCAAAAATATTTTTGAAGTTAGTAGGACCAAGTTAACAGGGTGTCCCTGAATAGGTGCAAAAGTATACTTGTTCAATACTTGCGTTGGCTCTTATAGACAGGGAACACAATGGAATCATTTTATATAAGGTTGCTTTCCTTGATTAAAAAACAGTGACAGCTAATAATTCAGTTCATATATAAAGCCAAGCCATCCTTACGTTTGCCTGACTTTCTTTTTGGTCAAAGGCCATCAGAAATCTTAAATCGAAAAATGCCTGTAGATTTGACTTGGAGTACTTTTATACAAACTGGGTAAATAGTAAATCTATTTTTGGATTGGTCTAATTAAAGGTGTCGTGCTCTGTGGCCGTGAACGTTCGGTCGCCACTCTGTGAAATAGACACTCATAGAGAAACGAGTTTCGAAACTCGGCACGACTCGTCGCAAGTTTATTATTCAGAAGAAGATGATAAGAAATATGCTTATCGCAGAATAATAAACTAACAATGCGACTAGGAAGTGGTATGGCTGACAACCGTATCACACTCCGAATTCAGTTGTCTTTGTAACTTTGATGACTACACACGGTAGTCATCAACGCACCATGCTCCACTAGGAGTTACGGTAATGAAGAGAGAAAGGTGGAACAGAATGAAAGGCGCTAGCCTTTCATTCTGGAACGCGTTTATTTAGACCAATCCAAAAATAGATTTACAGGAAGCATTTTCTTAATATTGTGCACAATTCTTATTTATTGCTTATAAAATATATACAAAATATTCACTATGCATTAAAATTCTAAAAAACCCTCGTATTGCGGGCGCAGCCCTCTGTACGCCGGTATTTTTTCTGCATAATACGCATTCGTATTGTACCCACAACCCACCGCATAGAGCAGACATGTCAAACTAGCGGCCCGCGGCCAGGTCGAAGAACTTAATTTAAAAAAATGTGTGGCACTACAAATTCGAGCTGTTGAACTCATTTTAAAAATTTTCTAAAACTCGTCAAGAAGTCGGTGGCTTATGCACGCTTAAAAAAATCCCCGGCGGGTATTTGAATTACAGTTGCTTAAGGCATCCTTTTTTGGAGGAAAACATTAGGCCTTCTCGTTAAATTGTTTTGTCCCGAAATTCGGTCCAGATTTTCTTACTATTAGCCGAACTTACTAGCTATCTGCCACCTAGCACTATAACTCGCGTTCGCATTCAGGTTATTGGACAAGAACATCTAAAGCCGAGATTTAATTGAGGGACAAAGTTCTCACGCTCCGAAATCGTATATTAGGTGAGGAAATCACCTGGACGTGAAATGTTGTAAATATGGCCATTTCAGCCCAAGTACAGATTTTTTTCCTTTTATCTTATTAAGCTTTACTGGTACATGTGCTTGCTTCACACCTCATCACAGAACAAATTTTTGACTGTTTTTAGCCTTTCTTTCTGACTGGACTTGATGTAACTCAGACTAAGAATTTTCGCTCCCAAGGTTACATGGGTGTTTATGACCGGTTTTACAATGTTCGGATCAGCTGTCCATAATTTTACGGAAATTAATTCAAAAATAATGTTGGCGTTTGAACTTCTTATCTAAGGTTCTCAGTTTATTTGAAGAACATTTTCAAAAGATGTTTCTATAGGACGTAATCCCTAGGAAGCTACTGACTTAGATTAATAGTCAAATCTTAAAATCTTAAACATTCTGGGAGGTTTCAATCTGCAGCCTACTTAAACGTTAGGGCACTGGTATTTGGCCCAGGCCAGGCTTTGAGTTTGACACCCCTGGCATAGAGCAACCAGCTGTACCGCGCGGGAGTCTGGCCGTGTGACGACGACTTGGAAAGGTTCGCGACGGAATTTCAGTGGGCCGCTGTTCCACTTTCTCCATAGTCTCTGAACACTAAAGGAGAAAGAATCGGATATACTTCGGCAGTCCGTCTTACATTAATCTTGACGAGTGGTCGGTGCATGAAAAAACAGATGTGCGACGAAATCGTAGCAAACCTACCGCACCTCTTTAAATTTCAACGTAAACAGTGAGGAAAGGTCGAAACTATTTCAGGGCTATGTATGGATTCACATTTTTTCTGATTGGGCTGTTTGAAGGTATTCGTATACACTTATAAAGACAAAGTTGAGTTGTATGAAAAAAATATGTTGAGGAAAAAAAACATCGATAGTTGAAAACCATCGATGGTGAAAGCCATCGACCATCGAAACGCAAACCATCGATGGTCAAAAACATCGACACAAAACCATCGATGGTAAAAACATCGACCATCGGACCAAAAACATCGATGTTTTCGAAACATCGATGTTCGATGCTCATCCCTAACTCGAAGTCAACTAACTAAACCGGGCATGTCAAACTAGAGGTCCACGGGCCACATGGGGCTCACCACGCAGTTTTGTGCGGCCCGGGGCCATGTCGAAGCAGCTCAATGTGCATGAACACAAAAATGGTGAAATTGGTATGGTGACAGAAATTCAGCCGTTGAACTCAACCCCCAAAAATTTGCTAAGACACATCAGATAGTCAGTGGCTTATGCAAGTGTAAACTATGTATTTTAGGAGATAACCTCTAAATACTCCAAACGATTTGCTTAATTTTATTAAGTTTTATAAGGCGGCTCATCTTTTGTGTACACAGTTAAAAATTAAGCCTCTTCATGAAACTGTTCTGTCCTGAAATTCAGTTAACAAAAATTGTTTGGCTTTACCCAACATGAATTGAGATGTATTTGCAAAAATGGCAAACCAGGAAATCCTGGAGTTGGTGACTAAATGACCTGGATGTGAAATTTTAACAATTAAAGTCAAAGTAGCTAATTTTTGGCCCTATACGTATCAAGCTTTATTGGTGCATGATTTGGTTTAAAACCACATCACATACACAACTTTTTGTCCTTTTTAGCCACCTTTCTGCCGAAGTTAATTTAATCTGACAATTTTGACTCCCAATGTTGTTTTGGGCGACCTCGATGACCGGTGCGACAATTTTTATTATCATCTGCCCGAAATTTGGCGCACATTAATTGACGTATAGTATGGTTACTTGAAGATCAATCATATTTTCGCGTTTTTGATTCTTGTCTAAATTTTTGAATGTTCTTGAAGTACATTTTCAAAAGGTGAAAGTTCTTATGGATAATCTCGAAACCGTTATAGTGATGCAGACTTACTGCCATATTTTAAAAGTAATATTCTGTAATAAATTTTCGTAATAAGATTATATTAAAGTTTTTGAAATACTCCTCCTGCGGCCCACACAAACCTGAAGAGAGTGTTATTTAGCCCGGGCCAGGGTTTGAGTTTGACACCCCTGAACTAGACCATATCTTCAGAATATGATTTTTTACCTTAAGGGATAGTGCTGCGAAGATCAAACCTTGTGAGAGCTTTCAGCCCACTTAACGGACGACCTCGCAATGATTGCGGAATTCATCATCCATCAATTCTCGGACGAATGCATTATGTTCTTTGTACAGGCATACTTGTTGAGTATCTACTCATGTATTTCCGTTTTCAACACTCTCGTAATACGCGCGTCACACGCATTATTCAATCGTCAAATCGGAATGAATCGCGGTTCAAATATTTTTCTTTTCTTTTGTACATATAAAATATGTGAAATTATTCGAAATAAATCAACGCGTTTGCATATTTATCTGTTGAGCAAGAATCTTCTCAATTAATAATTGCTGCTATGCTTTCACAATAATTGTGCGCTCTATCAAGCAAACAGAGGGACGAGCGAGAAATGCGAACCATACATGTAAGTATATGAACATACATAAACGACGTAGATAGATATTTTGAAAGGAATGTCATAGATGCTTAATTAACCGGGAAAATTCTTAAGATTCTCTTCGTGAAAATGCATGCGCTATCTCGTCTTAATTGTTTCAAATCGATTTTAAGTATTTATTAATAGCTTTATTGTGAGATAATATGACAGGAATTTATCAGTGATTGGAATGAGGAAAATAAAAAATAAAAAATGTAGGTATACCGTTGAATAATTTTTGTTAAGCTGTTAACACAGTTTTGCATAAATAAGAGATGCATAGAAAACCACCAGCTGTTAGAGTGCTGTTACTAATTTCCGTTTAGATTGAAATGAATGAAAAAAAAAATTATGAAACAAAATTTCCAAAAAATCTGTGTCTTTTTAATAAGATTCACATTTGTTTCAGATTTGTAAAAAAAAATCTTCGAAGGGTTAAAATTCAGAAGGAAGCTTGTCATATAGTGTTCCGATTTAATCCATTCTTGCAGATGTTTTGATATGGCTTTTTGAGGAATACGTTTGATTGAGTAAAGTTAACATTGGTCCATAATGAAAAATGAGGGGGTTTCTATGGCAGTCCCATCACAGTATATCGGAAATACTGAAAATGTAATGTATGCTCAGTGTCCCCCTTTATATAACACCCCGGATGCTCAACTTCGATCAACGATACATTTTTGTCCTTTTTATCCTTTTTAAGATCTTTCGCTGAATATTTATCTTTGCAAAATTAATGATAGAATCACCAGTTACAAAAGATTATAAAAAGCATCCTTTTTTGATATGACACCCACATGCCTATCTACGATCATGGACAAATTAGTGTCCTTTTTGGGACCTTTCCGATCAAAATTTTTCTTAGTAAAATCAGTTCCGAGACTTCTGGTTCTAAAAAAAATAACAAGCCGAGCGCCCGCAATACGAGGGACTTGAATTTTAACGCGTATGCCATACAAAAAATTTGAGTCTTATTTTTCATTCAGCAGTTATTTAGTGAACAGACGGCCGGACCAAATCGATTTTATTATTTTTTAATTAACCTTAGAAGGTTTTCACACTTGTACTTAATCTGGCTGGATTACGTAATTTGCGGTGTGGTGAATTCAAAATTGTATGGAATTTGACAGCTCAAATTAAGTCATTTGCACAGATTACGTAATCTGGCCGTAAGTGTGATAACCTCTAGAGTCTAGACTCTAGGTTTTTTTTCTATTTGAAATACTAAAGTGTATAGACTATCACCAACCACTAAATAGTTATAGGTTCTGTACATTGGAAACTTTATGACGAAATATAAATTAAAATTCTCTATTACATAATGTGATTGGTATAATGGTAGATATCGTGTAACGAACAGAAGACTAGCATATTTTTCATAGCATATATTCCAACTAATACGAAAGCATTGTGTTTGTTTAAAAGTATTGTTTTGTTGCAAAACATCATAAACAAACATCGTATTTTGCGTTCCAATTAAAATGATCACATGATCATCTACAACCTAACATCAAAACATTACTCTACAAGTACAATGTCATTTTGTCAAACGGTCAATTCTGATGCAATAGAAATGTGATCTTTAATTTATACAAGTATTCTTGAGAAATTGCTGATCATTTGCACAACTCTTATGAAGACTTGTTTGTACATAGAAAGTATGCAGAGTGGGTCGTTTTTGAATGTCTTCCTATAGTGGATGACAGTTTTTCTTCGAATGATAAATAAAATAAGAACGCCATCGAGTTACTTTCATAGTCCAACATTTAATTTTCCTTGTCACGTTGAATGTTTTTAGGGTTTCGAAGAAAACAATTCAATAGAGTCGGCATACATTATCCAACCGATTGGGCCATTACAGACTATACGAAAACGACCGTACGATCATACTTTACAACAACAAACAGCATGGATAAATCGTACGTAGGATTCGTACGACGCGTTGGCGTGGGGTTTATTCATATTACTTGATGTGATATTAAGAACATTTTGGATATAAATTATGGGTGATCAACACGCGGACAGAATGCGACCCTAAACGCCTATACAGGATGTAGTCAACGTCAAGCCAGTAGTGGATGGTAGCACACATAGTGCTCGCTATGAAAAAAAACTCCGAGAAGTTTTCCCTTAGGGGAAAAATCTTAGATCATGTATATGTATGTCTACGTTATTGCTTACAAAATAATCCACATTGCATCAGCAGAAGATAACGCTCTGTCACATCCAACCAAAGACAAAGGTAGTGTAGCCATCAGATTCGGCACGAAAACCACCGCAGATCCTAAACTTTGTGCGAGCTTCTTCAATAAGCAATTTATTGAGCAACCCAAGACCAAGTCGCTCAACTGCAAAATAAAAAGAAGGATACGCAACCGAACAGTTGACATTATTCCCACCTATACAGCGGACCAAGTTTCATCAGCGATCAAGAACGCTAAAAACTCTAAGGCCATTGGACCAGATGGCATTTCAATGGTCATGCTGAAACATCTAGATCTTCCGGCCATCGAATACCTCACGATGACTTTCAACTTGTCGATATCCACGCTGGTCATCCCTGAATTTTGGATAAAGGGTTGAATTACCCCCTTTCTAAAACCCGGTAAAAGCTCAAAACTCGCCGATTCCTACCGTCGAATCACGATTTTATCACCCGTTGCAAAGACGCTCAAAGCACTCATCCACCCCACCCTTGTACATATCACATGCTGAGCTAGCTTCTCACCAGCATGGCTTCAGGAAGATGCATAGTACTACAACAGCTCTGGATCTGATCACCCATCACATCCATAATGGCCTCAACCAGAAACAGCCCTGTCCTAGTGGCGCTTGACCTGTCGAAAGCCTTCGACACGGTTATCCACTCTGCGCTGTTGGCAGACCTCCTTAATATGCATGTTCCTGCACAAGAGGTTAGATGGATTGCCAACTATCTAGCTGGGAGGCAATCCTATACCGAATTTCGTGGCAGCTGTTCAAAGCCTAGGCAAATTAAGCAGGGAGTTCCACAGGGTAGCGAACTCTCTCCTACATTGTTCAACATCTACCTGTCGAGCCTTCCAACAAATTTTGTATGCGGAAGATTGCACCGTACTCACCACGGGAATGATTTAAATGGTGTGTGTGCCTGATTAAATGACTATATTGAGAAACTGGTATGGAGTTTTTCAGTATTCGCAACCTCGTCATTTCACCGTCTAAATGCACTGCAACACTTCTCATCACTTGGACGCAGGAATTTTCGGAGGAGTTCAGGATCCGTACGGGTAGGCAAGCTGATGACGTTGTTCCTACTGTTACCAACCCCAAAATCCTTGGTGTCTATCTAGACACCATGATGAAGTCGAAAAACCAGGTCGAAGACGTAGTCGACAAAATGCACAGTAGAAACAACGTCCTAAAGGCACTGGCCGGGAGTTCCTGGGGCAAGGACAAGGAAACTATGTTGGTCACCTACAAAGCGATAGCTAGAGCAATTCCCAGCTACGCAGCACCGGAGTGGTCACAAACCGTTAGTGAAACAACCCGGAACAAGATCCAGACATGCCAAAACGTTGCTCTACGTATCGCTACAGGTTTGTCACCTAATGTCGTCCCAGGATCATCTTCATCAAGAAGCCAGCATGTTACCAATACGTGATCACAATCTTCTCCTGTATTTACAATATATGGTCGGTTGCTATCGAGAGAATCACCCAAACCATCATCTCATGGACAATACTCCCTCTCCACGACATGTCAGGAGTGGAATCAGAGATCTCGAGAGAGACGTCCAGGGATACAAACGGGTACCTTCCGATATATTTGATGGCACAGCATACCATGCGGCCATCGCAGATATTCACACAACCGTTGTGCATCCGTCAATAGGGAGATTAAGTATGAATAGAGTCCTCTCAGCGCCCCCACCGCCTGTATCACCTGAGGAGACTAGGCTGCCGAGAGCCACAAGAGCGACACTAGCCCAGCTTATGTCGGGTTTTTGTTCGCGCCTCAATTCATACTTATCTCGAATAGACCCGGACTTATACCTTCTCTTGGCAGATTATATACTAGACCTAAAAACATCCGATGTAATTCCGATTTTTTGATAGTTACATTTGTCTCTCAGTGCCTACACCGCAGGTCGAGCAACGCGAAACCATGGAGCGGTATAAAGAACGAGGCAAGGAAGAAGAAGACATTTGTCTCTCTAGCTCCTGAAGTAATTTAATTGGAGGCATGGTCATTGGGATAACTATTCCTATCAATATATAGCTGGCCCACACGGAAACTCAGGCTGCTTCGAACAAGCATACCCTTATTTCCCCTAATAACATTTTTCTCTTATCTCCAAAACACAGCAGGCTGGAAAAAATTTGGCAAACGTTAATGCTAAGTCCCATTAGACCTTCCACCAAATATTACTTCGATCTGATTAAAACAAAGGGTACCTTCCATACAAAATGACCCGAAAATTGCCTAAGAGCAAAATTTTAATTTTGGTTGACTTGTTCCATTATTTCCTTATAAACTAGTGGCATTGAATTTGAATGATTTTTTTTATTTCTCATTTTGGTTTAGAATTAGTTTTCGCCAAGGTCTTTAATTGTAACATTAGTTGTTACACTTTTAAAGATAAGGAGAATCTGTAAAATCCAAAATGCCAGCAATTCGGCGCCGTTTAAATTTAAAAGCTTCGTCCAGAGCCTTAGAAATGTTAGAGAAAGGTCGTTCGCAACGTTCTGTGGCCCTGCAATTAGGGTTTTCGCGAAGGGCCATTCAAAATCTTTGGAACCGTTACCAGAGAAGACAGGAAGTGTCTCCCGTCATCATGGTTCAGGCCGAGTTCGAATAACCACCCTCACAGAAGACCAATATGTGAGACTTTGTGCGCGACGGGATCGTACCATTAGTGCTCGTGGACTACAAAGTAGGCTATTAAGGACGACTGGGACCATTGCTAGCGCCCAAACAATTAGAAATCGTTTGCACGAAGACCAACAACGGTCAAGGAGACGTGTTACCAGAACACAACTGACCATGAAGCATCGTACGAATCGTTTAAGATTTGCTCGTCGACATATCCAATGGGACATGCAACAATGGCGCAAGGTGCTCTTCTCGGATGAATGCAAAGTATTTTTTTTTACTGACGACCGACGCATAAGAGTCTGGAGGAGAACCGGAGAAGCATTTTTGGATCCTTGAATTAATCAAATTCAGAGGCAAGGCAAGGCAAGGCAAAACTGACCTTGTTATCCTAAATAACCGGACAATTAGTGGACTTCACCAGGCGAACGTGTCCCATCCCACGCCGAATTGAAGAAAAAGCGGCCCCACTTGGCAAAGACAAAAATGCTCTTCCACCATGATAACGCACCGGCTCACACCTCCGCCCGCCAACCCCAGACTGGTCGAATTGGGCTACGAACTGCTGCCCCATCCACCGTATTCTCCAGATTTGGCCCCGTACGACTTCTTTTTTTTCCAAACTTGAAAAAGTGACTCGCCGGGCAGAAATTTCAGTCGAATGAGGAGGTCATCGCCGCCACGGAGGCCTACTTTGCAACCCTCGAGAAAACGTATTTTTCAGACGGGTTAAAGAAGTTGGAGCATCGCTGGGCCAAGTGTATCGAGCTAAAAGGAGACTATATTAAAAAATAAATCGATACTTTTCCAAAATGTTTGTTTTTCTTTTGTAGGCTAGGTACTTATCAGACCACCCTCGTATATGTATAGTTTTCGAGAAGGGAAGGGTTTTCTTTGGTAGGGAGCATAATGGAGCTTAGACTAGGCACCCCACCAAATTTGATCTGCCTGGCTCAATTTGAAAAGAAGCTATCGGCATGCCTTTTTGAAAAATGTTAGGAGCAGTGAGGGGGGCGTCAATGGTCGGAGCACTCCAATTTTTAGTACAAATCAAACAAATTTTGTTATCAATATATGGACAAGATCTTATGACGGTAGGTCTATTCTATCAAGAGTTACAGTGCGAAATGTACAACTCAAAAAATGTAAATTCACTATAATACTTTTGGGTCTAGGGTATAATTTTCTGAGAAAATGTCTAGAGTGTTACTTATCATTACAAAGGTAATTTTATGTAGTTTGTTTTGTCCTCAGCACATTTTAAGGTCAGACTCATAGTTTTCCAGATATTTGCAAATTGAATTTTCACCCCTTTGCCACCCCCTCCCCCCATTAACCCATGGCGCAAATTAGTGTAACTTTTTACTGCGTATATTAGGCAGTGTATTCAACAATTTGGCATCAAAAATTCCTTTTTTTTATGTTTGGGTTTTGAGCTATCTGTACTAGACTATATGGCTTTATTCTTTATGAGCAGTAAGCTTGAAGAAATTTAATAAAAACTTTTTTTTATGAAAATTTAAACAAAATTTGTCACAAATTCGAATCCATCCGTATTATCGAAATTTCGGATTTTCGAGGTCCGGATTATCGGGGTCTTGTTGTAGCGGCATCAAGAGACGGAGGGGGGAGGGGCGAAGGGTTTTCTGTAAGAGTGACAACTTCAGCAGCCCCCAAAATTTCATGCAGGATATGACCCACGAGATCTTTTTAATTGCCTACTGTCTCAGCTATCTCTCGCACCTTCAATCGGCGGTTTGCCAATACGAGAGTGTGGATTTTTGTCACGTTATCCTGCGTGCTAACCTTTTTCGGGGTACCTGGACATGGCTCATCAAAAACCGACGTGCGACCACGTTGAAACTCGTTAAACCAATTTTTGACGGTCGACATCGAAAGAGAAAAGTCACCAAACGCACTTTGATTTCGCTGCGCGATTTCCCTTCCAAAATCAAGAATCGAATCACCAACCGATATTGCTCTTTTTCCATTTTTCCAAAATCGGCGGACACTCCAGCTTTCACACGCGGCCAAAGCAAAACTACGAGTCTGATCCGGCTGAAATTTGGAAAGTTGCCGTCTAGAAGAATGTACTACACGATAGTAAATTGCTCTTGCGATACTGACACCATCAGGCGGGGAGGCTGGGTACTTATCAGACTACCCTCGTATTTTTATATTGAAGACAAATGAACTAAATTAATGACGATAAAAATAAATAGATAAATAAATCATGTCACATTAATGACTTCGCTTCCCATATATATACATAATTGAATACTTCAACTTTGCCTATGGTTATCAAAGCATCCGCCGAATGTAATACTTTTTCAGAAGGAATGCCATAGCCGCCTCCACCTCCACACTACGGGTGATTATCCGCATCACATCTGTTTGTGCTATTAACCAAAAACAACAGAAGAAAAAACAAGATCGAGCAATATTTATCTATTGGCCCAAATTCCATCAAATTCTGGCAACACATTGTTAAAAGCAAGCGCGCACATTCCCAAGAGGAGCACAGCCAAAGCACATTTTTCAGATTTGGGGCCCCTCGTGTTCGGTGGCGAAAACCCTCGACGACACCGCGACTTTGTGGCTACGACTACCGCAGCTCTGTTTAATTGTGTGACGGTGGCCCCAACAAGTTCAGATTGTTGCGGTTGGCTAGTACTGCGCGTCGATCACTAACTCGGCGGCCTTTCGTTTTCGTGGCTCTTCGCTACGTTTAATGTGTGTGATTATCGTAATTCTCGTGTACGAGGAATCCACGAAACAACCACTTCAGCCAAAACAAGCCGTAGCCGCAGCACCAGCAGCAACCGGAGTGCGGAGGCCTAAACACAGAAAAAAGATACAACCATCATCAACTCGACGACGATAAACAACTTATAGTCGCCAACTGACTGAAGCAGTATGGAATGCGACTTCACAGGGTGCCTGGAAAGTATCACATCACATCAGTACGTCGTCAAGTACGTACAAGTAGATCCGATCTCTGCAAGAAGCACAACATATGTCTCTGGTATTTCTCAAGTCCAAGACGTAAGAAGAGGACGATGGTGGTGTCGGGAGTTGCTGTGATGATGGTCCAACACAAGAACAATCGCACGACCGACCAGAGCGCAGAGCCGATTGAGTGGAAGAAGAAATCTTTCTTGCAAGAAGCGAACCAACTTATATGCCGGCAAATTAATGTGTTTTACAGTTTTCAGTTACGGTTGAGTACGGTGGCGATGGATACGGTTCTTTGATTACCTCACTCGCATATGAAGTCCACAATAATGTTCCACGTCGTCGTCGTATCGTTTGGTAAGTTTCGGGTACTGGCCCCGGCCTAGCAACGAAATGCTAAAGAAAGTAACTCGAGCATGTCAAGACGGCGATGGAGAGATTACCACAGTCTCAGCCTGCGATTGGCTACGGTCGCAGATTCAAGTGCCCGAATGGAATGCAACTGGGTACTGTGCTGATCTCACAGTCCAGGTATTTCTCGACTTCGAGCGTCGGTCGTGGTATTCGTCGTTTTTAGAGTCCTCACATCTCAAGCACTTAGTGGTCGATCAGTCCATCTGCTTGCTTCTACAGGCTGACGGATGGAAGTATCTTATGCTTGGACGCAGCAGCCAGGGCATATGTTACAGCTGCGTGGCTGCTGATCTGGTTACTTCCAAATGCCGTCCCGTACCAAAACAGAGCCCCGAGATCTACTCGTACTGACAAAATTTTCGGATGGAATGCAAGTGAAGCAAAAAGAAAATTGAACTCGTACCCAGATGATGCGGCACAAAAAAATACAACAAGAACAAAGCAGAGCAATCGGAAAGTTTGCAGCTGCTTTCTACGGTTGCGGCATTTCAATTGGCTAACTGTAAGACGATTTAATTAAGAGGTGTGCAGTACTCACCGTTTGCATTGTCCTGGACCATAGTGGCTGCTCGCGACAGCACTTCCAGCGGGGATTCCATGACGGACATCTGAACAGGCCCTTGATGCACGACTCCTCTTGATGACAACGAATAGAATGGGATGAGTCCGTTTTTAGCCTAAAGAAGGCCTTTTTATACTTTTCACTTGAAAAACAACACAAATCTCTTCTATGGGGGTTTTCTGTCTGCGAAGTTTTATGTAACTTGAGGCCGAACAGGACGCGCACTTCCTCCAGAAGGGAATGAACTCGTGACAGTGGCGAATCCTTGACACGTTTCGATGCTCGTCGTTGTCGCCACTCTGTGTTTACGTTTTCTCGCCCTCTGTGCGCACACACGTCCTCTTCAGTCTACGACACTACCCAAGACGACGACGACGACACTAGTAGCAGCCACGGGGACGATGTTTTTGTACGAGGGATGTTCCTTGAAGTCAAGACCGACAGCACACACCGTGCACAGCTTGTATAGTGGCGAGGGAATGTGGCGATATGTCGCACCAGATAGGGGAGGATATTTATGGATGACGACGATCAGAGAAGGGTGAATGGAGCGATTGTGCGCGTACTGTGCCGATGATAGGGAGCGGTAGTGACAAAAAATCAATAAAACATGAATTGAGCCGCCAGAGACGCTCCATACACACTACTAGGCCGGTGGCAACACGCAAAAATACCTTTAGGGGATCAGCAACGGCTCGCTGTACGTTGTAGCTCCAAGGCGATAACGCGTTTCGTTACGAGAGTGCGGGGCTCGCAAGCAGCTGACTGAGCTGTTGATGTACAAAGTGGCAATGTGCGCTGCTCGGCTTGTTTCACACAGCAGCCTATCGGTAGCCGCATTCCAAACACTGAAACCGAGTTTCTCGCTAGAGTGGGTTTGATTCGTGGAGGCGACAAGGGCGACGAAGGTTGGCTGGCGATGTTTGCTATTGTTTTGCAGCTCCCACGGTGAAATCGTCTTTGGGAATGCGGGCGCACTGTACTCTGTACAGCGTCGAAACAAAACTCCTGCGGAATGATACACTCTTGGAAACCGAAATTGCACTTTGAACACTCGCGAGGTCTTGACCCGGCCAGGGGAGCCGAACAATCAACCGTATGCGAACCACGTTCAAGACCAGACACACAACTTTTCTGTTGTAGATTTTACACACCAACTGCAGTTTTCAACACGATACACAATGGAATTTCTCATCAACGACGCACCGTACACGGCGAACTAGAGTTAATTTATAATTTTTCACACCACACTTACGAACCGCCCCCCGACAAACAACAATCAGAGCTCGCTGGCACTACGACGCTCGAAATTGAAATTCCTTTTTACACAATGAGCAGCGCGGCACTTTGTTTATTTGACATTAAAATATTCGCAAAGAACGACAAATGACCTAGGCAAAGCGCGCATAGCACAACAAGAGCAAAAGCAGCAGAACTACTCACTATCAGTTCAGCACACACAACACTGAAAGAAACTCTGCGATCCGCGTGATTGGAATGCATGGAATGCGATAGGAATGCGTTCGCTCGAGGTTTTAGGTATTGTGCGAGGGCGAGAGATAAGGAGTGGGCCGCGGATTCTGCGTCTCAACGTCCCTGGTCCATGAACGGACGTAAATTGATGGTGGCAAGCGCCGTTATGATGGTGTGGTATTTGTGGGAACTAGAAGATGAATAATTTGTCAAATGGTTAGTGAAGAATTGCAAGAGATGGCAGTAGAAGCGCGTGACGTCATTTGATCGAAAATTTTGATTTAAATAAAAAATAAAGCTTATAGATCCGATAGATTAGAAAGAAAAATGTTTGAAAACAAAAATTTGTCCATAAGATGATGGTTTGGGTGATTCTATCGATAATAACCGACCAGATATTCGAGAGACATAAGAAGTTCCCCCTAAATGAATTTGGCCATTTTTGAGGATTTGTTGATAAAATGCAGCGCTAAGGAGGATGTCGCGAATCTTTCCGGAATGTTAAAATGAAGGTTGTTGTTGTAGCGGCGCAAGTAAGGGGGGGGGGGGAACTAGTGTCATTCGTAAATGGTTGGCATCCTCTCCTCAAGTTCGAGGTCTAAGAAGGTGCCACCTCAATGGGTTTTTCCCAAAGCGCAATGGGTGTTAGATGCGTTGGTGCGGCATTACAATTGAAAAGGTGGTCCACGTTGTGCGGGCTGGCTCCACATGCTGGACAAGTGTCTGCAATGGTGCTGTCGATATGGGACCAATATGAATTTAGTCTGGAGCACCATCCAGATCGAAGCTGAGCTAAGGTGGTACGTGTGGCTCTAGGTAGCTGTAGTTCGTCATTGGAGATATCTGGTGGTCGAGCTCGAAGGACACGGTTTAATGACAGATCATTCGTGGCTATTGTTACCTCGCTAGTATGCAACTGCTTTAGAGGCGCCTTGTAGTTGTTGGTGTTATCGAGGGAGGGGAACTCTTTTGAATCTCTGGTCTAACATGACGTGGAGGTGGGGTTTTGTCCATAAGACCGAGATGCGGGTGTTGACTACGATAGCAACCAACAAGATATTGCTTTGCAAGTAGCTCATTATGAGTTTTTAGATTAAGCAGCTTAGTTTCTTGGTTGAGGTGATCTTGTGATGTCATGCGTACACACCCAGTGATTGTACGCATAGCTGCATTCTGGCACGTTTGAATCCGTTTCCATCGAGTGTTGCAGAGATTGTTTGTCCATATGGGTGCGGCGTAGTTTGCCACTGAACCACCGATGGCTTTGTAAGTGGTGAGTAATGTCTCTTTATCAGTTCCCCATTTGCTGCCAGTGAGAGATTTTAGGATCTTGTTCCTACTCTTCAATTTGTCACATATATTGTCGGCGTGGCTATTAAAAATGCTGTGATTGTCAATTGTGACGCCGAGGATTTTGGGGTGACGGACAGTGGGGACTTCGGTGTTGTTTACACTAATGTCTAGCCGTAGGTTGCATTCCTGGTTGTACGTGGTAAAGAGGGTGGCCGAGGATTTGGGTGCTGATAACTTCAGGTTCTTGCTAATGAAGAAGGTGTTGAGCTCTTCTAAGTAGCCGTTTATACGGTCGCACATGTCTGAAATATCGTTGCCGGATGTCAGGATGGTACAAACATCAGCGTAGGATATTATGTCGATTCCTTCAGGTGGGGTGGGAAGCCCTGTGTAATATATGTTGTATGAAATGGCAAGATCGCCATGTAATATATGTTGTGTCGAGTCAGCATAGAAAATAAAAGGAAAGAAACTACTATGTAGCAATTGGTTTTGAACGGGATTTATCTGAGCATCCGTCCCTGCTCATAACTAGGCAAACTAAGTGCCGGAATAAATTTGCAAAGTATAAATTTCGCAAATAGTTTGCAGAATCGAGTCCGCAAACTAACCGAGTTTATGCCTAATTACGGCAGGCAACTGGTAATGCCAAACTTACCATTTTCTGCCAATAAACGGCAAGCAGTGGTTCTGCAGATAGTGAATTACTTTAAAAGAAACAAGGCAAGTAGTTGCCGGTTGTAGTTTCGTTCTAAAACTAATTATTTATTCTAGCTTTCTTAACCTATTTATACAAAAATTTACAATGAATTATTACATACTAAACGTGTGAATTCAGGAAGAAATGCTGATGGTGCATTTCTCATAATTCCCCGTGTGACTTGACATCTGATTCAAGTTCAAACGTATCCCAACATAGAATCGCGAATTTGAAATGCAGACAGACTGCTATCATCTTAAGCGCAGTATAGACCTCGGGCGGAATGAAAATGAAATTTTTGTCCGCTGCGATTTTTTCAATGAAAATGCATGCTTACTGTCGTGGGACATGTCGGAAATGATGGGGAATTCCATAAGCTACAATCCGAATATGGTTCCAACATTTTTCTCGGCCATTTTATGTATTATTTTTCGATTCCCCGGTCATTTCACCGTGAAAAATGTCTAATGACGGGGGAATCGAAAAATAATACATAAAATGGCCGAGAAAAATTTTGGAACCATATTCGGATTGTAGCTTATGGAATTCCCCATCATTACCGACATGTTCCACGACAGTAAGCATGCATTTTCATTGAGGAAATCGCAGCGGACAAAACTTTCATTTTCATTCCGCCCGAGGTCTATTCAGGCCTTTACAGATGAATGAAATGACTTTGTACTGTACTATTTTCATGGCTCATGTGCTAACTATGTTTATTATTAAATTTGATTCTTGTTTTCTATGCGAGCATGTTTGTTGTGGAATTATGATGCTTTGGTTGTTGGTGGTATTGTATACATTGTATGTATACATTGTATACATACATTACAGGTGATATTGTATACATTGTATGTATACATTACACCTGACATGTAGAGGTTGAACAAAGTGGGGGAAAGAACTCCGCCTTGTGGTACTCCCTGTTTGATCCTTCTTAGTTTAGATTTCCCATTTCTAAACTCAGTGCTGGATTGACGTCCGGCAAGGTAGTTTGCGATCCATTTAACTACATATGACGGTGTGGATGAGATTTGGAGGTCTGTCAGTAGGAGCGAGTGATTCACCATATCAAACGCTTTCGACATATCCAAACCCACTAGGGGTGCGCTTAAACGGCTTTGGTTGATTCATTCCACTCAAGACCTTAGACATGATTCGGTCTAATGCAGTGGTGGTGCTGTGCATTTTCCTAAAGCCGGGTTGATGATTGGCGAGTTGTATGTGCGTCGCAAGAGTTTTGTGTATCGACGCTTCAAGTATTGTTGCCACATGAGATAAAAGCGTGATCGGGCGGTAGGATTCTCCTAAGGAGTGTTGTTTGCCAGGTTTGGGTATAGGAATAATGCGGCCTCTCTTCCAAATCTCTGGTATGATGAATGTTCTAAGTGAAAGGTTCATCGTGGCAGTGATATACTCTAGGGCCGGTGTGTCGAGGTGTTTGAGCATTATCATTATTGTGCTATACCGTCCGGTCCAAGCGCCTTTGAGTTTTTGGCGTTTTTTATGGCATTGGCTACTTCAGTGGTGGTGGTTTGAAGATATTCATCTACCTTGGTGTTACGGATGGCTCGTGTAATTTTGCGCTTGAGTCTATCCTTGGGTGGGTGTTCGACGAACTGTTTGTTAAACAGATTGGCGCATTTTTTGTCGTCGCTCACGGTAGAATTGCCAAACTTGATAGCGACCCTTCCTTGAGTTTTGGTGGGATTAGATAAGTTTCTTACGGTGCTCCATAGTTTGCTCACACCTGTGGTGGTATTCAGTTTTCGAAGGTGTGAGTGCCATATATTTCTCCTGTGGTCATTGACCTGTTTGACTATGATGTCATTAAGGTCGTTTATCCGTGGGTCACTTGGGTCTGCACTTCTGAGTTGATCCCTAGTTTTTGCCAATTTAGCCGCAGATGTTGGGAAGTTGGGTTTTAGGCTGGGAATGCGGCCTGCTGGAATGTATGTCTTAGCTGCAGTGAGAATAATTCGTCTAATTTGTTTTTCAGCCATACGTACATCACTTGGGGCGGTGAGACTAGCAAAAGCCTCGTTGGTGAACATTTTAAAGCTGTCCCAGTCAGCTTTGTTGAAGTTGGTGTACGTCTTCTTATCGGGATGGATGAATTTCGACGGCATATCCAGAGTCAGTATAATTGGCAGGTGGTCAGATGATGTTGTGAGGATTGGCTCCCATGAAATGTCATTAATAAATCCGGGGCTGGCGATGGAAATGTCAGGTGAACTTGTGCAGGATCCAGTGATACGGGTCGGTCATTTAAAGGGCAGAAATCCGAATCATCCAGTTGGTCGGCGATGATGTTACCTCTGGTGTCGTTTTGAAGGTTGGAATGCCATAAATCGTGGTGGGCGTTGAAATCACCAAGTAGGAGGCGATATTGTCCGTTTAATAGAGGGCTGATATTGACTTTCTAACCGGTGGGACAGGTGGAATATATATGTTGTAGATTTCAAAAGTCAATATTTCCTGATTGGACGATTATCGCTTGCTGCTTCAAGGTGTTATCGGCGGAAGTGACATCAACGACGCTGTATGGCAAATTATTGTGGATGAGGAAAGCCAAACCTCCTCCTGCGTTCCCGTCACTGTCTTGTCTGATGACGTTGTAGTTCCCATATGACCTGAGTGAGTGACTAGAGTTGAGTTTGGTTTCCTGTACTGCCGCTATTTGGATGTGGTGTCTGTCCATGCTGTTAGTTCAGCGATTTTGTGCTGGAGTCCATTACAGTTTAGTTGGACTATCCTCGTGCTGGTGTAATTTGCATCAACGATACGTGGAGCTGGGGTCAAATTGGGTGGAGCGGGCCTCACAGCATTTGCAGGGGTGGAAGGTGATGATGGTTGGGAACCTTGGTTAGGCAGCTGGTGACTGGATGAGTTAAAATGAAGGTCAGCGAGGTCGATGTAGGATGAAACTCTCCACAATGAAGCGTAGATCTTCTGAGCGGGTAAAGTTGAAATTATTGACGAGAACACGTAAAGCCTCCAAGCGACACAAAAACGATGTTATCTTGGATTGTAGCTCTACTTTGATGCAATTCCTTCGATACTACGGTCTACGGGCGCTAATTTTAACAAATCATTCGGTGACGATATTGATTTGTGAACCAGAATCGAGAATTGCTCTGCATTCAACACACGATGATTATTTATCACTTTAGACTTAGAGCATCTCGTTGCTGGTAGATGAATTGTTTGTCGAGGGTTTGGATGTCGATGCTGGCGCATTTAAGCTTTCTCCAAAGTGACGTAAAGTGTTTGTAGCGTCCGCTGCACTTGGAACAGTTTCGCGATTTGCAGTCCTCGGTAAGTTCCAATTTTTAGACAATTTGTGCACTAATTATTTCTGCATGCAAGTCAACTCGTTTCATCACGCTGAGCTGAAGGAACACTGCTTGCATATGAATAATGGGTGAATTGCCGTTTTGCATAATTGTCATTTGGCCTGAATATTTCGCTTCGATTCCATGCTGTTCACTACTGTGAAGGTCTTCGACGGTTGCTTTTCATTGGAAGGAATTTATTAAAGTAGGCCATCGTCGGTAACTGCTGGGTCATCTAGCGATAGCTCATAAAGCATATATGCATCTCCGAGTCTAGCATTTTGATTAACAAACGAGACCGAGTTCTAATCGTGCGAATAGCACGATGAGTGTATACCCTATACCCATGTACAGGCCTAAAAGGCACGCAAAACCCAAAATATTCAATTTCATATTTTTTGTGGGGGATGGAGGGGTAGATGGGTCGGACCTGACACACCTTTATTACTTTGTCAAGGCATCCAACGGCTACCATTTGATACTAATTTGAAGTTTTTCGTGATATTCTATCAAAATATATGGCTGAATAGAACTTTGTAGGGGAAGTAGGGATAGGGGTAGTCGGACCTACTCCACTTTCCGTCAACTCAAAGTATATGTCAGAATGAGACATTGATCAAAATTTCAAGTACATAGCGATATTCTACCGAAAGTTATGGCCGAATTAAAATACCAAGGAGGGGTAGTTTGTATGGGAGGTAGGGGAACCATTTTCAATACCGTCCAAGATTTTAGCAAAACAAACATTTGACCAAAATTTCAAAGCGCTAGCTTCATTATTTCGGGAGTTATCGTGCTAACAGACAGACACACGGACAGACAGACAGACATGGCTAATTCGATTCAGGGACCGACCCTGATCATTTATATATATACTTTGCCATAACTCCAGTGTGGCTCCTTTGAGGTGTTACATAATATCGGCGTAACAAAAACAATATACCCTATACCATCTTATTGATATAGGGTATAATGAAGGAGCAATAGGTTCCATGTTGAGGTGCTCACTCCCAAATTATTAATGGCCAGCAGACTTTCCTTTGTTATGTCCAGCATGTTTTTTAAGGTTTTCGGGTTTGTACACCCTGCTGGGATGGCTGGCTTAGTGACAAAAAATGATGAATTGACAAATGTGCGTGAAAAAGAATGAAATCTAAAACTCACTGAAATTTATTAAAATACATTTGCGCCGAGGAAATGCTATATGCTATGCTGTAGGAACGAATGTTTTTGCTAGTGCAACATACTCTCGATCCCATAAAATTGACCTATGCTCATCTGTACAATTATGATCTCGCACTGGTAACACGCTAGTTGTAGATGATCCGGGGATGACATTAGGTTGCAACCTGTAGGAAAACGTAGAGCAGCATTCATTTAATTGACCATCATGGTTTCTTTGTGCTTGTCCCAGGAGCTGCCGGCCAGTGCATTAAGAACGATTACGTCCTCGACATGGCACGGTTCGACTTCATTATGGAGTCTACGTAGACCCCAAGGTTCTTAGGATTGATAACAAAGTAGGAAAAACGTCTCCATCACGCTTACCAGTACGGATCGTAAGTTTCTGCGTCCAGGTGTCAAATGGTCAGTGGAGTGTAATTGCTGTCGGAGTGGGTCCATCTAAAGTGTTCAGGCATGAGCAGGATGGGTCAGCATAATATAGGTCATATGTTGCAGCGGGTTGTAGGAATGCAGGGCGGCCTCGGGTCACACCTGATAATATGATCAGGAATACCAGAATAACTCCTGCCCCTCCACCAGTAGTTTTCACTCCGTTGTCTATTTTCAGTTTTACTTCATTAGCATTCACCAAAACATTGACGAGATTATTCACTTCATGAGTTCCTACAGAATTCGGATTTCTCATTGATGAAGCTTCATTCGAACTCGTCTCTCAGCGTCCATGGTGATTATGTTCAACTGCGGAAAGATAGACCAGCCACCAGGAATTATTCTCACCCTCGTGATGGACGTGCCTTCCTAATTCATTCAAGATGTAGATGCGTCGAAGGTACGGCGGAAATGCAAGCCTCAAATCACAGTTTTATCAGGGAGTACCAATATGGAAATTTTTAATGTTTATGATCCACCACTCTCTAGTTGCTCTTCTGGCTATCATTTCGATATAGGTCCTCTCGTCTCTGGAGAGCACAGGATCATTCTTGGTGACTTTAACGGGCACTATGTGCTTCGGCATTGTGACCTACATAACGATGCCGGGGGTATTATAACCATCGCCGAATCTCTAGTCGTCTCAGAATGCTGTTCTCCCAATTAAGACTCGCCGACTCGAGTTACTGGCACCTGTAGTTGCTCTCCTGACATAACCATTTTGAGTGCCAGCTCCATCAGCTTAACTCGATGGGAGACTCGTAAAACTCTCCAATCATTATAAGAATTTGCAAACCAGCTGACCTGACTAAGCCTTAGAGGCGATCGTTTCATTCATCGAACCTCATCGAGCTACCCACACCAACTAATGTGCATAAGGCCGAACGAAATATTAGGAAACGTCATTCCTGCAGGACGTATCCCGAAAGTTCAACCTAAATTCCCTACTAGTGCCGCCAGATTAGCCGATGAACGAGATAACATCAGGCCCGCTCACCCTGGTGAATCCAGAATTCAGGAGCTTAACTCCCAAACCAATCGACAAGTTAAAGACTGCCGGAATTAATGGAATGGACTGTAATCATAATAACAGTGTTAGCAAGCTATTATCTACAGTTCGCGCCCTATCCAATCCTGTGAAAGGAAATGGCAAACTTGCCTTAACTTTTGGCCGTAAACAAATCAGCAGACCTTCCTCACTGCGCGAGCCTGTTCAATAAACAATTTATTGAACATCCCAAGTCTAACGGGCTCAAACGTAAAATTAGAATACGGATTCGTAGCCGAACTGTTGACACTGTGCGATTGTTCAATGTGAAAGCCCTTGAGAATGCTAAAAAATCCAAGGCCCTTGGACTGGATTGCATTTCGATGGCCATGCTGAAGCATCTCCACCTTTTGGCCATTAAGTACCTATCTCACGGCGGCCTTTAACTTATTAATCTCTACGCTTGCCATCCCTAAAATCCGGAAAACAGGGCGGACAATACAGGATCGTCCCCTGTCTCAAGCCAGGGAAGAGCGCGCTAGTATCGGCGAATCCTACCGACCTATAACGATACTGTTTCCTGTCGCAAAGATGCTGGAGGCCCTTATTCACCACACAAAAAAATACATTGGATTGCCAACTATCTAGCTGTGCATCATTCCTTCACTGAGTTTCCAGGCAAACGTTCCAAACTGAGGAAAATCAAATTAGGAGTTTCACAGGGAGGGATACTCTCCCCCCACTCTGTTTAACATGTCTACATGTCCGGCCTTCCTACACCACCGTAAGGAGGAGGTGGAAGAGGCGATTTCCTATGCGGACGTACTCGCTACGGGGGAGGATAAGGACCACATGCGCCTCCTCATTAATCGCTATTTAGCGCGATTACAGGAATTTTTCCAAAGCCGAAACCTCAGCATCTCAGCGTCAAAATCTTCTGCGACTTTTCTTACCACCTGGTCAGGAGATTGTGTGTGGGCGGTTGATTGTATGTGTTGGCTTGGCAGCAAACCTGTTCCTACTGTAGCTAATTCTACAGAATATGATCACTTCAGCCCATCACGCCGCAACTGTATGCGAAAAGATGCTTATTAAGAACAAAATTCTTAACAAAACAAAACATCTACCTAACTCGAGCTGGCGCGCCTCATGATGTTTTAATGCCCAACTGCCCCACTTACACTTACACATCTTACTACCCCAGCTACAAAACACGATCACGAAAGGGAAACAGACACTATATGCAACTAAAAGAGCAATAGGGAGGATGTGGGGGTTAAAACCACTAATGATTCACTGGATTTACAAAGCCGTGGTCAAACCCCGTCTGACCGAAGTTGGCATCAGTACAAAGACTGGCCTGCGCAAGCATAACCGGCGCCATGCGCAGTGCACCAACTTTAACTTGACCTGCCACCACTAGATCTTACAATCACAGAAGAGGCAAGACTGACAGTGTACAAACTACAATCATCGAACATGTGGACACCTCTAAGGGTAGGACACTGTAGGATTACAGAAATCATTGCAAGCCCAGTCCTATATTTGGGCCATGTATACCTTCGACTCCAACAGTCAAACCTCTACAGTTAGGGAAGACTGGAGTAAATGGAACGACGACCATCCATCAAAACATATATGCAGTGTGGTACACAGATGGGTCGAAGACAGACGAAGGAACAGGGGCCGGAGTTTATACTAAAACCAACAACTATAGTATCTCCAAACCTCTAGGTCACTATACACCTGTCATCCAGGCAGAACTTGTAGTCATAAACCTTGCAGTAGGAGAGAGTACTCGAAAGGGATATACAAACAATACCATCCATATTCTCTCCGACAGTCAAGCTGCCATAAAGGCTATTGCAAGTCCCAAAACAACCTCCAAATTGGTTTGGGAATGACAACAGGACCTCAAAAACCTAGCTACTCGAAACAACGTAACTTTGAAATGGGTTAAAGGACATATGGGGATCGAAGGCAATGAGAAAGCGAATGCCCTTGCAAGAGAGGGTTCCGAACTACCTTTCACCGGTCCCCAGCCGGCAATCGGAATTAGTAAATCCACTACTAAAACCGTTGTCAAACAGTGGACCGAAGAAAAATTCCAAAATCGTTGGAAACTAGTTGAAGGGCTTAGACATAGCAAGAGTATGCTGGGAACCAACTGACAAACCAGCTGCACCGAAGTCCTAAGCCTCAGCAAAAAGAATCTCAGGGCAGTGACAGGTCTCATAACCGGTTACTGTACCCTACGAAAACATCTGCATACAATCGGGATCTACACACAAGACCCACTATGCCGCCTCTGTATATAATTTTCGAATGCCCCGCTGTTATGAGCTGGAGATAAACCTTTGTTGGGGCTCATACCAATGAAATGGGCGAACCCAAAGTAAACCTGGTTAACTTTCTTCTAAGCCGTTTACGAAGGACAGAGAAACTCTTTCGCTTTAATGGGAAATAAAATAAGCCAATAGGCTGCAGGATTGGGCGTAACCAGCCCAATTCATCATAGGGCCTAATGGCCTAATCCATCCACCCCTATTTCACTGTGAGAAAGCCCTATCGCAGCAGCCATGTTTTTGCCCTTGGCATCTCGGAACAATAGGGAACCATCCCTCAAATCCACATAGATGCACAGCGGTGTCACACCTTTCTGCAACGAAGCTAGCTCAGCATCCGATATAAGAGTGGGGTGGACGAGTGCTTCGAGCGTATTTGCAACGGGTGATAATATTGTGACTGGACGGTAGGATTCGGCGAGTTTTACCGTCGTAATGGTGGCAACCGCTCAGTTACGAATCATTCTTTTAATTGGGGTTTCATCGGCACAGGGTAGAAATCGATTTGCCTTTCATACAAACCATAAATTTACATAAATCGTGCTTCTCCTTCGCATAATTTCTAACCGTAGAAGGGCTATCCTTCTAACCATAGCAGATCCAAATAAAATTAAATCATATCTTAATCATTAAATTTAATATACAAGTAAATCCTAAAAAGTCTTAGGTTTGTCTAGTAAGCTTAAACATTATTTTTCACTCCTCCGACTTCACATGACCATTGCCATTCACGGCAGACTTTTGTTCCATTTTCTTCTCGATATCGCTCATTGGAATATCGGCGCACATCTGAAAACTCACGAAATTATAATTGAATTTCCAACTAAATCCTTTATGCTTTACTTACAGCATCCGCTACACTCAGAACATCCCACATTTGCTTAAAAGCATCCGCCCTGGACGGCATCTTGTCGTAGTTCCAATAATTGAACTTCTCAAACGAATCACTTAACTTGAACACGCGACTTGCATTCTCATCCAACGGTGTATCGGTCTCCTGGAAAATCAGCCCCCGGTACGATTCAGGCAATGGGAATTCGCATCCTTGCAGCGGATATCCGCGAAATGTATTTTTCAGCATACCATCCTCTTTGGCGGTGTACTGGTTGAAATAGGATTCCACTTCGGCCGGACCATCACCTTTTATCGAGACGGGCATGTAGTGGAGGACGGTCTCGCGTTCTTTTGATTTGTCGAGTTGCGTTTGATTGATTTCGAGGTTGATGGACATTTTTGTGTTGCGAGCGTGAAGGTTGCCGGTTAACGTAAATATTTTGCTCGGTGTGCAATGTTTCGCGGGAAAAGACGACAATTGATTGAACACAGTTCACGATTGTCGAAACATCAGAGCGAATTCAACCGGCATACAAAATGTTTGCATCCTAAACACCCTGTTGGAAGTGTCAAGTGATTTGGCGGGAGTGGTTGGTGTTGTTCTAATTTCGCGGAAATATTTATAAAATTTGCAGAGAAAATGCCTATTTTGGTTAAAATGTAAGTTGTGAACTCTTGTACAAGCCTACTGGTAGTTAAGATCTAATTGGTCGTGCGGGATTGAGTGTCTTTTTGTCTACGACTTCCAAGTTGCTTTGAACTTTGTTCAAAAGGTTAAGTGGAAAAAATACAATGGCAGCGAGAAAGAGTTATCCTAATCCTAGGAAGGACCCTACTTGATTTATTGCCTTTTCCGTGACGATTTTGGGTAAATTTAGTTAATTTCCAGTCGAATTACTTGCCTTGCCTGCATTTGTTTACCATCTTCTTTAACATCTCTTGGCCAATTGTGAATTCTTCGTGGTGAAATTCGGCATGTTGAGTTAAAGTTAGGCGAACTTCACTTGTCAGATGTTCAGTTGTTGTCCCGTCCTCTAGCTGTTTGTTCTGCTTTCTCTGCTGTTTTCTGCACGGAAAATTTAGTAAAATTTCGTTACCAACTTTTCAGTAAACTCATAAAACTCCATTGATCAGAATGGGCCCGCCCAAGAAGTCAAAACGTGACTCAAAAGGCGGTTTTGGCGACAAATTCGGTTCGTACCCAGACGCATTGCGGCATTTAATGAAATTCTCCGTTATCCCAACTTCTTGTCCCAACATTTTCAGCTAAAAAACGTCGAGCCGAAGATGAAGCCTATACGCAACTGGTCGACGACTCCACCGAACCGGATAACAATGAAGCCGACGGAGTGCCAGGAGCGGCAGCTAAAAATGCCGAGAAAAATGATGATGCGTTGCAGGACGACGAATTCGGAGCGAAGGACTATCGGTCGCAAATGCAACTGAAGCCCGATCATCAGAATCGTCCACTCTGGGTTGCGCCCAACGGACACGTTTTCCTCGAGTCCTTTTCACCGGTCTATAAGCATGCACACGACTTTCTGATTGCCATTTCGGAGCCCGTATGTCGCCCGGAGCACATTCACGAGTACAAGTTGACGGCGTACAGTTTGTATGCGGCCGTTTCGGTGGGCCTGCAAACGCACGACATTATTGAGTACTTGAAACGGCTGAGCAAGACGTCCATTCCGCAGGGCATTATTGAGTTCATTCAGTTGTGTACGTTGTCCTACGGGAAAGTGAAACTTGTCCTGAAGCACAACAGGTGAGTGTGGTCACTTTGCGTCTCCGAAGGACATCACCACGACTGATTTTGCATTTGCATTTTTAGATATTTCATTGAAAGTCCTCATCCGGAAGTCTTGCAAAAACTGCTCAAGGATCCGGTGATCCAGCAGTGTCGCTTGAAGCGTGACGAGAACGACACTGGCGACAACTTTATCACGAATGTGAACGACAAAAAAGCTGCCCCCACATTCGGAGCTAAAGTTGCTCCTGTGCCAGGCGCAGCACCCGGTACGGATGCGACAGACAAGCCCGCGGAAGGAGCCACTGTCGTTCCGGATGATATAACAAATCTATTCGAAAAGATCGACAACGAAGAGGATGAGGACGAGGCCAATTTGAAGACGGTCTCGTTTGAGGTCAATCAAGAGAAGATTGAAGTCTTGCAGAAGCGTTGTATTGAAATTGAACATCCACTGTTGGCCGAATACGATTTTCGCAATGATATTGTCAATGCGGACATAAATATCGATTTGAAGCCGGCCGCGGTGCTTCGTCCGTATCAGGAGAAAAGTCTTCGCAAAATGTTTGGAAATGGCCGAGCCCGTTCGGGGGTCATTGTACTGCCCTGTGGTGCCGGTATGTTGCTCTAAATTTTGTCGTTAAATTTCAGTCAGACATTATCCTAAATTTCAGGCAAATCCCTTGTCGGTGTGACGGCCTGTTGTACGGTACGCAAACGTGCTCTGGTCCTATGCAACAGTGGCGTCTCCGTAGAACAGTGGAAGCAGCAGTTTAAAATGTGGTCCACGGCCGACGATAGCATGATTTGTCGTTTCACATCCGAAGCCAAAGACAAACCGATGGGCTGTGGCATCCTCATTACCACCTACTCCATGATAACACACACGCAAAAACGTTCCTGGGAAGCCGAGCAAACTATGCGCTGGCTCCAGGAACAAGAATGGGGCATCATGGTCCTTGACGAAGTACACACAATTCCCGCAAAAATGTTCCGTCGTGTCTTGACCATCGTTCAAAGCCATTGCAAACTGGGCTTGACCGCCACTCTGTTGCGTGAGGACGACAAAATTGCCGATTTGAATTTCTTGATTGGACCCAAACTGTACGAAGCCAATTGGTTGGAATTGCAAAAGAAGGGCTTCATTGCCCGCGTCCAGTGCGCCGAAGTATGGTGTCCAATGTCACCGGAATTCTATCGCGAGTATCTGACGTGTAAGACGTCCAAGAAGATGCTTTTGTATGTGATGAATCCTTCGAAATTCCGCAACTGTCAGTTCCTGATCAAATACCATGAACGTCGTGGCGATAAGACAATCGTTTTCAGCGACAACGTGTTCGCTCTCAAACACTACGCCATCAAAATGAACAAACCGTTCATTTACGGTCCCACGTCGCAGACCGAACGTATTCAAATTCTGCAGAATTTCAAGTTCAATCAGAAGGTGAACACGATATTCGTGAGTAAGGTGGCCGATACCAGTTTCGATTTGCCCGAAGCCAATGTGCTGATTCAGATCTCGTCGCATGGCGGTTCACGTCGTCAGGAGGCGCAGCGTTTGGGTCGTATTCTTCGAGCGAAGAAGGGCGCGATTGCCGAGGAGTATAATGCGTTCTTCTACACGCTCGTGTCGCAGGACACCATGGAGATGAACTATTCGCGTAAGCGGCAACGATTCTTGGTCAATCAGGGCTACAGCTATAAGGTGATCACTCATCTGGCCGGAATGGATCAGGATTCGGATTTGTTCTATAAGAATCGTGAAGAGCAGGGGCAGCTTTTACAACAAGTTTTGTCCGCAACTGATATGGATTGTGAGGATGAACGTTTGCCGGGCGAACTTGGAGCACCGCGTGCCGGAAGTTCGAAGAAAGGCGGTTTGGGATCGATGTCCGGAGCGGATGATGCTGTTTACTATGAGTATCGCAAGAAGTCAAACGCAAATCCTCATCCGTTGTTTAAAAAATTCCGACAGTAGGGTTGTGACGAGATTGGTTAGTATGTGAGTTGGTATCAAGCTGTGCTTTTGTATGAATTATTTGAGATAATAAACACATATGGGATATTAGGAGACGTTGTTTTGTTCTACTTCAGCTGCAGCTATTGCACTAAGCCAAACATTTAATCAATCATCTAGTCTTGGCATCGAAGCATCCAACAATTTGATATTCAGTAACAAGGTCCACGACTGTTTCGTAAATGCGTACATCTAATGGTTCTTTCGGACAACGTAACGAAAAATTTTAAATTAATATCAAAATTGCGTTTTCACTACTGAGGTTTAAATAGAAACGAAAATATTACATTTGTAATGTTTTGAATAAATCTTGTTTTTTCGGCTACCTCTGGAATTGTTTCCGGCCAGTGATGCCAACTCCCTTGTTCAGATTCTTGGCAGACGCTGATCGATTCCTCAATAGATAAACTACGTCTGCTGTAGGTACTTTTGAGGTGGTATTAAGTGGGCAAAGCATAATAGTTCTCAATTAATACGTTTAAATAATTTATTTTGCAGCATGACGTAATGTTCCCTCACAACGTGTATTTTCAGCCCATCTAGAGAAACGGGTGTTCCCGAATGGGCCATTCTGGAACTGCAAGGTGATTTAGAGGTGCGAAGCAATCAACGCATGGACGGACAATTCGTTGGCGATCTTTGCTACAACAAATATGGGCAGCCGGTATACACGGAAAATTCATCTTGGTTCTTTAATGACAAGAATGATTTATTTCCAGATCTTCATCATTGGTCATCACATATTACAAGGACGCGAACAGGCCATGGAGAAGCCTTTTGCCGTTCTTCAAAAGTCGCGTACAAATGAAGGAGAAAGCCTGGATATAACAATGTCACAACTTGATTCGAGCATGATGTGCACACCGGCCGGCGAGCAAACAATTTTGGACTCAACTGTGGCCATAGAGAATAAGTCGCGACAAAGGACACAGTATACAGTGAGAGCGATTGTTACACGGAAGTTGGTATTTAAGTCGAGACCGAAGCCAATTATAGCGAATGTTGCGAAAAGTGTGTAAGAAGAGATGTAAATAAATTGATTTAGATATTTTTTTGAAATTTAAATGTTTTTATTCAAAAATCTTTAAATGCCTGTGGCAGCTAAAGATTTAAGAATTCGGAGTATGTCCCGTATACTTTTTTGATTGAAGAAGTGAGGGAATATGAATGGGTAAGGTTACGAAACAAAACAGTTGCGTATGTTACACAAACATGTTTACCGTTCTGATCCCCTAGCTGTAATTTTCCGGATCAGATATTATCTCCCGTTCTTTTCCTTAGTCTGTCTTTGTGGAACATATAAACGAAAGCCCCATTACCTAAAATCTCACCCAACTAACAATGCGTATGCCTTAAAGAAGCACTTCACCCTGTAGCAATCCCATAGTACCACTAAACTCAGTTTAACGTGTGACATCAGTTAAAGGAGTATTGTGATCCGATAAATAACCCCTAATGCATTTTCCGCAAAACTTCTAACATCTTTATAGAATCAAGCAACTACTAACCATTTGAAGTGTTTACGAGCAACGTTTACTCTTTCTCAGTGGCCGTGGTGGTTAGCGCGTAGCACGGGCAATACGAAAATCATGGGTTCGATACTAGCTGCGATCTGCTTTTTTTTCATTCAATTTCAGTCATCCTATAAGCCTCCTATAGTTGGCAACACCACTTGCTCTTTTCATGTTGATTATGGGAGGAAACGCTAGAAAATGATAAGATACATGACGAATTTATATGCCCTTTTCGAAGGATAATTCAGTGCTACAAGATAAGGATTGAAACGGCGCAAAATGCCATTATTGGACATTGTAAAGTCCTTGGAAGAGAATACTAGTACTATGACATAGCCGTGAAAAAGAGATACCCATAAACCAAACATCTAATTAATAAATTAGCTCCAAAATAAATTTATTGGACTCTTGGGGCCATATACATATTTCTTTTCCCGTTGAAGAGAATATTACAGGAAGTGTTCAGGTGTTAAAATTATTAGTTGCGTGTTCTTTGGGCCGTAGAAATGAAACTGAAGTTTATCAAGCTCCCCAAAATGGCACAGAATGAACAAAAAGCGAGCGAGCCAACGTAATCGTACGTATTATCCATGCTGTTTTCTGTTGTAAAAGTTAGCTCGTACGGTCGCTTTCTTAAGTCTCGAAAGGCTCAATCGCTGTTTCGATTTGCATAGATACCTTTCACTTAATTTTCCCGAAAATGTGGCATATACCGATTTAAGATCCTTTCGTAAAAATTCTCATCGAGAGCGAATTCAATTCACAATAGAATTTCAACGAATTCCCATTCAATAAACTGCACTATCGACACACCCAAATCCAACTGCTTGTGTCATTCGTCGATTCTCCATTTCAGAAGCAATCAAATTCGTTGTCCGTTGCCGTTGTCGTGTGGTCGCGCAGTGTGTGTAATTAAATTTTTCGATTTGTTTCCGTTTCTTTCGTTTTCTCATCGCTCGTTTCTAGTTTTTGTGCTCACAAGAAATCAAGTGGTCCCAGACAAAACAGCATTTGTAAAGTGAATCTTTGTTCTGTGTGAATTTCTGCTTAATCGTCGCCGGGAAGCGCCACAACCAGCCCCCAGCACAGGCACACGCCAGAAGAAAAAAGGAGGTGAGTGTGCGAAATTGTGTGTGAAAAATATGTTCCGAAACGCCGGTTGAGTCATTCATGCAAGAACCGATCACGACTATTCAATTTACACGATTCGCCCGGCCGTGTGCAAACACCCGGGGAAGATGATACACTCCCAAAAATGCAATTAGCTTTGGCCGCCGCTAAAATTTAAGTGAATGTGCTGCTGTCCGCATGGTGGGACCTCTGGCTGGTCCTTCTTGGGTGCATACAACTCGTTTTGTGAATTCTCTGCAAAAGAAAAACGGGTAAAACGAGTTTCTGTCTGTGTCCCGTAGCCCAAGTGTGCGATAAGAACACCCAAGTGCTCCCAAGTATATACGATTGTACGCGTTCTTATGCTGCTGTTTCCTGGCCCCACCCGAACCCCTCCCATCCAACACTCGACCCAAAAGGAACTATTCCAGGCAGCGCCATACCCATACCACCATTCGCCACCCAACAAACTTAACTCGCCATCCGGTTGCAAGATGTTCTCGCCCTCTTGTGTGAAGGAAAATCAAAAGATGTTTCCGCCGATAGTGGACGACAAGCTCCCGGCGGAATCGGAAAGAAGCAGCAGCTCGCTCCTCGCTGCTCATTTGCATGCGGCATTCGTACTCGTCCGAAACGGGATCGATAAAATGGAAAAGTGTCAAGTCGTCATCGTCGTATCTCGCCAAGTGCACTCGTCTCGAATTAATGGGACTCCTCGCGCGTAGGTGAGTCTGAATGGCAAAAGGGTGCTCTTGTGATGTGCCGGGTGATGTAAACAAATCGATTAATTAGCTAACTGACACCATTCATGCAACAATCCATGTTCGAAGGGACGGGCGGGGCCGGCGACAGGCGGACAGATGATCCCTTTTGATGTGTGTGGATGGAATTTCCAGCAATCCATGGTCGTTTGTGGGGGTGGGCTGCTCGTCTTCAGGGTCAGAGTGAATGATGGAATGGTGGCCTCGTTTTGGACGCTCACGTAACCCTTTTTAAAGGGTGGCTCTGGCTGCAACAGCAAACCGGAAATCGACAGAGTGGCACATGTTTCTGACACTTTCGTCATGTAACGAAGAAGTCTGATAAGTGTGCTCGGGGGTGTACTGCGATAAGAAAATCTTGTGTCGAGAGTTGCGTGAAATGTGTAGGATAGCGAACGTTTTTACAAACAATGTAGCTCGAAAAGTGCGCTCCCGAAAAAGGTTTCTGATTTTACTTTTTTTTGGACCCAATCTACTGCTAATTATAAAGAAGAGGAAATCTCTTTTAATTGTATCAATGAGATAATAAATTGCACCCACAACTAGGTTGGTCGGTGCATACTTAGCAATTATGTCGTCTTAATTAAACATAAGAAAAGAATTCATCTCAGTGGATAAGATTTGAATGCCATTTGACCTCGAAATTAAGGTGGATCAAACTGAAATATGAATAGGCCCACGTCGCTTTCGAAAAATTACATAAATGAGCATGCATCGTCTCCGGCTATGAAATGATTTAGTGTAAGAGCTGTCTGCCGAGAAAGGGTGAGGATAGTCATAGAGATTAGAGATGTATCAACCACACGGGCAGATCAATGTACACACTTTACTAATGTTTTTTTTTTACATATTTTTAATAACACGAATCACTCTTACATGAGGCATATGTGACTCATAGTCGTAAACGTTAAGGAATGCCATGGGCATATGTGTGTCATATCACTTATAGACGTAAACGTGGAGGAATACCTTGCTCACATGTATCTCAGAGAGGGCCAACTGGTTAATGGATAATAATGAAAGGTGTCCGCTATGATCGAAAAGACTCAGTGCCATCCCCTTTAGTCTGATGATCTCGGGTCTTCCAACAATTAGGGATTCTGATAAGGACAAGTCTGATATACACTCATATTTTGGCATTCATCTTTTGCCAGTGCTAGGTAATGTACTGGAAGGGATTTTTGTTCGCAAGAAAAAAAAATGTCGGTCAGATGTCCGACAATCAGTATGGATTTCTTTGATAATAATTGGCTGTGCGATGCGGTCCTGCGCAAGTTCGAGGCTCTCGAGTTGACCTTCCGACATTGCCTTTTTGGAAGAGGCTACATCTCCGACAGAGTCCTTCGTCTTCGGGGCCTATGACGTGGTGGGCAAAACGTGCATAGATGCACAGAGGTTTCAACCTTTCTGCACCGCTACAAGAAGAAGAAGAAACGTGCATCGCTTGGATGACCCAAGGGCCATTTGATTGGAACCTAGTTATGAATGACTTGCTTAAGTCACTCGACCGGCTGTGTACGTGATGTGCCTATGCGACAAACGTGCTGAAAATTAGATTTTCTCTAAATAAATCCATCACGGGGAATGCCGGGTCGATTTCAGTATATGTGGCGCCAAACTTTGACGATGGCATTTCATTAATATAGGCCTGAAACGACCGATTGGGATTGGGATGTGTGATGCCATCAAATTGAACTGTTGAACTGTTTGGTCCTTCGGCATTTTATTGACAGGATCTAATTTTGAAATGAAGATTCCTTCGTCCAGAGCATATTCACTCACCTTCGGAAAACCAACCTGTGTGATCTTCCTTCGGCCCACTTAAAGGTTAAGCCTCACGCTAAATTCAGGCGTGCATATCCCAGGTTCGCTTGACATGTGACTACCCATCAGCTTAAAGCGATAGGTAGCGCTGCTAGTCACATCCGGATGGGGGTCCTTCAGCATGCTAGTCAGCAATTTGACTCGGGCCGTGTGGTCATCAATCCACAGACTAGCTAGGTAAAGGCGCGTAGGCATTTTGTCATTTTTTTGTAACCAGCCGCTTCGAGGTTCGATTTATGCGAAGCCGCCGCCTCCGAAGTTTTACACGATCGCTTATGGCAGATTTCTCCCCATCGCTTATGGCGGATTTCTCGGGTCCGTGGTGGCGCAACTCACCAAAAATACACAGACTGCCCTGCGAGGACATACAACACAGAAGATTACCGTCTACGAAGTTTACCGTCAGGGGGGCACCTAGCCTTTCGGCTTTTATCTCCCGGTCCTTCGGGCAGTTTGGATCTTCGGCTTTTTACTGCTCACACCAACGCATCACGAAAAACACACATTTTTTGGTGCCCACACCGGCGCGGCGCCAATAATTCGCTGGGTACTGTCAACTCACAGCTGATATCATGTTGTTGCCTTACAAAAGGTATTAGATTTATGTAAGGAAAGTGCTTAGACATGATAGAGAATAACTGCAACAACTGGCCAAACACAATTATTTTGACATTTATAATCTTGCTGCAATTTTCATGTACTATATCAGAATGTCGCGGCATCTTTACTTATTATGTAAAAGCGTAAGCGGAGGAAATCAACGTGTTTTCAAAATTTTACCTCTCCATGTCTATACTTATTCTAGAGAAAAATTATAGACTTGCGCAAATTAATGGAAATATGCAGTGCAGTACAACCTTGTTATACCGTACCCTAAAAAAGTTGGCGCAGTGGTCGGTTTGATTGTTTGAATTCACTATCGCGTACCCGAAAACTCTTACATCTTATCTTGTGCCCGTCGAATGGTTAGTCTTATCGTATAGAGAAGGCACAAAGCTTGAACATTGTTTTGTTGCTGTTTTGAATCGAATATAGTATATTTGCTTGGTTACGCCATCGTATGAAATTGCATAATAATTTTTAGAATGCTTACGTGATTCCATACGATGGCGTAACCAACCAAAATATGGCATAACTATGCAAAGCAAACATTCAATTCAATACAATATTCAAGCTTGTATGTAACTACTAAGGGACAAACGCAAGCATCGAACCACCAGGATCGTCATTTCCTATCGTATACTATACTTGTATTCTTTCGGAAATCCGTCGATATCTCTACAACCCTTTGGTGTTGTGGAATGATCGAAGTGGCGCTAGACTCACCATAAAATTGCCAAAAGTGTCATCGGATCCTCTTTAGTGTCAGTGCACAGGGTGGTCAGAGATAACCGTCAACCTGGATGTTTGAACACAGCAATTTCACAATCAGCTTCATACTACTTCAGAAATCCGTCGCTATCTTTGGAATCCTTGAGTCCAGAGGAAAATCGTCGATATCTCTGCAATTCTTCGGCCGAGCGATACGATCGGGGTGTCGCCGGACTTGCCACAATAGGGCGATTTTTTTGTGTAGGTCCAAACAACGAGTAAAAACCTTCCATGGAATGCATGTTTCCACAAATGTTACTTATTTTACTCATCCCTGATACCATGCAACAGTTCTTTCGAAACTTAAATGCTCAAGCGGTCAATACCTAAACAACTCATTCCAAATCTACATCTTTTTTGGGTACACCGACATCGAGTTGTACTACACTGCATTTGTCAAATAAATTGTTTGAATAAAATGACTTTATAGGTAGCGAATATTCGCGGCGGAAAAAATACTGCAAAACTGGCAAATATTCGCGTTGGTGTGGGCATCTCCATACAACGCAGTGTCTTACAATTTTGACGCCGCGGAAAAATTCGCCGCGAATATTCGCTGACGCGCCGGTGTGGGCATCACTTTATTTTTTCTCCATCCGGTGAATGCACTCACCTTCAGAAACCCAACCCCGGGGTTGCATCACCAGCTCGATGACTGGGGTAACAACCTACAGCCACCTCGAGGCCAACAGATGGGTAAGAACCATGATCCCCTGGGCACACCCACCTCCGAGGTACACTATTTGCTAAAGACTTTCTTTAGCAGGTGTGATCCTCCTTCGGCCCCCTATTGGCGGCGCTGCTTTCCACATCCGGGCGGCCTCTTCAGTTTACTAGTCGGCAATGCCATTGGGGCCGTGTGGTCGTCGATCCACAAACTAGTTAGATATAGGCGCGTAGGCCTATATCTAACCACCAAGGCCGTTCTCCCTAATTAGCCCCTTCGAGGTTCGGATTATGCGAAGCCGCCAGCTCCGAAGCTCACGCGATTAACCGTATGGTGAACCCCCCACCAGGGAACACCGTTTATCGTGCTCGGCCTTTATATGACTTCCCTCCCGTAAGTTATGGGAGGAGGTTAGTTATGCCAAGAGCTACCCGTACATAACTAGGGAGCTCGGGAACGTTATCGCCCGAATGGTCTTTATACTGATCCACGCCATGGCGTATCAACCATACCAGGGGCTTCCCTGCGCTGCTCAGGTACGTGGTGCCGCAACCCACCAAAGATATCTGTCCCACTACACAGACTGTTGCTGATGTCACAGGGACCCAGACCCCCCTGCGGGGCCTGCAACACACAGAAGGTTCACGATTGACCTCGTATTCTTTCGGAAATTCGTCAATTTATTTGCAATCATTCGACGGAGCGACACGATCGTGATGTTGCCGAACTCCCTTAAGGGTTAGGCTTCATGCACACGACGCGAAAACGGCTCGCAAGCCCGACACATCGAAATGCATTGGCTCTTATGGGAAGCTCATGACGAGCGACAGCAAGCGAGAGCCATGCACAGTCAAAACACGGCTCGCGAGCCGTGAATTTGCGGATTGTGGTGCACGATTATGTGAAAACACGTCTCGCTAGTTGTGATTTGACAGCGGCACGGCTCTCGCTGTCGTGAGCTTCCCATAAGAGCCAATGCATTTCGATGTGTCGAGCTTGCGAGCCGTTTTCGCGTCGTGTGCATGAAGCCTTATCGTTTCCTTTTACCCGCGCAATTCAAAATCATAATTGTAACTTTTTTGCTGCCCTTCCTTAGAAGTAACGATTACACAGTAACGATTACTCGTAATAAAAGTAACGAATATCACCGATTACTGAAATGTAACTAAAGTTCTGGATAGATTTCGCAAGTCTTTGACAAATGTTTTTGAAATTGATAGAAAGTACTAAGCAGAGAAAGTATAGCCTACTGGGAGCCTCGACGAATTATTCGAGAATTGTGTGGGCCAGTAACGGTAAACTATTAACATGAAAATACAACAAAATCAGCAGCAGCATCAGCCAGGAATGGCGCTCCATGCCTCCATTTAAAATGCATGGTTCAATTGGACATTTTGATTTTATTATTGCCGCATGATGTGTTTTATGTATTTTGGTGCTTAGATACTTTCATGTAAAGCTTCTAAATTCGAACTCGGTTGATTGTAACCGCAGTCTAAAACATGGCCGCAAACAATCGGTTGAAGTGATACCAGTGTAAGCAATTCGCAAACGAGACCGAGTTCTAATCGTGCGAATAGCACGATGAGTGTATAACCTATACCCATGTACAGGTCTAGAAGGAGCGCAAAACCTAAAATTTACAATTTCATTTTTGGTGTAGAGGAGCAGGAGGGGGTATATGAGTCGGACCTGGTGCCCTTTTAATATCTTAAATGGGCTTCCAAAAGCTGCCATTTGGCACAAATTTGAAGTGTTTCGCGACATTCTATCAGAAGATTTGGCTATAGCTTTATATGGGAGGTAGGGGTGTTGAAAGCTATGGCCAAATGAAAATATCAAGGAGGAGTCATTTGTATGGGGGGTAGGGGAAACCTTAGTCCGATTTGGCCCATTTTCAATACCGTCCAAGATTTGATCAATAGAAACATCTGACCAAAATTTCAAACCGCTAGCTTCATTACTTCGGGAGTTATCGTGCGAACAGACAGACAGACATGGCTCCATCGAATCAGGGACCGACCGGCCCTGATCATTTATATATATACTTTGCCATACCTCCGGTGGCTCCTTAGAAGTGTTACATAATACGGCGCGCATAACAAAAACAATATACCTTATACCTTCGAGCAGGTATTAATAGAAGGAGGGGCAACATCACTTAAAAAGTGTGCCGAAAGTGCAAATTCATGGGAGAGAAAAATACAATAACAACACTGTTGAAGCAAAGCGATTTGACACAAGTAAAGTAACAGTACATCTCGATTCAAACAAAGTTCCATGCTTTGACAACCCACTTTTAAAGATAAAGAGAATGAAGAAGAAGAAGAATTCAACCAAGCGCGAACGAATTTTTGACACAATTACTACTTTACTACTACTTTACTTTACTAATGTATGTATACTACTTTACTGTTAGATGCTTGCTCTCCCATGTATTAGATTCTCGGCACATTTTTGAGCTGTCACATTGTATGGAATTCGTAACTTTCGCCCTCTTCTTATATTAATAATACCTGCTCAAAGCCTTATACCATCTTATGGGTCTAGCTAGGGTATAATGATCATAACTGCAGCTATACGCTGGCAACAATCCTCATACTGCTCAATCCAAAAGAAACTGGCGTTTTAATGGTCGCTTGAATAAAAAAAATATTTTGCTTAATGCTTGGCTAAATCGGTCCATTTTCATGTAAAGTGTTGTTTCCTGTCTCGACTATGACCTTAAGGAACATGTCTGTATAGAAAATATACGCATATATGTAGTGCTCAGAACCAGTCATGAGCGATCATGACATGAGTCGTCTCTACGAACACAAACCTTTAGTGTCATCCCATTTAACATAAACTGCACGACTTTTTGTAGAGATGTTGAGATCAACAACACGCTCTGCCGAGCTAATTATTCTCATCATCTCATTTAACATCTGAATGAGATCATAGTTCGTCACATGTGTCTCGATTTTGAATACAGTCCTATTCGAATCCATGACCATGTTCCTCGACAGCGAGTGCGCTACTAGTACACCAACCAGACCACTCACAGCCGGCGGAAATTTATTTTTAATTTATTATTGATCTGTACACATTTTGGGTAGCATTCAACATCAGTAGTAAACCCCATGCCACAATAATTTCGGCAATAAAAAGTTGAATAGCACGGAGATGAAGTCACGTTATTTGTTAGATGTCGAAGTTTACAGGTACATAGTTGAACGTTCGGCTCAATTATTATTTTAAATTAACTACTAAGTACATATATGAATTTCTTACAATTCCAATGATTAAGTCTTCAATTTACGCCTTTTTACTCTCGACTGATTTCCATTTTAGGCCACAGACGTATTAAAACATCTTCAGTATGGATTTTCAATAATTTTGAACCCATCATTTGCTTTTTTTTATTTATCACAAACAATTTCAATAAGCAATGCTATAACAATGTCATCACGCTTATTAATTCAAGTCACAATCAGACAGAATTTCATTGGCTGGTAATGAAGAATAGTTGCCTGGATATAAGACTTAGTACACTCCCAGTCACTTGAATAGGGACAAACTTTTCGAGAGTTGTTTATCTCAAAATATCCTTTTCCTTGCAGCGGAGAGGATAACTCAGTATTTGTTTACAAAGGCTATTATGTTGCTCATAGTTTGCGAGAAAAAAATGAAACATTTAATAACAACAGTTATGTTTCATCAACATTATGCTGTTCGGAATTGGGTCAATTGAATAGGGACAGTTGCGATTCGGTCGTTATTTCGAAAGTGCTAGTAACGTATCCTAATTGTTTTTGTTTGCTCAGATTGTGTTTTGAGTTTAATTTTTGTAAGTTTCGTTAATCATGGGTAGAGGAAAAAGCATTAAATACCGCGCAAATGGCTCAAATCGATGTTTTGAGAAATGAACAACACAGATTACGCGAAATTTCGAAAACAGTGAAAAAAAAGTAAATCGGTTGTGTTATACTATTTAAAAAATAAAAGTGGATATGGACGAAACATAAAAGGGCGTACGCGAGGTGCCCAAACCGCCAAAGAGGAAAGGGCCATTCTGCGAGCCGCTTCTAATTTTGCACTATCAGCGGCTAGAATTGAAGCTAAAGTCGGTGTTACAGCTAGTTTATCAACAGTAAAACGTGTAATAAGGAATTCCTCACACCTAAAACGAAAGAAAATTCAAGAATATTCAGAAAAAAACACAAAAAAAAAACATAACACACACAAAACAACAGAGGGAAAGCCATCCTCTGGATTATGCTCGCAAGAATATGTAATGGCGGCAGGGGTGGAACAGGGTAGTTTTTTCGGATGAAAAGAAAGTCAACCTGGATGGCCGAGATGGGTTCCATTTCTATTTCCACGATATACGTAAAAACGAACGGTTTCTGTCAAGGCATCATAGCAGAGAAGATAGTGTCATGGTTTGGGGAGCCGTCTCTGATTTTTTTCTGAGTTTTCTTTCGTTTTAGGTGTGAGGAATTCCTTATTACACGTTGTACTGTTGATAAACTAGCTGTAACGCCGACTTTAGCTTCAATTCTAGCCGCTGATAGTGCAAAATTAGAGGCGGCTCGCAGAATGGCCCTTTCCTCTCTGGCGGTTTAGGCACCTCGCGTACGCCCTTTTATGTTTCGTCCATATCCACTTTTATTTTTTAAATAGTTAAACACAACCGATTTACTTTTTTTCACTATTTTCGAAATTTTGCGTAATCTGTGTTGTTCATTTCTCAAAACATCGATTTGAGCCATTTGCGCGGTATTTAATGCTTTTTCCTCTACCCATCATTACCGAAACTTACAAAAATTAAACTCAAAACACAATCTGAGTGCATTAAAACAAACTTAAGAAATAACGACCGAATCGCAACTGTCCCTATTCAAGTGACCCAATTTCGAACATAGAATTTATTAGTGCATCAGCATAATGTTGATGAAACATAACTGTTGTTATTAAATGTTTCATTTTTTTTCTCGCAAACTATGAGCAACATAATGGCCTTTGTAAACAAATATGTATTGAGTTATCCTCTCCGCTGCAAGGAAAAGGATATTTTGAGATAAACAACTCTCGAAAAGTTTGTCCCTATTCAAGTGACTGGGAAGTGTACGTACATACATACTTGATATTCTTTTTTTAATAACGAAATTGCAGATGTCTATAAAATTAAATTTTTAAAATGTTTAATAATTCAATAATTTCCTAAAATATAATTTTCTAGAGACGGTGAAACTACATTTAGTCAAGAAACAATAAATTTTGTTGAGCAATTAATTATAAAATAATTTTACAGGCGCATCCAATTCATTAGTGTGTAATTGACTAAATTTATCCACACGTCTTTGTACATATGGCAATTATAAAATGTTATTTCGGGAATAGGATATTTTTAGAAAGTCAAGTACTCTGCCCTGCTCGGATAAAATGCATTATTACAAAGTCATTATCGCATCAAACACCTCATTTGGCATTGAATCAGATCATAATGGTGAAATGGTGTATTTTGGAATATACATACCTACATATGTATGTATATGAATTCAGATTTGAAGGCATGGTCCTGTGTTGATTCTGATCATGTTGATGTCATCAATTCCAAATTAACTAAAAGTTAGGTGTGATTCAGTTTTTTAGGGTTTCGTAGACTTTTTTTCTTTTAACATTTTTCCGTATAAAATTGAGATTTTAAATTCAGTCTTAATCTTCGTGTATCTAGTCGTATATAGACTGTTAATGTCGCACAGAATTATGGAACTGAAGCGTTTCGCAGAACTACAGAATTCTTATCAAAACACAAAGCTATCGCATCGTTTATTGCACCTTTCAGCTAAAACCTTGAAAAATGCATTCACTGCCGTTAATATGTAGTTTTGCGAATCTATTTTAAAATCATAAGGAAGACCCGATCTCTCTAAATACATACAGATCAGTTATTCTAAAATTAATTAGCTGTGTGTACTTTCAAACTGGCTGTGTCAAATGCCTTTGAGAGGCCAATGTATCATGACGTGGTATTATTCACCAATAGAATTTCTTTTGAACCTAAAACATTCACACGACTATACGATCTGTTTATTATATATTTCTCCGGTACGCGTTCTTTTCGTGTAATGCGTGTTTCTAAAAATAAAATACTTTTTCTTACTTACTCTTCTTAAAGCACGCATTCACCACACACCGCGCTGCAGAATTTAAACACACGAAATCTTATCGAATTTGTGTGAACAATATTTTTGGTTGAATTCTTCTTATGACATGAGGAGAGTATAGGCCAGTCAATAAACCGAAAAATAAGGCGTTAGGTCGCAAAAATTGCTCGGCTCTGGTTTTTTGGGATATTGTTAGGATAGATACCAGAAGTGTACCGCCAAGTTTGCAACTTCTAAAAACCTGTGCTAACCCCATGACCCTCAAAAAACCTCAAAATTTTCGGACTTTTTTCATATTTTTGTTTGTAATTTCTAAAAGGTGCTTCCTACAGGTAAGTTGTCCACTGCACTGTTAAAGCTAAGAAAATCTTCTTTAATTTGAGTGTAACCCCAGCTTTGTAAGCGCAAAGGATCCCAAGATACAGCACTTTACAAATTGTTTTTTGAAAAAAAGTTCGAAATTGTAATTTCAGTCATGTTCCGAGCTGAATATCGGCTTAAATGCGCATTTTACGGAGAAAGTCATGTGACATGAACATATAAACCAGTTCCTTAGCTGTATATATGTCGGAACGAATGGAATCAGACCATGGGGTCATAGGGCTATCCCTGAAAATTAGGTTCTTCTAAGAAAAACTTTTTTCTTTATGGACCAATCTTAACCACCCTTCCCCCAAATGTGTTTTTTAGTAAAGCTTCAAAACACATCTAGAAACGGATGAAATCGAAACACTAGGTCATAGGGCTGTCATACAAACCAACCCCTGATAATCAGGTTCTTCTAAGAAAAACTTTTTTCTTTATGAACCAATCTTAACCAAACCTCACCCAAATGTGTTGCTAGTAAAGCCTCAAAACATATCTAGGAATGGATGGAATCGGAACATTACGTCATAGGGCTGTCATACAAACCTCCTAAAATACAATTTCGGACTTTTTACAAAAAAAGCACATTTTTAAAGTGCTGTATCTTGGGATCCTTTGCACCTACAAAGCTGGAGTTACACTCAAATTAAGAAGATTTTCTTAGCTTTAAAAGTGCAGTGGACGACTTAATTGTAGGAAGCACATTTTAGAAATTACAAACAAAAATATGGAAAAAGTCCGAAAATTTTGAGGTTTTTTTGAGGGTTACGGGGTTAGCACAGGTTTTTCGAAGTTGCAAACTTAGTAGTACACTTCTGGTATCTATCCTAACAATATCCCAAAAAACCAGACCCGAGCAATTTTTTGCGACCTAAAATCGGTAATTGACTGGCCTAGTATGTAAGTTCTGGGTTTGGTCTTATCTTTGTGTGCCGGTCCGGCCGGCGGCGCGCGGTGCTTGCTAAATGAAAAAAAGCAGACGCGATAGCCCGCCGAGAGTACAATTTCAGGAGAATACAATCTTTCGTCGAAGCATTTTTATATATCAGTTGGGAACTTATGGACGTGATAAAACAGGTGTTTGGTACAATAAAATGAAGAAATCAAAATTCCAATTTTCAGGAGATTATTTAGCGTATGTAATAGGGGTTGAGCAGATTCACAACAGGTCCTTTTTTTCTTGTACAAGTACATTGACTCTAGTGCTCCCGCAAACAATTTTATTGTTTTTGTCGTGGTTCCTATCGCGGCCGGGTCTTCGCCCCGGAACCACTCATGCATTTCTTGCATGTCCAATAGCTGCAAAACCCCCTCGACCCACGTTTTTACTCGACTGGAGCAACTCATGCCGACCCAGTTGCTCCAAATTTTAACTTATACGCGCCAGCATCGAAACAAATCATGGTCCTTGGACTTGTTGCGTTTGTGGTAAGAGGATCTACACAAATGTACAATCCTCCGTGCAATGCTCGTGCTGTGAAGAATGGTGCCATTTTAAGAACTGTTCTGGGCTCAACAATGCTGATTTACGGTCAATAACTACGATCAACACTTTTACAGTACCAAACTGTAGAATCTGCGGCCAACAGTCATCATCGACTTCCCAACAACACACAAATTCACAACCATCACCTGGCACCCCTGCAGTTTCTGCTCACTCCACAACAACACGACATACTCTTCCTCCAGCACCACCACAACAAGGTGTAAATTACTCCACCCCGAAAATCGTACAAATAAACTGTAATAGTTTACAAACCAAAGTCGTCGAACTAACTGACTTTATGGACAGATATCACATCCAAGTTGCTGCAGTTCAAGAAAAAAAAGCTAAAAGCCAACTCATCGCTAAATTTCTACGGAGGCTACAACATCATCTGACGATATCGACCTGTAGGCGCAGGTTAAGGCCTTGCTTTCTTGATCCACAGTACGTTGCCATACACAGTAATTGACATCACCGCCGCCGATACCACCACTGAACTACAAGCGATATTCATCAAACCGGGAAATGTTGATATAGATATCTTAATACTATATTCAGCCTTAAGTTGTCCCACTGGTTTTCAGGCCAACATTACTCCATTACTTACTGGCCGCATCCCCATCATGAGACCGCGTTTTCCATCTTCCGCTGCAAAATTGGCAAAAGTGAGGGATGAACTCAGAACAGCAGACCCCAGTGATACTCGTATCGGCAACTTAAACAGCGAAATAACAAAGCAAGTTAACGACCACAGAAGACAGAAATGGAATGCTCACTGCCACGTGAAAACCGGCAACTTTTGGAAAATTGTGTGTGCACTCTGCAACCCCACCAAACCCAAAGGAAAGGTAGCCATAAAGTTCGGTGTTAAGACTAACAACAACGACGACAAATGCGCTCACAAATTTAACCAACAATTCGTCGAACATCCCGAAAAGCCGAAAAGGACAAGCTCAAGCGCGTAATTACTAGAGCTATCCGCAACAGCACAACAGGATACCACCAATCAAGTATATTATATGCAGACGGCATTGCCATGATCATGCTGAAGCACCTTGACTCACCGGCGATTGAGTATATTACTGTTACTGCACTAAAATCCTTCATCATACCTGAGTTATGGAAAAAGACCGCATCACCCCCATACCCAAATCAGGTAAAGTCCACTCGCTTGGAGAATCATACCGTCCAATAACGCTTCTGTTTCCTGTGGCTTAAATACTAGAGGCGCTAGTGCTGCCGAAACTCCTAGAGCACACCCAACTTGCAAATAATCAACATGGTTTTCGAAAGATGCACAGTACTACCTCTGCTCTTGATGTTATCACATCAAACATTTTCAATGGACTCAACCAGCCGAAGGCATGCAAACACACCATCCTTGTAGCTCACGATCTGTCAGAAGCGTTTGACACAGTCAATCATACATTACTGCTGACTGATCTCCGGACTCCACCTCATATATACAAATGGATTGCAAATTACCTTACCGGTCGTCAATCCTCCACAGAGTTTAGGAACGGTCTAGTCTAAGCTCAGGAAAATTAAACAAGTCGTCCCCCAGGGTGGAGTTCTATCTCCTACTCTTTTCAATCTTTACATGTGAGGATTTCCCACACCACCAATAGGACTCGAAATTATCTCATACGCCGACGACTGTACGATCATGGCAACCGGCAATGACATGTGCGATCTCTTTAATGAATACCTGCTTGTTCCTAACGGTTTTTCCGTGAACAAAAATCTAAAGCTAACAGCGCCCAAGTCCACCGTCACAATATTCACTGGCTTTAACCAGAGGTATAACACACAACACAACTTCCAATCCAAATCGACACCCACGTCATACCAACTATACCAACGATACGCATCGACGGGGACTTTTGGCAGTTTTTAATTCATCACAGGTGATTTTCTTGTTAAATGTACCGTTATAGAGATATTCTTAAAAATTCTTCACGGAAACCTGATATTTGAAAATGTTTATCGACCGTAGCCCAAATCTAGGACAACCATATCTTGGGACTTTTGGCACCTTATTGGGAACCATAGAACCATACAGGCACATCAACATGGTTGGCTGGTACAATGTTGTGATGTTGTATGAAAACTATTTTTTCTGCAAAAAGGCAACAACGTTGATGCAGATGGTTCAAGCCCCACCAAATTTTCTGACCGATGTTTGTGATCTTTGATATTGACGTTTTGCGCGCGGTTTTGTAAACCTCGATCAGTGTGGTTGCGTACTAAGATTAGTGCAAAGATTCTAAAAAAGAACGAAGTGGGGTGGGGTTTGTCAGGTTTTATTCCATACATTTTATGTACATGATTGTGATGTCGATTATGTGAGGTGAGGGTGAGGTTGTTGTTGTTTTAGCGGCACAAACGGAGAAACATTTCAAAAATACATAGTTGCACATTGATTATTCGACGTCCTCGAGGTCGAGATTTAAAAAGAAGGCTGCGCTTCAATTGGCTGTAGCCATAACGCAAGAGGTGTTAATTGCGTGGGAGCAGCCGGACAATCGAAAATGTGGTTCACATCGTGTGGACTGGTTCCGCAGGCTGGGCAGGTGTTGGCGATTTCGCTATCTATGCGTGATAGATAAGAGTTCAGTCGCGGGCACCATCCGGATCGGAGTTGAGCTAAGGTAGTGCGAGTGTCTCTTGGTAGTTGTTCTTCATCAGGAGAATGGCTGGCGGTTTGATGCCAAATACACGATTGTTTGCGAGACTATGAGATGCTTTAGAACCTCTTGTGTGTGGATATTTGCAATAGCCGCCTTGTATTCGGAGTTTTCGAAGGGAACTTTTTTGTATTACTGGACTTCACGCTCTTTGTCCCTGATTGAGCGTCTAATTCGACGCAGAGGAGGTGTTTTGTCCATGAGTTGGTTGTTCGAATGGTTAGTTCGATAACATCCGACTAAGTATTGCTTAGTAAGAAGCTAATTGTCAAAGTCATCATTTTAGTTTCCTGATGTAGATGATCGTGTAAAGACATCTTAACACAGCCTGTGATGGTGCGTAGTGCTGCGTTTTAGCATGTTTGAATATGACTCCAATTTGTGTTGCAGAGACCATTTGTCCACGTCGGTGCTGCATAATTGACTAGGGGCGACCACTGGCTTTGTACGTAGCCAAAAGCTTTTCTTTCTCTGTACCCCCATGTACTACCGGCAAGAGCTTTAAGTATTTCATTTCTGCTCCTAAGTTTAGCGCAGATTTTTTCAGCATAGGTGTTGAATTTGCCGGAGTTGTCGAGCGTGACATCCTGGATTTTAGGAGTGCGTATAGTTGGTATGATGTGGGTGTCGATGTGGATTGGAAGTTGTGTGTTATACTCCAAAGGGGCCTATGAAACAGATGTAAACCAACCGATTTTCTGAAATACTTGTACAATAATAGATATGGAAATATGTCGTAAAGTGAATTTCATACCTCTAAGGTATGAGAGATATTCTAGTCTTCGCGACGAAACGACCTAATGACGAAGATACTTCGCGACTTAAATACTAAGAGATTGTCATCCGCCCACGACGATACTAAAGTCTCGACGACCATAATGCTTGATCGTTGTATGTACATGCATTCGGAACGTATGCGAAGATGATAGGTTGTATTTAGCGCATATGAATGAAAAAAAGGAAGAATTAAAAAGTTTCGCTCAACGAACGTTAACGAACATGTACATATAGAGATCGAAGTTCGGTTATGATCAAGCACAATCGTTATTCATAATCGCCAAGTACGACTCATGGTCCCCGCATACGTGTGCAACGTGCTTTCACAACGACCATGTATGTTGAGAGTCTCGGCGATTTCAGTCGTTTTCCGTGTGCGGGAATACTTTCCCGCAGACGAGGCTTTCTTCAATTTGACTCCTTTCTGGCTAAACAACAATATTTCCAGACGCACCAAACTCGTGTCTTCAATTCTAATGTGAAATCCATTCTGGCTGTTCAACGTGGAAGGTGACTAAAGACATCACTGATAAGTTGCAAACTTTTGTTAATCAATGTCTACGGCGCATCCTAAATACTCGTTGGCCGGAGATCATTTCGAACGAGAATCTCCTTACTATAACTGGCCACGAAAGGATAGGCACTTCGATCAAAAGACTTAAGTGGCAATGGATAGGTCACACCTTCCGATGAGGGCCCAAAAACGTTGCAAAAAAGGCTCTAAACTGGAATCGACAAGACTCCTAAGCAAGACGCCGTGTTGGGCGGCCAAGGAACACATGGAGAAGATCGGTAACTAGCGAAGCGAAAACGCTAAATCTTACATGGTCGCAGCTAGCGCCGTTGGCGCAAAACAGAACGAGGTGGAGAGTAGGCGTAGTTAATGCCCTATGCCCCACAAGGGGTTGACAGGAACTAGAAAGAGAACCTCTTCAGCAATTTTTTTTCTTTGCAGCTACATTTGCTTATGGCATGTCTGCTATCTTATGCCCACTACTACACAGAATAGATAAGTCGAAAATATTATCTGATAACGTTATCTAGACAATAATACAGTGAATTAACTAACACCTTTTTGGTGGCATTCCAATTATCATCAGTCATGCCTTTTAACCTACATTATGTACGAGTGCTGATGTTGTTTATTCTCTACTTTATTCGACTTGTGAGCATGTATTACATATTTCATATAGAGGGTGGGAGTCCTATTCATAAATATGTAATCAGAAATTGCGGAAATCACGTCGTAAATCGATCTTTTAGGGTTCTATGTTTGAAGCATCATAAAACGTAGAATGACGACTCAACCAAAAAACATATGCAATAAAGCTGACATGCCTTTTCCGTTCGGAGATTAAAGCAATTGACACCTTTGCCTGTGAAAACAGAAATAAATAAATAATAACATGTTCCACGATATTGCTCCTGTTCTATATTCCATTTTGCAAAAATCTGCACAACAAATGTCTCACAACATACTCTTCCCCATTTCTTGTTTTATTTTTAGAATCAAAGCAGCACACACACCTCCAGCAGACAACCAACTTAAACAGTTCATAATGTCAGAGAAAGAAGTCGAAGTCGATCCACACGATCATGGAGATGAGGATGAGCACGATTCAAGCTATCAGCCACCACCACAAAAAACCATTGAGGAAATTATGGCTGCTGATCAGGAGGACGAAAGTTTGCGACGTTACAAAGAGGCGCTGTTGGGCGATGCACAAGCTGGCGCCGTGATAGTTGGTAAGTGTGTGGTTCGTTTTAAATAAATATGTTTCAATTCGTTCTAACATAATAAATTTTGTGTTTTTTCCCGCATTTACACAGAACCAAATGATCCGCGTAAAGTAATTGTAAAAAAATTAGCATTATGTGTTGACGGACGTGATGATATGGAACTTGACCTTACTAGTGATTTATCGCAACTAAAGAAACAGGTAAACACCGTGTTTAATCAATAAGCCATAGGCACGCATAAATAGACAGACACACTCGACAGAAAGAGAGAGTCCATGTATGTGCTTCACCATTATATTATCGCGAATGTAACAGGTGGCACGATTGATGATATTCGATTTTAATGGGGTGCAAAGCAAAAAGAGACATACATATTGACAATTTACTGCCAAGCAAACAACACTATTACAACACATGCACATAAATCTACATGACACATGCATTTCCATTTGAATGATCCGTGTTATGTGTTAATCCATTGATTTTTATGTACAAGGGCAATACAATGGATTCACGGAATTTTGTCGATAATCAATTCAGTTTTATTATGTAGCAGGAGGAATTTTAGTTGGAAGCTTCATTATGCATATTGTTTATGTCCAATCAGAAAGTTGATGAAAAAGTACACACACCTTGTTGTGATTTTGTATCACTGTAACTGCAAAATTTCTTGAATATTCACTTAGAACTGTAACGCCAACAAAATGTTCAATTAATGAGGGTTCGGTTCCAAGAAGTAAGAGTCTCCGTTTTTTTAAGAAATGTGACAATTTCTGTCGTCCTGTGGGATCTAACTCGATGTCTCATCTCTTTTTTTCCTTACCTCCTTGTTTATACCGCTCCATGGCATCGCATCTCTCGAACTGCGGTGTAAGCTCATCGCCCGTTCTGGCAGTAATGTCTCCGCTTATTCCTACAGGCAGATCTATCTTGCATCGTGTCATCGCCGAGACCAATGCGTTGTTGTTGCTCCATGTCTCATCTAATCTGCAATAAAGCATTTGGGTTTTTGGAAAAGCAAAACGGACTCTAATATGGTTAACTTGAAAGCATTTGTTTATGTGAAAAAAAAACAGGTCACCTATCCTGCAGGTTGAGAAAAAGCACACTCTCTGTCGTCTGTTATTTACCTTTCTCTTCCACTAAAATTGAAATGTTTCCTCTTTTTTTTTTGTTAGGTGTTTACCATTCAAGAAGGCGTTAAGTATAAGGTGCGGATTGACTTCATTGTACAACGGGAAATCGTCCACGGATTGAAATATATTCAGAAAACATATCGAATGGGTGTACCAGGTATGTATTCGGATAATTTTGTGTAATGTTTTTATATTTAAAAATTTGTGTGTCAGGATTTTGATTTTTGTGCATAATGAATGCAAATGAATTTATCGAAATTTTATCGATAATCTTTTACGACCGATTTTCCTTGTAAATTATGTTTTGTGACTTGGGCTTAATTGTATCGTGTTTGCAATTTTTCATTTTCTCCCCACACGCATCACAACACAAAATGGACTGAAGTAGTGATGGGTAAGAATTATTATTTGTTGATGCTTTGATTTGATATGCATCTAATTGCACCGTTACATTGAACACAAAGTATATCTTCATAATCTGCATTAGTTCGTCATATCGTATGCGAAAACATATGTTTCTTAAACGCATGAATTACATACACGTACACATTTCTAATGATTACATGCATCGTAGATTCAAATACACGTTTCATTGAAAATTTCTGATCTTGACGTGTGCGCGCGATCTCTGATGTTTTATCATTAGTTTTTTTTAATGTGAATAAAACTGTTCAGACCATTAGTCGTAGTTTCCGATGCACAGTGTGCATTAGACATATTTTTTGTTGTTTCACTAGCTGTTTTTGTTTTGTGTAATACTTCATACATTTCGAATTGATCTGCATCAAATTATGGTGTTTGTTTGTAAAACATGTGTAGGAAAAAAGTGAACGTATAATTCTTGTTCTAATTACTGTTTATTTGTTTTCATTTATAACACATATAAGAGTCAATGTAGATATTTCTTCTAGCGCATAAATAAAAACTTTGAAGCTGCAATTGTGTTCAGTTTTAGAACAACTTCTGCGTATGGACTGGTTATGATTTTCTATTTATGGAAGATACAGTTAATAGAATTGCAATTTTTGTTTATTGTAAATTTATTCAAAGAATGTTGTAAATATGCAAGTGGAGATTTAACACGAGGCGATTTTTTTACACATGCATTCTCGTACTTACGTACTTAGAAAAGCTTATGCTTTCAATGAATATATTTTTTATGACTATTTTCCATAATTCCGGGGCATTTTAGCACTCTATTTTCCCAGGATATTGTTAGGACCCTGATAGCTAGATTTATAAATCCTAGATACTGCATGGCATTTTTGACAATATTGTGGTCGGTCCATTTTAGTTTACTTGATATGCTGATACCCAGAATATCAAGCGAAGGCGAATCAGGGACTGATTCACCATCAACCAATACAGAATGGGATGCTGGTGGAAAGTCAAATTTGTTAGAAATTAGACAGCATTAAAAACTACTCTATTACGATTACCCCAATTTGTGATCTTAGAAATGTCATTATTTAAAGATGAAAACATATGGTTCCTACTGATGGATGTAGTGTTTCCACAAGACTCTAAAGCTGACTCAAAGGAGTACGTGAAGTCAAGCGTGCTATCATCAGCAACACTTTGAATTGGGTTATTGGTAATCTGTAAGAGATCATTGATAAATAAAAGAAACGACGTAGGTGAAAGAACAGTTCCCTGGGGGACCCCCGCATTGAGATCTTATGGCAAGAAGATTTAACACAATGTAAAATAAGGCCAATTGAGTGCTAGGCTATATTGCCATGACGTAAAGATGGAATCGATGTTGACGGAAAATTACTTTTCATCTCTTTAACTAGTTACCAAAAGCGTTTACCTCCTTTCCTTTGAATAAATATTTTTTTTATATCACGTTCGAACATATATTTAGATTTATTTATGATACAGTTAATACGGGCTGATTGTTAAATGCGATATGATTCCAGAGTAGGATTGAAAGCATTCTCCTTATTTTGTATAGCTCTCCTACACTCACTATTAAACCAGGATGTGTTCTTAGGCTTAGGACTTTTAAAACTGTGAGGTATAAAGGAGAACATACCGTTCCAAATTATGTTAGTAATGGTATCCCAAATAAAATCAACGTTGCGGGAGCAAAATGAATCAGATCAATCCAAGCTTCGTATAAAATCAATCAACAAGTTTCAGTCAGCCTCATCATAATGCCACAATAATCTTTTAGGCACGTCGTTAGAAATCAGAGAGCTGGTTCGAAAGTTCAAGGATATAACGAGGTGATCTGAGCTACCCAGAGGAGCCGAGAGAGAGACCGAGTATTTATTCGGGTGGGAAATGATAAAGAGATCAAGGAGGTTAGCATATAGGAAATATCTGGTATTCGAGACGGAAAGTTGACTAGTTGGCGAAGGTTGAAAGACTCACAAAAAAGTTCCAAATCTCTACCAATAGAATCAGTTCTGGAAGTGTACCTAAGCCACTGAACATTGTGCACGTTGAAATCGCCTGCGATCGGTTCTCGGGTGGACGCCTTTGAACATGGCAATACGAATTCATTTGTCGGTCTAAGAGCTTTTCGCTGATTGGTTGGTCTGAAAAATGTAATGATTGTACTATAGAAAGCAGGGATCGTTCTTCTTCTATTTTTCCAATATTTTCCTATTTTTAAAATTTCTATAATAATAATCTTTCTATATGTAATTTGTTCTAAAATACGAATACGACTTCCTTTAATTAGACGGCAGCAATTGACATTTATAATCTTCCATCCTCTTGGACAGGATGACCAATACAATAATGTTCCTTGGCTTCGAACTACTACCTACTGGCTACTAAATCGGAGATGGAATAGAGTAGGCAGTAGCTTTCTAGTTGCATATGGCATAGCAGTCTAGAAATGTTTTATGGCAGGCTCATAGGCTACGGGAAAAAAAGAACTTTGTGTTGAATTTAAACCTTCAATCCCGAGAATGCGATTTTCAACCATGAGCACAATCGAAAACATATGTTCTGCAGTCTCATATTTTGTAACATTTGATTTGCTGTACTTTCTGTACTAGTTTCAATTCGAATGACGGGGCAGAACGCAATTTTTATTTTAAATCGACACTAGAACGTTTTGGACATACTGTCTGTGAGTCACAAGTGTACACAGTATTCTTGCCGGTTCATGTTCATGAGTCACATGTGACCCCTATGGGCCTTTTTGGATGCATTCTGTGAGTTTAGTGCTCTCCTCAGGTGCTTCTTCGATTGCCATCAGGAGAGGCAATCGGATGATCAAGTCAAGAGTTTAGCTTGTTCTCTATGTAGCTTGTTCACTCGCGAGCAGCATTAGCGCGCGCTCATGTGATTATGATTATGTCTACACAGAATCCCAAATATTTACAATGTCCGCACTGGTAGACTTATCTATTATCATACTAAAGTTGCAATTGTCGTCAATAATATATTACTGTTAAAATCAGCTGTACAATTAAACCCCTTCCTCACTGATGAGTATCCGATCTATGTACTAAGTAGATGATTTTCCTACAAATATGAAGTTCGCTATCGGCAGTGGTGTAACGTTTCTAAAACATCTCTTTTCTGATAGGAACAGTGGCGTACATGCCTTTTCGAAGAGGGAGGGATCATTGACCAGATTTTTTCTTAAGAAAATGCAAATTAATGGAGTATGGGGGATCGTGAATAAACCGAATTCTTACACTGACTAGTTTTTGCAGAAATATTGGTGAGATTTTTTTTTTCATAAAATTTAGGCCCGCAATATATTGTGCAGGTAGTCTGGCTGGTCTAGCGGTTAGTGCGCGCACCTTCGGTGCACAGGGTCATGAGTTCGAATCTCACCGTGGTTCACGGTGTTTTTCGAACTCACGAGCTTGTGACGGACTATGATCTCACTCAGATGTTAAACGAGTACCCATTTATGAAGATAAATAACACTGCTGAGCGTGATGCTGATCTCATTACCTCAACAAAAAGCAGATAAGATCTTGGAAATAGGATGTCACTAACACATCCTGCGGCCTTAGTCCAATGTTGGATTGTCGCGCCTGTTATTTATTTACTTTTTTTAATATATTGTGCAGACGAAAATGTTGCACAAAAAATATGTCTGAAGAGATTTTCGTGCAGCCTGAGTCTACGTAGTTTAATTAATCGATCTCACTAAATTTTTATTCACATTTAAATGCAAAAATTTGATGCTGAATTGTTGTAGAAAATACGAGTGCATTCAAATTTCCACATTTAGTTAATCCTCGCAGGCACGAAATTGGGGACCAGAATTAATACAATAATTGATCAGTTACATCATTTTCAGAAAGTAATTAATTTTTACGATAGGTACCACCAGTAGCGATAAAACTACCCAATAACTGTTTCTACGAAAAATGAGTAAGTCGTAACCTCCATTGCTATTTGATTATATGTCGCTGTATGTACTTTTCATAGTTTTGGTCCTCGACTCATTTACCGATCGACATGCCAGTGTGATGTTTCTGAACTTACATATTTGATAATTCTGATGTTTTGTTAATGCACCAAAATTTCATAATTCAAGGTGTTAATCTTATCAAATCCAAAACATGCACTCGTTCTAGTATTTTTTGCGTTGAGTGTATAACTTTCAATTTCGACGTTTGATGCCATTATTTTCAATATTTTCCCAGAGGCAGAAATTTCACTTAAAATATTCCGAATTTGATCAGCGCGGACAGGACAAATTTAACAGGCAATATTAGGTTTAGGGGTGCCGATCTGGGAAATTACATAACACCTTGCCGAGGCCACTCACCTCACCACAATACTAAAATGTTTCTTGAAACATTCGCTTAAAGCTGCTTCGTGGGAAAGAACAACACTTCTCACTTGTTCCAATGACCTAGAAATCCAAAAACATTCCAAAATTTGCTATACATACCATTTACAAGACAAATTTACCTTTTTCTCAACACAAATTAACGATTTGACAATACAAGTGATTTGCTGAATGATCAATTTGATTTGTTAAAGCGTTAATTTCTTTCACTAAATCGTTAATTTTATTTTATGTATAGTTAATTTGTATTGAGAAGAGGTGAATTTGTCTTGAAAATGGTATACATCTCTGCTGCCAAAAATGTGGGGTCCATTTACCCGAAGAATTATTTCATACAAACTACTATTGTGCGTATTTTACCAACCAGTAGAAAAAAATAAATTTTAAGAAAAGTAAAAAGGATTTTTTCCTCCTTCCTGTTTTTGGGGGCACATCCTTTAAAAAGTAAGAGCCGCCAAAAAATTATCGAATCTGTCTCGGGAAAACGGTGTGTCGATTTCGTAAAAACTTTTGTCAAAGGTTTAATGCTTGATTTTTCGTACAAAAAATTTATAGAACAGAAAACAAAATTAATGTACTCTCAATTAATTGTGTTTTCCATTTGAGGTACCAATTGGCAGCTCGCCAAAAAAAAATTGGAGGGTTTTCTTAAATTTAATTATTAAAATCGGACTCTGCGTGTTTAATTTCACGAAAAAAAAAACCAACAAAAGTTGTAAAATTGTCATTCGACAAGCGGACACCACGACTTTTTATTTTTATTTTCACTCCATAGTAAATTTGAATTTGTCTCTAACAGAGTCCCATAAATTTTAGGGTGTATACAGATTTGTTCATTCAGGCATCTGGTCACCTTATATTAGTTGTAAATGCCGGACACTGTTGTTTCGGACATAAATCCGAATTTCACCATTCAATTCCTTTTTTATGACACCGCTTCTGGAACTGCTTAAGAGCCAACAAAGCAGGGCAAATCATGTACGATCTACTAAACAGAAATAAGTTTCTAATTCACTTCCCATCTGAGCCGACTTGTTATCCTCCAAGAGGAAATCCCTCTACACTCGATCTTGTCTTATCTAATGGGCTTACACCTTTAACACAACCCGAAGTTCTAAATGAACTGTCCTCCCCACACCTGCCAGTCACATTTAATATTGAAAAGTCCTTTCCCAAAATGGTTCTCACCTATTTTGATTATTCCAGAACGTCCTGGAACGAGTATCGGTCGATCATTACAAACGAAATCGATCTCCGCTGTTATGACCTTTCGCAGATAACATGTACAGAACAAATTGATTCTCTCATTCAAAATTTGTTGTCAACAATTCGCACAGCTCGCCTTAGGTCTACACCTGAAACAACAAGAAGTAGTTATAAGACCAACATAGATAGCTCATGTGCTACTCTTATAAACTTGCGCAACCGTATACGTCGCATGTGGCAGCGCACTCATCTTCCTATGCTGCGTAAAGCAGTCAGCGACTTAAACAAACAAATCTGTACTTCACTACATGATGCTAGGAACAAGAAATGGAACGCACTGCTCGCCAAGCAAGAGAAAGGTTCCAAAAAAATGTGGAGTCTTCTTAAAGCAGTTAAAAACAAATCTAGATTTATTCCTCCTCTCATGTCATCGGATGGGTCCAAAATAGACAACGAGCAAGAGAAAGCGGAGTTGTTAGCGCGCAGTTTCGCTGAGGCTCACAAAATAACTGACCACCTTAGCGACTTGGCTACTACTCATGAGGTTAACACAACGGTGGACTCCCTTATCAATACTCCAACCGATTTTTCTCCTTCAAATCTATGCAAGCCATCCGAAGTGATAACCATAATTAAAAAATTAAAAATTAAAAAATCTTCAGGTGATGACCGGATTAGTAATATTTTAATTAAAAATCTTCCTAGACGAGCAATGATTACGTTGACCTTCATTTTCAACAGTTGTTTGAAACTAAGTTATTTTCCCAGCTTGTGGAAAAATGCTATAGTCGTTCCTATCCCGAAGCAAGGGAAAAATCATAGCATTGCATCAAACTATCGTCCCATCAGCCTTTTGCCCACTCTAAGCAAAATTCTCGAAAAGCTTATACTCAAGAGGATCCAAGAAAAATCAGACCAAAACAACATCATACCTAACTGGCAGTTTGGTTTCAGACCTGGACTTTCTGCAAACCACCAATTAAGAAGAGTCGTTAAGCATATCCGCTCAGGCTTCGATTGCAAGGAATCTACTGGCTTCATTGCTTTGGACATACAAAAAGCTTTTGATTCGGTGTGGCACAAGGGTCTGATATATAAGCTGATAAAATATTCTTTTCCTATCTACCTGGTTAAACTTATATACTCCTTCTTAAGTTCCAGAACTTTCACTGTTAAAACCAAGGGTGTGTCCTCCAAACACATCATTCCTGCTGGGGTTCCACAAGGTTCAGTTTTAAGTCCAACATTGTATAATATCTACACTGCTGACATAGAAAAGCTTCCCAATTGCGAAATAGCCACATATGCAGACGATACAGCAATATATTGCACTTCTGATTCGCCAATAGAGATCGTAGATACCTTACAGCAACAACTCTTCCTACTCAATCAATTTTACAATAAGTGGAAAATTAAAACCAATGTCGAAAAAACCCAGGCCATATTTTTCACCAAGAGGCGTGCCAGCAGATATCTACCTGACCCACAATTAAATGTCCTAGGATCGAATGTGTCATGGGCAGCAAGCATCCGCTACCTAGGGGTATACCTAGATGTTAAACTTACTTTCAAAATTCATGTCGATGAAACCGTGTCGAAACTGAATAAATGCATCTGCTCAGTCTACCCTTTCATTAACCGGAATTCGCACCTTTCGTATGCAAACAAAATATTGATGTATAGAGCTGTTATTCAACCTGTTTTGTTATATGGATCCCCTGTATGGCATAGCTGCGCTAAAACTCACAAAGACAAATTGCAAATCTCCCAAAACAAATGTCTCAAGATTGCAACAAACAAACCCTTCTTCTTCTCGACCAGAAAACTTCACACTATGACTAAAGTTGACATGATAAGCACCACGATTAATAAGATTTATGACAAATTTATAACTAGATTGTCCTCTCTAAACAACCCACTCATCTCCTAATTTGGATTCTCTTGTCTACTTAGACTGTTTCTCAAGCTAGCTAGGTTTAGATTAGTTTTAAAATTAGGTTAAGATAGTCATTAAGTTTTTCAGTAGGTTTTTTTAGTTAAAATTTTTCCTCCATCATTATCTGCAAACTGCAAACTATTTTTCATCCAAATCAACTAAAATATAGCTGTAAAGACATTTCTACTCAATGCCTAATACTCTAAACCTATATTATTGTAATACGCAAAATGAATTTTTAAATAAATAAAGTTATTATTATCCTTTTTTATGATGAATCACCCAATATTATTTGAACGGCGGTCCAGATCAAATGTCAATGCTACTACGAAATCAAATGCCTATTTTGCAGTTTTAGCCGAATTATATTTGTACAAAGGCATAAAAAAGCTAGAGAAAGAAGGGAGAAGACCCATGTTGAAAAAAACACTATTGGAAAAAGCATAGCATTGAGGCTAAATTGTCCGTCGAATCTGCTAGGCTAGGTGGCTTGATGGTATTCTCAAAATTAAAGCAAAAGACCACACAAAACCGATGGAGTACAAATTCATGCATACAAAATGGTTTTCATCACAAAATTATTATGAAAGCGGTGTCCATTTGTTGATTGTTACCATGTAGTACAGTGATTCCCAAACTGAGGGGCGCGCCCCTTGGAAAGGCGTGATGGTTTGGGAAGGGGGCGTGAGTACAATTTTTGTATCGCTGTAACAATTAATTTATTTTTATGCTCTGGCCAAAAGACCGGTGAAAACATTTTAGGCCGAAATCACTTGATATTGACGTCTAGGTTCGTGCTAAAATAATTTTCTTTTGATTTCTCTTTTATTTATTTTACTAGAACACCTTCAGATTGTGGTAGCTCCAGTAATAGCACTTCTTTACTTATCGACGTATCGTTCAGCAAAAAAAAAAAGCCAGTAAACATCCAAATCCACACCAAAAATAAATCTGGTTGCTATTATGGCGACAGCTGAACTTTCTACGGAAATCATGTTGCGTACTTTTAAAACATGTCCAAAAGTTTCAAAACTTGGGCTTCACTAACAAACAATTGTGTTTTTTTCTGTAGGATTGAGATATGATTGAACAATTTTCTGGGCTACGTGTGGGCATACGAGTATTTGAGTATGATTTATTATTAACAAGGCAAATCTGTGCATTGGACTTAGTCATAATTTATATTAAAAAAAAATTAATCGAGATTTCTGTCCAAGATCAGTGTGTGATTGCTCACATTTTAGTGAAGCATGTCTTCGTATTTTTACAGCGTTCAGAAGCTATTAACAAAATAATGCAATTACCCGAATATAGCAAATACAATTAAAGTCCGCAACCTAGCACGTAGTAAGCTATATTCTAATGGCGGAAATACAAAAATGTCCACACTCAATTTCGGTTTTTGGCCAAGATTTTCCCGGGTGGCGCCAGTCTCAACAAACTTCGCAAACCACTGATGCAGTAGGAGTAATTAAAAAGGTTGTTTGGTACTTATCCACGTCCATATTGCTCGCTAATTTCCTTTGATCCAGCACAGCAGCAACATAAGACGAGTTTATCCTAGAGTTCGAGGAGGACAATCATTTGATTTAATTTAGTTAATTCATAAAAAATCGCCAAGATATTCCGACTTTAGGATCTTGTGTTGACTAAGTGATCGCGCAGCAGCATGGCCTTTCAATCTGTTGCTTTTATTCTTTTAGTTGTTCCTTCAAAATAACAACTTATTTACTCTACATAAATTCAAAGCAATCTAATAAACAACATCTTATATCCTGTTCTTTTCCAGTTGACAAAATGACACATATGGTTGGCTCGTATCCGCCGAAAAAAGAAATCCAAAGCTATACAACGCCCGTCGAAGAGGCCCCATCGGGAATGTTGGCACGCGGCACTTACTCGGTTTCATCGCTATTCACCGACGACGATAAGCACGAACATTTGAAATGGGATTGGACATTTGAAATTAAAAAAGACTGGAACTAAAAAACAACATTTTTGTGTTTTAGTCTTACATATTGTCATTACATAGTAATTATTGATTTTTCTTCTTTTTCGTACGATCTATCGGATAACATATTTTTCTATATGATTTACGGTTCATGTTTACAGTCCGTTGTTGTTGTATGTCAATATAACAAGTGAAAATTGAAATCTTTCCTTATAACGAAATTAAAAATCAAAATTAAAAGCGCTAAAATTACATTTTAGTAATTCTCTTTGACACACGGTACACGAGATAGTACACAAGAAAAAATATTGGTGTCATAAAAATGTTATTCCGGATTATTGTATATGTTTTGGTGTCATTTCTAAGTCATTATTAGAGGTAAAATCTGAAAGTTTGTAAAAGCAATATTAAGCTGATTTATATAAGTATGCAATTTTTGTTTGTTGTAAATGGTCACACCTGTCGGCTGAAAATCGATTATTGTGTTTTGTGTCACAAAGATTTTCGTGTATTGTTTAAATGCTCAGCGATGAAATATTAATGTAAAAAAAACACAGCCAGCGCTGCCTCCGTAATACAATTTACCAAAATAAAGGTTGTATAATTTTACATGCAATGTAAAAAATGTCTTGAGTTTTTTTTTGTATTTAAAACAATAACAAGATTGAGTACTATACCAAGAAGTGAAAAGTGATTTGGTATTTTTTTTGCGTTTCGCCATACCACAAATGTTCAATACCATTTTTATAGTATCAACAATAGTTTAACAAAAAATAAACAAATACAAAATAAAATTAATTAAAAAAGATATTAAGTCACATTCGCAAGAAACAAGAAAGTATTCTTTTGATTATACATCTAAGTGATTCTAATTTTGTAATGTTCACTTTAGACATATTAAACACTACAACTATCAAAAATGTCTATTTTTCGCAATGAATCATCTTAATATCATATTTTTGTTAATTTGTTTTTATTACGCAAAATAAATCATCAAATTTTTTTTTGGTTATATGTATACACCTAGCGGAGCGTATTCATTCATTTTCACAAATATCTAATCATTCTAAGTGTGTGCTAAATAAAAAAAATGTTTAAACAAATTTACTACTAGATAATAAACTTAATGATTCGTTGCTTGCATTTTCTGCCTAAATGAAAAATGTGGATGGAATTGAGAGAAACACGATGAAAAGAGATGCTTTCACCCCAACTTCCAAACTAAACTATACTAATCGCCACTGCAAAATGTTTATAGAGAAAACCTAACACAATGGAGTTACGAAGTGATCAACATAGTAAAAAAAAAACGTGAAAATATAAAAGACTATATTTTTGCAATGGGTTCAGTGAGAGGAGTTTATGTATATTGCGAGCAATGGGATAATATTAATTTGTAATTGAAAATGAACGTAAGAAAAAATTTAGCTTATTGATGATTTAGTATGGAATACGGAGAGGAAACAAAATTAGATTACATCATTTAGATAAAATCGTGAAAACAGTGTTATTAAGAATATGCATAAATTGTCTGTATGGTCTCTGCCTTGTATATTTCATATACCAAAATTTATAAATATGAATAATATAGATTTCAATATAATATGGCTTTGTTTCATTTTATCCGATTTGACATAAAATATCAGTTAGTTACAAGATGGCTGCTAACAGGAAAGGTGAAAAAGCTCTCATTTGCTGCGTTTGGAAGTGAACTAGGAGACTGATCAAACTAGTGTCAAAATGTCCCGAAAGCAGCATTTTTTTGTTATACCTTTCCCAGGAATACCTTTCAGAAGGTACGAGCAAGATATTTCTTTTATTGCAAAACGGAGCTTATCATGATCGGCTCGCACCTACCTTTCAGAACGGAGTTTCTGTCAAGTAGAATAAAACACTTATGTATGTATTCAAATTGGATATTTGGCAATTTGGTTATTTTATTTGACTGCCAAAATAATTTTTTTTCCACAATACCCAGCTTTTGAGGACTTTCACAGTCAATTCACAGCCAATGAAGAAGAAGTTTATGTGGTCCTACGGCAACTGCCTCTACGGGGCGGACCACACCCTTTTTTTTACAAAACTGGCAGCCCTGAAGGTTCGATGCAGGAAGGTTGTGTTTGTGTATATGTGTGGGTAGGAGATATGTGTTTTTTTGTCATATTGGGAGCCTTACATCTCGGCGCGGCTGCTCTCAGTTTTACTAATTCGCGCCGGTTTTGAAACAAATCCAGGCCAAGGGTATGGATTTGTAGTGTACCAACGAATCGGTTCGAATGCCTGATCAATGCAGTGTAATTGCTGTATGGAATGGGTTCATTTTAGGTGTTTGGGGTAACGAAGACATATGTCATATGTCGCGGCAGGTTGTATAAATTCTGGACAACCTAGGGCTGCACCCAGCCCACCTTCTCCTGCTCCGTAAAATTAGAAGACGGAATCGCAGCCGGAATTTAGACACCATAGCATCGTTTACTGCGGACCAGGTTAAAAAAGTTATCGAGACTGCTAAAAACTCCAAGGCCCTCGGACCAGATGGCATTTCGATGGCCATGTTCAAACATCTCGACCTTGAGTGTGTCACGGCTGCCTTTTAATTGTCTATCTCCACGCTTGTCATCCCTTCTTCTTCTTCTTTATGGCACGATAGCCCGACGTCGGGCCTTGGCCGCGCTTGCCATCCCTGAAATCTGGAAAACAGGTCGGATTGTTCCCTGTCTCAAACCAGGGAAGAGCGCAAATCTCGGGGAATCCTACCGCCCCATTACGATACTGTCTCCTGTCGCAAAGAAGCTGGAGGCCCTTATTCACCCGACTCTTTTTGCACATGCGAAGCTAGAACCTCACCAGGGAAAATGCATAGTACTACCACTGCCCTCGATGCGATCTCCGCGGGCATTCGTGATGGGCTAAATCAGTCCTCTCAGAGCGCCCACCACCAATTTTGCCTGAAAAAATTAGGCTCCCGATAGCCACCAGAGTAACACTAGCTCAACTTCGGTCGGGCTTTTGTTCACGCCTTAATTCGAACCTTTCTCGCATAAACCCGGATATTCAAAACATCTGTCCAAATTGCGATGGTACTCCTCAAGGTGTAGGTCATTTGTTTCAATGCCCAGCTGCGCCCACTGATCTTACCCCTATATCGCTGTGGGAAAACCCTATGGCAGCAGCTATGTTTTTGTTCCTAGACCTCACGGACACAAACATTGACGAACCATAACTAACGCCATCGAGAAATTGTTGCAAACGATAGGCGAAAGTAGGCGGTCGCCTAGGGCGCGACGCTTTTCGATAAATCAGTGGCATGTTATAGCAGAAATAAAATGGTAACAGCAGCAGCGGCCCAATGCCTTTCAAATGCGTGGCAAAAAAAAATCTAGAAAATAGATTTTGCTTCCGTCTTGCTTATGCTATTGTGAGATCTTTGAAAATGCAGCAGTTGAAGCGCTGCTTTTAATTTTTTTTGTGACTTCAAAATCGAGTAAACCGATACTTGAGGGATTTATGTATTATCCAAGCTCGCGTCAAGTTGTAGGCAACAGCGGCTGCTTAATCTGACACAATAGTAAGCTGTTTCAATAAGGGGAAAAAATCAAGTTTCAAATGCGGAATGGTAAAACCTTCTTCTCAGCACCGTATAGCCCCATGTGGGGCCATGGTGCGTTAACTCAGCCGTTTATAGGCAATTTCAAGTCAACGTTACATTGCATATCTTGTGTGAGCCACAGAGCGGGAGCGGGTAAAACCTTAAAGACAAATAATCTGAAACATTGATCAGCTAGAGGGCAGGATAATTCAATATTAGGAAATAGGGAAAACAACTAATGCAGAGGGATAAAAAAAACTCCGTATACATACTATAATTATTGAAACCGTCCAATTTCATGGACGCACAGCGCAAAAACAGCAAAACTTCAAATGAATGTCCAAGGGAGACGGGAAAATTTTTTTTTTGTTCTTTTGATCCCTGCACAGAACTCCATTCAGTCTGCGAATATCAAAAGTAATAACACGCCGATCAAGGCACTATGGACCTGCAGAGGTTATGTAGGTAAGACCTGGGGAATTAAACCACATTTAATTCTGTGGATTTACAAGACAGTTGTTAGACCTATAGTGGAGTATGGGGCGGTGGTGTGGTGGAAAAGGGCTTCAACTAGCACTGGTAAGTCGGATATAGGTAAGGTCCAGAGGCTTGCCTGTCTAATTATCACTGGAGCTATTGTTTCATGCCCCACCGCTGCCCTGGAGGTTCTTTTTGACCTAACTCCACTACACATTCACATTGAAGCGTCGGCGAGGCTGGCTGTTGGTAGGCTCAGGGCCTTCAGCACGACAGTCAATTTTAGCCATGAACAACTAGGATGGTTACAAGGTAGCAGTACCCTCTGCCTACCTTCGGACTACCTAGTTAAGGCATTACGCTTCAACGCGTCCTTTAAATCAGCAATCTGGGCGAGAGAAAGTTGGACGGATATGTTCAGGTCCCTTCACCCCGACACTATCAGCTTTTACACAGATGGATCAAAAACTGACACGGGCTCTGGAGCAGGCATCAGTGGTCCAGGTGTAAGCTACTCAGTACCTATGGGGAAATTAGCGTCTGTGTTCCAGGCGGAAGTACATGCAATAGAAATTTGCGCCAGAGAATGTCAGAACAAAGGATATGTCAACAGAAAGATAGCGATCTTTACCGACAGTCAGGCGGCTATCAAAGCTCTTACAAAACATACCTTTACTTCAAAACTAGTGTGGCTATGTCAGGAAATACTTCAATCTGTAGGATCACGCAATGATCTTACATTCCTATGGGTTCCCGAACACTCTGGAATAGAAGGGAATGAACTCGCGCACGAACTCGCTAGGGTAGCCACTGCTAGCCCCTTCTGCGGCCCGGAATCCTTCTGCGGTATACCACTGTGTCTATGCAGAAACGAAATCACTGAGTGGGCGAAGACGACAGCCACCGTATTCTGGGAGGCCCTTCCAGGACTAAGGCAGTCGAAGCTTTTCGTAGCGACTTACTCTAAGAAACGCACTCTGGAGTTAGTTAAGCTCAGCAGGAACAGGGTCAGGATCATAAGTGGCCTCCTTACAGGCCACTCCCGTCTGAACGGGCATTTAAGAACCATGCGCTTAGTCGCAGATGCGACCTGCCGTTTCTGCGAGGCCGATGACGAAACATTCACTCACATACTTTGCGAGTGTCAAAGACTGGCGATGAGACGGGGGGAATGCTTTGGCATAACTTTCCCTCTCACAGAGGACATCGCCCCCTTAGCATGGGACAAATTAATCGATTTATCGCCAGATGTCGGTTAGATAAATTTATCTAACCTGTAGCGTCGGCAATGGCACAATAGACCACCGGTCGCAGTGCTTATGGCAAATATGCCGATGCCCCCATTTAATCTAATCTCTAATAACACGCCGTTGAAAGGTGTAAACATAATAAAGCGAGTTTTGACATCTCTGCAGATTTACCAGTTTATTACTAGAAATTCCAAGGAAAAATCAACTAATGCAAAATTTAATGAAGCTGGAGATTTGGATAGGAAGGTGAAAATTTTAATTTTATGTGATAATTTTCACAAAAAAAGCTACAGCAGTACGATTTATGTCAGTTTTATTAGTAGTGTTTTTGCGCAGGTGAATTTCTCTACAGACCCTTTCCGGACCAATCCGGTACAACATTTATAGAAATAGAAAAGACAAATCAAGTTGTCACTTTGTTTTGAATTAGATATACTACTTTTTATGACCGACTCAATAAAAGATACCCCTGGCATTGCATTTTTCAATAGGATGAATGTTGAAGAACGCTCAGGACTCACAAAGCAAAAACTCAAAGTTCATGTGTGCTTACGTATTATTGTGCGAAGGCTAAATCGAGCATTGAGTATTTAAAACACTAAAGGTGGTATTACACTATCAAATAAAGTTTGTCCAGTGGGTCACACAAAATTTGTCCAACTTTTGCAATGACCAAAAGTGTTTTTCGAGACCTATTACACTATGGGACAAACAAATGACCAATTGGTTTGGCCAATGACGTAGTCAGTCAGGTTTCAAGTCAGTTGTTTGACCGATGCAAATTTACCTATCACACTAGTATGACCGTTTCAGAAAAAAATGACCAAAGCTAACTTAGCTCCAATATGTATTTAGAGTGGTTATTGTGCATTGTTTCATTTCTTTATCGAATTTGCAAAGGTGTTTAGTTAAATAAATGATTGTTCTGTAAAAAATCAGTTTAATTTTGCTTGAAGGCGTAATCTTGCCTCTTGCCATTTAAAATGCTCTTTCAAATTTAAAAAGACCGGGAGAATCAAAAAAGGGTGTATGCAGAACTTAGAAAAATTAGAGTAGCAGCTACCTCTTTTTACAAATTTTCTGTGTGTTTCATGCAGGGGAGTACTAAAGAAAATATTTCGAAAGGGGTTTTAGGAATAAGGTTGACGGTGCTCATATTTTATAACTACTCAGTGCATGCAAATCACTGAGTTTATACTACAGAACACTGGGAAATTATCGTGAGAGTTAAAGGGACCATCAGATTTTTGAATCTCCAAAAAATGTTCTCCGCATTCTCGTTTGTAGCTTGAATAATATGGTCCTCTTTTATTTCTAAAAAAACTATAATCTTTTAGTCACTAATCATCTAAAATTGCGGAAAGACAAATTCAAAATTGACTGCGGATCTCAAGCTACTGGAAAAATTGAGAAACACTGGAGAGTAGTTTCAGTTGTCCTACTTCTCACCTGAGAGTCCCTACAATACAATCAATCTTTGTCCAATGATCAGCCTTGGTTCATAATAAAATTCTGAAAGTAATTACATGATATTTTTTGTGAAAGAAGAAACAGAAGAAACTTTCAGTTAAGTTGCTACAGATTACTCGTATGCCGGGTTCGAAACTTGGACATTGTGCTATTGAAGTTGCGGTGCGTGTTTCTGAGAGGTGGGAACCATCAAAACCTTATGTAGGATCGCCACTAGTTTCAAGTCATTTATTGTGAGTCCGTTCTGCCATGTACAAAATCAAACTGCCACCCTGAACGGGAACGTTTTTATCGTGACTTTAAAAGCGACAGCGATAGTTTCATATCTCCGATTTATTGTCAATATCTGGTAGTAAAGATACTATATCTAACAGTTGCCTAAACCAAATTTACAAATAAATCAATATTTTTCGCCCTTCTTTAAATTTTTTCTACATTTTTTAATGGGAAATATGTACTGTGTTTCCACCAGAAAAAAAGATAAATTCATTTATAAATCGTGGATTACTAATTATTATTTGCAATTTAATTTATTGTTGACACTATGGCCAAGAGGTTCCAAGTTGTTGAGAAAAAAAAAACTTTTACAACCAGAAAAATTCGAGAAAATGATTGAAACGGCGTGCGTCTATACCAACATTTTTTTGGTAGAGATGAGATCGCCACTAGAGTTGTGTCCTGAACACGCAGATTGTTCCAGTCGAAGCTATTACCGAGAGTTTACCAAAAACATTTTCTTCGATGTAATTCAACGGATTAATTTAAGTATTGAATTTTCGAATATCCCACAGTTTGCACAAAAGTATAAATTGTCGCTATTTTTTTATATTGATCATTAAATGCACCCAATCGAATCATTTCGTTTCACCACCATGGGTCACACCAAAAGCTCGTAATTTTTGAATGACCGTATGACCAAAAACTGCAAAATAAATTTGACCAAGGCTGTGTTTTGTTATTACACTAAGGTCATATGTTTGACCAAAAATGAATGACAATCGTGGTCATTCATTTTTGGTCAAACACATTTTTGGTCATTTATTTTGATATTACACTAGTGCGCCATTGGTCAAACTTTATTTGATAGTGTAATACCTCCTAAAGGGAAGTTTCTCGTACATATTATCTAATGGTTAGTCTTATCGTCTAGACGTACTCTATGTTCAGAAATATTTCATACCATTTTTTACGTGGTTACGCCATTATCTGAAATTGAAAAATGCATTGCGCAATTCCATACAATGTCAATGACTGAGGCATTGAAAACTACGTGTCCAGCATGTTCTTCAATTCCTTTTTCCAACTCAGACACTCTGGAGAAGTCATCTAGTTTGAATCAATTCAAATATCGCCGGTACCAACCGTGTCCCGTAACAAGTTGGGTTTGGGTTTAATAGTGGTTCATACTTCGCCTGTTTTCCATTTGACCCAGAAGGGTTTGTTGAAGAATTTGGTTTTTATGATACGATTAACGATGGGTTTTGCTTTTGATGCTTGAATTGTTGTTTTTTATCAATCAATACGGGGGCTAAATGCGTTTTCCGCGTAAAACATTTTCAATAGGTTCATTCAAAAATTTTTGCAAGCATCTTGAACTCAATAACAGAGATCGAGGCTTACAACTATACCGACACAGGCGCAATATTCAAGCTTTGCCTAGGGCGCAAACAGAGGCTCGCGCCGGCCCTGTGGTTAACACTACACAATTCACAACATTCATTAATAACTGTTACGTTTACTGTACTTTATTGTGTGCAAAATTCATTAAATATATTTTTTTATATATATGTATATAACTTTTGTCTTACAATCTAGCAAAAAAAATGTCTTTTCATCTTATTTTCTATGAAATCAATATGTAAATGTACGTGTAACACTTATTATTACATGCTCGAATAACTTGTTGAAAAGAAAAGAAAAAATCTTAAATTCTTCAAATGCATCATTATGTTTTCTAAGAAAACTAATTACATACTAAAAACTAACGTTTTTTCTATATTTTAAATATACACAAATATGTATATGTTTCAATTTGTATAAATGGATAAACATGTTTACGAATTTATTTAACTAATTTTAAAAAAATTGTTAAATATAAAAAGATTTTGAGCTGCATTATTCTTGCAATTTTTTGATTGATTTTGACTTTTTTTCAGAAAAGGAGACTCCTGTTTGTTCACAATAAATTCCGCGGTCTTGAAGGAGGAGAAAAAGAAGAACTGATAGAAGGGAATGAATAAAGGGGAATTCCATTTTGTATGGTGGTTAAATACGATATTTTAAATGTCAACTTATGAAGCAATTATCGTCATTAATGCGGTAGACAGAAGACATCATCATAATTACGAAAAAAGCCTCATAATGATGAACGCATTTATTTACGCATAGGTTGAGATATTACCATCAGAACGGCATATGTGCCTACACCGCAAGCCGAGTGACGCGATGGAGCGGTATAAATATCGAGGCAAGGAAGAAGAAAAGTTATTTATGCATTTTCGTCATATTGACGCTGTTTTCTGTATACCGCATAAATGGTTCTTTATTTTAAGCAAATTTTCAAGGGGCAGTCAGAGCGTATATATTTTAAAGCAATTACAATTTACAAGTAGAGATTAATGAGATCCAATCTGAAATTCAAATGCTTAGGTGCGTAAAATGGTTTCTCTTTCTTATTTAATGCAGTCACAACAAGGCAACTGTTTGCCTTCTGACTGTTTAAAAAATTTCGTCCGATCCGGAGCATTTGTACTCCATGCCGCAATCTAATGCTGGAAACAGATTAGACACGTTGAATCAACGCCATCTAGATACATCAAGGCCGTAACTCAGCTGTACCGTTTGCCTACTAAATTGTGGATTTACACGAACAAACAACAACAACAAGCATATGACGTCATTAAAAGGAACAACAAAACAGTGCAAATAGTAGGCGAAAGATTTCTACATTGCGGGCTTAATATAGATACGGCGGTGGTTGAATGCTGCTGCAGTCACGCTCTGTGGCTCACTTGGTTGTGTGGCACTCTACGATGCTAGTAATCTAGAGGTCTGGAGATAGAATCTCGGCGTGGTCCAGGAAATATATAGTGCTTGCAACATTATATACACGCCTCTATATGCAATGTAACGTTGACTCTAAGTAGTCTATAAACGGCTGAGTGAACGCACCATGTACAGAGAGAGAATGGTGCTGCACAATAATGTGCTGCTTTTTTCGGCAGCATTCAACGCGTCTAATCTGTTTCAGGCATTTCGAGCAGAAATTTGGCCTTACGCACCCAACCAAAACCATCTACATAACAAGCCACCAAGTAATAAAATCATCAATGAAATCGGCCACCACAGGGATGGCGATTCCATGTAGTGTGACTGAAATAGGGCATTTTGGAGAGGAAGGAAAATTTCAGTCCAACTACAGGAAATCGCTATACCAGCCATTATTACACATGGTTAAATTCTACTTCGTGCCTTGTTATGTAGATGGTTTTGACCTAACATTATTCTCGTCTAATCCAGTCCCTTCTTTCTTTTATTTAAAATTACCGACATAGCCGACAGGATAGTTGATTGTCTAGTAGTTGCGTGTGTATGTTTATTGAGTGTGCAAAAATGTAATTACTGGTCCCGGTTACTGGATATTCTAATTTGATAATGATAAGTGTGATTCTGTGCTATGGTCTATTCAGTTTTTCTGGTTAATGTTTGAATATATTGTGCAGAGGTTTTTCTTCCAATAAATCTATCCTGTCATAGTATTTTCTATTTCTCGACATCTTTCCCCAAAATGACCGCAATACAATGCTTATTGGTGTGTTCATACCACATACATATAAGCTTACCGTTAAAATGTTTTATTCATATACATATATTAATGTTTACAGTATAATTCAATTGTCTTTTGTGTGTCTGTATAAAAATATTATTTGTCTTCAATTGATTCGGAATTGTTCCGTTTATGCTTGTCTAAATGTACTTTACATTAAGCCTTGTTCATTGATACTAGAGAATTGAACTTGTCGCAAAAACAATCATTTTTGTGCCACGTCCCAATATCTAGTCCCAAACAAGTCCTTAGTAGCAATCGCGTTTTTATTTTCAATTTGTCGTATCGTTTAGTATCTCGTGTACATGTGGGCGTATAAATGCAGTAATTCGTTCAGAAGATATATTTCGAGTTAAGATTCTATTCGGGCACAATTTCTTAAATCAACTTTAAAGGTCGATCCACACTTTTCGGTCATCAGTCATTTTCCATACAAGTTGGCAGAGTTTCAGTTAATTGATTGGCTGATAATCTGTCAACTTGTATGAAAAATGACTGTGACTGATGACTGAAAAGTGTGTTTCGATCTTTAGCTTAATCTAGTCCTAAAAAAAATCAAGAAATCCATTAAAAAAATTAAAAACAAAACCAACATTAAGTACCCGCACTAGCGGACGGAATGTTTTACATACTTTTTATAATTCTATAAATAAATTGTTCGTTGTATATTTGTAGGAGGAAATACAATCACTAAACTTCCGTTCAGTGTTTTTTTTTTGTATCTGGGATATTCTTAAAATAATAATTGTCAACACCTTATAAGCAATAAACGAAATTGTGCCACGAAACATTTTCGTGTTTCCACATTTAGTAAATCTCTTCGAAATAAACCTTCTGAGCTCGCTTCTAGAAACGATCTTTCGACGCCGCACTATATTCCATTTCGTTCAATGTTTGAATTTCGTGCAATTCTTGGAATTTCTCATGATCACGTATGTGTGCATAATTGGCGGCAAGGCACATCAAATAGTGTATCAGACTTAGAATGACAAGTAAACTGGACAGTGTGGCGAGAACGAACATAACTTCGGCAATTTCGACACCATCCTTGCAGAAGGCTTTCTTTTCGAATGCTTCGCAAATGCGTAGTTTTTCCTGGGGCACGGATGCGGGGAACATGAAATCTGGAAAGTGATAAAGGTATATGAATAAATACCAAGAGAATCAGAGATTAACGACAACTTACGGAATTGTGTCAAATCAATGCATGACTTGGACATTTCGGAGCTAAGACACATGTTCCAGAACATTGTGTAGACGAAGGTGACGATGACGAGGAAGCACAGAATTAAAGTCCAGATAAAGTTGAGAAGATACGTGATGCCCATGAACTGTAAAACAAGGAATGAGTCGGGATTATTCAAATTATGTTCGGTATTAAATTGCTACGTTTAAAACTCGAATTTAAACCTAAGCACCAGCAACGTATTGGTCTCGACGATGACATGATTCAAGATTGAGCTGCCAGTAGAAATAAGCTGTGACAATACCACCAAAACGACGATGTTCAAACACAGCTGGCCGAGCGACGCGCTCCCATTGGAAGAAACTCGAATCTAGTTCCTTAGATCTATGTAACCATCAGCTGCCTCTTTATAGCCTTTGAAATTCTTAAAATTCACACTGCAACGGGTGTTTCAACTCGGCGCGTGCTAACGCCAAACGCACTTAGACCAAGATTGGTCCATTGTGATACCACCGATGGAGTTATTCCTACGATCCGTTTAAAACTAGCCTGTGCTAACAATGTATTTGTTGAGCAATATAGGACTCACACCCCGAAGATCATCTGTATCGTAAAAATACCTTGAACCCAGTGAACGCTTCCTTTTCTCGGATAAGGCCGGGCATTCACAAAGAAAATTATGAACACTCTCTTCCTCCTCTTCATCATCACAACTTCTGCAGAAGTCGTTGTGAGGAATTCGGAGTCTGCTGGCGTGCTCCTTAATAGGCCAGTGCCTAACCATAGAAGCGCTTCCGAGTGATCTCAGTGAGCAGTGATCTCTGCTTGGAGGACGCTACAAAAATTAGGGAGGCGACAAGACAAACTGATGTCCAGTTCCTCCGAGTAAATACCAATGCCGACTCCTGTGTCCGTCTTGGAACCATCAGTGTAGATGGAAAATGACCCGATGGCCTGGGTCGTTTCGTTGCTCCAGCTTTCCCTAGGCGGGATTAAGGTAGAATACTTCCTACCAAAAAAAGTGAACAGTGTAGTCAGTCGCCAGTGGCAGGCTGAAGTTACTAAGTATCGTTGAGTGACCATAATCCAGCGCTCGCCACATACCAGTTTCACGAAGGCGTAAGGCCGTGTAAGCTGTCCAGTGGCAGCATTTATTTATTAAAAAAAAATATACAAAAAAAAAGGACTATGAATCGGTGTGACTGTTGAATTCAGTTGACCAGAAGCGTTTTTTTTTTGGCGCCGGCTGCCAATGCATCATGCTTCCAAAGAAGACAAATTAGAAACCGTCGGAAAACCACAGGATCTGTTCATTGTTAGGATTGGTTGGGATATTGATTCAATGCCATTTGTACTAGGTTACAATCCTTTAGAAAAAATAGTTCTGATATAAAACGAATAACTTACCACAGCACACGATATTCTTCCACCAACTCTCGAACGCCACGCGCGATAGACACGATGTCGTGTAGCACCGGTTGCCAGAAAGCCGACAAACAGAATCATGAAACCAAGTGCGGCCATTGATGCTCCAATTATAACGAAAATCATTTGAACTGCTTCAATCCTGTAACAAAAAATGGCGAAATGCTAGTCTCCTCGCGGAGTTGGAATCATAATAATTCAAAACAGAACAATTACCATAACAATCTTATATGAAAAACTTGATCCAACATTATAATCGTAAGCGATGCACCGCGATACATTGTTCCACAAAATATGCCCACGCCCAATAGACACATGAGTGTGGCTATTAGGGTGGCATACGGGATACGGGTCATACATGCTCGACAGCAGTCACCTGTAAGAGAAATGGACAAGGATGCAATTAGTTGATGGGAAACAGACATGTACGCCATTTACACAAAACGATTGTGACGAATGGATGGATGTGCGAAAAACTACAAATCTAGCCTAGTTCCGTTTATTACGGGCTTAGCTTAGCAATTAGAATTATTACTAAGGAACAAAACAAAAATAACGAAGATACGAAATTTATTGACGTACATATTTCCAAATTGAATCGTCAACCATTTAAAATGTAATAAAGTTGAAGTATTTGTACGGCGTCCAATTGATTTAACAAAACATTTACACATAATACAAATCCTAAAAAATTGTCTTAACCAGCATTGGCCCCAAAGTGGGATCTTCCTTCATCATTCGTGAGAACTATCTAAGATAGACTTACGGGTGGCCGGGCGGAAGCTAGTCGAATTTTCAACCTATTCTAATATCGCTCGAAGGCGAATTGGAGCGCTCTTATTGAAATTTGTTCCGTCAGTTTTTGTTTAAAAAAAAAATTAGCTGCGTTTCTTTGGCATCCAGAACAGGACAAGAGAAACTTATTCTCCATAGAAATATCGTCCCAAACTCTCCTATGTTGAGGAAAAAGTCCAGGGATACTTCCGTTTGTATCCCTTCTTCTTTTAGCCGTGCAGAAAGGTGTGAAACCTGTGTGCATCTATGTGGGTGCGATTTATGGTTCGTCAATGTTTGTGTCCGTGAGGTCTAAGGACAAAAACATAGCCCCACAGCGATATAGGGCTAAGATCAGTGGGCGCAGCGGGACATTGAAACAAATGACCCACATCATGAGGAGTACCATCGCAGTTTGGACAGATGTTTTGGATGTCCGGGTTTATGTGAGAAAGGTACGAATTAAGGCGTGTACAAAAGCCCGACCGAAGCTGAGCTAGTGTTACTCTAGTGGCTCTCGGGAGCCTAATCTCCTCAGGCGAAATTGGTGGTGGGCGCTCTGAGAGGACTCTATTCGCACCTAAGTTCGCAATAGACCGATTCACTTCTTCAGTGTGGATCGCTGCAGTGGCGGCTCGGTATGTAACTTCATCGTAAGGGTCCCGTTTGTGTCCCTGAACCTCTCTCTCAAGGTCTCGTAAACCACGCCTGACATGTCGTGGTGCAGGAATTCGGTCCATGAGATAATTATTAGGATGATCCTCACGATAGCAACCAACAAGATATTGTTTTGAGAGTAGGAGATTGAGGTTACGTATTGGCATCAATTTTTGTCTCCAGATGTAAGTGATCCTGGGCAGACATCAGAAAGCGACCTGTCGCGATGCGTAGAGCGGCATTTTGGCAGACCTGAATTTTGGACCAGTTTATGGGGCTGCATAATCAGCGGCCGCTCGACCCACCGCTTTGTAAGTAGCTAGCATGGTTTCTTTATCTTTGCTCCAGGTGCTACCAGCTAGAGCTTTTAGGATTTTATTCCTACTGCGCATTTTCTCACAAACTGATGCTGGGTGCTTCGCAGACGTCATTATATTCTCTAGGTGAAGCCCGAGAATTTTGGGGTTTGCTACAGTAGGAACAGAATTGTTGCCAATACGTACATATATCAATCTCCCATCTTTTATCCTCCCACCAAGTGGTTAGAAATGTCGCAGAAGATTTGGACGCATTTCATCCTTATCTCTCCCTGTGGCGAATGCGGTGCAATCGTCAGCATAGGAAATCACCTCGATTCCTTCAGGTGTTGTGGGAAGGCCGGACATGTAGATGTTAAACAGAGTGGGGGAGAGTACCCCTCCCTGTGGAGCACCTAATTTGATTTTCCTAAGCTTAGAACGTTTGCCTCGAAACTCGGTGAAGGAGTGCCGACCAGCTAGGTAATTGGCAATCCAACGGATCTCTTGTGCAGGAACATGCATATTCATATCCCTTCAGATATTTTTAATGACACAAAATAGTGTCCTCTCAGTACCCCCACGACCTATATCGCCTGAAGGGACCAGCCGGTGATGGTGCGTAGTGCTGTGTTTTGGCAGGTTTGAATGTGGCTCCAGTTTGTCTTGCAGAGACCATTTGTCCACGTTGGTGCTGCGTAATTGACCAGGGGGCGACCAATCGCTTTATACGTAGCCAAGAGGGTTTCTTTGTCTGTGCCCCATGTACTTCCGGCAAGTGCTTTTAATATTTTATTCCTGCTCCTGAGTTTGGAACATATATTTTCAGCGTGGGTGTTGAATTTGCCGGAGTTGTCAAGCGTGACACCAAGGATTTTGGGAGTCCTGGTTGTTGGGATGATGTGGGTGTCAACGTAGATGGGCAGTTGTGTGTTGTATTCTTGGTTGAAGCTTGTGAATAATGTGGCGGAGGACTTGGGCGCAGATAGCTTCAGATTTTAACTGGCGAAGAAAGCGTTAAGAACCTGCAGGTATTCGTTGATTAGATCGCACATTTCGGGAATGTCATTACCAGTTGCCATGATGGTGCAGTCGTCTGCGTATGAGATGATTTGTAATCCCGTTGGTGGTGTAGGTAATCCTGCCATGTAGAGGTTGAAAAGAGTGGGGGATAAGACTCCACCCTGGGGAACGCCTTGCTTGATTTTCCTGAGTTTAGACTTCCCGTTTCTAAACTCTGTGCAGGATTGACGACCGGCAAGGTAGTTAGCGATCCATTTATGGATGTACGGTGGTGTTGTATTGCGGAGATCTGTTAGCAATAGGGTGTGGTTGACAGTGTCAAATGCTTTTGACAGATCGAGAGCAACCAGGACGGTACGCTTGCATGGTTTCGGTTGGTTGAGTCCATTAAATATGTTGGACGTGATCGTATCGAGAGCGGTGGTGGTGCTATGCATTTTACGAAAACCATGTTGATGATTTGCAAGCTGTATGTGCTCTAAAAGTTTCGGCAATACAAGTGCTTCCAGTATTTTGGCCACAGGAGACAGGAGCGTTATCGGACGGTATGATTCAGCTAGAGTGTGGTCTTTACCTGGTTTGGGTATTGGGTTTATGCGGCCTTTCTTCCATAACTCAGGAATGATGAATGATTTTAACGATAGATTCATCGTGGCAGTGATATAATCAATGGCCGGTGAATCTAGATGTTTCAGCATGATCATAGCAATGCCGTCAGGGCCGAACGCTTTGGAATTGTTGGCATTTTTGATTGCAAGTCTTACTTGGTTTGAGGTAACTTGAAGGTGTTGATCGGTGGTACTATTGCGGATAGCTCTTGTGATGGTGCGCTTGAGCCTATCTTTATCAGGATGTTCGACGAATTGCTGATTAAATTTGAGTGCGCATTTGTCGTCGTTATTATAGGACTTATCACCGAACTTAATGGCTACCTTACCTTTGGGTTTTGTGGGGTTAGATAACGCACGTACCGTTTTCCAAAGGTTGCTTACACCGGATTTTATGTGGCAGGATTTTAAATGCTTGTTCCATTGTTGTCTTCTGTGGTCATTTACTTGCTGGGTTATCACATTATTTAGGTCGCTGATACGAGGATCACTGGGGTCTATTGTTCTGAATTCATCCCTCATTTTTGCCAGTTCTACGGCACTTGATGGAAAATGTGGTCTCATGATTGGTATGCGGCCGGAAGGAATGTGTCTATTAGCAGCATCTACGATAATCCGTCTCAGATTTTTTTCAGCGGTACGTACGTCGGTGGGAATTTGTAAGGCAGAAAACATTTCGTTGGTATAGGCTTGAAAGCCGATCCAGTCTGCTTTGCTGAAATTTGTGTACGTTTTCTTCTCAGTGTACGCGAATTGGGACGGTTTGTCGATCGTGAGGACTATTGGCAGGTGGTCTGACGAGAAGGTAATGAAAGGCTCCCATGTGGTGTTGTTGATGAGCCCGGGACTGGCAATAGATATATCAGGGGAGCTCCTGCATGATCCTGTAACGCGCGTTGGTGAGTCATCGTTCATGGGACAGAAATCGGAGTCATCTATTTGGCTAGCGATGAGGTTGCCTCTGGTGTCGTTGTCGAGATTCGAATGCCATAGATCGTGATGTGCATTGAAATCACCAAGTATTAAGCGGTATTGTCCAGTGAGTAGTGGAGAAATGTTGGCCTGAAAACCAGTGGGACAACTTGAGGCTGGTGGTATATAGATATTTAGAATATCTATATCAACATTTCCCGCTTTGATGGAAATCGCTTGGAGTTCGGTGGTGTTATCGGCGGCGGTGATGTCAATTTCTGAGTAAGGCAACGTGTTATGGATCAGGAAAGCTAAGCCTCCACCTGCGCCGGTGGGTCGATCTTTTCGGATGATGTTGAAGCCTCCGTATGAGTCAAGCGTTGAGTCAGCTTTTAGCTTAGTTTCCTGAACCGCAGCGACTTTGATGTGATGTCTGTCCATGAAGTCAGTGAGCTCGATGACTTTGTTTTGAAGACCATTGCAGTTTATTTGGACAATCTTGGTGGTAGAGTAGTTCACAACTGGCTGTGGTGGTGCTGGTGTTAGGGTATGTCGTGGTGCATTGTGTTGGGTAGAAACTGTGGGGGTGACTGGTGATGGTTGTTGGCCCTGGTTGTTGTGATGTTGGGAAGTCGATGATGACTGCTGTCCACAGATTCTGCAGTTTGGTGCTAGAAAGGTGTTAATTGTGGTTGTTGAACGTAGGTCTGAATTGTTTAGCCCAGAACAATTCTTAAAGTGGCACCATTCTTTGCAGCACGAGCAACGCACTGAGGTTTGAACGTTGGAGTAGATCCTCTTACCACATACGCAGCATGTCCAAGGACCAGGATTAATTTCGATGCCGGCACGTAGTAGTAGAATTTGGAGCAACTGGGCCGGCTCGGGTTGCTCCATTAGTATAAAAAAGATGTTGTGTGCAACTTTCTTGTTTCCCCGAATGTGTCGAGGGGGGTTTGCGGCTCTTGGCCATGCATAATTGCATGGGTGGTTCCGGGACATAGACCCGGCCGCGATAGGAACCCCTTCTCACATGGTCATCCCTGTGGGCGCCCTCTGGAAACGGTAGTGGATGAAACCGCTAACGAGAAAGTCGTTTCATTTTCGATATGACATTTGGAAGAAGCAACACTGCGCCTGAGTGGTGTAATAACAACTACAGCGTCTCAGGCTACAAAATGTAATAAGGTGACAAAATCTAACGTTCAACCACCGAAGCAGCTTCTCCGAGGACCGTCCATGATGGGCCTCCTTTGTTTTATGAATACTAACATGGTTTAGCGATGGGCCGACAACTCATCCTTAGAAAAAACCTCCACGTCAAGAAACCCGAACTGAAAGTCTCGGATTGGACGGATACAACTCTACGGCGACTTCGCAAACGAACAACTGATTACTATTCCGGAACCTGGAATGAACTACAAGCCGAGCATAGTTGCACTCCAGGAAACAAATTGGCTAAATAGCGAGACTGACGACCGAAAATCGTATATGTACTATTTTCAGGTGGAAACCCTATGGGCCACAACGAGTTTGGAGTAGCATTCAACGTGAACCGATGAAGTCGCACGTAATCGACTTCAAACCCATAAACGAGCGGCTGTGTGCGATTCGCATCAAGTCTCGGTTCATCAATCTCTGGCTTATAAACGCATGCCATACTGAAGTCAAAGGAAACACGGTTAAGGATGAGTTCTACAACCGCCTAGAAACTCTCTTCGATTCACTTCCATCAAACGATGTCACGTTGCTGCTGCGCGATTTGAACGCCAAAGTGGGAAATTAAAGTTGGCATAGGGGGATTACTGGAGGCCACAGCCTCCATGAAGATTGTGATGATAACGGCCAACGTCTAATAGACTTCGCGACCGGCAGAAATCTTATCATTAGTTCTACGTGCTTCCCGCATCGGCACATTCACAAACAGACCTGGAGATCTTCAGACCAACATACAATAAACCAAATCGACATGCCCTCGTCTGCAAGAGATGGAGATCGAGCGTAATGGACGTACGATCCTATCGCGGAGCAAACATCAATTCAGACCACTATATGGTGAAGGCGACTTATAGGTGTAGAATTCCTTTGGTGCATCACTCGTGATTCAACCCTGCGAACATTTCTTGCGATTAACAAATTTACGAATGGCTATGTCCATATTCAATATTTACAATAGCGTTCAAGAATGAATACCTTTCTTCAATAACGCAGACGTCTCAAGTTTCAATTGCCAAAGGCTGTAACATTCTACACATTCCTACCAAGTTTGATGGATCAGTTGAGCCGTTCGCGAGTTATTTAGTGAACAGACGGACGGACACAAATCGATTTTATAAGGGTTAATAAAAATTCTAAAAAACCTAAAAATTTACTATGTCTTCTAGGACATCTTCGGATGCCCACAATCAGTCCTTCCAGCATATCGACTCTTATTGCCCACACCAGTCAATGATCTCCAATGTTTACCTAATAACAATCATAATTTCACAGTAAATCAATTAGCGAGGTTGATGATCCAACCCAAACGGTTCCGCCGTTACAATTTTTGTAAATCTTCCACAACTTCTTATCTAGCACATGTTCAATTTATCATAGTAAAATTTTGCGTCATCGTGTAATTTTACAAAGCATTTTCTGTGATCTAAAAAGTTCAAGAATGAATATGAATCATAAAAAAATGTTCAACAAAATATTTACAGAAAATAGAAGCAGAAACAATACAAATGATGGCGTGTGAACGATAACAGAAAAATGAGAAATTTTATAAAAGTCTATCACAACAGGGTGCGGTACTTCCTCGTATCTATGAGGGGATGATGGTGCGGCTAGCACTTCTACGAACAGAACTTGGGACAAACACAGAACGGCAACGTAACAGCTGAAGGACGCAACACGGAGTACGCATATAACGCTCCTTCCTACCTTTCTCGCCTCGTATACCATGAACATCCGAGTACCGATCCAGGGAAGCTTCCGATCGAAATGTGCTGCGACGACGATTCGGCTGGGGCTGATTATTGTTGTATGCCCGGGTGAGGACACCGTCGTCGTCAAAATTCGTTTCCAGTAGAATTTCCTCGCGTGGATCGCGAATTCGGTCACGATTACGTGACCCCATGTCGTCTTCCTGCACAGATCACACACACACGATGTTGCAACGATTTCACTTGATGATGGCACACAATCTTCCTCGCACTTGACGGTTTATTCCACGGGGGCTTCCTAATTACCGAACTTTGAACAATTAATTGACGATCCCGCTCGGGACAGTCATTAGCCACAAGACAAGACCAAGCCACACCGTCTCGATCGCGACATAATCACGGACAACAGCTAATTGGAGCCGATGATGAGGGTGAATCACTCTGACGACACTAGAGTACTATTAAGCGTGTTTTTTTGTAAAAAGGTGCAGGTTAGGGTATATTAGCACAAAAAAACGATTTGGGTTAAAAGCTGTTTAGATCTATTGCACCAACCATGAACTTTGTAAAAAGCTGAAGGTTCAAAGTTGTGGTAAATAAATAACCAGTAAATTAACATGTCTTACAAAAACAACAATGAACATTTAACCAATGGTTTTGGTATTAGCTCATGCTTTTTCGTGTTAGAGCGCCTCTGGTTGTCACATCTGTAACAATTCTTCCGGGTTAACTTTGGTCAGAGTACGTACCCTCGATACATTACTGGGTTTATCTGGGTTATGTTGTTATTGTAACCCCATGTAGTTACCCTAAACTAACCTACACCCGAGCACAAAAAAACACGCCTATTGTTGTCTTCCAAGTGGAGCACGCACACTGCACTGAGATCTAATTACCAGCTGGCAGAGCAACGGGTCGTGCTCTGTGGAGGAAGGGTCAATTATTATGCGATTTTGTCTGATGAATGGAATCTCTCGCTGACTGCTGCGGAATGCATGCAAATCGTGCGGCGCGTCACAATTGATGGACTCTTCCGCTTTCTTTCGTTGGACGGATCTCCACTCGAGGAAACCTGAGACGTGAGAATTGAAACTGATCGAAATTTCCGCTCGAACCTAATGGGGCTCCGTTGGTTGTGGCTGTTGTTGTTGTGCCCGTGTCTTGCTTCAATGGATAGAAAGCACACAATCGTATCGTGCCATCTCGTTCGACGGGGCGCCACAAAACCGTGCGCCCGACAGAGACAACACGACGAACAAGTGGTTTTCAATTAATCCGCAGGCCCCACCTTGCTTCGTCTTCGACGTCCCGTGTGTGGATCAATTTCGATAAAATCGTACTTTTATCTTATCGCAGTCGACTTCTTATCAACTGATAAGTGTAGTTTGATTGAATTATGTTCATATGAACTTACCCATTGTGCGTCCGGTTCAGTAACGGGCGGCCGCCAGGCGATTGAAAAGTTTTCTGTTTTGTAAACAAAATTTCCCAATGTCGTCGGGGTGGTGGTCGTTTTGTCTAGACAGACACGACAGAAGGCTCCCGCAGGCCACGCCAATGGCTTGTTTCACAAAGTATAAAAAATTTTATGCACCGAACTTATTGTCTAACGTGAAAATGCACTAATTGCAAATAATTCTTATAGAAAATTGTGCAAAAAAATGTCACATCCTGAACATGGGCAGTGAAATGAAAGGTGAACGTTTGACAGCTCGACAAGAAGTGTATGTCGTTTTCACCACAGCACGATTGCAGACGAAGAGGAATGTCACAAGATTCGTTGGGAATGTTTGGTGAGAATATGGATTCTCGTATATCTGTGTAATTCCGATTTGTGCAACTGGTCTGTTGTAGTTGTCAATTGTGTAAAAAATTTAGATGTGAATACTGTCGCAATTTCATCACCGTTTTCCCAATAATGTTTTGTTGTCGCGTTATTAAGCCCAGTCTGGGCAGCGTAAGTACTTTGTACGAATCTAAAAATCTGACTTGACAAGTTCATCACTCTTTCCAGCCGATACGCTCGCAATCCTATTCCGGTCCGGCCTCGTTCAAAAAACTCGATGAAATTCGCGAACGTCTAGCCAGCGGACCAGGTTTCCAGGATTTTGTTCAAAATCCCGAAAATACGTCCGAGGATTGGAGCAACTACGACGGCAAATTGGTGCGTGGCAAAAATGATGCAGAACGTTTGCGATTACCGCCCTGGCTCAAGACCACCATTCCGTCGGGCAAGAATTTCAGTAAAATCAAAGAACAATTGCGCGAACTCAAGTTGGCCACCGTATGCGAGGAGGCTCGATGTCCAAATATTGGAGAATGTTGGGGCGGAGGAGAGCATGGTACACAGACGGCCACGATTATGGTGAGTAGTGCGGCGCCAGATATTGCCTCGGGTCATGATGACCTTTTGTGATAACCTCGAGGCTCAGATGTGATTGCTTTCTGTTTGGCAGTTGATGGGTGACACTTGTACGCGCGGATGTCGATTTTGTTCGGTAAAGACAGCTAGAAATCCGCCACCATTGAATCCGGATGAGCCGGTGAATACGGCCAAGGCTATTGCTTCGTGGGGGTTGGATTATATCGTGTTGACATCGGTGGATCGGGATGGTAAATATTTGTGTGGAAAGACGGAAGGGTGGATTTGATAATTTTATTGGTTTTTTGAATTGTAGATTTAGCGGATGGTGGAGCAGCACACATTGCCGAAACAGTTCGAGAGATTAAACAAAGGTAAAGAAACTCGCCCTGCCCTGGGGCATGGGTCAAGAATAGTGTCACCGCGTTTCCCGCTTTCGAGATCATTGGCTAGCTGGCTGGCTGGCTAGCATGCGAAGGTAGCAGGCAACCATAGCATTTGAAGCTTGAGGCAAATTTTAACATCAACAAGTCCTCCCATTGGTTAGTGTGTGTGTGTGTAATCGGCAACCCAGGTCTGGCAACTGCCGACGGATGTAAAAGGAAAGTCCATAAATTGACAAAATACACAATCTTTCTCCAAAAGGTGAAAAAAGTGGAATGCCTTATGGAAATTCACGCAGATATATGCACTATCCAACTGGGAACTATTTCCGCTATGCAAATGAGCAAGGGAGTCGAGAGTTCGACGGTTTCCGGAAACGAGCAATACAAGACTGTCCAACTACACCGTTCAGAAGCTGGAACATCATTTCCATGACATCGGGCATACAGAGGTGCCATCGCGGCAGAGGATCAACCAAAACGCAGGCGAGATGTAGAGGAGATTGCTCCTTCCCAAACTCCTAAGGAAAGGAAAACGACACAGCCTCAGAAGGAAAAGCCTGTGATGAAAGCGGATAGGATAGCTCCACCAAGGTGGCTTAGCTACACACCCTAGCCCCTGGACAAAGATAGAGCAAAAAAAAAAACAGTTCAAATGGGAAATAAGCAAAATGTACGAAAAAACTGAGGTCAAGACTAGACGCAATGGTCATATCTCAGCGAGAAGAGGTGACTCATATGGAAATTCTTAGAAGATTGAAATTTGAGCCAGCGCTCAAAAAGTTGGGGCGATAATCTATCCCCTACTCGTCGTACACGAACTTTCAAAACGCGGAGCCTCCTGGTGGAAGGTTACAAATCCATCATAACCAACTTGTTAGGAATTAAGCCAGAGGGCGCTTTCCGTCAGCAGGCAAGGCGAGAGGTTCTCGATCTCGACGAAGTGACAACAAAGGACGACATCTGTGCGGCGTTTCGAGAACGACTAGAGGTGAACCTTCAGCTTGAGGTGTTGAAGTCATTGAGGAGGACGTACTGTAGCACACATACCACAGTCACCAACTTTCCAACGGCGAAATCGCAGTCAATGGAACAGGATTGGACATATTTGCGGGGAAGATGACCCTGTTGAGCTCCATTTAATCATCCTTTACCCTGAATTCTTTTCCGCCAAGGCTATGCTTGCATTAAAGGGCTTCCCTTAAGCCTTGATAACGATATAAAAAAAGAGATGTGGCCAACAAAGTTCTGTGCCGCTTAAGACCTTTATTGGACCCTAAGAGATGTATCGCATTTGGACTCTTTGCGAAAGACTGTAGCAGCAAGCACGATAGGCCAAGAATGTATTTTAAATTTGGGAAAGAAAGTCACAAAGCGGCATCCTGCGAAAGCGATCCAATTGTATATTAGGTCAGGAAGTAGATAAGGAGAACTGAAACCATCAAACGGAAGGAGTCAAGTGTCCTCTGTATCGGGAAGCACTAAATCAACTCCCTACATGAGGCTCTTGCAGTTGAATCTGAACCATTACCAAGCAGCACAGGATCTTTTGCTGCAGACGGTGAATGATGTCGCAATTAGTTGTGATTAATATAGGAAATTAGAGGGAACAATTTGAGTCGCACATAAGGATAACCAAGTAGCCATCTGGACGTGCGGAGACTGCCCCTTCCAACAAGGGATGTTCGGAGAACTAAGAGGAGTTGTAAGAACATAGTTTACAGCTGTTACGCTCCACCGACTCCGAACATTTTCTGCACGACGCGAGTACGAATGGGGCAGACGGGAGAGAAATAGGCGAGGGAGGAAACGGCTTGACGTGTTTTCACAGCATCACAGGATGGTGTGCGAATGAGCTCAGGGGATAGTAATACCTTCAGAGGGGATATTGTGGGGTATATTATTGTTCTCCCATTTGTCAGCCATTCGTGGCGCGCCAGTGAGGTCTGTACTCATAGCGATCAGCAAGCAATTTTCTACTGAGGTAAACAAAGATTCAAGCACGGGTCATTGGGTGGTATGCGAAGAGATTTGACGGCGCACTTTTTAACGAAGTCGGGCTTTAAAGTGGTCCAATTGAAGGTTCTGCGGAGCACAAGTCCGTACGGATCAGAAGCGGATGATGATGGTCTGCGACGCATCTATGCTTCGGGAGAACGCATTAAGTCAAAGAAATGAGAGCTACTGGTGGCCTGGGGAAATTGTGGGGCTCAAGCGCAATCACTTGAAAGCGCGATGTCTGTGTCAGCGCGCTACTCAAAGAAGCGTCCATAATGTCCTACTAGAGTCCTATAAAAACGCTCGACGATTACTGCAGCTCACTATTAGAAAAAGCAAGTAGAAAAATCTGCGACGATGCGCATACAATCCCGTGGGGAATAGCGTATAAGGTAGTGATGAAGAAGTATGGCAAAAAGCACAATTAAAGTGACTGACGCTACTACAAAATATTGTCTAGGTTCTGTTCCCTCAAATGAATTGATTGCCATGGGACAAGGTTCGTCAGAGCAGATGGTTCACATTCCGGCTATAAGAGACGAGAGATTTAGTAAGCGGTTTCAAGATTAGATGAGGGCAAAGCTCCATGATTATACGAGATACCTAATAAGGAATTGAAGGCTGCAATTCCTATTGTCCCTCAGAAGTTTGTTGAAGTCTTCGAAACTTGCTTGGCAGAAGACACCTTTCCGATAGCATGGAAACGGCCAAAATTGGTACTTGTTCCCAAATCAAATAAACCGATTGGAGAGTCAAGCTCATATCGACTATTCAGCCTTCTCGGCACCTTGGGAAAACTGAGAAATTACTCTTCAACAGACTGTTGTCGGTAGTGGAAGAAAAAGGGTGCTTGGCAGACCGAAAGTACGCCATCGAGGTGATTACAACTATAAAGCTCGGGCCGTTAAGAGCTGACCTCAAACGTGCTGATCCAAAAACGGTGGCTGTAAGACTGAACTTTGGACAGCATTTGAAGTTTGTAATTGAAAAAGCTGCGGTCAGCTACCGTGGCTTTAACAAGGAGATTGATGCTGGCAATATATGTCTCACCGTTTTAACTACATACTACACTAGAATCCTTTAGGATCGCCCAGAAATTAAGCTCAGTTTACCGTAGGTGTGCATGTGCTCTGCGTAACGATAACTTCGTACGAAGCTGCTTACGTCGTTGCTGGAATGGAACTCTGGTTGAGGACGTAACAACACATCGGCGGAGTTGGAATTTGAAAAAGCTGTAAAATCGGTAGATGGACTCACTCTCTCATCATTGATATTGCAAAATGGGTTAAATGCCAACACGCCGAAGTGAACCGCTTTTTAACTCGATTCCTAACGAGTCATAGTGGATACCTGCAATACTTGTACCGTTTCAAGCTGGATGACTCGCCAAAGTGTTCTAACTGCAAGGGAGTGACAGAAAACGCAAAGCACGAATTTGACTGCTCTAGATTTGCGGGCCGCGCGAGCAACTGAATTTCGAACTCTGGGATATGTTAGGCCCACAGTATTTAGTGAACCGTATGCTGTAGTGCCAACACAATTTGGAGGCATTGAGTGAATTTGTTTGCGGCAACTCAGGCGTGGGCTTTAAAGTTTAAACAGGGAGGTTTAAGGATATAAGCCAAACCAATTCGATGATAAAAAAACATACTGAGCCATCGATTTCGTCTGAGGAGACTAGGCCCCCGAGGCCAACCAGACTTCGGTCGGGCTTTTGTTCACGCCTTAATTCGTACCGTTCTCGCATAAACCCGGACATCCAAAATATCTGTCCAAACTGTGATGGTACTCCTCATGATGTGGGTCATTTGTTTCAATGCCCCGCTGCGCCCACTGATCTTACCCCTATATCGCTGTGGGAAAACCCTATCGCAGCAGCTTTGTTTTTGTCCTTAGACCTTACGGACACAAACATTGACGAACCATAAATCGTACCCACATAGATGCATAGAGGTTTCACACCTTTCTGCACCGCTAAAAGAAGAAGAAGACCAACCAGAACAACATTTGGCCTTGTTAGTTAGACAGACACCTAAAACGTCGGTCCAAACTGGGCCTAGAGCACTGTAGGAAAACCCAATCACAATAGCCACTTTTCAGACCCTAGAGAGCACAGGCGAGAATTTGAAGTACATAGATCCACAAATATACACTGCGGTTGCACTTATTTCTGCACCGCTTAAAGAGTAACGTCATGCCGAGGGCCCAATGAGTTCGTCCTATTACAGCTGCTTCCGTTTTTTTCACTTAACTAATTTTCCTTGTTTTTAACTATTCACAGAAACTCCAACATATTTGTCGAATGCCTGGTACCCGACTTTCGCGGCAACTTTGACAATGTCCGCATCGTTGCCGAATCCGGGTTGGACGTCTACGCGCACAATATTGAAACCGTCGAAGCTCTCACACCGTTCGTACGCGATCGTCGCGCACGCTATCGTCAAACCCTACAGGTACTTGCCGAAGCGAAAAACGTTAATCCATCGCTTATAACAAAAAGTTCCATAATGCTTGGTCTGGGCGAAACGGACGCTCAAATTGAACAGACAATGCGAGATTTGCGCGAGGCAGGCGTAGATTGTCTAACACTCGGTCAGTATATGCAGCCGACAAAGCGTCATCTCAAAGTGAACGAATATGTGACGCCGGAAAAGTTCAAACATTGGGAAGTGCGAGGTGGTGAATTGGGATTTTTGTATACGGCAAGTGGGCCATTGGTGCGAAGTTCGTACAAGGCGGGAGAGTTCTTTATAACGAGCATATTGAAACAGCGACAGGAACGAGATAGTAAGAAGAGTTAAATATGGAAATCTTTTTAGAGTTAATAGACAAATTGTGAAAAATATATTTTTGATGTTAATAAAAATCTCACAAAACTACGCCTTGCTCTTCGTGCAACCGCATTATTTCAAGTGACTAATATTTGTGAAAATTCCGCCAAATTCTAAAGCAATCATCTAAGTGTCGAGATCCAAATCACCTGGTCTGAAAAATGTTGTTTGGAAAGACGCGGCTAATTTTGGAGGAGTTAGTGATGGGCTATCATGAGGAGAACACGCCGGACATGTGCTGCTGGCGGATGATATAAAGAAATTTTATTATTAGTTTCTGAGCCATGCTGAGAGATCGGGAAAGAAAAACACCACCTGGGTCGGCAAAACGAAGCAACCAAGGATCTCATATCATTTAAAAAGACGCACAGCACAGTTTTTGTGATAGATTTTGTTTTGTGGTGCCCGTCTCTGATTTTTTAATTGTGCCCAAACGCATGTTAGCTCAACGATTTGAGTGTATGCATCAAGGATTTAAATGAACAGGCGACATAAGCTACGGAGGTTTTCACACTTGTACTTAATCTGGCCAGATTACGTAATCTGAGGAGTGGTGAATTAAAAAATGTATGGAATTTTACAGCTCAAATTAAGTAATTTGCACAGATTGCGTAATCTGGCCCTAAGTGGGGAAAATCTCCTAATACTGTTTCGGTTGTAGAGATATTGGCTCCGTCCCCTGGGCATATTCGGATGGCCAAGTCCTTTCATTACAATTCTTTGTGTTCTTTTTATTTCCAGGTGTCGCGTTGTTGAGACAAGCATTGAAGCCTCAGAAGTCTTGCGGTCGATTCGAAAATAAAAAAACCAGCGATTGCCGTTCAATCAATCATTGAAATGGGCAATAATTGGAAAGGTAGTATGTAAAAACTTGTCCAATTTACAGCATCCAAGTCCACAGATGAAAATATCCGATGTACACCATCCATCTGAGAAAAGCACTAAGTATTCTTGCCTAATGAGGAATCAGCAAACAAAAACCCGGCCCAGTTTTCAGTTATTATGCAATTTTAATTACTTCTTTATAACACAGTCACGTTAACAATTCATTTGATAATACTTTTGCTTACAATAATGAAACAACAACTTTTACATTTACCTCACATCTTACCAACTTCTGTACTCAGAAGAATAAGAGTAGGCCTGCGGTTGCACATAGTAAACCGGTTCGGCAGTTTGAACGAAAGCTTCACTTTCCAATGGCTGTACATAACTGGCATACTCAACAGGTTGATAGTATTCGGCATTATTCACAACGACCTCGGGTTGTGCGGCTACAAGTTTTTCCGGCGCCTGAGCTACCACGAATTTACCAGGCTGACGTGGTGGCCAATATTGTATGAACGGACCTTGGTTGGTTGGTGGTGCAACTGGTTGTACTGGTATCGTCCTCGGGACAAAAGGACCAGTTGGGGCAAACGGAACAACAGGTGGCGTGGCTGGATTGGCTGGTGGTGCCGCCGGTGCGGGTTGCTCAGCACCTTCAATTGTTTCAACATCATCCGAACTTTCGGCCGGATTTAAATTTCTCGCCTCGGGAACGCCAACCGACGGAAGTCCTGATCTAGAAATGAAACCATTTGGCAATTGAATAAAGTAAAATCCATTGCCAGTCAAGGTTCGTGGTGAAGCCGGACGTGGTGTGGTTGGTTCAGCAAATTCCGGTTCATCTGTAGTCGTGGTTGGTGGTCCATACTTATCGGTCGGTGGCAGATAGCTGGGAAGTGGATCGACACTTGGTGGTGGTGTGAATTCACGCCCGTCACGAGCTGGTGGTCCATAACTAGGTGATGGTGGAGCTGGTGTGGCATTACCGGCACGTCCTTCTCTGGCCGGTGGTCCATAACTAGGGGTTGGTGGAGCTGGTGTTGCATTATCGGCACGTCCTTCTCTGGCCGGTGGTCCATATTCTTGAGATAGTGTTGTTGCAATCGGAGTCGTTGAATCGGCTGTAGTTGTTTCCACCGCCGGTTCTTCTGGTTGATTCGCCCGTCCATCTCGAACGGGAGGTCCATAACTTGGAGCCGGCTGAGTTGCACTCTTCTCTTCAGTGGGTAATTCGAAAGCTCGTCCTGGTCGAAATCCGGCAGCAGGATAAGGTCCCGAAGCAGCTGCAGTGGTGGTGCTTGTCGTCGGTTTTGCGGTCGTTGTCGGGAAAGGACGATTCCGTTGCGGTAGTGCCGTTATTGTTGTAGCCAATACAGCTAGTACAACCAATGAGTAATATTTAGCCATTATCCTAGAGAGAATACTTCAATTGATTGAATTAAGATCTAGAACAACTCTTGATTAGAAGCCTGAAATGAAACTGATACCTTTCCAAGTCACTAATTTAGTTTTTATATGAATCCGATTCGCGGTTCATTACAAATGCGCGATGCGTCGTCGTTGTAAGTGCTTAATGACCAATGATTTAATCAATGCACAACCGCCGATACGTGCTATCACTGTTTTCGGAAGTTGAATCAGTTCATATGGGTGTTGAATGGCTAATGATGAGAAATTTTTGGGGAATCTAAAATTATATTGACCCTTCAGTAAAGGCTGGACACTGGCATTGCTGATTTATCGGTGGTATGTATAAATTTTGAGGAAATCGAAATTATGAGTGTTTTTTATTGGTTTTCGTGTTCTATGTATGGATGATGTCACGGTTGTTTAGTTTTTTTTTGATGTTCTTGTGGGTTAGTTTACCACAAATGTTGTAGATGACGTGCGAGGTGCTGCAATATTGAGTTTGATTTATTTATTCATTTCATTGGAACTTCCTTAAATTTTTTTTTTGTAATTCATCTGCCTTGGCTAGACGTGTCCTGAATAAGTGTGTCTCGTATTTGTGATATTCATATGCGCGGGATATTGGATAGGGCGATCGAGTTTAGGAATGAAATTATATTATGCGACGGTTTTGTAGATAAATAAATGCAAATGTGCATTATTCATATAGAAAGCTTAAAATCATTGGGAAAAATATTAAACTCAAGGTATTTAATCATATTAATTTGTTTAATTCATTTCATATTTCATATAAAATGCTTTTAAATTTTTGAAACGCGTTCATATAGTGTCCGTCGTCTGTCTATGCGTGATGTAGGTTTTTGTTTATATTCTAAAGAGGATTAGGTTTAGGTAGCAGCCGATTACTACAGAACTGCTTCAGTTCTGTACCACGTTTATTGCAGTATTACAATATCCGAACCGAACAAGATAACTGTTTCGGAGACCATAACTGTATCGCTAAAATAACAAGTTCACCGTCTATTCAAATCCATGGATTTAAATAAAATGGATTAAAGTTCTGTCGCATAAGTGCATGTGGGCGGATTTGGATTTTAAACCAATTGAATCCATGCACTCGCTGTGTATGTGCGGCGTAAGACATACTCGCGTGCCAAGATGGTCATTCGCATTCACGTCACATGCGTAGGCGTACCATCAATGTATGAATTTTTAGAAGGAAACTATGGAAAGAGAGTGTGTGGACAATGTGTAGATTAAGCTCTGACATAAGTAAGGTGTCGGGGTGTTTTGTAACGAAGTTCCCTCAAGTAGATAACTGACCTGGGCTCTCTTATGGAACAACATCTCAGGGTGTTCCTTTTCTATGATTCAAATTTTATCATGAAACTTGGACAGTGTTTTTTTGTAAATATCACTAGGCATGAATTACAGTCGAATAACGGTAAATGTTGAAGTGAGACAATTTATATTTCAGTCTTTGTATGTCTTACACTTGAACCAGTGTTGTTCCCAACAGTGTTCGCCTTGTGGCTCCCCCTGGAAGAAATTTCTCTGAAATAAAAAAGGAATGAAAAAGTCGAAAAAAATGAAAATGGTAAGGCAGAAATTCCTCAGTGGGTTTTTTTTCGATAAAAAACAGAAAACCTCCAATTGCAAAAAAAATATTCTTGACAATGTCAGCAGTAGCGCTTACGAATAGAATTTAGCGAAACTCAGTTAGCTCCTAAAAATCATAAGGTTTTGCTAAACTACATTTAAGTCTTGAAAGATTTTATTTTTTTCCATTTCATGTTTCCTTTTTTTTGGAGCTGGGACTTGATCAACTGAACGCGAACATGTATCTATCTAAAAAAATAGACGGAAGGTCTTATATATATCTGGAGGTTTTCATCTGTTCACTCTTTTTCGGCCCATTGCTACCTTCAATTAAATTGGGATTATCCTACAAATAATGCTTTTTCTTTTATACTGAATAGTCGAACTACAAGCTAGACAGCCAATTAACAAGCAGGACTTAGATCACATGATTTATATCATGACAGAAGCTTTAAAAAACGATCAAATCATATCCCGTGAGAAGAAAGAGGGGAAACAAAAATCCTAATTTGTGGACTCTAGTCATTAAGGAATATAAAAACTTTTAATGGGACAAAAACCTCTGGTGATAAATTCTTTCTTATAGGAAATTTATTAAAGAAGCGAAAAAAGCAAAATGTTTGTCCTGGAAACCATTTTTCGGGAAAATCGAAACATCGAGCAAGGCATCTAGACTTCGTAAAATATTAGCGACTAATCCATCTGGTCCGAACTATTCGATAAGACCGGATGGCTCGTGGATTTTTACAAGCAGAGAGACGATTATTTTCCCGCCAGGAAAACACGTTTTCGGTAGTTCACCGGAATTTAGAAGTTTCGCGCAGAAGAACATGCACATACCCCGCATAAGTTTCAAAACAAATCCCTTGTTGTCCTTATTCCGATAACGAGAACAGCTTCTTATGTTCACCCTGACAATCTCATGCCTATTAGTCTGTCCTCGACTTTGCCTAAAATGTTAAGAGAGTTTCATAAATTACAATCTACGCGCCTCTAGTATTATTATGAAGCTCATAGCATGCTTTCTGGTTGGAAAGATTTGTGGGTACAGCCCTCTTCGCTCCCTTGTAGACCACATTGAGAAAGCTCTATTTTTTTTTGAGAGTATACCATATACCATTGTGGATATTGAAGGCGCTTTTAGTAATGTTAAACATATTGCAATTATTGATACAGTATCTTGTATTGATAGATCTAGAGTCATTTGCTCGGAAATGCGCACATGCAACCGTAAATTCTACAATGGCTATTAGTGGCGGTTATTCGTCCTATACTCCCAAGGTGGTCATCTGGTGAAATGCATCAAAAATGGATCACAAATTAATCGGAATCTGGTTGGGAAAGCTAGCGTGTTAATCAGCGGAGCACTCAGGACGACTCTGTCTGATGCCTTGGATGTGCAGCTGCATCTCACTCCTTTGGATATTTTCACGGGCTGCGTGTGTTCTTCAGGCGGAACTCGTTGTCGTTCAGGAAGTATATATCTGGCTCATCATTTTATAACAACAAGGAATAAAACGATGAACTCCCTTGGTCCGTACATAAAACTTCGTCAAGGGTACTGCGGATTGTCATGCTACACTTCTGGAATAGAGGAACTATTTTCACTTTTACCTGTGTTGGATTCCAGAGCACAGCGGATTTTCAGGAATAGTAAACGCGCGGCACAGAAGATCAACTTCAACGTTTTATATTACGCTCAGTTTGGTTTCAAGCTAAGGGTAGCGAGATTATTTATATTGCGTGGTATCACAGAGGACCCAGATGTAGTCTAAGTGTGTCGACAGCCAGGGGGCAGCGCATGAAGTCTTGCATTGCAGAGGAGGCATACGGGGATCAAAATTCACAAGAAGATTTTCCAAACTTAATGGTTATATTCATAAAAATCAATTATCTAGTGCAAATAATTTTTGTAGACAAAAATACATCTCTTCTTCTTCTTCTCTGTACCGTAACCCCTTGCGGGGCATGGTGCGTTCACTCAGCCGTTTATAGGCTACTTCGAGTCAACGTTACATTGCATATAGAGGAGTGTATATAATGTTGCAAGCACTATATATTTCCTGGACCACGCCCAGATTCGATCTCCGGACCTCTAGATTACTAGCATCGTAGAGTGCGACTCAACCAAGTGAGCCACAGAGCGTGACAAAAATAGACACTCAATACTTAAATTTAAATAATTGTCACTCTGTCAGCTTCCCTCTAGCTAGCACCTTCAAAGAATTGAAAAGACATAAATCAAGCCGTCGAACTCACATAATTCCACCCAAACAATTGCGAAATAAAATAAAATCTCTCTAACCGATTAATCAAACATGAAGATTTGCCTGAATTCCTAGACCCATGTCAAAGCCGAATTTTGGAGATTGCGGTGATTGATTTTGTATTCTTCCTTTTTGTAGCTCGAAGCTGTAGGCCTAGTTCGAAGGAGGTCCTTGTAAAATTATTATTATTGTCTTTGAAATCTTTGTCGACTTCAAGCAGGCATACGACAGTATCGACCGAAGTGTACTGTACAACATTATGCTGAATTTTGGTATACCGGCAAAGTTAGTGCGACTCACAAGGATGACGATGACTAATACCGTCTCGCAGGTCAAAGTGCAGAACCGACTCACTGACCTATTTGAAACTCGTACTGGACTCAAGCAGGGCGACGGGCTGGCGCCGACGCTCTTCAACCTGGCTTTGGAGTATGTGATTCGAACCATGAATTTGGACAGCAGCGGAACGCTACTCATCAAGTCGACTCAATTAGTAGCGTACGCCGACGATATCAACATCATGTCTCGAAGGTTGGGTGATGCAGAAAGCCTCCTGCATAACCTCAATAACGCCGCAAAGGAAGTTGGACTACATATCAACGAAAGCAAAACAAAGGCCATGATGCAATCGAAAACAAGGACGCCAGCAAATTCAAGCATCACAGTGGGGGACCTTAATATCGAGTATGTAGACAACTTCAACTATCTGGGTTGTAACTTATCAAAGGACGCCAACGAAACCGACGAAATTAAGCGACGGATACAACTAGCCAATAAGACATATTTCTCGGTCCTCCCTATAATTAATTCGAAACTTGCGCACAGGAACACGAAGCTTCGCGTGTACAAAACGATCATCCGACCCGTGCTATGTTATGGCTGCGAAACATGGACCCTTACCCAAGCCTCCGAAATTTTGCTAGACCGATTCGAACGAAAGGTCCTTCGGCGAATTTTCGGGGCCGTTCGCGAGCGAGACCAATGGCGTATCCGATACAACCATGAGTTGTATCAATTGTACGATGAGCTGGAAGTATCGAAAATCGTGAAGCTTCAACGTCTGCAATGGGCGGGGCATGTACAACGGATGGACGACAATCGCATGCCAAAGAAAGTTATGAACGCACAACGAATTGACGGAGCGAGGTTGCGTGGACGACCGAGAGCTCGCTGGGAGAACTCCGTAGGTGAAGACGCCCACCAGCTGCTGGGCTTCCGAAACTGGAGGACAAGGTCACGTAACCGCGACAATTGGAGGTCAACGATTCAGGCGGCCAAGGCCCGACGTCGGGCTATCGTGCCACATTGATGATGAAAACCAAGGTCATGATGCAATCAAAAACTAGAACGCCAGTAAATTCAAGCATCACAGTGGGGGACCTCAATATAGGGTATGTAGACAACTTCACTTACCTGGGTTGCAATTTGTCAAAGGACGCCAACGAAACAGATGAGATAAAGCGACGGATACAACTAGCTAATAAGTGTTATTTTGCGGTCCTCCAAGTTATGAATTCGAAGCTGGTGCACAGGAAGACGAAGCTCCACGTGTATAAAACCATAATCCGACCTGTGCTATGCTATGGCTGCGAGGCATGGACCCTAACCCAAAACTTTGAACACCTGTTGGACACATTCGAGCGAAAGGTTCTCCGAAGAATCTTCGGGGCCGTTCGTGAACGAGGTGAATGGCGCATCCGGTACAACCTTGAGTTGTATCAGCTGTATGATGAGCTAGAGGTGTCGAAGATCGTGAAATTGCAGCGACTGCAATGGGCGGGACATGTACAAAGGATGAACGACGATCGCATGCCCAAAAAGGTGATGAGCGCGCAACGAGTGGACGGAGCCAGATTGCGTGGACGACCGAGAGCCCGATGGGAGCATTCTGTATGTGAGGACGCCCACCAGATGCTAGGCTTTCGGAACTGGAGGACAAGGTCGTGTGACCGCGACAATTGGAGGTCTTCAATCCAGGCGGCCAAGGCCCGACGTCGGGCTATCGTGCTATAAAGAAGAAGAAGTCTTTGAATTGTGCATTGTTCACACACTTTTTACTGAACAAGGAAAACTTTAAATTATGGAAATGTTTGAGAAGAAGTTTAGACTGATAAAACATTCATTTTCCAGGCTAAAATTGTTTAACGCAGGGAATTGATGATTTACTTTAGAAGAGTGGTTGGTTGTTAACCTTTTGTACGTGGAGGAGTGTGTTATCTACTTGCTCGCCTTGGTAGATTTATCTATCACAACTAATCATCACTTGTTTACAAAGTTGGTGTACCTATATTAACCCTACAGTTCATGTACGACAGTTTTACTATTTCATGTGGTGCGGCTCCCTTTGGAGCAAGCTAAGTCAATTTATTAAAAAAAACTGAAATGTTGCTGAAATTAGCCAACTGATATTTTTTGTCTTGAAGTTGCAAAGGGTCATCGAGGGGTTCATTTTGTTTGTGTTGGTAACGGTTGAGGGTGTGACAGCACATTTTCCAACCTTTTGGGCCTATGCAGTAGTGCGCCACTGTAGATATTAACTACGGAATTCGAAAAAATACACATATGAACAAAAAAATAAGTACATGTACCTTTTTATGTCCAACTTTCATAGCCTTTTTAAAATTGGAATACTCAAAATAGATAGCCATTATAACAAATAGGATACAACAATGGCAACGGACCTGAAAAAATTAAATGGCATCGCCTATTATCTTAGTCCCTCCCGATATAAACTTTGAAGTGGGTATTCAGCTTGGTCAAAATAATAAGTACATCATGGGTTCTTTTTTAATTTTTTGACAATAGCTTGGTATTTTCCGTAAGGAATACTTTTTTATTCATTTGTGTATTAGACAAGCGTTAAAATAAAAGCAAACAAGAAAAACACATATGGTAGGTACGAAAAAAGACGTTTAATTTCAAAAACTTTGAAATGGAGAAAAAAGTATTCGCTAAATAACGGAATAATCCAGCTAAACATGGCATTTACTGTGTAATTCACTAGAAACTAAATAAAATCAGTCTCAAATGCGTTTAAGTCTAAATAAGGAACTCAAGGATAACTGTCGCTTACATTATCACTATGGCAAAAAAAAAGTTCCTTTGGCATAATTGATGATTTTCGCCCCAAAAATTGGAAATTTAGAATTTCTTTGAAAAGTTAATCGAAGAATACAAGAAGTAAAGCAATTTTGGCAAATAGTTTCGAACTTGCAATGGCGACATCAAAAAGTATTGAAGGTACAACAAAATTTTGGAGGGATAGTTCTTCTTGTTCCAGACCGAACAATGAAAACTCACAAAATATTCGGTATTATATATGAGATCGTGATAAATTTGATTGGAAACGACTCTTATCGTAATATTCTTCATTCAAGAAAATAATAATATGATACACGCTACATCAACTGGATATTTCCTATGGAGGCGAAAAAACATGGTCTATGGCTTAATTTGCATAGTTTGGTTTCGTTCAAATACACCTAATAACCGTTATTATGAAGCAATTCCCGTATAATAAATGTTTTTTAAGAACCCTAGAGTATTATGCTGATGGGTTAAATGCGGATTTCGGCAGGATATTAACCCTAACCATACCTCACAACTTGGTTAAGGATCCGCTTTATTCAAATCGAGTGGCTTTTCACGTTGTTGCTAGAGTTAAATTGAATCGGGAGTTTTTGGGGAGGGTTGATTCAACATAGAAAAAAAGTTTGCCACAAAACGGAACAATTACGGAGAATCCTGGTAGTAACTGGATATATGGTATGTGTTGGAACATGCCGTAAGAATTATCTCCAGGGGGCCAACAAACATTTTTTGTTTTTAACTAATAATGCGAAATATCAAAAGAAATCAAATTCTTGTGGAATCAGAACATAATATTTTAATTAAAACCGGTTTTAATCAAATTAACTGAAATGTACTTATTATTTTGTCCAGCCTATTCTAGCCGGTTTGTACCTTTTCAAGGTAAATGAAAGCTGTTATTTATTATAATTGGCTAATTTATATATTATTTGATTCCTCACCGATTAAGTATTTAAACCGTTACATATGATTTTCTTTACTCAAATAACTACTTGGCTGCAGGGTGATAAGACAAATTCGTATGGGTGTACTTATTTTTTTGGCCATATGTGTAAATATTCAAAAATATAAAATTCAATTTAAAAAAATTAACACTAAGAGGCGACACAGACCCTCCGATCGATCGGCTAGATTTTTTGATTGCGAGATAAATCGGAAGGTGTATGGGACCATCGGATTCAATTTTTTGGTTTGACATGTGGAACGTATTGCTAACGCAATTTTCCGTACAAGCTGTCATGACAATCATGTGTTCTCAGTTGCTGATTTTTTTTTTTACATAAACCTGTGGTCGTTCTTCATGCTGTGGTTGTGGCGGTCATTCTCCATCAAAGCAATGGATGTCAACCTTCCATCGCCAAAAGTAATATAATTTTCGCTATTTTGTGTTGTGTCTTGTGATAAATTGCCCGATAAATCGATCGGCCGAGAAATCGTCAGGTTTGTGGCGCCCTTAATGTTAAGGTTGTAGGTTTAAGCTTATTTTTATTTTTGTATTTCTATTATTCGATTTTTCATTGGTAAAGTGTGAAGAAAGAAACTCTTTCTCATCGAATTTCCAACATCAGTTCACTGTACGAAGCGACTAGTAGAAAAGGAAAAAAGAAATCCAAAGCGAACTAGATTTCCGTTATAAAATTATATTGTATAGAGGCCCCCATTTGAATTTCATACACGACAAAATATTTGAGAAACGTTACGCCATTGTTTGACCCGGTAGTAAAGGGAAGGTATTTTCAAAAAACTACCATCGCGATATTGCCCTTTTCGCATAAACTCCATGGAAATTTTAACATCATTCACATTCGTACACTAAGTATACGTAAACCATCAATGTATGCGTCTAATTCTAGATTTACTGTTTTTTGATTTGAATAAAAATATCTGACAACTCCGTAGAAACTAGAAATGTCAGGCTATTGCACCATGTAGCCTGAAACTGACAAACAAACAAATATGTAAACCTGGTACCTTCTAGGGATGGATCAAGTGAGGATCAGTGAAAACAAAAATATAATTTTGGGTATAGATGGAGGATACAATTAAACCGAAGAAATATATTTCTTTTGCTCAACCAGATTTTATTATTTCTGTACATTTTAGCCACTTACAATAATCATCATTAAATTATATTCTTAATTGGCCCTTTATTATTAGCATTTAAATATACACTTTTTGTCGGTAATCTGTCCATTTATTTGCATTAATTCTTGAGAAATCCATTCCTTCTTCTTTTATTATCGCATTTTAGTTATAATATAGTTTTCTGATGTATATTATCTTTATCTTTAGATATATATCTTTCCAAGTTGATAACATCAATATAATATATATACATAAAGAATGCATATATGTATTTTATTTATTTATTTTTAAATATATATATATAATTAGTTCCATTATATTTTAATTGTTTTATGTTTATTTTTTAGTATAAATATTATTGATGTATTAATTGAGATAAGTAGTTAAAAAAAAATTCTAACGAAAATAGCCAATAATATTTTATTATTGTATATTTTTTGATCCTATTAGGCATAAACTAATAGCTTCTGGTTTACAGTAAATTCTTAGCGTAAAGGATTTGATTTTAACCAACAATTGGAAATTGTGAAAATAATTTTTACAAGATTTTGCCTAAATTTTCTCAGATTTATTGAAATTAATAATGCTCTGAAGGGACGTGAACATGAGCTATGAATGAGCATGGGATAAGGAGAATCGTTATTAAAAAAAAAAAATAATAAGTAAAGACCCATGCTTCATTATAGAGAGAGAAAGGAATAATTCTCAAGGGTACATGTACAAGGATTTAAAACAGATTTAAATTCTTTTTGAATTAGTATATGAAGTGAACTTCTATAGTTGGATATTGAAGATCTTTGATTAAATACACGTCAATTTATTGTCCTCTAATACTATTTTGGTGGTAAATCTATAGGGGTCTATCAGCTAGACTAGTGATGTCCCACGGTGGGGTTTTGTTATAGTTCTATAAGGGTATCATGAGAAATTCATTCAATATTTGGACTTAAGCCCTATTTTCCTATTATGGTTGAAATACATTTCCCGCGTCAGCATCAGCATCGGCAGAGGCATCGGCATCAGCAGAAAAATTTCAATTTAGAACACACGCATTTGCCTTTGATGACCCACATTGACATCAGCAGGAGCGGCAGAAGCATTTTTTCTGCTTCTGCTGTCAATGTGGGTCATCAAAGGCAAATGCGTGTGTTCTTAATTGAAATTTTTCTGCTGATGCCGATGCCTCTGCCGATGCTGATGCTGACGCGGGAAATGTATTTCAACCATTACTTAAGTCCTGATCAGAGGGTATTGATTTTTATTTCTAGAGCTGCATGAATAAATTAATATTATCGGATTGGACATGTGCGGATAACATAAAATTTGTTAAGCCACCCGCTGTTTGACTATATTTACCGTTCTGTTAAATAATCATTTTTAAGGAGGTTACTTTCTACAGATAACGGTTAAATTAAATTGTAATAAAAATATTCAATTGTAATTTTTAGGCTGGTTAAACATTACAATTGAGTTCTTAATTTTGCTGCTGATCTTATAATAATTTTGCAATTATGGATTTAATTAATTAAATGTTTTTAGGTTTAATGTAAAAATGACTCAAGTTTGGCACAATCACCAATTGAAAATATAAATTGTGGTTATCGTTGAGTAAGAAACGTTATGTAGAACGAAATAAGATAGTTTTTTTCGTGCGAACGACAGTTTGTGCCAAAAAATGGTACCCATATCTACTAAATAAAGGTAAAAAAAATATGGAAGAATTGGTATTAGTTAATTCAGTATACATACTATGTACATTTAGTTTAGATATTTTCATTTTTTTTGCAATAATTTTTTTAAATTAAATAAACCTTTATTCTAAAGATAATAAAGATTTGCATAAAAATTGAATTTTGAACATATTTTAAATTTGTGCTTTTTTGGAGGAGTATATGCAATTTGCGTTTTTACTAGACGAGATCCGTTGCATTTCAATCTTTGGCCACTCCATAATAACCAATTAAATAAAATTATTCAATTTAGCAAAACCTTAGGCCACAAATTATGTCTCGAATCTTACTTAAAAATTATTGCATACTATAGATTCTCGAGGGATCAGATCAGAGCTTCAAAGCTTCAAACAGCACAGCCGAAAAGACTATAGCATCATCAACTCCGCACGACTAACCTTAAGGCTCCTCTTCCTCCTCCTCGACAATAGGCTTCTTATCATCCGATTTCCGTCGTGAGATTTTCTCCAGTGCCGATTTAGCCGCCGCTGCCGTTGCACCCCAATGTCCTTTCGTCGCCTCGGAAGATGTCATCAACATTGAATACGATGTGCCCGCTTCACCCTCTTTACTATGATGAATCCCATACAAGAAATATACCAACATACCGATTGAGATCCAAATGAAAAATCGTAACCACGTGAGTGGTTTCAAATGAACCATAAGCTCAATATTGCAGAAAATACTGAGAGCTGGAATGTAGGGCACCAACGGTACCTTAAATTGCAGACCACGCGTGTTTTGATGATGAGCCGCCATCACTACCACGCATGCCACGATGCAGAAAATCAAAAATCCGTAGAGCAGAAGTGCCCACCATGTTCCCTCGTACAATTCCGTCCAGGATATTTCTAGTTGAAAGCAAATGGCGGCACTGAGAACGGAAAATAGTAAAACTGCTGCAGACGGTGCTGCTCCGGGATCGAATCGCCCCAGAAGTGGTTCCAGCCAACGAAATTGTGGACGCAATCTGCCGGCCAATGCAACTTCTATCAAGTCGCTTGTAGGGGAAGCGGTGTCAATGCTGGATTGAGAAGTATTGTCGTCCTCATCGTCAGGCGTGTCCGGGGCATAGGTTATGTTCTCTTCCACTGGTGGTGGGCGATATCGTAGAATAATAACACTGGCACTCACTATTGTGTAGGCAAGAAGTGTACCGATCGACATAAACTCTACCAGTTTTTCGAGATCGAACAGCAATGCCAGAAGAGCACTGCCTATTCCGGCAACGGCCAAATTCAGCAATGGCACCTGCGTGGCAGAATTCACCCTGGCCAGACATGAGAACAGCAATCCGTCAGAAGCCATTGCGTACAAACAGCGCGGTAGGGCGAACAAGGATCCCAAAAGTGTCGTGGTCATCCCGCAAAGAGCTCCAAGCGATATGGCATACTTGGCCCACGGAATGTCCAAGCTTCCAAATGCATCCGGTAGTGATGCGGCTGGATTTATGTCTTTATACGGAATCATCAGCGTTAACGCTGCACTGACTAGGACATAACCCACTGTAACGGCTGACAATGAAAGAATCGTGGCCAGTGGTATAGACGAGCTAGGATTCTTGGCTTCCTCACCACTTGTTGCAATACTATCGAAACCAACGAATGCATAAAAGCACGTCGCTGCGCCCGCAATTACACCTCCAAATCCGTACGGCATAAAACCACCTTCAGCCTCAGTCCAATTTTTCGGATTAGCATACCAAAATCCCAGACAACTCACCAACAACATCACGATAATATTGAGCATTGTCAGAAATCCGTTTAGCACAGCTGTAGCTTTTACGCCCGTTCCCAGAGCTGCCGCATAGGCCAAACACACAAAGAATGCCAAAATGTCTGGATATTTGGCGAAGAGTTGTTCGTGCAATTCGCCGGTCAACGATAATGTTGTATTGCCCACCCAACCGCCGAGCATGGAGTCAACATAACCGCTCCAGGCGCGTGCTACCGATGCAGCACCGAGCATATGCTCCAGAATGATATTCCAACCGATGAGAAAGGCCCAAAACTCGCCAATCGATATGTATGTGAAGACATAGGCCGATCCGGCTTTGGGTAGACGTGTTCCGAATTCAGCATAGCAAAGAGCAGCAAGCATTGACACGGCACCGGCCAGCACAAATGATAGTACGATGCCCGGGCCAGCGATCTCTTTGGCAACGGTGCCTGTCAGGACATAGATTCCGGCTCCAACCATGTGACCAATACCTGTGTATCATTGAAGTACATTCAAAAAAATAATTTAAAAAAAAATAGAAAAAAAGGATAACCGGCAGATAACGAGAATTTATTTAGGAGGCAGGTCAATCGGGAGCCCAGTTGGTAGAGACACTGAAACTCTAAAATAGTGAAGCCTGGTTTCGTATCATACTATGGCCATGGATGTTTGTGTTGTCTTTACAAAAAAACCCCTACGGTTTCTACTCTTTGTTACAACGGTCAAGACCTGCCAAGTCCCCAAGTGAAAAAAAAAACTTTGAATCGCTACTACAATAACAATATTCAGGATTTCCCCCTAAAGGAAAGTTGATTCCCCCTAAATGGGAATCAGGACAGAAAAATACCGAAAGCGAATCTTCCACTCTAAAAATACAAAAAATAATGAAACCCCAATGCAAGCGAGTCGGCCCGTGCTCTGTTTAAGCTAAGAAAACTATTGGCTTCCGCAATTTGGTTGGTATGGTGCTTAGCCCACTCGCCTTCGAAGCATAGGTTCGTGGGTTCAATATACCCACTGTAAGAGGATTTAGTGTATAATGATTCTCGAAATCGGTATTCATATGACGGAGTGCGCTGTTACCCAGATGTATACACATTTATGGACATAAACACAAAATTCGCCAGAACGTTCTGCTGACCTCAAGACCTCTACAAAAAGCGTCAAGATCATGTAAATGGGACGCCTCTAACACATCTTCCCAGGTTGAAAGTGGGACTGCCGCATCAGTTATTTTTTTAAGGACCGGTAAATTTAAATAGTTAAATTGACTGTCACAAATAGAAATTTTGATGGAATTTGCTGTGCTAGGAAGGAAATTCCCGAAAACCCCCTAATGTTTTTCATGTTCCCCCTTAAATTTCCCTTAAAAATTTGGTCGAAAACCTCCGAAATTAAGGAGATTTACGTGCCGAAGAATTTTCTTCCGAGTGGTTACATACAAACATCCTCTATTTTACAGGTGTTCGGCACGGAAGCATTCTGCCCTTTAGTTCGAGCGGGACGTAACGTGACGGGAGGTAAAGTGGCTTATCTGTTCAACCCTTAAGTAAGTCTGCAAATAACGGCCACCATTATTGACTTTGTAGTGGCTTTCGGAAGTAGTTTTCTCTAAGATAAAATGTTTAGAAGAAGCATTAAAGGATTCGGTTGTTATATTTTGAGTATTCAACTTCGCTGTTAAACTCACTGCACTGCACGTTAACTCCGATTATCCTTTTTGGCTAAAACCTAGAGTCATCATCAAATCTCACCTAGCAATGTTATATCAAACGTATTCAAACATCGATTCAACGGAGTCTCCATAACATCCGCAGGCAAATGCTTTGTCCGATTCATCTTGGAGCATAGTCCGGACATGACGTGCCCCAGGATCAGGCGTCGTGTACTTGGCATCTTGAATCTCGTCCTTCAATTGGCAATGTCTCGTAAAAATCCCTTAATTGCCCACTTTATGCAACTAACCGAGCAATCATTTACACACTTCCTACAAGTAGTATTAGAAAAGTCGATAAAAATTGTTATCAAATCGGCCATATGTTTCGTAAAGGATTATGAGCGATTTTTTCATCACTTCAACATTAGGAGTGTATTTATATACTCACAGAATACAGCCTTCACTCAGTTATTATTCGAATACTGTTCGGCCTCAATCAATGAACACCGTTACAGTGCCAGAGATCCGGCCCAAGTGTGGAAGAAAATCCTTTTTTGTACAATATGATTGCAAAATTGCCTGTGGTAACCTCCCACACCGAAAATAGTCCGTAACTGAATTAAATCGTCAGAAAGATGGTTATCGATACTACATCGGGCAAATGCCAAGGAAAGATGTCATATTGATGGTAGGATGTTTGCAAGGCGCTTGCGTTTCGTCTGTCAATCGAGGGAGACTTGTTGAATATTTTTTTGGTTGAGTGGAAGCAGAGGGTGGTGTGGTGATGCGCAGATAAAGGGTGAGATTACGGGGGTGTATAGTAGAGCACGTGGAAATAGTAAACTGCAATTTTTATAGGGGAATGCGAAGTGTTTTTGTGATGAAAGTTTTACGAATTTTGAATAGTTAAAAAAATACCGTTATAAAATGGCATTGCTGGCTGCGGTTAAAAGCTGCAACCGTTCAAAGATGTCCCAAAAACAACAAAAAAATCTAAAGGGTGACCAAGGGCAAACAGGGTTAAATTTTCATGGGACCCAAGAAGAAAAAACAAATCGCAAAGTTTGCCCTACTCATGGGACCCATTGCGCAAATTGGGCCAAAAAAACTCAAATTTTAATGGGACCCTATAGGAAAAAAACGGAAATGAAGTGGGGAGTCAAAAACGGTCAAATTTTCATGAGAAACCAAGCGCGAATGGGATAAATTTTTATTAAAAGTGGTTCGAGAAGTCGATATAGAATTCAGAAGTTATAACCGTTCAAAAATGTTCCAAGAACAAACAAAAACCGCAAAGGGGGCACCAAGAGAAAACGGGGTAAAGCTTTTGTGGGTGTCAAGAAAAAAAATCGCAAAAAGTGATCAAGGGTAAAAGGAACCAAGGGGAAACAAGGTCAAATTCGCATGGGGCAGCCCTTATAGAGTGGGTGGAGATCTCACTCCTAACAGCTGCCATCGGGACGCAAACACGCTCCACATGAGAGCTGTCAAGAGTGGCGTCCATTTTGGATAGTTCGTCAGCCATCTCATTATCCTCAACAGCTTAAGTTTTCATTCTTCCCCGGGCTTACGCCCAGGCCACAGCTTGTGGCCCATTTGCTGACCAAACCAAGGGCTCTTTCCATCATGATCTGACTGATCACGGAGAGATACATTCCTGATGATACTACAATCGCTACATTATCCGCATATGCGACCATGGACCATCTTAATCCTCTCCCTGTCAAGCCTAGTTAGGATTTTGTTAATTACTACTAGCCACAATAGTGGATAGATGACATTACCCAGAGGTGTTCACGAATTTAGTCAGATGACTGCCTCCTAAGTCACCATGGATTACTCTGGTCATTAGTAGTGTAACTATCCACGACCCAAGCGATGTGTTCCATGATACGGACCAACTCGTGGAGAACCGTTTCTGTGGACTTTCCTTTCACGTATGCGTGCTGCGACTATGCGTGCTGAGTTCTCAAGATTTTATCGGATGTGTAAGTCTATTAAGCCCTCTAAAATTTTGAGCACGTTGGAGGATAAACTAATCGGCCTGAAATCCTTCGCGGTCTCATGTCTTCGTTTACCTTCCTTCAGTATAAAAACGACTCGAGCCCATCGCTACGACTGGGGGACGTGGTTGAGTAGCAGAAGGCGTCTGAAAAGTATCAGCAGTCGTACAACTACCAGATCCTGCGTTTCCCGAAGTATAATCGGTAGTGTGCGATCTGGTCTTGGGGATTTATAAGGGGAGAAGCTATTGATGGCCCAGGTAATCTTCTCCTCAGTGATAATAGAGAAAACGAAGTCACTCTGCTTTTCACCTCCATTATGAGCTCTGCGTGCAAGTGCTCTTGCACACCGGGAAATGCTTATTCATCACAATCTCAAGAGATTCGCTAGTTGATTCTGTCCAAGTGCCATCCTCTCTTTTTATTAAGGACGGACACGACCCTGCGTTCGACAAAATCTTACTGATTCTAGCTGAGCCTTTGACGTTGTCCAATGATTGGCGGACACTGGACACAAACCCTTGAACGCTACTTCCATGGATTTTTCCAATGACTTTACCTCCTTGTCCAGCTCCTTCACGGAGGAGAACGAGGGATTTGGCGCAGTTAAGAGTTTTTGGTCATGGGACCTTAGAACAACAAAAAATTGCAACGGAGGAAGGGCAAACAGGGTAAAATTTCCATGTGACCCAAAACCAAATAAAAACGTAGAGAGTGGGAAGGGGGTTGGGAAGGTTAAACGGGGTCAAATTTCTATGGGGCAAAGAACAAAAAAACATCGCAAAGGGAGTAAAGGGCAAACAGGGTCAAATTTTTTTTGGGTACCATGGACAAAAATCACAAAGGAGACACCAAGCGCAAATGAAGTCAATTTTTCGAAAGTGAAAATGCTGTACTGTACAACAAATTGCTCTTATTTATTTCTAAACGGACAAAACGTCCTTTATATGACAAATTTATAAAATTGCTGTCATTAATTATTAACTTACGACTAACTTTATTTTTTTTATTTTTTTTTTATTAATTTTACTAATAAAACAGAACTAAACTAAATCATAAAACTAACTATATATATATAAAAATTATAATTTTAATAAAAAAAAATTAACAAAAATTCATTTGAATACTTCATATAATCTTACGCAATATATTTTTTTCGGTATTAAACAAATCTACATGATTGGATACTAAATTCCCGATGCGTTGAAGCCTAATAATAGGTGAATTCATTAAATAATTGGTTTTATATAACTGGAAGCTTAAGTAAAACAGTTCATGTTGCCTAGTTTCCCTTGTTGGGATTCTAAAAGAGAACTCCTCAAGAATATCAGGGATATCCATATTTCCATTCAAAAGATTAAATAGAAATGCTGCATCAAAATATCTTCTTCTAACTTCAAGGGTTTTTATATTTAATTGCAATTGGATACTATAATAATTGATATCCTCTCGACAAATATGCAATTTATAAGCCATGTATCTCAAAACTTTATGCTGGACTTTTTCAATAGTGTGTGCATGTGTAATATAACAAGGATTCCATATGATAGTATTATACTCGAGTTTACTTCTAACCAATGAGAAAAATAATGTTTTCAAAACATGAATATTATTAAAGTCAGCATCTTAACTAACGATGCATTGTAGTTTAATTTTTGAGGACCAACGGGGTTGATTTCCAAAAAAAAATCGGTTAGAGTGGGGTCAAAGATTCGATGTAGAACATGTTGTGGTCCTGTACTCGGTAGAGGGTAGGTGTGTTTTTTTTTGGTTAGCTTCGGTACCCAAACCTACACGGGATAACTAAAAAAACACATTAAAAGTGTTCTTTTCGTTACAACATTCCGAAAAAAATGTACACGTGTAACGAACTAAAATTACTTTATCGTCACTTACTGACAAAATTCCCGATAAATATGCAAAACATGTTCGCATACACAAAAATGATTCATCCCTTCAATGTTCTCGATACAAAATGACACAAATCAAGAACAGAAAAATAAAAAAGCGTTCTCAAGGCATCCAACCGTCTCCATACAATTCATGTGCATTTGACAATAAAAAATTTATTGTTTATTTTTTCCATTTATACATTTCTCATTATTGATTTATGAACTATTTGATCGTGTAAATAAAAGTCTATTGAACTGGTGGGCCAGCGAGCCCATTATCGTTGCTTAAAATTTGCAATTTCCTTATATTTACATGCTCGTGACATAAATTACAAATTTGGCCCGTGCGTATTGTATTAGCCGGCGCGTATTTATATTTGGATTACATGACCCGATGGTAAAATAAAATAATGCATTGCACCGCGTCGAGTGTATAACAATGTTTTCTTCTACAAACAATATTTACAACACACATTCTTAATTAAATATGCGACATTGACCATGATAGCGCCTTAGCAGCAGCGCACAGATCGTGCATTGCAATTAGATATTCAACATATCCAACATTTGACTATATGGAATGTAGGTATATAAAAAGTGAAATAATAACTCGATAAATCATTCAGTTTGAATTAGAATATTCATACAGTAATCAGCTTGATTCGGCATGGCTCGATTGAATTTTATCCTTTTGGCAGCACTCGTCGGAGTGGCTGTAGCTCAACCACAAAGGAATTTAAATTACCCTACGACGAAACGTCCTGCTCCCGGCAGTCCTACAACAGCGGCTCCAGTGACACCAGCACCTACAACAGCGGCCCCAGCAACTCCAGCTCCAACAACACCGGCACCATCAACCTCAACTACACCCCAGGCGGCTCCCTATCCAGCAGCCGGTTTTCGTCCTGGACGTGCCTTCAATCTACCAACCGAAGGAAGGAAAGCCCCCGAGCAACCATCAACGAACTATGGACCTCCAGCTGATAAATATGGTCCACCAGCCGACGATTCAACAACTACCGTCCAACCTGCCCTCGACGAAACGACCACTGTAATTGCGGACGAATCAACGGCCAAGATACCGAAAGGACTTCAACCCGGATTCTATTTCATCCAATTGCCGGGTGGTGGTATTCAAAAGATTGCACTCCTTACGAATGCAGCTGTTGTTGAGTTTCCGGCCGAAGCAGCCGTGGCCGTTGAAGAGAAGGAGTCGAACGAGAGGGACGTTGAGAATGATGATGATGATAAGGAACCAACCAGTACGCAAAATCCAGTCATTCCGACCATTAGCACTCCAGGTCGCACCATTCAGGTTTGGCCTCCAGTTCAAGTTGTTGAGGCTCAACCGGTCGATGCTGGAAACGATAAGCTGGTGAAGCCTCTTCGTAGTGAGCGTATTGTGGCCGTTGAACCGGTGCTCTATGTACAGCCGAAATCGTACTCGTATGTGTCACAGTTGAGGACATGGTAAAGTGTGATCACTGGAGTAATATAAGTAACTTCTGTTATTATTTATTGTATGTACTTATTTAATGCTGTTTCTGTATAATCAACTTCAATAAAAAGGCTTCGATTAAATATAGGCCATAAAACGAAAACAAATTTTGAAATAATTTTAATTTTGATATACAGATTGCACAAGGGTTAAGCAGACTATCCCTTTTGAGTTCCAATAGTGAGTGAGTGAGGCAAGGGTGCATTTGAGCACCTATGCTATTCTTGACTACTGATGTACTCTATGCATAGGTACATGAACACTAAAGGGATAAGGTATCAGATGGATGCTGTTTTGGTGCGGTGATATTTGCCTTCTCACTAGATATTCAGATCTGTTTGCCTAATTGACAATTAATGCTGCAAAAACGAAATACTTTGGCTTGAATCTCTCTGTAGATTGGCCATCCTAAGGAGAGTGCAGTCTGAACTACGATTGAAAGAGATGGGCGATATTGTCCGTCGAATGCGCCAACCAAGAAATGGGGAACTATTTTTCCCAAATGAAAACCCGGGATGGAGATTCGGTAGATGGATACAATGCAATGGTAACCGGCCTGTTAGGAGTGAATACATCCATCATTGCGGCAGGAGACGAGGATAGAGGTTCTTTATCCGATGAGGGAGAAAGTCCGGGCGGCTTTCGTAGAGAAATTCGAAGTGGAGATTCCTCTCGTCGTCGTGAAGTCGTTGAGGAAGGCGTACGGTGGCATGCAAAGGGCTCGCATACATACGTAGCCAACATAGTGATGGAAGTAGGCAAAGTTAAGGTGGGATGGACGCTCTGTCGGTTAAAATGGAAATTGTCTCCGAAAAGATGCTTTAAGTGTTTAGCATTTGGTCAATAGATAGCTTGAATATGTGCTTCAAATGTGAAGAGGACGACCACAAAACGGCATCCTGCGACAAGGAGCCCAATTATATTTTGTGACAGGAGTCAGCTAGTGCCAACTATAAGCACCAAACTGGATGGAGGCCATAAAATTAATCCCCAAATGAGATTCTTGCAGCTGAATCTGAATCACTGCCAACAAGCGCAAGATCTACTATTCTATCACAGACGGTGAAAGAGATGGAAATCGTCGTTGCAATTATCTGCGACCAATATAAAAAACTGCGTAACTCGGTTTGGATCGCAGATGAGGGAGAGACTTCAAAGCGTAGGCTCGGGAATGGGGCAGCCGCGGAAGCTCTGTGAGGATGCGGACCCAAATCCATGGTAAACGGCTTATAGGTCATGAGAAAATTGGACAGAGAGCTCCCTAACTCAAACTGTGGCTGGAGACCGTTGGATTAGAGCTCACCGATCAGAAAACCGGAGCAGTCCTTCTTCTTCTTTTAGCGGTGCAGAAAGGTGTGAACCACTGTGCATCTATATGTGGATTCGAGTTATGGGAGCCTAATCTCCTCAGGCGAAATGGGTGGTGGGCGCCCTGAGAGGACTCTATTCGCACCTAATCTCGCAATAGACCGACTCACTTCAAAGACAAACACAACCTTCCTGCATCGAACCTTCAAGGCTCTTGCCAGGGAGGTATTTTTTGGCAACTTTTGGCCGTTTCCACGTAGAAAACAGGTGCGGTCCGCCCCGTAGAGGCAGTTGCCGTAGGACCACCTGAAGCAATCCTATTAGCAAGAGCAGAAAAAAGTGTTCCCTCGTAATCATAGTGGGAGAATGTGTCATAATCTCTAAGCAGACCGTTAGGTGTTTTGGGGGTTATGATTGGGTTTACGAAACGAAACAAACATGTTCGCCGTTCTGATCCCCTAACTGCCATTTTGCGGATCAGAAATAATCTCCGGTTTTTTCGTTTACAGGTTCCACAAACAGGGGCGAACCCAGGAATTTATTTCGGTAGGAGATTTGTGTATTCAAGTGACCCATGAAATCATACGTTTATTTTCAGACCTTAACCTTAAGATAATCGTTTTTTTTATATTCTAAATTGCAGAAAAATTTAATTTAAAACATTTAAAGTTGATTTTCATCACATAAATTTAAGTTCTTTTTTTAAATACTCCCTTAGGAAATAACTGGTTCTGGTAACCGATTGTTACGAATTTTTTTAGACGGAATTACCTTATTGCATTTCTTGCAAATTAATTTAGTTTTCAACAGTCACTATGACAAATTTGTCAATTTTTGTGGTTTTTGAAACTCGCGAATTATAATAGGTAAAATGACCCTAAAAAAAAACAAAAACAAACAAAACTACTAACTGAATGTATCTAATCTATCTAATCTGATAAACCTAGTACATGACATTGCAAAATTTGGTGGAGAAATTTTTTCTTGTCTCTTATGTTTTTTGGGGTGCTAAGCCCGAACCCGTAGCTTCCCACCAAAATTTTGTTCCGAAACAGGGTCAAAATCGCAAAAAACCCCAAAAAATGACTATCAATTGTAGCGATACCGCATAACGCATTTTAAAGAAGAAATATACAGTTTCGAAGTTATAAGCCAAAAAACGGAAAAACTCCGAAAATGTTCTTTTTTCCGGTTTTGGCCCTGTTTTGCAACGAAATTTTGGTGGGAAGCTCCGGATTCAAGCTCAGCACCCCAAAAAACATAAGAAACATAAAAAAACTCTCCACCACATTTAGCAATCTGAAATCACCTTGTGACTACACTATAGATCTTGAGTCTGGAAATCATCACTTATTTGTAGAGATGCCGCGGATAGTTATTTCGCCGGATACCGGATACCGAATATCCTGCCGCATTCTCGGCCGGAGCGCCGAATATCCGGCTACCGGATATCCGGCGAAACATTGCTTCTGAATTTCTAGCGCCTATTCAGACGACAAGCACTAAACACTGCCATTGCAGAAAGATGGAATATTTAGGAACTTAATTTACCATATCACATGCTGGTGCAAGATGTTAGCACTCGCTCGAACTCCACCTTTTATTTAATGGCGCTGTTATTGGAGCAGAAACGAGCTGTATCCTTGTATACAACAGATAATGCATCTGTAAATAATTTGACACCGTCTCAGTAGGATCTCATCGTAAAATCGATAAAACTGCTTAAGCCCTTCGAAGAAATAACGAGGATAACAAGCTTTCGTGTATTTCTTAGGTAATTCCACATGTTGTAACTTTCGACAAATATCTGGGAAAGGAGGAGACGGCTATTAAAAGACCTTACTACGAATGAGATTTTCATTAAAAGCTTAGATAGAAAAGCGTTTTCAGTTAGATGAAAATGATAAATACTCTATTGCAACTTTTTCGATTCGAGGTTTAAAACTAGGTTCTTAGGAACGGTTCAAATGGTGTGAGTGTCCTCGTAGCAGCTTTCAAAATGAGCTGTGATGAACCCGATGCCGAGGTTGCCTCTTCCTCACTACCTAATAAAGGGACAAAAAATGGAAATGATGATTCCACTGATGATATACACGAACACGACATAGTTACTGGACCTGCTTTGATGAAGACGGTGCAGAAAGCATGCCGAGTGAGGATTTGCCAAAAAGCGATGCTGCATTTGAGCTTGAAAATTATTTAAAAACTACTTGCCTAGATCGGAGGGGTGACCCTTTTAGCGAACGCAACAATGTAGACAATGTGGACTTTAAATATTAAATGTCAGGACTCAGGGGTCTTAATAAAATATAAAATCTTGCGAAAGGAAACAGTTCAAAGTGCAAGTTAAGAATTGTTTAAAAGATGGACTCTTTTGAGTACAATTTTAATTCTTCTGTACGAGGGCCGGATGTTATGACCTAGAAGGAAACACTGATTTGATTTCACAGTAACGAAACTATTTATTTATACTTGTTGTGTTCCTGATTCTCACTGACTTGGTGGACGGAAGCCAAAGCGAAAGCGTGTGCTTCGAGAGTACTCACTATGCGTCACAAGCAATTCGGTGATCGTCGCTCCGTAAAACACACCTAACAAACACGATTCATATTTTTATAATATCTGCAACAAAATTCATTACTTCATATTTCATTTTTCGTTTCCTCATTTTCTGGGCCTGGGAGGGGCTTTAGTCCCTTCCGTTGCGCCACTGCTTCGGATAATGATAATTCAAAATAAACGAAATCGTTTATTGATGCTGCTTGTAATAATAATTTATATCGATCCTTTCGAGATGTTGGAACGATCTTTCCGATCGTATACCATAACTTCCATAACATTGATCACAAGTCGACCCGAAGCACTTTTTGAGCAGCGGGACGCGTGATGTCGAAAATGGTGTAGGTTTTGCTCTTAGCTTCTCAATTTTGTATGACAGTTCTAAATGCTGTATTGTACAGCAAAATACTGTACGTCTGGTCACCTTAACTTAAGGTCATTGTACGCAGCAAGAAGTAAGTGAAAGGGATTGGTCTAGTAGGAGATCTAGAAATCTTAGCATTTATTTCGAACTTTTCAAGTTACGATTGACCAACTTGAAATTTTCCATTGATAATTAAATTAAGACTATAAGATAGAAGAAAGGATACCTTCCGGTATACGGCCCTTTGAATAGGCAAATCCTGATTTTCCTCCGGCTAATAATTTTATTGATACCATCCACCAAAGTTCTATTTCCCGAATCAGGAAGCTTAATTTGAAATATATTGCGAATTTTGCCTACAGGCATGCAATTCAATTCATTCCCGGCACGTTTATGCTCGAAGCTGTCAAATCAATTGGCAATCATCGCAACTTTGTCCATTTTTTTATTATGCAAATCTTCTAATGATTTAGATTTTTTTCTTTTAAAACGAGAGCTGCCAAAGCTCTTGTTCTTTGCAAAAGCTGGTTTTCTCCGATACTGGCTGCCGTAGAAGAATTTTTTAGACAACACAAACACATTCATGGTTACAGTGGGATTCGAACTAATGCTCCGGCACTTCGGAGATAGTCTCACATCTACCGAAAGCTATAATGCTCAGCTACTTTTTAAGGATTCAGTGGTTTTGAGTAAAAAAATTGTGTCATTCACGGTTGGTAGCACGCTACATATCACTCCCCTGCCCATTTGGGGGTAAATTTTTCAATTGAACATTTGAGTTTTGCCTCGCATTCGGATTGATTTCAAAGCAGAGTTTAGTTATTCATGGTGCACCGCCCAATTCTTCAGGGCTCAAATGTGTTTTCCATTCAACGTAATATTTGTTTTTGCGTATGATTAGGAGCTGATATAAAAACTTGTAGACTGTGGTCGCATGCAGGCTGTTAGCGATCCGATTCTAATTTAAAATTCTCGTATTTAAAATAATTTAGGCATTTAAAAGTCTATCAGCAACGCTACATTCACCATCGTAAAAATGAAAAAAAAAAAACTATTTTAATCGAAACGTATCAAACGTGTATTGTGTATATATATTTATGAGAAATATTCTGTCTACAATGACATTAACATAGTTTTTCCCCACAAGATATAACAATTACAAAAATTAATCAATCAACTTACGAAAATATCACGTTTAAGTCTTATCTGCGTCTCACCAAAAATTTAAAATAAATTTTACTTAATATTGATAAATTATTACATATTTCGGCACATTTTTAATCTCTACCAAGAGTTTTTTTTTCAGTTATGCATAAATTTAAGTTGTCGCTTCATGTATTACACAATAATTAGTACCAACAAAAGAGTGTGTCGACTCCCGTCCGGGGTTCCCAAAATAATTTTTAATATTTGTTAATGTTAAACAGACGAACGCCATGAAATTGTGGAAGCTTTGGCAGAACAACAATAACGAGTGAAATGAAATTCGCAATGAAATGGTCAGTGTCGTTTCGTGTATAGAGGCAGGTCAGAAGAAATCTGAAATATAGAAAAAGGCAACATATTATGTATACGGTTTAAATGTGGTTAATTTTTTTTCTAATATTTAACAATTGTACTCACAGAATTATAGGTGCGGCAATAAGAAATTTCCGCGATTGTGTCCATTGTTCACCGTCGTCGATCTGCTCCCAGTGGGTTTGTCGAGAGTTGGATCCATTGTCGATGCTCATCCATGGGGCTCCTTTGATCGAATGTAAGAAATACAAGTGAGCCTATAAAAATTAGACATTTAGGGAGAATATTTATTATTCGCGACCTATGACTTATAACTTCTAATTGGTATGTATTGAGAAACAACTGTTCTTAAAAATGTAAAAGAAGGAACAGATTGAGTGCACTCCTTGGATTACTATCCTACCATATCTTTGCTAGATACTATATCGTCACTTTCGAGCAAGCTTCTTGGCTTTTCCATTCCTTCATCATGAATAATGATCGTTATTTCACGTCAGCAATGAGATAGCCGAGTGACTGGTGGCATCCCGTAGAGGTGACTCTTCTCACGTACTCTACCCATGAAACTTACAGACTAGTAGAGCACCAATTTGGCACTTACCGCATTGTGTAGTAAATTCGTAAATGTCCACGCCATGGGTATGCTTATAAATGGAACTGCCAGTAATATCAAATGTATAAAGAACAGACCAAGCACATAAGTTAGCCAGAAACCGCGAGAATTAATCCAAGACGTATTTGGATTCGGGTCACCGTGACCGCCTGCAATCATGTTTGCGACGTTTACACTAGTATAGTGGGTGCACACTCAGAAGCATATAAACAAAGGAAAATATTGAAATTGTTAGGTTCTCGGTTAAAAGCTATCTGCACACGAATAAATTTGACTGGAGGTAGAAAAGGAACTTGCAAGACGAATGAAACTAGCAAGCGGCGAAACAGCTTCGCGATCGCGTTTACTTGTTTTTGCTTTCACCAGAATGACACAAAATACAAAACGAATAAAAACACAAGTCAGCTGATTTAATGAAGAATTGTATTTTGACTAACTTCATGTTGGAGTAGAAGAAACAATGGAAGACGGAACAATTGCATTTCCGGTCAAGAATACATTTAGAAAAGACGGTTAAGCTAAATTTTTGATGCTCGAGAGTGATTGTGGTGTTTTTAGAGACATGTGTGTCTGTAGCAAGCTACGACCAGGAAAATTACAAGTAAAAATCAAATTAGGCAAAAGATGGATTAAGTACAAGGTATATAGCCATACGAATATACCGGAGCTCTTGGTGAGTAAAATGATGTTACCGAGTACTTAAGTCCGAAATAAGAACACGTGGACTTATTTGATGAAAGAGTAAAGGTAAAGCATTTTGAGGTCGACGCTGAGACGATCCAGGATAAATTTATGTCCAGAAAGAAGCTGAAAACGGGGAACAACGACGTGCCCACCCACGTCCAGTATGTACCGACAACACTACAGAACAGATAGTGAACAATGCTCTTGGTGTCATAGTGTTAATATGAAGCAAGGAGGTGAGTAAAATGATGATAAATTCTTTGGAAAAAATGAGTGTAATATCGGAGTAGTTTTATCTTCCATTAGCGGACCTCTTCACAGTGCTTATCAAATTATAGCAGCTGCAAGGAAGTAAGAAGTTCTGTTGATTTTGGTTAAGGTTATAAGTACAGCACAGCCAAAGGAGTTGTGTTTCTCTCGCTCTCTGCACAAATGGGTAATAAAAAATAGAATGCTGAAAGGTAAGTAAAAATAAGAAATCTATGCTTTCGTTTCAAACAATAGATAGGATACCTGCTTATGTATAGAAAAATATAAGAGGGATTCTCCTTTTCGCATTTGAGATTTGAGTGTTAAACGGTAGATGAAAATCATTATTTTTGTAACCAACTATGTAAGAATAGAAAGTGATTAATTTCATGATAGCAGTAACCAGTTGCCGAAGGTCGCACATACACGGACTCATTCGAGTCCATTTTCTTAGATTTTACTACTAACTAGGTTGCTGGAGCATAGTGCGTCCACTACGCCTACTCGCCATCGCGTACGGTTTCTACCAATGAATCATATTCGATCTTGCGCTACGTGATTTTAGGGCGACATCTTTGTCGTCCTCGTTGGGAAAAGGGATCACATAGCGCCACCAGCAATGCAATTAATACCCTTACGCACTGAAAGTATCAGGGAGCGGGATAGCGCCAGTTTGGTTTTAACACTGCCACAACTAATTTGCCCGAGTTTGGACAATATACCGAGAGCACACTTGCATGGTTAATGCAGCGAAAAATTTACTTATCAGCGGCACCATCAACTGCAATAAGTTCTCCATTGCTATTATGGGGAAAGTGGGGTCTCCAGGCAGGGTGAGAATTCTCGAGATCCAGCCATTTCGGTCAGATCCATGATCTTATGCGAGAGTTAGCAAATGTTGCCAGCATAGTCCGAATGCTGTAGGTGAGATTTCAGAGTCCATTGAATTCTTTGATTTTGATAAAACGAAAATACAAAAAAAAATGGCTTTGGATTCACCATGTATGTGCGCCCCGAGGCTTCGTACACACGACGAGCCGTACCGTATTAAGCGTATTTTTTTGTACTACTATTATTACTACACGGTAATAATAAATTAGGCTCACGTAGTCTTTCCCACTAAACACGATAGAAAATTTTTAGCGAGTAACTAAAGAGTGAAACTACTTTTTACTCATATTAGGAGATCACTTTTCAGGAGGTGGTTTGAGCTCTCTATGATGAAAAAACAAACAAGCGGAAATTTCTGCGTGTCTTTCTCGAAATTAAAGATGATTTTCACAATAGGCGTCCACTACAACAACATTATAAACAAAGGAGCCGACAACCATTATTCCGCGGACCGCGCTAGCTCGTGGAAGCATCGTAATGACCCACGGAAAAAGCTGCTGACCACTGATAGAAGAAAACTCCTAAGCAGAATTCACTTCATCCTGAAGGCTATTTTCATCTTTGATTAAAATAATTGAAAATACGACCCAGTTCAAGATATGGTGCATAGACAAAACTATGTCAAATCGATTTTTTGATAGAAACCATTCAATTTGGGGCGTACGCAAAAAAAAAATATTTCAGAAAGGGTTTTGGGAGAGTGGGTTTCCCTAGCCCACTATATCATGATACAACGATTATCGACATCGTTATTTCTTTAATTTTAGAGACGACATGAATACTCAGCTGTCACACCCCGAAAGCCAAATAGACTTACAGAGACGAGCACCCCGATTTGCTGCTTCTTTCTGGTTTCTGGGGTTCTCTTTCTATCCTGAAAATAGTGGAGTGGTTTCTGTTTTTGTGTGAGTGCAACATTGTATACGATTGAATATTATTGAAAATTAGTCATAATACGTGACCCAGTGAAATAATGCTCGTGTCTTGCAATATGCGTGTCAAATTACAGCTAAGGTGAGCTTTTGACTTTTCTGAAGAGAGACATCCTTCCCAAAATTTTATTGATTGTTTAAGATCAAGTTCCTTTATTTATTGTTATGGAACGCTCATAATGCTTCGCTGTGGGGGTACATGAAAGTCGATATTGAATCTGCTATTGAGATTGCCTGTTCTTGAGACCTAGGATCACCGGAGTACTGTAAATTATAATGAAGCTTGCTTCAAAACCAAGTTAGGATCAGATCGATTTTGGTGTTGGTAATTTTTTCTTTGACCAACATTGTATCTACAGCATTATGGCGACCTCCTTAGGTTACAATAACAAGATAACCTATGGGTTATAAATCAGTTCGGTCTGTCGGTCTCGGTCTGAAGCCGAAAAGAATATCCCACTTTCGAATGTCAACTCGAATATTCGATTCAATTGTTTCGAATTTATCCATCCAAATCCAGAGGGAGACCCGGATCATTTTGTACTGAAACAAACGAGACTATTATTGCACCGAAAATTACATTTTCATTGGCTTCGGGCCTCGCTATCTATCAAATTTTATAATTTTCGCTCACGAATAAATTTTGTAATTTCATATTGTTAACATCTTGCCCAATTGGTAAAATTTACTACATTCTCAGTGGGACTGATTAAAATTAAAACGGAAATTTGATTGCATCAAACACTTTCCCCAATCGGTAAAGCGGAAATATCTCCCCTTTACTATCAAAGTATACTTAACTGGCCCCCTAACAGAAAAGTCAATTGAATTGAATTGAAATTGAATATCTGGAGAATCGCTACGATTTCGTGAAAAAGGATTGCTGATTTGATGAGTTAAGACCAACATTAATGAAGTGTCATCATCATAATTCGGCGCCACAAATACTGAAATCTCCCCCTCTTGCACCTCGAGATGTGCATTGGCGGATCGGGACCTTTAAAAATGTCACAGAAGAATTTATGAAATTTGTATTTATCTTACATGATGCTTAATGATTCCAAATTCAAAGAAATTTCGACGAAAAACAAGAAAAAACGAGGCTAATTTTGGGCGCGGCCGAAATTTAGATACCCTTCGCTCTACTCGTGCTAAAAGTTTTTTTTTCGACCGTACCTGCAACTTGTATTTAATCCCCCCCCCCCATTCTTTTCCTTCTGTCTTCACAAAAGTTCCGTTTCGTCGAAAAAAACAATATTTGTGTGGGGTTTGGTTGGAATAAGTGGGCAAATGAAAATATTTACTCAGAAAATTTTATTGGGGGATACGGGAGCATGGCCCCATAGTACGATTCCATTTGTTTTGACCTTTTTTGTTGCTTTAGTAAAGACACATTAATTCAAGGTCTTGTGAAATTGGTGTAAAAAATGTATCTTAGAAGAACCAAAATAGGGGGTTGGGTTTGTATGGCAGCCCCATAACCCCTTGATCTGATTTGATCTATTCTTACATATGTTTTGTGTCATCAATAGAAATGCATTTCTGTGAAGTTTGGTTGGAATTGGTGCACAAATAAAAAAGTTTTTCTTAGAACAACCTAATTTGGGGGGTTGGGTTTGTATGGCAGCCCCATGACCCCATGGTCCGATTTGATCCATTTTCGCATATGTTTTGTGCCATCAATAGAAACACATTTCTGTGAAATTTGGTTGAAATTGGTGCACATATAAAAAAAGTTTTCTTAGAAGAACCTAATTTGGGGGGTTAGTTTTGTATGGCAGCCCCATGACCGCATGCTACGATTTGATCCTTTCTTACATACGTTTTGTGTCATCAGGAGAAACACATTTATGTAAAATTTTATTGAAATTAGTGCACAAATAAAAAAGTTTTTCCTAGAAGAACTTAAATTGGGGGGGCTAGGTTTGTATGGCAGCCCCATGACCCAGTGATCCAATTTCGGTGATTCAAACATACGAACAGCCTGCAACAATAATAAGCACGTGTGCAGCTTCGTAGCTTTTATAGCGGCCCAGAAAAACGCGCTGCAACAGACGGACAGACAGACAGACGGACATCGTCCAATCGACACATCTCGTCATGCTGATCATATATACGTATGCATACTTTTTATATTGTCGGAGATACTTCCTTCAATGCGTTACAAACTTCATGACAAAGTTAATATACCCTCACTCACTCTATGAGCGAAGGGTGTAATTGGCATTAATATAACCAATAGGATAACAATTCACGCTAGAACGAACAGGGAAAGGTTTTAGTAAAGGCGGGATTGATGCATCGAAAATGGGTTTACAATTTTTTTCGGAACGCAAGTTTTTTTAAACTTTTGCAATTTCTAGAGCATTGAAATCGTTCAATTTAGGAGCGATTGGTCTGTGTGCACTCCGGACTTTGCATTAGTAAAGTTGTCAACAGAGGATCCAAGTATTAATAAAACCAGCTCATCAAAAGTATAGGTATATGCTAAAAATAGACAGATACCACAACCCTTGCAAATATCCCTTCGATATAAACTCCCGTTTCTGCGGCGCATTTTCATTACTCGATTACTTGAGCGTGTTTACTCGCAATATCCTGAATGCAACTTGACGACATTAATAAATTATGCAGTTTACTGCCACTTAAGCTGAAGTTAGGTTATTCGTCGATGTTTGGCATTTGATCATTAGTTTCAAAAAGTGACAAGTTTTGGAAATTGCCGAATGGAATTGCATAGGACGGCGAATTCGTGGATTCTAGTCCATGGATTTTATTGAATTTTGGGTTCTGGCAAAATCCAAATCCGCTTGTGGATGAGCTCATTTGATAAAATGAAAATCAATTTTCCTTACCTTATTTCGGCGATCATTAGACCATCGCCCAGGGGCGCTAGATGGTATTGAGCAGGATAGCGCTTTGAAAATGCTTCCTTCAAATTTAGACCAGAAAAATTTGATCGACAAAAATATAGGGATGGTATCCTGTTTATGCGGAAAAAATCTCGACCCACGAAGGATCCATAATATACCCAAATCCATATACCCCAAAGGAGGAAGTTTTAAATTTTTTAGCAGAAAAAGCTCAGGGATTTTTTTTTGTCATGCCTTCTCTATTTTCCCACACCTAACAGCACTTTCTTTAAATTAAATAAGAAATATTTACTCCTTTATTATATTTACTTTACAATATTTCTTATTTTATTATATGGCTAGGGCGTCATTATTCCAATTTTTGTTTTTATTTTATTTTAAAAATAACAATAAAATTAGTTCGAACATTTTTTTTCTAACGTTTCGTATGTTATATTATATTCTTAAAAATACTCGCTATATTTTAATTTATGCCAACCACTCAAGGTTCGACGCATGTCCCTGTAACTATTCTGTAGACCATAACACAGATATAAGATAAAACCTGTGGAAAAATAAATTGGAAACTGTTTTAATTAGGTGATTTACTAAAAGGTGAAGTTAAGAATTTGAAGCCGGTATTTCAATGTAAATCGAAATTAACAGTGACTTACTTTTTGCATAAAATATCAAAAAGTTTGTATATGTTGTATGTGTTGAAGTGCTAATTTAATGTTTTTTATACTCTTAAGGTACGTTGTGCTCGACACGACTGCATCGGCTCGAGCGACAGCGACTCGCTCATTTCATATAAAAACTCGTTTTTAGAATGAGAGAAAAATTAGTTTTTATATGAAATGAGCGAGTCGCTGTCGCTAGAGTCGTGTCGAGCACAACGTACCTTTAGATACAAAATGTCTCTGAGACAATGTCTCTAGACAATCTCACGATTTTGTACCATAAATGTACATACGAGTATTTAAAGCATAAATGGACATTGAAATCACGGCTCACGGCTTGAACATGTAATATTTACATCAATCATACCTTATTTACTCTTATCCCGCCATAAAAAATCATGCATAGAATGAGATATACATGCATCTATTGGGAACATGCTGTTAGTATTTATGTACATAAAAAATAGAGTATTTTCAAAAACTATGTAAGAAATTGTGTACATTTCGAAAATTTATTGCATCTAATCTATTTCCAGCGATTGACGAACCGGTCTCAGACGCTTTAACGCCTCTTCAATAGTAGCTGGTCGCTCTTGATCTTGCTGCGCTGTCGCCGCCGATTCTATATCTCTTGTACGTTTTCGAGGACCATCGTCTTCTTTTAACGATTGTAAAACATTTGAGAATCGATCTCTATGTTCATCCCGAATGGCCGCTTCCTTTTGCGGATCGGGCGACGGTGAAAGCGATTGCCTATCGGCGGCCACTAAATTCGAATCAGAAACGGAGCTCGTTTCCGTAGGTTCCGGTGTGACAGATCTTGAGTGGAAATTCGGGTAGCTATCAGGACGAATTTTTGATCGATGCGATGGACCTCGTTTCAATATGGCCTCCAATTTCTGTTTGAACGGAACGGCTTCTAAGCTTGCGCTTGATTCGCTGTCGTCAATTGATTCCGTCACTATGATTGGTGCAGTCTTTGGGCGAATGCTAGGTTTTCCTGGATTGTCGGCTAGAGTCATATCTAATTTTGGACGCTCCTTTGTTTGACTTGTGTAACGACTTCCCATTGTTTTGTAGAGAACAGGATCGAATTTAGGTGCTTTTGGTATACCGCCCTTATCATCGTCCTGTGCTTGTTCGTTTAAATTGTCGTGAGTTTTATTCGCTTCGGCTTTTTGCATATGTGCCAGATCACTCTCACTCTTCGATTGCTTAATTGGATATGGTTGATTCGGCGGTGTTATATCCCCACTTGTACTCGCACTTTCGTATAGCATTTCTTCGGCTCGTTTGATTCGGGCAAATGTCGGGGGATTTACAATCATTTTACTGAGACGATCACGGAATTTTTGAGATGATCGTGACGGTGTGATGTCTTCCGAAGAGCCTGATGATCGTCTGGACGATTTAATGGATGATGTAGGTGTTTTGGAGGCAGAACGTCTTCTGGCTGCTTCGAAAATTGCTACGCTTGTTGGAGTGTCACTGACCAGATTCATGGCTGTTGCGAACTCATCGGTTGTCTCGTTAAGCGATGTTGGTGTTTGAGGCTCAAATGGAATTGGATCATTGGAAGCTTCGTCGATATCCACTGGATCGTCAGGAGTTTCGGCGATAATAGGATGTTCTGTGGAAATATTTTCGAATGCCGGTGCGCCTGGGTAGTCTGGTGTGGGCTCAGGCGGATATTCATGAATTTCATCTGATTCTTCCTTTGAGACTTCAGCTTCTAATGGTGTGGCTAGAACTAGTTCTCCCTCCTTTTTGTCCGAAACGGCTACCGGACTATCGTTTTCATCCGATTTTCTATCTTTTGTGTTATGATTAATGTCGGCATCATCCTCTTGCAAATCCTCGAAAGAATTGTGAATGATCGCCGCCGTTTCAATTGACAAAGGCAGTTGGTCCGATACGGTTGACATACTTCTATACAAATCACGACTCGCCGCATCTTCCACCTTGAGCACATCGTCCAGTATAGCTATAACGGATTTCGCATCTTCGTCTCCAATACTCTGACTTGTGGGATTTGGATCCTCGATAAAAAGCGTGTTGCCATTGGGTGTTCGAATTTCACGAACCGAACCCGACAACTCGGACGCTGGAATGATTTCATCTAGCGAACCTTTTGGAGATGATTGTTTTGGTTTCACCATTTCCGCTCCGTCCATTGATCTGTCGACATTGGAAGAAATGATGTAGATCGGCTCCCCTTCCGTTCTAATGGACAGAGTCTCAGCGTTTGAATGAAGGGTTCCATTCGGTATTGACTTTTCAGCATCGACGTGAGGCGGAACAAAGTCATCGAACGATGTTCCCCTATACGTAATGGACGACGATCGATCTGTTTTCAGGTCCTTTCGGTCGTAGATACAAATACAGATGAGATACATTGGAAGACCTAGTTTGTTAGCAAAATATAAAAAACCCTTTGTTAAAATTGCATGCAGGATTAGTAACGTCTCTACGATACTTATTTGTGTTAGTTGGTTTTCCCATACATTCGTCCCGGAACCTCTAACTTACCTATCAACATCCACACGCCAAATCTAACCCACGTGTAAACGTCTAATTGTAGCATTAAATATATATTTATAAAAATACTGATTCCTGGAATCAAAGGCACTAGTGGCACGGTAAATGTTGAGTTGGCAGCTTCTCGCGGCTGAACCGATATGGCCAATAGTAAAATTAAAATGAGGAGAAGAAAAACTCCGCCCAAAACCACGGCCCATGTTTGAAGCTCTAGGATTTCTTGTGTTGCATACAGAAATGTAAAACTGAAGCCGAAACAAAAGGCACCTGAAAGAGAGAGGGAAAGAGAGAGAGAGAGAGTTGTAAGCACGGAAATATTCAGGAAAAACGAAAGAAATTTACAGTAGAAAAGGAGCAGGGTTCCCACAACTCGCGATGAAAGAACGCTCGGTATCTGCACTCGGCGACAATTGAAAATCTGAATCAGCATTGACGAAGTGTTGATTCGGTCGTTACGGTTGTTTACCAAATTCGTCCCTTCGTTCATCTCTGAGCGGGGTGATTTCATGTTGTTGTTTTCGTTGTTCATGTGCCTGTGTAGAGGTTTTTGTTTTAGTTTTTGGAAAAAATTCTCCGAAATATTCGGAATCTACCTGAGTATCGTGATTGATATTGCCACCACTGTATAGGCCATCAAAGTTCCAATGGACAGCATGTTCACCAATTGCCTTAGATCGAAAATCGCAGCCATCAAGCCTAAAATGAAATTTTAACGAATAAACTTTTAATTTGACTCATTACTTCGTTTAGAGATTAGATTCACAACATTAGACCGCAATAACTCTGATCGGGTCTCGCCGAACCGGTTGGTTTAGCAGATCAAAGTGGTGGACAACACATGCTTGGGATTGTTGTCCACAACTTAAATCTTTTGAGTCGTGCGCGGTTTGGCGAACGCCAGTCAGCGCAGTTGCGGCCTTACAGTAACCTGACCTACAACCTGATGCTGTAAATTGCAACTTGCTTACACATTTTTTTTTCATCTTAGGGTCCTATACTTACCAGTCAATAAAGCTGCACATATTGTCCCCGCAATTGGTGTCTTAAATCTCGGACTGATATCACCAAAAAAGTGAAAAATCAACCCGTCCCGTGACATTGCATACATAATCCTGGGCAACGGAAACATTGCACCAAACATGCTTGCAACAAGTCCAATCATTCCGCCGATTGTCACAATCCATTGAATAACGGGCCATCCGATTTGTTCGAAAACATACGGTAACGGTGCATTCACATTCTACAAACGATAAAATTCAAGGATCTGAAAATATTTACAATACTGTTCACTATAGTTTCAAAATGTCCTGTACCTGTAGATAATATGGCCACATTAACGTAAGCACCGTAGATACGCCGAAATAAGCTAGGAAAATAATAAGCAGCGAAATCATGATGGCTCGTGGTATGGCTTTACGTGGATTGCGCACTTCTTCACCAGTTGTTGCGATGCAATCGAATCCAACGAAACCGAAGAAGCACGTGGCTGCACCTCGGAGTGTGCCGCCAAATCCATAGGGGAAGAATCCGCCCACCCCTGCAGTACCGTTCACGGGCAAATCTGTGATTGGTATTTCCCAGTTTTTGGGATTGGCTATAACGGGAATCAGTGTAGACGTAATTAAGGGATGGCATGTTGATAACGGTGTATACTTACATTTCAATGCTCCGGCAATGATTACGACTAGGACTATGGCTACGTTGAGTACGGTGAAACAGTTGTTGAGTAGCGTCGATTGCTTCAGTCCAAATGCAAGGGTCACTGTGAATCATAAGGAAACAAGGCTTACTGGAAGATATGGCAACGGTGATTGACTGACATGATTATATGCGGAGATGATCCATATAATCAAGGTATGTTTGGAAAATTCAACGGAGCGGAGCAAAGGTAAACGACATATCTTCTTCTTTTACCGGTGCATGCAGGCGTGCAATCGCTGTGCATATTTGTGGATCTGTTATATGGTTCGTCGTGATCCTCGTCCGTAATATCAAGTTACAAGAGCGCTGCAACTGCGATAGGGGTTTCCCACAATGAAGCAGTGATGCAGGTGAAAGGTCAGTGGGCGTTGAAACAAATGAAGCGCGATAGCGCCGTTTGAACAGATGTTTTGAACCTTCGGGTCTTTTTGATAGATATGAATTTAAGCTCGAACAAAAGCCCGACCGAAGTTGTGCTAATGTTGTTCTGGTAGCTCGCGGGAGCCTAATCTCCACCGGCAAAATAAGTGGTGATAGCACTGAGAGGACTCAATTCACACCCAGTCTCGAGATAGACTGATCCACTTCCACAGTGTGAATCGCTGCGATTACAGCTCTTTATGTCTCATCATCGAAGGACTACCTCTTGTATCCCTGAATCTCTATCTTAAGGTCTCGAGGCCACATCAGGACAGGAGACATCCTGACATATATCTACGCGATGTGAATAGCAGCATTCTGACATACTTGAATTTTGTTGCAGTTGGTGTCGCAAACTGAGTGGACCAAACTCGAGCATCATAATTAGGCGCTGCTCGACCCACCGCTCGGTACATGGCTAGCATGATTTCTTTATCTTTGCCCCAGGAGCTGCCAGCTCCTAGGGATTTTGGAATCTTTTTCCTACTGCGCATTTTATCGCATACCGTCGGCCGCGGCATGATTGGCTGAAGACATTATGAAATCAAGATGTACGCCAAATATTTTCGGGTTATGCACAATAGGACAATTTTTTTGGCAATAAAAACATAGTCGCTCGATCATGTTTTAAAAAAGTTGCAGAAATAACCAGATTTTTACTGTTAAAACATGCTTCCAGGCGACTACCTAGTCTTTAACTGGAGTCGCGTTTTATCTCAATCTTTCCCCGTGAAAATTACCGTGCAATCGTCAGCATAGCTGATCAGTTCGATTCCAGGTTCTGGTATTCTGGCTAAGTAGATGTTGAACAAGGTGGGAGAGAATACCCCTCCCTGCGGCACACTTATTTTAATCTTTCTAAGGTTTGAACGTCTTGAAACTCGGTTAATGGATCGGCAATCAAAATATGTGTTCCACAGGGTGGAGTACTCTATCCCATATTGGCTAGTACTTTTGGCTAGGCTAGGCAGCCATCTAACGTAACTCTTGATCAGGAATGAGCATATTAGCCAGCAACATTGAGTAATTGACTTTGTTAAGTGCACTAGACAGATCAATGGCCACCATGATTAATCTGTGGCAATTTCGTGGCTGGTTCAGTCCTTCTCTTAAATAAATAACAGGCGCGACAATCCAACATTGGACTAAGGCCGCAAGATGTGTTAGTGACATCCTATTTCCAAGATCTTATCTGCTTTTTGATGAGGTAATGGAGATCAGCATTACGCTCAGCAGTGTTATTTATCCCCATAAAATGGGTCCTCGTTTAACATCTGAGTGAGATCATAGTCCGTCACAAGCTCGCTGTACCGCGATAAATGCTGCAGACATCAACGCCAGTGCTGCCAATTCAGGAGAAAATACACAAAGTTTTTGAGTTTGACTTTCCAATGGGAGTTTCGCGGAAGATGTAATTTTGAGGAAAACTTTTAGGGGTAAAATAAAAAGGCTTTAGGTGTTTGGGGATTGTGTTTCCGAACACAAATCATTGAATTGCATCAAAATTAGCGTCTGTGTCAGTGATTTCACTCTATTTGGCAGGATCGGTCAGAGATACAGCACAGTGAAGCGAGCTGGATGTTGGGGAGTCAGACATCTGCTCATGTGGCCGGCTAGAGCCAGGGTAAAAATGTCAAAAGTTTAAAAATTTTGAAAATCGTTTGATTTTAACATTTTTGAGAGTTTCGAAAATTTGGAATTTTAAAAAATTTGGGCATTACATATAAGAATTTTGGAAATTTTAAGAATTTTGAGCGTGTTGGAATATTAAGAATTTTTCAAATTTTACGAAATTTGAGAATTTCAGAAATTTTTTGATTTTCAAAATTTTCAATATTTTGGAAAATTTGGAAATTTTGAAAATTTTATGAATTTTTAGTTTTTTTTTTGTTTTGTCAGAATTTTTAGATAATATTGAGACTTCGGAATTCCGAATTTTGAATTGAAGCAACTGTCAAAGTTTGGGCTAACATCCCAGGTCTTGGCAAAAGACAAGTCCACATGATCCTCCGGTTGGCCTTGCCTACAGGATTTTCGACGAAAAACCTCCAATTTATAGCCTCATGTCCTCTTGAATACCAATTCTCGACTTACTTACTGCTCTGCAGTAGGGAAAAATAGTATCCATCTCAAACGGCTTCAAGTTCATCGGCGCGGTTTTCTTTTCAGTCCCTAAGCAGTACTGAGCAGACGATAGAACCTAGTGAGTCCATCAATGTCTTTAGAATGACGATCGAAATGTTTAATGATCCCATTCAGACCTACATTACATTTACAAATGCTGCGGCATCCAATTTAAACTTGCTCCAAAATTCGCAGACCAACAAGGCCAAACATTTGCCAATTTTTGTCACCAACTTCTTCTATCGTCATCGACAATTTTTTTTTTCAAGTTGTTTGTTTATGCTGACCCATGACAGTTTTATGAACTTCACCCAATTTTTGTCTGTTACGAACGATTACAGTACATACGCCAAAAAAACGTCGCTGATAACATTATTTCGTGTCAAACATTTGTTAATATTTTTTGGCAGTTTTTTTCTCCCTGAATTCAAACGTTCAGAATACCTTTTGACTGATAGCCAATGTGACTATCAGTGATAACGTATTATATTATTGTTCACGGTGTTAATCACGGGGTGTGAAGCGTTCGGGGATAAGAAAATTCAAAGCGATATTACCTACCGAGCTACGACAGTGAAATATGATCTGTGAATGTTTTTGTTGTGTTTTGAGTGCGAATACACGGTTACGAAATGTTCAGATACTTCTATCGGCTTTCTATTGAAATTTTGCATAAGATTGTCATGCTTCATGCAACGCAATAGAATAATATATTTTCTCCTGGTCTTATTTCATACTTGGTCATACAGGTTATCGATTAGAATTTTGAATTGTATGCGATTGTGCAAGAGGTCGTAACACCGCTTTTGTGTGTTCCATTAAATAAATTACATAATTTATTATTTCAAGGTCTCGCCTAAAAAGAAAAACACTTACCTCCGAGCAAAAAAGCTGCACCAAAAGAGAAGAAGTCAAAATAGGTGCCCAGGAATCCCCAATCAATTGGTGCCACTTCGCGAAATGTTGTTTGCATTGTATTGTTGATAAGTGTGTCCAGATATAGGCTAAGACCTCGAGCCACACTCGCCGAACCTATGATATACTCCAGAATGAGATTCCAACCAATCACGAATGCAGCAAATTCGCCAATACACACATAGCTGTAGATGTAGGCTGATCCGGCCCGGGGCACACGAGCCCCGAATTCGGCATAGCAGAGTCCTGAAATTAATTAATTAAATTTTAAATTTTACATATAATTTTGAGATTGGTTACTAAGACTGTGCAGTCACTAGCACCGCTTGACCATATATTCTAGAGCAGAATACCTACTGGTACGGGGTCCTATATACACTGAAAAAAATGGTTTAGACTTTTTATCTAAAGTGAAGTAGTTGACTTAAATTTAGATAGTTTTACCAAAGAAATAGCTGATTTCTCTAATCTTCGTAGCTGAAAATACTATTAAATTCGTTCATTTATCCACGCAAGATTAGAAGAAAAAGATTAGTCAATTCTTCCACAAAAGTTGTTGATTGTACTATTCAAATATAAAATTTAACTACAAACAATCGTTCTTTTTTCTTCAACACAATTTAGTTATCCAACATTTAACAATTTATAGACAATGAATAGCTATCTTTACAAATGAATTAATTGATTTTGCAAATATAGTAGATGTTTCAACTAATGACGAATAGAAAAATTATCCATATCTTCGTAACTGTTTCAACTACATAGAATCATAAGCTGAAAATCAACGCGAACTTTAGATGAATTCGACTATTTCTTTAGATAACCATTCTAATTTTTTTTCTCTGTGTAGTAGGTGAACTCCCATATAGCCAATGTATTACTCAAACTTACCAGCAAACAACGACGCGATCGCTGCTATTGCAAACGACAGTACCACCGATGGTCCTGCTTGATCCTTCGCAACATGACCGGCCAAAACGTAAACACCCACGCCCAATGTTGCACCAACGCCTAATGCCGTCAAATCAAATGTTCCCATCACTCGATTCAGCTTACTGTCCGTCTCGTTGCCCGTCTCAATGGCTTTTCGACGCGTTAATACTTTCCAATACGACAATTGTGCCATGTTTCGTATTTGTTCTTTTCACTTACGTACGAAATAGTATTATTAATAATAATATTCAGCCTGGAAGAAGAAATAAAAGAATCGTTGATTAACATTTGTATATACAAATCTTATGGGGTTGTGATAAGAGTACATATTTATATCTGCAAATATGGGTTAGATAGGTAAGCAGGTATCTATCATATTTGGATATGGGAAGTTATCTGTTTAAGTATTTTGGAATTTATTTTATTTTTGTTATCTGATAACGACAGTTTTTATTAGTGAGGGACTCAAATAGATTTTTAATGGCTTTTGAATAGTAGATTTTATTTGAGGACAACATAAACGCTATTTTGGTAGGCGTTCCTTATTTACTTAAAACTTCTCCCGTTCTTCACCCTATCAATAATGGAGGCAAAATGGTCAGGAGCAGTGCCGGATTAAGCGAGCGCGGGGCCCGTGGCAAATGTTGAGCGCGGGGCCCATGGAACAAGTTGAGACATTTCCCATCTATTCACGTTAAAATGAACCATTTTCGCCGAAATTCGCATAAATTTCATAAAATCGAAATTCCCGTACCTCTAATGACAATGTGTTAGGAACGCCGATCGGTATTAGTCAGAGCCAAATACATGTTGCCAAGACGCACTGAGACAGATAACCCCAGTGGTTCAAATTCACATTCTAGCGGGACAAAAATCAAAGAAGTAACATATGCGATTCGATTACTGAAAATTTTGTTTATTCGACAAAGAAGAATTTATTTAAGAAGTCCTTTCTTGGACGACCTCTGAAAATTTTACCATTCGTCATTTTCCGAAAAGTGATAAAATATGGAAAAATATAAGTGTTGCCTCTAAATATAGCTTTCAAGTGAATTGCCCCTTTTTCAGGGTTACTCAGGTTCATAAAAGGTTAAAACTCAACATCTAACGAAAAAGGGCCCATAATAAAGATACTAATGTTGGGCATACTAGAAGGCCAAATTTACGTTAGCATGTTAGCGTTATTCGGTTTTACTAATTAAAATAAAAAATCTTGAATAACCTACACACTTAAATGAAAAACAATATTTTTGGTCAACAATTTTGAATCATTTTTAAACAGGTAATTTTGCCCCCGTTTTCAGCAGTACGCCACTGTGAATGAGAGATATAATTGTCATTTGTAAATTCTATGGATGAGCGCAAATACATTTCGCAATATTAACTTCAAAAATCTTATGTCCCGCTAGAATGTGAATCTGAAACACTATGGACGTAGAGTTACGTGTATTTTCATTCAATATTAAACATTGCCATAATTTAACAATTTAGAAGGAACTGCCTTTTAGGATTTCGTTTGCATCTTGGTTGTTATAATTTTTGTTTCAGAAAAACGCGGGGCCCCTAAAAGCGCGGGGCCCGTGGCATTTGCCACCTTCTGCCACGTGGTTAATCCGGCACTGGTCAGGAGGCAGAATTCCATCATACATTTCCATTCGGAAAGAGGTGTGGACTGAAGTAGGTTCGGTAGTCAGTCATACAATCTAATTTCGTAAGAAGTTGCGAATAGCCGTTGGTAAAGCTGGGCCTAATCTAAGGTGACCGCAGACTCCAGAAGACCTAATGCTGTACACATATATGCGGAATTCCGTTTCAGGCAAATCCTCAGCCGTACTATCCCCCTTCCCATTCATAATATCTCACGAGAGAACCTTGGCAAGGCAAGGTTTTGTTGATACTAAACAGGGAGCCCTAAAGTTCTCAATGTTGTCCTCAGTAGCGTAGATAAGGGGAGGGGGATCAAGGGGATTGATCTCTCTGGTCCAGTGTTGCCAACTCATTTATTCCATGAGTAAGTAGTTTTCTTCGGAAAAGTAAGTAGAAAGGTATAAAAGTCAGTAGATTGAAAAAACACGCATTAATGCAAGGTGACCAGACATGTATATTATAAAACGACCACATACTGCCCTTCCTTTCATAAGTGATATCTTCGTAAACAGGATTGAGGAATAATAGTAGCCGATATTCTAGGAAATACGCGATTACCAGTGGCGTAACGTACGATGTTCCATGTGTTCAGTGGAACACGGGCCCCAAGCCAAAGGGGCCCTCAAGGCCTAAAATGTATAATATAAATCCTTAGGTAACTGTTCTTTTTAAGTCATTTATTTCACCATGAATGTTTGTGTTGTCTTTATAAAAACGCTCCTGCGGGATTCTGACGGGAAATTGACGAATTCCTAAATCAATCTTACGAGTTCCCATGTTCAATTGACGAATTTCAAAATTGTTAACGAATTTAAATTAAATTTAAATTAAAAATTAATAAATTTCCAGATCAAATTAACGAATTTCGATTTTAAATTGTTGGACTTCAACATCATGTTGACGAATTTCTAGTACAAATTGGCGAATTTTAAAATCATGTTGACGAATTTCCATGTCAACTTTACGAATTGTCAAATCTTTTTGACGAACTTGCAGATCAAATTGACTGATTTACATTTCAAATGAGTTTTGATTTGTCAAGATATTCGTCAATTTGTATCGGAAATTCGTTCACAACATTTTGCAATTCGTCAATTTAACATGGAACTTCGTCACTATGACTTGGAAAATCGTCAATTTGTAATGGAAATCCGTCAACATCATTTTTAAATTTTTCATGGAAATTCGTCAATTTGGAGCATGTTTGGGTCAATATTTTTAAGTTAAAGCATAAATATTAACTTTAAGTTCAGACAAAAATCGCCGGAAATAGAAAACTACTAGTTTTGTGTACGGGGAAGCTTGAACTCCGAAGCATTTAACTATGGATACTGGAGGGCGCCACTTAACAATTGGCATAATTTTGCAATAAAACAATCATCACAACAATCAGTAAATTATGAGGAAATTGTATAACAAGCGTATTGAGTGGGAATTTGTCTAAATATCAGCTCTCTGGGTTTTGGTCACGAAAATTTTGAAGAGATATAAAGGTTCGACTTGCAGAAAAGAGTCCTTATCTTAAAATGCGTAAAATTGAGCCATTGTGATCCAGTTCGTTGAGTTTTTGAATACTGAAAGAAAAGGGAGTGCTACATCATAAAAAATAGGTTGACAACCTTGTGGATCTACTAGTCGAAAGATCGTTCATCAAGTCAATTTTTTTTTTATCTAGGAGTCATAAAATCAAGAAATATATGCATGCCGCTAAACCCTTTTGTCTAGATAACGGATCAGTCGTTTCTCTTACAGGTGATTAGCTGACTTGATCCTCAGATTTATGGTAAAAACTTCTAGTCTAGGCTCAATGACAGTTATATACGAAACAGGCATGTGGGCGCACTTCTCCAGGTGGTGTTTTTTAGTATCTTCTATTTAGCTTAGTGATATATTGTCAAGAAGAACATGTAGATGATCTTATTCAAATTTATGTTTTTGTCTCAAATTATAAAATGTTGAAACATGTTCTTCAAACAGTAGATTTTCGTTGCTCTTGTTCATTTGTGGACTGCGATTTCCGTCAATATTTCCTGCGGTTAAAAAGTCGTAAGGGGGCCCCCAATCCAATTTCGAACACAAGAAATACGGAAAACGTTACGCCACTGGGAAAACTATGTTCTCATGATACTAAACAGGACCCATAAAGAAGCCCAAAGGTTCACAGTGTCCTCATTGACAAAACTTCATCAGCATGTGAAGAAGAAATGTATGTTTTAACACTCAAAGCTATAACAAGCAAGGGAGTAAGTGTAGCCAAGATCTCGTTTAGAAGGGGCAAGAACAAAATCTGTTCAACACCATGAGCTCGAAATTGCCCCATTTTGTTAGAAAATATGTTACAAATTTCAAAACCTTATGACTAGAATGACTTTTGATACATTTTAACGATAAAAGATACTCAGTACTTTTACAAATTTTGAATTTCAGTGTTTGAGACTGCAGTCTCAGCAGCATTGTGCGGATGATGATGACTTTTTCCCTGTCTCTGCCAATCCGAGACCCTCAGACAGAAATCATGTAGTTGTTTATTTGATGTACGGAAATGTTTGTGCCGTGCTGGAGTCGAACCCATATTTTCACGATCGTAGTGCAGAAATTTTTGTTATAGATTGTACGGCGTTAAAAAAATGTCCTGATCAACGGCGAGGGCGGGAGCGTGTGGATGGTGCCTGTTTATTGAATAGCTTCGTTTTGTTTCGTTCATTGCAATAGGTAAACTGATATTTCGTTGGGCAGACAACTCTTAAGCGGTTGGCAGCTGCCTAATATAGGCAGTGCAGTGTTCTATACAAATCTGCCAAATTTCAAAATTTTCCACTCCGGGTTATGGACAATTTTTGATTAGAAAATAGAAAATTACGGATAGGTAGGACATTGAAATTTTGAGGAAATGTGAGCGCCAGTAGCTCTAAAAACTACAAAATGCCAATTCGGAACGATCGGTCAAAGTTTTCCCGAGTTATCGAGAATGAATGATTGCGAAACATAAAAGCGCGACTATCTTGCTAAATACCGATCGGACAAGAGTCTATAGTCAGCTAGAGCATTGAAATTTTCGCCAAATATGGGCAGTGCGGTGCACCACCAGTTTGCCAAATTTTTTGGACAATTTTTGATTATAAAAGACAAAAGTGCGATTTGGGCAGCTGTAACTGTCGAACGCAGATAGGGGGACCCTAAAATATGGAGAAATGAAAGTAAATGTAATCCACTGGTTGTGAAGCTACCTGGCGCTTACATTTAGGTACATTAAATTTCAGAACGATTGACCAAACGTTCGAAAATGAACGTTTGCCACATGAAAGTGCGATTACCTTGTTAATAACACCTAACAGACTGACTACAGGCCTCACCGAGGAGGCTATTATGCAGTCATTTAGGTTTCTTTGGTGTGGCGTTGGGAAGCTGTACAGTTACTAATGCTGTACGACAGGTCAAAATGCTGTACTCTACAGCAAAATGGTGTACGTCTGGTCAGCTTATACTAGCCACACATTGGGGTGAAGTTTGGTTAAGATTGATTAACAAAGAAAAAAGTTGTTTATGCAAGAACCTAATTTCCAGCGGTTGGTTTGTATGAGAGCCCTATGACGTAGTGTTCCGATTTCATCGGTTCCTAGATATGTTTGGTGGCTTTACTAAGAACACATTTGCGCAAAGTTTGGTTAAGATTGGTTCATTAAGAAAAAAGTTTTCTTAGAAGAATCTAATTTCCAGGGGTTGGTTTGTATGACAGCCCTATGACGTAGTGTTCCGATTTAATCTGTTCCTAGATATTTGTTGAGGCTTTACTAGGAATACATTTGGATGAAGTTTGGTTACGTTCGGCTTAAAAAGGAAAAAGTTTTTCTTAGAAGAACTTAATTTTTAATGGTTCGTTTGTATGGCAGCCGTATGACGTAATGTTTCAATTCCATTCGTTCCTAGATATGTTTTGAGGCTTTACTAGAAACACACTTGGGTGAAGTTTGGTTAAGATTCGTACATAAAGAAAAAAGTTTTTCTTAGGAAAACCTAATTTTCAGGGGCAGCCCCATGACCCCATGGTCCGATTCCATTCGTTCCGACATATATACAGCGTACACTAAAAGGAAACTTTTGCACAAATTTTCAGCCCGATAGCTTCAAAACTGAGGGATTCCATTCGTTCCGACATATACAGGGTGTCCGGAAACTGCCGCATAAACGCACCGGATTATGATTCCTCAGTTGATTTCCAGCAAACAAGTTGTACGGAACATACCCCCTCAGCTTAACCCTTTAGCTGCCACAGGAATTTAAAGATTTTTGAAGAAATCATTTTCTTGGACGACTTAAAGCCTAATATCTCCAAAGCTAGACCATCCAGAATAGTCAAATCAAATGATTATTATTAGCCAACAAATTTACCTATAAAATAAAACTGACCACACTAAAATCGGATAAGAGGTTTGGTTTTTACAGAGCTTCAAAGTCAAATTTGCGTGATTTCACCCAAAAACAATATTTTTTTCCATCTCAATTTTCTCCAACTTCTGCCAAGGTGAGGTGCTTGTACGATTCTTTTAAAAATTGGCGCATAGTCTTACGATCATATCTTTCTTACATCATTTTACTCTTGCTCCATTATTTCGAACAGTTTTAGTACCTTAAGTGCAGAAAACGAGGGTTAATTTTGGCTCAATTTCGACATACTTTGAATAGATTTTACCAATTGCAGATCTTTAGGGGCAGTATGAATTGAATTGTATTGAATTCGAGCTAAAATTAACCTTAGTTTTCTACACTTAACGTATAAAAACTGTTAGAAGTAATAGAGCTAGAGCCAAATTATGTAAGAAAGATATGCAGACCCCACCAAATCATTTGAGGGTTAAAAAAAGTTATTCAGGCAGCACACAGTGGTGCAGGTCATTAGTTAGGACCTATGATAATGGTTGCTTATTCGTATGGATTTGAACAGGTACATGTTCCTTGTCTATTTTCAATATCCTCCTCATTCTAGAGCTTATAAGGCAATTAGTTTAGATCTATTGCACATTACGCATTTCTCGATTAATCGCCCCCAGCCGATAAATCAAAATTTGTCGCTGATTCGATAATACACGGACAACAATCTATCTGTAATTCAGTGTAGATGAAATAAATTGTTCTCTATGATTCATCGACAGATAATAATATTCGAAGGGGAAAGTCCTGTTTACAAAAGCTTCAATTTAAAAAAACTGGACATATAATTAGAAGCTATGGGGTGCTTATTAAAATAGCTAGTAGATACTGCTTTATCAGTTTCTTTAATTCAATGATAACATCCATATCTCGTGTCATATGTAGATTGCGCAAACAATTGAAATTGTAAAAAATTTTTTTTTTTATTCAATCAGTGATTCATCTATTCAATGAAAGTGCACATGATATCGAAGGTGACGATATGGGTTAATGAAAAAATGGATTACATGTTTTTTTGAAGAATAATTCTCTTGACCAGCAAGTTTTACAATAGTGGAGAAGTGAAATTAGTTAATAGTAATATAAGAAGGTAGGTACACCGTTACACGTAAGACCGGTACTATTTTTTTTAAATAAATTACGGAGAAATTGAACTGAATCAAATGCGTCCTCTGAATAGAACTGGTGTTCTCGTTATTTTGAGATGTAGATAACCGTTTTTTCAAAATCTTAAGAGAAAGGCAAATTAATATGCATATATTTTATGTATAGAAGAAGTACAAGAAAGAAGTAAATCTGCGCAATCGTGTCAAAACAGCTACTGTTGGCCACGCTATCGCATTCCTAGACTCAATTCCGCCGTAATTAACCACATTTTAAAATTTCCTCATCTGCTGGTCAATAACATCGTCAAAAAAATTCCACACGTCCATCATCGCATGATCATACGATCTTTTATATTGAAATTAATCATCATCAATTTATAAACAAAAAAGCCCTCAAAAAACAGCATCATTATTAAATTAATATTAAAGATGATGGAATTCCTCGCCATATTATCTTGACAGTAATTGTCGGTGAAAAGTATTTCATCAAGAAACAGTCAAAATATTTATTGCAATATTAAAAGTGGGCCATACAATTTGTTGATTTGTGTGTTGTAAAATCATATAACTGCGAAACTCATAATGTAACGTCGTCGTACGCTTATTTAAAATACAAAAATATACATACAAAATACACATCTAGAACACAAATTATTTATTATCAGAAAAGTAAGAAAAAAATACCCGATAAGAACAAGACAATAATTTCCTAAATAATGTTTTATATTCAGTTAAAAAGAAAGCAAACGTTATTAGGAAGACTTACCTTAAAATGTCTTATAAGTATATTTAATTCGATGCAATACACACAAGATATCCTCTGGTATCATATAGATATTATATTAAAATGATATCACTTGAAACGTTGACTAGCATTCTTTATTGTTTGCTTATTCTTTGCTAATTTTACAGGTAGTAGTTACTCTTCTGCTTTATATTAAATTCACTAAATTTATTATTATTTTTACTAAATTTCACTATATAATATTCACATATGCACTGAAAAGATTTCACTATAACAATACTTATTCTTCTTTTTCACTCGAATTTCTGGTAAAATTTTCAAATTTTTTCGAATATTTTCCACAAACACATATGACCGCGAACTGTTTCGGTTAATCATTTATAACGCGAAATCAACGACAGAGTATTATGTCCAAGTACTGTGCACTTTGAATCTCGTACATTTACTGATTTAAATGCGATCGATTTTAATTCTATGAATTTATTATTTCAGATTGATTTAACTTTCTTTCGTATATTAGCTGCGCGCGGAAAGAATCTTTTAAATGAGATATACTGAGAGAGAATGAGCCTGATAGAGAATACGTATTTCAATAAAATATGTAATTATTTATTATTTTTATTACTTAAATGAAAGAAGAGTGTCATAACAACTAGGGAAAATGTTAGTACGAAAGTAATTGAGATTAAGAAGTAATTGTTTATAGGCACGGTTTATCAATGGCATGTTTTAGGGCCTTGCTTTTATGTTCGTAATCAGGAGATGTAATATACGAGTGGTATAGCGATTCAGACGACTGGAATGTTATTATCTAATCGTTTCAATAGTTTTGATTGCCAATACTCTTACGATTAGTAAGATGGATGTGTTTGATAAATTCAATGTCTGGGGCTATTATCTGATATTCTAAAAAAAAAAATTTGTGTCAACAGGATATTTCCAGTATTTAGTGAAATGACCTGATTCTAGCAGCTAGTGGTAAACAATAACTTTGGTGGTAACATTTTCATCAAGGTTATTATAAATAATTCCAAACAATGTTTTTTTTTGCAAACCCGGAATCATGTAGAGTACACTTTTCCAGACGTTTTCTGAAGTTACGCATTGAATCGTTTAACATTTCTCTGGACTGGATTCGAATTTCCTTTAATTCAATTATGTAGTTTAATCAAAACCCTTCTGAACGCAATAACACGCAGATATTTAACATTCCTAGGCATACGAAAAGCGTTTCCTCGCCCTAAAGGTTTTTTTTAATGATCCCATTGTATTAATTCATTATGAAGCCTCCTAAAAATTATTGCGTTACGATCTGGAATTGATCCACACGCCGGAACATTGACCGGTGAAAGTCATTTGTCCTAAGGTAAGCTGACCATACTCCCGAAAGCCCAATGCCGTCCCTAGAGGGGGGCGAGTCGGGTGGTTGCCCCCGGCCCCGCGCTTGCATAGGCCCCGCGCCTGATCTGAACACTTATCATATTGAATGTGTTTAACAATTTGGTCCCATGTCCCATTTCTTATTTACTGCAATGGAAGCAAATTAAAGCTTTGTGTTGGAACGTCATAACGTTACTGTAATTGGCAAGATGAGCTCAAAATTGAAGAAAAGTTCATACAATTTTTGAAAGTCAACGCAACGACAGGCCAAGCCTTGACTGACGTTTTAGTTGCCGCTTTGGAAGAAAATAATCTAAATATTATGGATTGCCGGGGGCAAGATTCTGACAGAGGTGCAAATATGTATGAAAAAAAAACAAAGGTGTACACGTATGTACTAGTAAAAAAAATTAATAAACGAACAATGTTTGTTCCCTGTGCTGGCCACAGCCTCAATTTAGTAATCTCCAATATGGCAAAATGTAAAAAGGATGCAATGACTTTCTATGGCATTATACAACGATTGTACAATTTGTTTTCAGTTTCAACAAATGGAATATTATCGTTAAACATTGCACAAGCCTTACCTTGAAACTTTTGTACTTTCACTTGTTTAAAGTAAAGCAAATGCGTTACGAAGATACTTTTTGTTTCTAGACTAACCGAACTACCCGCCGGAGTGAAAGCATTTAGCAAATTTTTTCGTGAAGGATAAGCTGCAGCGGTATCACATTATTTAAGTTGATTGGGCGATTAGGTTCCCTGGAACACATAGAGAATAAATTAGAAACAGGAAATTAAGTTTTTTTTTTAAATTATGTTGAGTTCCCAAAAGGCATCTTTAACAGATTTTAAAACGATTAAAAACTGCCGTTCTCAAAATTGACCGCCCCAGCCAGTTGCCCAGGTTGCCCATATGCGGCCCGCGGCCAGATCGAAGCAACACAACAATAATTATTACAAATTCATATAGTCAAAAATTGGAGGTGTTGAACTCAAGTCTAAAAATTTACTAAAACTCGACAAACTTGTGTTTGAAAATACTAAACTCTTTCGTGAAATTGTGTTGTACTCGAATCCGGTTCAGAATGAATTTTTGGTTTGCCGAACTTGATAGTTTTCCACCACTGTTAAATTAATTATTGGAAAGAACAACTTGCATTGAGATTTATTTGAAAAGAAATTCAAGCTTTATGGACTACGGAAATCCATAACATCACATACATTTTGGTCTGTTATTCACCTTTCTGCCTGAAGTGTATGTTTCTGGATGACCGTTGCTACAATGTTCTGATAAATCTGTATAAATCTGGTGTATTTACAAATATGTAGTGGTTGCTGATGGATGAACCAAATTTTAGAGTTTTAACTTTTTGTCTAAAGTTTCTAGATTTTTTCTTTAAATATATATTTTCAAAAAAAAAATGTCATTCCTCAAGGATATCAAAATAAGCCCGAAGTCCTTAGTGATTCAGATTTCTTGTCATATTTTAAAAGTTATATTCTGTATTCAAATTTCGAAAATAATTTTCAATATACATTTTTGAAATTTACATCCGGCGGCCGCACAAACCAGGAAACAATGAGATTTGGCCAACACCCCTGGCATAGGCTGTTCGATAAGTGTAATAACAGGAAATAATATATAGGCAATAATAGGCATTTTTTCCCCCAAAAAAGAGAAAGAAGACCGACAAATTTAAAATGAAAAATTAAGAATTGAAAATGGAAAACTGGAAACTGCAAATGTAAAATGGAATTTGGAGAATGAAAGAGAGGAAATAGAAACAATAGAAAAAGAAAAATGGAAGATAGAAAAATGAAAATGGAAAACGGAAAATTGAAAATAGAAAATAAAAAAAAAAATAAAAATGGAAAATAAAAATAAAATGGATAACAAAAAATGTAAATTTTCCATTTTTAATTTTGAAAATGAAAAATGGAAAATGGAAATTGGAAAATGAAAAACGCTTGCCTATTATGTGAAAACTTAATTTTTTTGCGGGTTTGACTATTGGAAAATCACGAAAATTTCCGTATTAAAAACAAAGAACTGCATGTGATCACTGACGGCTTGTTTGAATCCGCAATTTCAGAATTTCTTTAAATCAAACAATTCAAATCGCGGGGACAGAGCAGAGACACACGATCTTAATGTTCATTTTCCTCGACACGACTGCATCGGCTCTATCGGTTCAAATTAAGGTCAAATTTGTTTTAATAAATTACAAACTTTGCCCCTTCCCTAAGAAAGTTCCAAGCTATGAGGTTGAGGTCAAAAAACATGTTGGGCTTGCCCCCTGAACGATATGCCTACGCCTGTGGTGCCCCAACTGATTTTCCAGAAATTCCTCGCAAAGATAGAATTAATCTATCCTAGAAAGTTTATAGGTTTTACGTAATAAACATGGATACTAAAGACCATTTACTTCAAAACGTGCCATAAGAGAAAGCCTAAAAAGTGGTCAGTTGCTGGAACTATGTTTTCTGTCCTTCTGTTTCTTCCACAGTCACTATGCGGCTTGTTGATAAGATTATTATGAGATCGCTAACATCTGAATAAAATTCCATCCAGCGCAGATTGAATGACCTATAAACAAGCAGTTGATGCAATACAGTCGTCTGACTGTCTATATGTGTTCCTATACTCTTCGATCAACGTTCTAGAACAAAATATTGATTAAGATTACATCTGTTATTAATATTTACGACAGAAACACGTCTAAGAGCTAATGACGAGAAGTTTTCCTATTTGATTGACTAACAAACAGATGTTCGTTCATCTCCACAAAATAGCCATATGATCATCGTCAGACAGATCAATGTTAAAGATCACCTCGCCAAAGTGATAAGGAACGAAGACGACTAGTAGTGTTGCTGATAAGTCTTTGGAGTTGGTTGAATGTAGTTCATGGTCTAGTCTAGAAAGACAGAGCCACAGTTTCCGGAAACTATGCGCACTTGAGTTGTTTTCCTTGTGAAAGCTTTTGTCATGCGTATAGTAAATTTATCCAAAATTGAAAATTGACGGGAATTCACAAGGCCAGATTTACACAGATTTTTGACAGTAGTCAAATTGCCGCCCCCATCACTACGTTAAGTTGGAAGTGTGGAAGTACACCAGTCGCATTTATATACATGGAATACATGCGATGTGAAAACTTATGCATGGAGTTTATACGAAAAATGCTGTAAATTTAGACTCTATATTGCTATGGCTTATTTTATTTCAAAAATTACAATGTTGCGGACTTGAACTTGCTACAGATTAAAACTAGCAGAACATCCACGTGGCTCTTGTTCGGACCCTTATTTCGCCTTAAGATCAACCCGTCCCTACTGCACTTGATTAAATTTGATCCAGTCAAAACCCTGTATACTAGAATGAAACGAATGTCACTAAATTCAAAATGCATTGTAGAATGTATTTGCATTATTGAAATTGCTGTACAATATTGTGCAATTGCTAGGTTTTAGTAAAACCTGTGATGTGTTATTCGGTTCCAATCTGGAGCCTGTTTAGCATTATGTTCTGGGCCACTTCGTAGGGTAAGAACTCTCCATTGCCACTTCTGCCTTTTAATAGAAGTGCCCATCGAATCCTGGCCTGGGACAGTAAGGAAATTTTAATTCGAAATGATCGCCGGCCATCAGGCAATTTGCAGCTTAGATGTTTTTGCCTTGGTCTTCTTCCAAGTTGATCAGCAGCTGATTTCAGATTCGTATAAAAAATTCGGATTATGTTTTTTGCTGGGAAATGTTGTTATTTTGCCAGAAAGGACTCAAATGAAGAAGGTTGCCTAGCCTTGTTAGTACGAGATTGGACATCAGCATCTGCGCCGCCATCTACCTTAGCTATGCTGCCGAGGTAACTAAATTCGTCAACTTTTCAACTGCCCAGTCGGTTTGTTTATCGTCAGCAAGTTGGTCTTTCAGACATTTTCCCCAGTACATAGTTAAGAATAGATGACAAAATGCAAACTTGCCTCATTCCGCTGTGCATCTCAAAAGCAGGAACGTAGCCAGGATTTCCTTTCTGGATGGGTCTAACGCTCAATATTATAGAAATTTCATTATAGACGTTCCGTGTTGCAATTTTCACAATACATGTTTCTTGGGAAGCATATGTAGGCAAAAGAATTTTTTTGAATTCTTGTGCTATGAAATTTTATGAGAGATAATGGGCGCACTATGTACAACCGTCAAATCTAATTAATTTATTATGCGAATTTATGTAAAAATTGTAAAGTGAAAGGTGACGAGATGACGTCTATTCCATTTACTGAGTTTAGGATGGCTTTAAGTTAGTGGCTGAAGCCTTGAACAATTTGAAGTCAAATACATCCTGTCTGTACTCTGAAAATAAAAATTCAAGAGATTATTTGTTTTTTTTTGTCAATGCACTTTGAATCGTTATAAAGCAACAATTTTTTTCAGATGCCAATAAAGTCATAAAATAAAACAACATGTTGATTTGTCACATGCAGTGATATGCAGTTTCAGGATGCATATCAGAGGCATTTTACTGAAAAAGTCCTAGTTGCCTGCGTTCAAAAGTGACAGCCGTTTGTATGTACTTATTTTTCTGATATCCATTCAAACGAAATGAGTGTGCATTATTACAGTTTCCATGTTATCCCTACTCAAAAGGATCTGAAAGCTTATCCTTGTGTAAAACGTGACATAAAGGTGTCCATGCAAGGGTACATAATTTTGGTCACATTCGTCACTTCTTCTTCTTCTCTGTACCGTAACCCCTTGTGGAGCATGGTGCGTTCAATCAGCTGTTTTTTATAGGCTACCTCGAGTCAACGTTACATTGCAGTTTCGGAGTGTACATAATGTTGCAAGCACTATATATTTCCTGGGCCACGCCGAGATTTGATATCCGGACCTCTAGGTTACTAGCATCGTAGAGTGCGACTCAACCAAGTGAGCTACAGAGCTTGACACTCGCCACTAGTATCTACCGAAGTCAGCATTTACCCGCTGACTGAAGCCTAGGACGGTTCATTTTAGAATCGTGATGGATGACTCTATTCAAAATGCCTTCATGTAAAAAAAATAAAAGTTTGGTGATCCGACATTCTTGCGACTTTAGAAGTGTTAGCGTAATTCGATTATTTGTTCCGTGCCTCAAAATCTGCCGCCCATATGGAAAATCCGGCCCTGGGACCTCATAACGGTATGAAATTAAAGATTGTTCGTTTACAAACATAGGTGCCTCGAATGGAAGAACCTAAAAAACCAAGAAGCTCTTGGAATTCTTAGTATAAGCCAATTAATTACTCTACACGGTCTACGCTCTGGTTTGAGGTAGAGTGAAAGTCGTGACGCTGTGAGCTTTCACTGTTGCTCTTGACTGTATAAAATATGAGTCACAGCCGATACGCTATCCGTGATGCCAAGTGGCGTAAGCTCAATAAATGTATGTATGTACATATGTATGTATATATTTGTTAGGAAATTTATCGCACGATTTCAGCACGTGCCATACCTAGATTTCAAACGTCGAGTTTCGGGACGATTCACATACATACATATTTGATTTAACATTTTTGATAAAAATTTGCCTTTCTACCCGAGTTTCATGACTCTATTTCAGCAGCAATGCAGTAGTCGAACATGATATCAGTAGTGTTAAAAAAAAGCATTTTTGATCGTAAGTTTGCTTGCTATAGTAAACCAAAGAGCGAAAACCTTTGGTAGTTTCTTGATAAGAAATGTAAATAAGATTGCTATGGTTGGGTTTTGTATGTATAATGTTCATATTTCCCAATCCAATATAATCTCCCAGCAACCTGTTGCATGTTACTTCAAGGTCAGTTTTATGCCCAATTTAGAAGTACATACATTGGTTTGGTGTACCTTAAAAATCTTTTAAAGAGCAAAGATATTACAAATAAATCTGCTTCAAAAAATTATTCGATTCACACATATCTCTTGATGATAGATAAAACATCTTCTATAGCTGTGGAAAATAAGAATGCACTAAATCGTGACTCATTTAAACTTTAGATAAGCAGGATTTGTTGTTTTGCATGTGATTCTAAGGCCGGCCGGGTCGATAAAGACTTCAAACCAAAAATAAATCCACGGATTCGCTGTGTATGTGTTGCCTAAAGGTATCATTTGACAATTTGTAGGACCAAAACATTTTCGTGGCAATCGCAGCAACGAAATCTTAAATCGACAACGTGCACGTAGGACCTACGAATCATCCATCACCCTACCTATACTAACTGGAGTTAGTAGATTTACATGTAATTCTGTGGTGATCCTGTAATCTTCAAAATTCTCTTGTTAAGCATCTAAATCCTCTCACTGCTGATATAGAGGCGACACGATCACATTATGTACGTCGGAGTGAAAGTAATGGCATCTAATCTCCTGACTATAGTTAAACACTCTTATCTGTCACAATGTTCACTAGTTTATCTCCGGAATGCGCGAATTTTAATCACATATGGCATACTCTCACGTACGCGAATTTTATTCGCTATACCGATATAGATGGAGACTATTTTGGACAGTATCACCTTTGTACTTTTGGAAGGGACTTCTTCACCAATCACTCGCGGTAAGACAAACTCACAGCGCACAGTGAGTTTGTCTCTTTTTGATTTCACTCACGACCGAAATAGGTGTCCTCGTTGTTCCAGAGTAATATATTCACAAACTTCACATCTATATTTGGTGCGGTTTCGCACTAAACATTCGTTCACCGGCCGTTAAGACACCCTACTACCCCTATTGCCGTTTTCATGATACCGGTACACCTACCCGCGCGTTCAGTTCAGTGACATAGTACGTGTATTACCGTAGTACCGCAAACGAACTTGTGTTTCAACGGTAACGGCTCGTTTTTCGTCTGTGAACGGGACTATTTTGGAATTTGTATGCAATACGACAAATTATTGGCGGTACACGAATATTTTTTGTTTGTTAATTCAACGACGGAGATATCAGAATATTATTCTTAAAAGTAAGTATGTAGAGTAGTAGATGATAATGGCAAATGGCCATGGACAGAATATACAGAGCAGCAGGCTATCAAACATACAAAGTGTTGCGCGAGATTGTAGAGATAGTAGTGATGGTGGAAGCTTTACGGCAACTTCTTTTTGTTTTTTGACGGGGTGGGCTTTTGTTTCTACTACTATACTCATATAGAAGGTATAGGAGGGGTAGTTGTAGTATGTCGGTATGTGATATCAGCAATAAGCGAGCCTTATCAAAATCAAAATCACAAATGTGCGTAAGCATTGTGATAAATTGAACAGTAACAGTAGTGTTCGTTATTTTTCGAACATTCTTTTTTTTTGAAAAAAATTCGGCATTTGTCATTGCGCATGGTATTTCCGTGTACTAATTAAATGCTTCACTGGTATAATTACCGTTCAGTTAAGTTGTACCATACCGTTCAGTATTTTTCCTTCTCTCAGTTGCGAGTGTAATTTGGTTTGAGTGCTTCTTCTTAAATTTCAAATGGTCACGTAGGCACTGCCATTAATTTAAAAAAATTGCTCATAAATATTAAAGCTCCGTTTTCACTTTACAAACGCAAAAGTTCAAATGTAATTTTTTTAAATGAAAACATATTTTTATGTATGAATCATAATTTTGTTAGAAAAAGAATTTGATGAACAACATTTTTAACGTGAATTTACAAACAAAAACTATTTTTTTTGCACACACTTGTGTGTGCATGTAAACTATACCTTAGCTTAGAACTTTTCATTTTAAAATTTAATTTTAGCTATAGTCATTGGGAAACATACTAGAAAACAATTGGGATTGCATACACTTAGGCGAGTTTTGGAAAGTTAAGGTTTGTGCTCGTAGCGACAACTCGTGTGATGATCGCTCAGCGATCGCAGTTAAACCACTGGCTCTGAGCACTATATGCGTGTCTTTTCCATGCATATATGTTCCGTTTGGTCATAGCCGAGACAAGGAATGTAGCCACATTAAAAAATACGCAAATATGGCTCTGAATTTGATGATGATGATCATAGTGTAGATCGCTGAGCGATCATCAGATGAGTCGTCGCTATGAGCACAAGCCTATCATTGTAGGCCCAGGCGGCCGGGCGATAGCCCAGAGGTGTCACTTTCCAATACCCATAACCCAGAAAGCAGCGATCGATTCTCAGTGTGGTCATTTTACGGAAAAAAGGGTTCAAAATGAAAAATGTATACAAATCCAACCTATTCCATGTAACATTGCCCAACAAGCAAACACGGAGTTAGGGAGAAAGAAAGAGAGTGAGGCAAACGCTTAGGATTTTTGCGTATTGCTTGAAATCGCTTTCAAGCTTTTAATTTATCATTCACAATTCGCTAAAGCTCGTAACCGCAGTTTAATGGTTGTATCAGGTACATGTATTTCTGATAATCATTTAATTCAGTCACTCCCACTATTTCTTTTCGCAATATTTTACATAATTGTGTTAGTGTCTACCTGGTTTATTAAATAATGGTATTACTTAAGTATTTACCAATGTACATAATTTTCTATGTTAGATTCTGTAATTAAAAGTGTCATTGTTTTTTGTCTGCTTTACGTATTTGATGATAACTGCTGATGATAAGACAAGGGAGCCATCAAAAAGAAAAGATAATTTTGATAGAAGCTTCAGAGCTTTAGTTAGGTACAAACATAGATATGTTCCTATGTCTATGGACGGTATTTTTAAAAACTAGATAGAGCTTGCAGGCGCCATGTCTATCTCTGTAAAGTGTCACTACATTCTGAATTGGGTTTACAAATTGAAATGAATCATATAACTTTTGTTTACGTGTTTGTTTCTTCGTACTGTTTCACTTTTTTTTTACTCTAGGAGTTTGTGGAACCCATAAGTTTTGCAGGCCGAATCTTAGGAGCAAATCAAACAGCCTGAGGTATTATAAATGATCATGTAACAGTAAAAAAAAACTCGCGTGACAGTCCACCTTTGAAGCTAGTTTTTGATGGCTTATTGTTGGAGTGTTAAGTTCAGCAGCACGTTCTGCCGATTTATTTATCTCCATAAGGGTGCAGCAGCGAAACGCTACTCATCAAGTCGACTCAGTTAATAGCGTACGTCGATCATATTAACATCATACCTCGAAGAAAAATCTTTTGCACAATCTCAATACCACCGCAAAAGAAGTTGGATTACATATCAACGAAACCAAAATAAAGGTTTTGATGCAATCAAAAACAAGGACAGCAGTGGATTCAAGTATCACAGTGGGGGTGTACAACGAATGGACGATAATCGCAAGCCGAAGAAAGTGATGAACGCACAACGAGTATTTATTTATTTATTTATTTAAGATTAATAAATAATGGACGACGACGACGACCGAGAACTCGCTGAGAGTACTCAGTAGGTGAGAACGCCCGCTAGCTGCTGGGCTTCCGAAATTGGAGGAAGTCATTTGCCACTTTGATGATGATAGTCTGAGTGAGATCATAGGACGTCACATGTATCGTAATAAACTGAATTCCGAGGATAAGAAGCGCTTTTTAATAGACAGGACAATGAAATGATTGCTGCGATTGGGTTATTTCATAGTAATATAGGGAATATATAGAACTTACTCCTAGGTGTCTACCATAACCTGTCCGAGAGTTTCTTGAAGCTTCATTAGGCAGCGTGTGTTCAGATAGCTATGAACTCACACTGTGTTGAAGACTTCATGATTCTTATTACAGTGATAACAAACCCCCGTTTTGATTGCTCTTGCGCCTGTTTTAAAAGAAAAAAAGAGAGAATAAACTTCTATCCGACAACTTAACAAGGGACCAATGCACAAGGTGCGAAGAAGTTCGCAGATTATACCGACCACAGTTCCACGAAGCTAGAATAGCCCTGTTATGTTGGTTGAGTTTCCCCAGTAGGAGGACGCTTAAGCGCTTGCATTGCAAACGGTGTAAAAAGCGAAACCTGGTGCCTATTCCAAAACATAATAAGCCAGCTGGTGAACCGAATTCATATCGCCCTATTTGTTTGTTTGATACCACTGGGTAACTTTATGAATGGATTATTTTCAACCAACTATCAGCGGTAGTCGAAGAAAGAGGGAAACTCTGAAACCGACAATATGGCTTTCGAAGAGCACGTTCAAAAGTAGACGTTATCAGATTAGTAACAAACTTAGCAACCTTGCGGAGAGAGTTACATGCTGTGGTATGGTGACGTTAGATGTGAGAAACGCATTTAACTCGGCGAGCTGGGGGTGCAGGTGCACACACCGCGTTACAGAATATGGGTGTGCCCTACAACCTGGCCGGTATAGTAAAAACTATCTCTCGTGTCGCAACCTAGAATATAGTACTAGTGAAGGAACAAAGGAGTAGGTACACGGTAAACACTGGCGTCCCACAGGGATCCATTCTTGGTCCTCTTCTGTCGAATATGATGTACAATTCCATCCTGGAGCTCTCCCTGCATAGTGTGTGGAGTGACGGTGGTTGGATTCGTGGATGACATTGTAGTGGTCGCCATCGCAAAGGACCCGGAGTACGTCCAACTGTTCGCTAGTGAGGCGATAACAATCATCAAACTATGCTGGAATCAGTGAAACTGGAATTTATGCAAAGCATAAAGCGGAAGCTGTTCTAATTATTCAGCGCAGAAAAAAACCATCCCTGAAAATCAGAGTTAGAAGAACGACCATAAAATCCAAGTCTGCCGTTAGGTAGTTGGGTGTTATGATTAATTCTAGACTTAGTTTTTCGGGAAGCACTTGAAGTAGGTATGCGATAATATATGCAGCGACAGCATTTCTATCGAGAATTACGGCAAATATTGGGGGTCACGAAACTGCTTATGTTGTAGCTGGAATGATACTCGTGGATGAGACTAACAGGCTGCATCACAGACGCAACGTGGGAACTTTTGGGCAACTGATTTTCAACTGTTTAAGGTTTGCAGCGACACGGGGCCGATCCGAGATGGAATTGGGCAACAACATAAGTCCTACCAACTAGGTAAGTTTAACGTTGCTATCCGACGAGAACTGGTAGGCAGCAGAGCGGTCTGTTAAACTCACACGGAGCTCCACATTGAGGAACTAAGGCGTAAAAAACTTGTTTCTGCATAGACAGATGCCAATCTGTCATAAAAGAGTTACTAAGAAGTCTTCGCGAAAGCTCTGCGTAGTGGCTAGACTAACAGTAAACAAAATACGAATGATTGTTTTACCGAGCCTTTACCGGCTTTTAAAGTTTCTTCGAACTTTGATATGCCCTCTAATAAAAAAGTCTACATTGGTAACCTGTATAGATGTGTACACTGAAAACATTCAGGAAGATCCCTGAGTTTCGTGGGATGGTAAAATACCTACTTTTTCGGTCTACCTTCTGTTTTTATATCGAATCTCAGGAACAAAGCATGTACGTACTTCTGGGAGGAGTTCCAGACCAAAGTGTGACAAATAAAAGTCCTTTGATAAAAAAATCGGTGTAACCCATGACTGGCTCCGTTCGACCCCTAGTGGGGCATAGGGCATTGACTACGCTTCTTTTCAACCTGTTCCTATATTAGCAGCCATCGACTTTAGCTGGCCCCACGATTCACATATTGATTTTCCCTCTTCCTTAATAGACCTTCTCCATGTATTTCTGGATCTTCGCAGACGGCTTCCATCGGTTTCCTGGTCATTCCAATCTGGAGCCTATTTTGCAATGTTTTTGGGCTCTTTTCGAAGTATGTGACCTATCCTGACTGCCACTTCTGCCTTTTGATGTCAGTGCCTGTCTTATTTTGGCCAGTAATTTCGAGGAGGTCGTCGTTATATATAACCACAGACCAGCGAGTTTAAATTTGAGAATTGCTTGAGTTTTATTGTTCTGAGTAAACTGCATCAGTACGATTCAGGTAGTCTAATGGTTCATTGCCCGTGGTATCAATCAATCAATCAATCCAGGAACCGAAAGCACATTTTCAGTCAGTTTTATTTACAGTCGCAAAGACGCTGGAGGCCCATATCCCCTTCCACGCTGATACCACACTCTTGTAGCACATGCTACGCTAGATCCTGACCAGCATGGCTTCAGGAAGATGCATAGCACAAACACTGCCCTCATGCATAAGAGCAAACCAAATTGCCTATAATCTCTAGCTCAGTGCTTCCCAACCTAAATACATTTGCACTCATTCTAAAAATTGCGAGTAGGCTTAGTACAAAAAATACAAATTTTCCGGCGTCCAAAGATTTTATTGGCGATTTATAATTTTGGTAAATCTGTGTGTTGCCTTAGGAATAAGTTTCGATGGCTAACAAGTGCTGTATTTCGTTAAATATACGTATCACAAAAATTATTCTTAGTTTGCTAAAGAAGATTTAAAAGTTATCTATTCCTTAATTTAAAACACGTTTTCGCTTATTGTGATAACTGGTATCGAACGTGATTGTCGTTGAACAATCCCATTCTGATGTTGCATTTGTCGTTTTCTTTCGTGACTATTCCAAATACTGTAGCAAAAATAGATCAAAAGACCTGAAAATGGAAAAGAGTTCATATTTTAGTTAAATGTTGTTTTTGGACAACGGTTCATATAACAATCGACAAAAGCTGAGCAGGCATACTGTAAGGCGATAGGCAACGGGCGACAGTCACTTTAATTTAATATTGGTACCGTCGTGTGCAAAGTATGGCACTATAATGAACGATAAATTGCTACGTATCGCCTAAGATAACTTTTCTTTGGCGGTGAGCGATTATTACAAGTTCATAATTTAATAGATTTAGCGTAGATCACCTTCTTTCGACGGTCAGCGATAATTCTAGGCTTATAATTTTGATAGACTTAGTTTTAGACGATATCAACATAATAAAAGTCACTGTCGCCTTATAGACTGCCAGCTCAGGTCTCTAATATATACGTACCTATCGCAATCCACACTGCAAATCGTATCCACGTTGTACTATCTAATTTGATGGTTAAATATAAATTGATAAAAATTGAAGCACCCGGAATCCATGGAACCAAAGGTGTGCGAAATGAGAGCTCCTTTCGCGATCGAGGTTGTCTCTTTATTATGACAAGCACAAAGAACATAACGACTCCGATACCAATTGCCACATATGACCAGACATTAAACTCAGGAACATTTTCAACGCCAAAGTTGAGAATTACACTCAAAGTGATGGAGAGAATACCTGAAAATGATTCTTTTAATGATAATACTATTTTTGAAAAATTCCCATTTCAATACTTACAAAACAAGGCGCATCCCCACGTAGCAATATTTGAACTAACTTCGGAAGCAATACGTATGGCGTCATAATTGCACAATTTTTTGAAAAAGTTATCATTCACCTCCCTCCAATTGACCATCCTTCGATGAACGCACTGTTCATCGACACTATATCGCAGGATCATCACCGAACACGAGACCATTGTGTAGGCCAGCAACGTTCCAATCGACATCATGTGAATCAGTTGCGACAAATTGAAAAACATGGCAATCAATGAAGTTATGAATCCTGCGAAAAGTGTGCCGATAAAAGGCGTCTTGTGACGTTCGTGAATTCTTCCTAGAAACTCGAAAAGAATTCCATCGGCTGACATGGCGAAAATTACTCGTGGCAACGGAAACATTGATCCAATAAGACTGGCACACAGGGCAAATGACGCGCCAATTATGACGAAATATTCACCAACTATCCATCCTTTTTGTTGGAAAATGTACAACAGGGGAGCGTTTGAATTTTCATTGTAGTAAGGGATCATCATTGTCAAAACCATGGACATGAAGAGATACGAGGCGAAAATAATAGCAAGGGAAATGCATATGGCGAGTGGGATTGATCGTCGGGGGTATTTGGCTTCTTCTCCTGTGTAGAAATTGAGCGGAAGGAAGTTTTGACTGGAGCAAGCTTTTATAATCAATTTTGTAAATTACCTGCTGTCGCGATCGAGTCAAATCCGATAAAACCATAAAAGCAGAGAGCTGCTCCTCGTAAAACTCCTGAGAATCCGTAGGGCATATATCCACCGACTCCGTAGCCGACTGGAATAGTTTCTTGGGCCAGTTGCCAATTTTTTGAGTTAACTAAAAAAAAAATTAAAATGAACATTCTTCTTCTTTATGGCACGATAACCCGACGTCGGGCCTTGGCCGCTTGGAAAATGAACAATGAATATTAGGATCCCCAAAAAAGTTTGATACATACCTTGAAATGTTCCCACCAGGATTATCCCTGCAATTATCAGCACATTGATAACGGTAAAGATATTGTTGAAGAAGGATGACTCCCGAGCTCCAAATGCGATTGCAACTGTAACATTGAACTGAATTGAAATTAATGAATTTCGGATTTTTTTTTATAGAAATTAAATTTATGTCGGACTGAGTGTGAAGTTAATACATACTTGTAAAAATCATGGTTACACCAAATGCGAAGAAGTCTGGATAGTCACCGAATCCGGGCACGCAAATAGGCATGTATTGTGTGAAGAAATTTCTCATTGGATAATTTAGAATTGAATCGAGATATTCACTGAATCCTTTGGCAACGCTAGCGGCTCCTGAAAACGATGGTTTTAACAATTAAAAATTCGACGAATCTAATTGAATGAATAATTTCTTAAAAGGTTTAAAATGCACCTACCTATTGAATACTCCAATATCATATTCCATCCAATGAAAAATGCCATAAATTCGCCAATTGTAACATAACTGTAATTATAAGCAGATCCAGCTTTAGGCACTCTCGGGCCAATCTCAGCGTAACACAGTCCGGCAAACAGTGATGCTACGCCGGCAATAAAGAAGCTTAGTGTAACGGCAGGGCCTGCAGTATCCTTTGCAACTTGCCCAGCCAGCACATAAATTCCGATACCCAGTGTACTTCCAATGCCAAGAGTGGTGAGATCGAATGTGGAGAGAACGGTGGCCAGTCGTGAAACAGATTGGTAATCGTATGTCGGTTTCTTTCGTGTAATGGCTTTGTAACCGTTGGCTATACATTGGATAAGCTTTTTAGTTTGGTGCCTGAAATGACAATTTACATACGTAAATATTATTTGTGGTTACGGGATTTATTAGGCTTTATGTATAGCCTAAAAAATCTGAGCTGGCATCCTGTACGGCGATAGGCGACCAGCGGCCACCATTTTTGGGTTTTGGACCTCCATGGGCGTAGCTAGGATTTCATTCAGAAGGGGCAAGCCCAAAATGTATGCCTAATTTTATCATGTTTTATAACAAAATTTAATCAACCGAGATTTGACTCTAGGAAACTCAAACCAGTTTTATTTCCTTTGTAATAGTAAGGACTAAGTATGAGTGACTTGCGAACGTCTTTCTAAATAGATATTACTAAGAAATTCACGAAAAATTTAGAATTAAATTATTTTCGAGCTTGAAAATTCCCTATTTCTCTCTACTTATTTCCCTAAATCTGCAGACAAATATCGGGGTAACATCTAGCAACAAGGCGCCAAATATTTCCCCAAAGATATTGAAATTGTGGGTTCATTCACAGGCACAGAAATATGGCACGAGTGTGGGTTCATTGGTTGCAAACATGCAAAGCAGCATACAACTTGTCACCAAATTGCAAATGGAATTAGAAGGTACCAAAAACTGAAAGTTATTGCCGCCTGTCGCCAATTGCCTTACACTCCGAGTAACTTGTTTGACCGGAAGTTTTCAAAACTTAACGAAGCCTAAGCAATCCTCTAAGAAAACTCTTTAATGTTGAGGAACCAATTTTTTCATTCATTTGGTATGAAAAAGCTCTAACTGGGTAATTATATGAAATAAAAATAAAAAGACAAAAAAACCCGACTACAATCGCATGACATCTCTTCATTGTTTCGGTAAACATATAAATTTTTATAGAAACCAAGATAAAATTAATTACACCCATTGGAAATTCCGTAATCAATCGAAAATAGAATGAAATGCATGACAAAAATCTTATCCATCTGTAACTACTTATAGATAAATAAGATTTGCAGCGCTCCTGAGTATTCTTCTACATATTTTTCATATGATGTACATATGACGATAAAGGCTGACTTAAATGTGTATTTTTGGACAATACCAGTTATTTATAGAAAGACAATATTATGTACATACATATATAAAATTTGCTTTATATATCTTTGAAACAAATACAACACAAATATTTTGTTATGTTTCTTATCTGGACAGCATAATGTCCACTGCATAAAGAAACTTTTGTTCGGTGCAAATGAAAAGTGTCAAATGTAAGTGATGGTCTTTTGAAATTAATTTTGGAATGTTTGTGGTGTTTTTGTTGATAACGGCCGTTTTTGACAGTTTATTGTGACAGATGATCGGCAGAATTTGATTCGTATACTAAGTGGAAATACATTTCGAAATAGTATTTATGATGAGCTATTATAGAAAATTTATCGCAGCATTTTGTTTTTTACTGAACGTTATATTTCGAGGTCAAATATGTCGGTATAAGTTATTGTAAGCATAGAACAAACGACGACGGATATTCACAGTAATTTTGACAAATGAACAAGTGGAGCAACGTGATCAAGCAAGGAACATTCACATAATGAAAGAAACATTGTGAAAACTACAGGTTCCAAAATGGAACCTTGTTGTGCAACCGATAATTGCGGCAAAGCGTGTTGTCGAATTTCAATGCCATTCTATATTCCTTAAAGAAGAAAAAGGAAATAAATAAGGAAAACAACTTAATGATACAAATCAACCAAAGCCAAAAATTATGAAGTATTTTATTCAGTTCAATGTCAGTTACTTTTGAAGCATTTTTATTATATTATTCATGAAGATCAATATATTCTTTACAGTCTATCTAAATTGAATTAAATTATCATTAACATTCGTATAAAAACAACGTAAAAAAAATGTGTTCCAAATTTTTGGGCGAATTATATTAATGACCTAAATCAGCCGTATCTCTCGTAGACTCAAATCTTGTATGTATTTCTACAATAAGTTGTGACATTGAACTTTGCAAAATAAATAATTTTCTTTTCAATTACTCGGCACTTTAATAACTTTAAAACACAAATAAATTAAATTATTTATTTTTTATAGGAAAATCGAGACGCGGCTAACAAAAATAATAAGTTTGATTGGTGTTTATGAAAAAAAAATTAACAATGAGTCCAGTTCTTGAGGACGAACATTCCTGTAAATCGATTACGAATCCGCTACGGATCATTTAGTTTTCTGGGATAAGAAAGAAAAAGAAATTCTCCACCCCTTTTTGCAATCTCAAGTGTACTAGGACTTTCACCTGCAAGTTGAAATATTAAAATATTAGGGCTTGGGAAACATTTTGACTTCGAACACTAGATATTTTGGGAGCATTGCGCCACTGGACAATAAATTTGGTTTGTGCTCATATACCAAAGATTAAATCATGTTCAGAGTTTTCCCTAGATTATTTATTATTGTAACAAATCGGGAAAAATATCATCTACATCTCCCCACCCCACCTATCTCGTGGTCAGATTTTGATCAAATTGAGATTGTCTAAATTAGAGTCCAATAAAATAATGGCGTTTATTCTCAAATAAAAAACAAAAGTAAAAAATGGGCACAGTGTGTACCATACCCATGGAAATTATAAAATAAACGCCAAGAATGTGTTTCACCATATTCTCCGCCCTTTTGATGTACTAAAGATGACACGATAGCCTGATCGATCATGTCCTCTAGTTTCGGAAGCTCAACGCTGGGGTCCTCTCCTAGTGATGGCTACGCGAGAAACAAATTTCAAGTTTCAACAACAGATATACTAAATCTAATTTTGTAGATTCAGTTTCAGATTTTTAGTACCCAAACGACTAGAGGCTAGAGTCTACTAGGCTAGGGCGGGAAATTCGGAGCAAATTAAAAAAAAAAAACACAAGAAACCAAAATTGTTAAAGCGCATTTACCGATCTTAACTGTTACATATTAAATCGGCCTCGTTATTGAACTTTAAGACAAAATATATAAATTGAAATTGATGATTGATGAAAAACTAACCCTATACACAGGGGGGACTAATCACCTTGACCTCCCCCTTATCTACGCCACTGCTTTATGACTACATTATTGAAAATCATAGAAGGTTTGTGCTTAGCATAGGATAATGCTCTCCATTAGGGGAAACACGGAGTGACGACTCTCACCACAAGACGTAGTAATATTTTCTTATTCAGTTTTTAAAATATCTTGTGTTCGAAAACGATATTTGGGGCTCCCACACAAAATAATCTAAAAATAATTTCAGGCGCGGCCGAAATTTGGACACCCTTCGCTCCCCTCGGGCTAAAAGTATTTTTCGGGCGTACCTACGACTTGTATTTAATCCCCCCCCCATTCTTTTCCTTCTGTCTTCACAAAAGTTCGGTTGCGTTGACCAAACAATATATTTGTGTGGAGTTTGGTTGAAATAAGTGGGCAAATAAAAATATTTACTCAGACAATTTTATTGGGGGATGCGGGAGCAAGGGCCCATAGTACGATTCCATTTGTTTTGACCTTTTAGTTGCTTTGATAAAGACACATTAATTCAAGGTTTTGTGGAATTGGCTAAAAACATGTTTCTTAGAAGAACCAAAATGGGGGGTTGGGTTTGTATGGCAGCCCCATGAGCCCATGGTCCGATTTGATCCATTCTTCCATATGTTTTGTGTAATCAATAGAAATACATTTGTGTGAAATTTGGTTAAATTGGTACACAAATAAAGAAGTTTTTCTTAGAAGAACCTTATTTGGGGAGTTGGGTTTGTATGACAGCCCCATGACCCCATTGTCCGATTTTACCGATTCAAACATACAAAGTGCCTGCAGCAAAAAGAAGCATTTGTGCAAAATTCTAGCTTAATAGATTTTAAATTAGCCGAGTAAAACGCGTCGCAACAGACAGACAGACAGATGGACAGATAGACAGACGGACATTTTGTTTTGCTGTTTAGAAAAAACATTATAGTTCTTCTTCCTTGCCTCGTTCTTTATACCGCTCCACGGTTTCGCGTTGCTCGACCTGCGGTGTAGGCACATCGCCCGTTTTGGCGATAATTTCTCAGCATATTTCTACAGGCAGCTCTATCTTGGATCGTGTCATCGCCGGAGAAAAAACATTATAGTTATGGAAAGAATAGTCGTTATATTTCTAAATAGGTGTTTAAGTAAAAGATTATGAATTGATACAGATTAAAATCTAGTTCTGCCGTTTACGTTAAAGCGTGATTCTGAAAAAAATTATAGACAACCTTTGAAGCTAAACTTATTAAACTAGCTATTAATTTCATTGCGGTGGTTCGTATCCTCTTTTTTGACAGGAGCAGTAGCGTAGATAGCTTTCGGAGAGGGAGGGCATCTTTGACCAGATTTTTTCTTAACAATCCGGGCGGTCGCCCGGGGCGCCAAATTTTAGGGGCGGCTTTTTGGCCAGCACTCGAATAAAAAAAAGATTAAAAAAGCCGAAAGAAAAAAATCAATATCATCTTCGATTAAGTGGAAAGGCCGCGGTTCCCTTTCTACAGATGAAATAAAAAGGGGACGAAATAAAATAAAGATATAAAGGTTCCTTGCGAAGCTATGAAGAGCCCACCATTGATACGAAGTGCTGCATTGAGAATCATAAAATGCTTAGTAAGCCGCGCAATTTTTTTTTTTGTGATGCTAGATCTCGCCCTGCTTTCGAAAAGCAAAGTGGGACTATTCGCTCAGTTATGCGCTGACTAAGTTATTCTTTGAAGAAAAAAACTTACTAACTGAAGAATAATTACTTCTTCAGTGAAACTGACGCAAATGATTTCTACAAAGTAACAGTATTTCGAAACGTTATGTGTAAATTTCGTCCTCCGATTTAACATTAATTTCATTTTCTTTTAACCAGAATTAAGGACCTTGCATGAACCCTAATTTTTGCCTAATTTTCAGAGGATAAAATTTTAGCAAGAAAATCATTATTGTTTCATTTATATGCGATTTGATTTCCGCAAGATGATATCTAAAGTTTTTGTTTAGTATATTCAGTAGCAGGAGAACAAGTCCACTAAATAAATATTGAACTCCCGAAGAAATTCATATGAAATGAGAAATAGGGAGTCGAATAAACGCTGAAAACATTAAGGCGTTTAAAACAGACTCCTCTGTGAGAAATGTTATTCACAATAATTTTTTGAAGTTGTTTGCCATCATTTCCATCGACACTTCGCATGAATTGATTACTTAAGTTGGTTCCCATTGCATTGATTCATATAGCATTCGAGGGCAAACTACGAACAAGGTGGTTTGAATTTTAGCAAGATGAGGGATTGAACCAGAAACACATTGCCAGAGCTCCTTAATTTGTGTTTGGACATGCTATTATCGGAATTTGGCTATATGCTTTGCCGATTTAACTAGCTCTGACCTTATTCTCTTTAAAAATTCTCGAAATGACGCATTTATGAAAATAAGCTATGCACATTGAAAAGCCTAAAGCAATCCCGCTAATTGAAGTTTTTAAGGATTTTCACAATTTTTCGGCCCAACATTTTTGAGGGCAGAGTTTTCTAAAAATCTATTGAGTATTTTACTAGAAAATGAAATTTCGCATGCATTCTCGATTTCTTACATCAAACTTCAACATTTTGAAACTCCAAACAAACTCTATAAAGCCTTGTTGAACTGTGGTGCGTGGTGGTGCGTGGTGGTGCGTTTAAGAGTATGAATGATATAGCTGAACGGTGGTTTGAATCCCAATGCGATCATGTATTTTTGTGTTGTTTTTTAAAACAATTATCTTAAGTTAGCTGGTTTCACTAAGTAAATTGTTTTGGTACAAGAACTTGCTTCAAAAGGAAAAACCTCTTTGTATCGATTCTACAACAGCCATTCTATGTATACATCCAGATCAGTGATTCCCAAGCTGGGGGTGCACCCCCCTAAGGAGGCGCGACGATTAGGGAAGGATGGTGCGAGCAAAACTCTAAGGTTGGTGCCGTTTATGAATTATGGTTTCCTTCAACAAGAACCATTCTGACTCGAACTTCTTCCGAAACTCACCAGGGGTAATCCGTTGTTGCAAAAGCATTCCTTGCCAACGCCAATTTTTTCACACCTATTTTCTTAAGTGGCGCCAGGATCAGTAGACCTGGAGTGAAAATACATTGTAGTGTCATGCATTACCGTTTATCCTTTGGATTTGTGTTTTGTAGGTTTTTAACTATTTTAAGCCCTGTGGCATGGGTCGCGAATAATGCCACCGCCTTTCCCGGCGTGTCGTAGAAGGCGGCTAAAAAGGGACCTAATCCAAGGTGGATCAGCATGCGCCGAGGGATGCATGGTCAAGAGGGTGCTTGGCCGCTAGTATGCGAAGGTCGCAGGCAACCATGACATCTGAAGCCTGAGGCACCTTTTAACATCAACAAGACCTCCCATAGGTTAGTGTGTGTGTGTATGGGTTGCCATGCCTGGAGATAGCCGGGGGACGTAAAAGGAAAGTCCATAAATTTATTTATTTCCACACACTAGTGCCAAAATACACAACCTTTCTCCAAAAGGTGTAAAAGAATGGAGAGCCTTATGGAAATTCACGCAAATATAAGCACTACTTCTGGGCACTACTTCTGCTATGCGGTTGAGTGATCCCGGGGCGAACTTAGTTCGCGCCAGAGCTCGACGGTTTCCGGGGGCGAGCAATATAAGGCAGTCCAATTACAATTGTGGAGAAGCTGAGGGTTGCAAGCTGGAATGTTGGTTCCATGACGTCAAAGAGCGAGGAGATTGAGGATATCATGAAGCGGAGGGGGATAGACATTATGTGCGTGCAAGAGACGAAGTGGCGAAATACCCATATCGACAGAGCCCGGTTTCTTACGAATTCCATGAAGTACAAATTGTACTACTATGGAGTTACAAACCAAAGAAACGGAGTTGGCATTATTCTGGCGTCATCTTTACTTGGCAGCATAATAAGTGTCGCGAAGAGAAGTGATCGCTTGATCAGCATGAAATTGGTTATCTGCGGAAGGGTGTGGAACGTAATAAGTGCCTACGCTCCCCAAGTGGGACTGTCACCAGAAGAAAAAGAGGCATTTTGGAACGACGTTGACACCCTGATTCAGACCATTCCAGATACCGAATTGGTGTTCTTGGGAGGAGATTTAAATGGTCATGTGGGTGAATCAAATTATGATTACGAGGATTGCCATGGTGGAAAGGGTAGCCCTTCAACGGTCAGAAATGACGAAGGTGAAGCTATTCTGACCATGTGCAGATCGCATGGTTTGGTCATCCTAAATACATGGTTTGTGAAAAACGAGAGACACCTGATCACCTATAGTAGTGGACACGGAGATAGGAAACACGAAACGCAGATCGATTACCACCTCTGCTTCGATTTTATGAGAAGGTGGGTAAAAGACTGCAAGGTGATCTTGGGTGAATCTGTCGGCAGCCAACATCGTTTGCTCCTGTCAGAATTTATTTTGAAAGCAGGAGGAGCAAGAAATAGAAGAACTCTCAAGCCAGTCGAAAAAATCAAGTGGCACAATCTCACAAACGACAACTTTGAACCTGTAGTGACTCCATTCATTGATAAAATGACGGAGTGGTTTCAAAACAACACCAACTGCCCCGAGCACAGTCCAACACAAATGTGGAATAGTTTCGCTGAAATGTCAGTAAGTGAGGCGGAAAAGGCACTTGGAGTTTCGAAAGGTCCACTCCACACGAAGAAAGAAACATGGTGGTGGAGCACCGAAACTAAGGAAGCAGTGCAAGCCAAATCGAACGCATTTAAGGCATGGACGAAATGTGAGTCAAGCAGTGAAACCGAACGGGTTCAACTTCGCGAAAATTATATGCAATGCCGGAAAAACGTAAAGCGCTTGGTAGCTCAAGCAAAGGCGAAGGCAGCTGAGAAATTCTACCAAGAATTAGAAACTCAGACTACGACCGAAGGACCGTCTTTGCGCGAGAGACCTAAGCACGACGCCAGAATATTTAGGGTCGCAGCCCAAAGGAGAAGGAAAGCTCGGGAAATACAGGCGCCAAAGTACGTGGAGGACGCGCAAGGAATGTTGCTGATTGACGATACGGCAATTTGTAGCAGGATGCGAGAGTATTTTGACGAACTTCTAAATGAAGAATTTCCTCGAGCAGCTTTTCGAGATGTTGAGCCGAATACCACAAATATTGAAGATATCTCAGAGGAAGAGGTAATGGAGGCAATGCATCAGATGAAACGCGGAAAGGCAGTCGGACCGGACAAAATCCCCTCGGAATTTTGGTTGAAAATGGAAAATGTCGGGCTTAGTTGGCTCACAGTTCTCTTCAACAAAATCAAGTACCAAGTTCAAGTACCTTGGCTCGATGGTGAACAACGGAGCTACATGCGATGATGACATCAAACATCGCACAAAGGTTGGGTGGATGACGTGGCGAGAAAACTCTGGAGTTTTCTGCGATGTGTATGGATCAGAATGCTGGACCATGTATGAAGGTTACGCGAAACAAATGACAGCGACTGAAATGAAAATGTTACGCATGTCAGTTAGTGTAACGAAAAGGGACCACATCAAGAGTAGCTACATCCGAGGCAGCTTGTCCATAGACCAACCAATCACCGAAAAGCTCGAAGACCGACAAATGGATTGGTATTGCCATGTTCAACGGCGTCCGCCTGAGAACCCAGCAAAGAAAGCGATATCAATGGAAGTTCCACTTGATGGACCCAAGGCCAGAGGCAGACCGAAGAACACCTGGATGCAGTGGCGTAGATAGCTTTTCAGAGAGGAGGGGGATCATTTTACAAGATTGCTTATACTTTTACGGATATCAAATGTTGAATTTCAATTTCAAATTAGCAGTTTCTTTTGGCAAGTTTTGGTGCAAAATATGTAGCTATTTTCCAATACGAAGAAAAAAAGTGCTTAAAATATTGCATCTAAAATTTTGTCATTTTTACTACGGTGAGTAAATCCACAGTATTCCGATTTTCGTACAAATTTTCACTACTGTGATCAAAGCTGTATGTTGGGTTAGATAAGTTTTTCCCAAATTTTTGGGGTTACGGAACACCTAGCATCGCCGCTTTTCTGGCCGGCACACCTCAAAACAGGGATTAAAATAAATCATATAGTTATATGTCCATAAAAGGGAAATGCCCAGTATATGTGGATAAAGTACAGCTTTTGTGTTTTTAAATCGAAATTTTCCGAAAACTCAGAAATTCGTGACTATGTTTCTAAAATATTTAAATTTGTAGGACACCGTACTCGTACAGCTGCTATAAATTTCGAGGCCCTAGCTATCAACCAATTGTTTGAAAAAATTACCAAAAATGTAAGTGGATATTTTATTTTCGATTCTGGAAATTTTAGTTAAAAAAAAAGGATCCTAGTTGTAGCTTTGAGTGCTCTTCGTATTAAATTCAAAAAATTGCGAACAACTAGAGAAAGTCAAGATTTGCTTTACCTTTACTTTATATACGATAAAAACTTTCGGTAAATTTTAACTTAAAAGAAAAAGAAAACAGAATGTTGATAAACTCAAATAATAAAGGATGCTCAAAAATTGGAAGCAATTTTGCAGCGTTTTCTCTTCATTCGCATTAGCCTTCCACTCTCCTGAAGAAATCTTTATAATCTTGTGTACTGTATATTTCCCCATTGGAAATTGCGCTTCTGTGGGAGAGCACTCCGTTTTTAACATTATTTTTAAATTTTCTAACTAAACATTAAGATTTTCCGACAACAAATTTTCAATCAGTGCTTGCATTTAATTTTTCTAGCAGCACTTCTAGATTACTTCAAAAGGGCTTGCCTGTGAGAAACTCCAGATCCAATGTGGAAAAGTAGATGATCGTAAAGTCGTGTGCTTAGTGTTTCTATTCTATCGATACGCTTCTATTATACAATTGAAATATGAGGAAGTGCTCAATTTTCCATCACAGTTCTGAAAATGGTGTGGCGTATTTATGAAACACTACACACGTAAACTCCAGCAGAAAGTTTACTTTTGCTTTGGTTTACACAACTAAAGTAATAATCAAAAATGTGCTACCGAAGGGGGGGGGGATTTATCCCCTTGATCCCCCCCTTATCTACGCCACTGCCTGGATGTGTCAAATGAAAAACGCATTGGTCTCGGCGATGACACGATCCAAGATAGAGCTGCCTGTAGAAATATGCTGAGATATTATCGCCAAAACGGGCGATGTGCCTACACTGCAGGTCGAGCAACGCGAAACCATGGAGCGGTATAAAGAACGAGGCAAGGAAGAAGAAGAAGGTTTTTAACTACTTTATAATAATAATAATAATAATATAGGGTTTTCCAATAAGGGCGGGTAGATATTGAAATGGACTAAAACAAGCTATGTGTGAGGTAAAAACGATTCTTTTATTTTATTTGAAAGATGCATATACCATTGTGTAGGTATGGAATTTAACATCATTCAAATGTCCGTCGTGGCTTGTCACAGTGGCAGGGATCCGAGTGACTCTGCCGCATAGATCCTGCTGAATTTCAGCGAATGGTTGATTGATATTGACTTTAAGGGCATCGGTCGATTGCAACTTAAGAAAACCCCACAGAAAAGGTTTAAAGGGGTCAAACCACATGATATTGGGAGCCAATTCACGTAAAACAGGCGTAAGATTTGTTTTACCGAAAACTGATTTTGATAATAAAGTTTTGTTACTTGAAATGGCAAAAACGCTCTAGACGTCTCCGTTGGTTCTTTCTGGACAGTGCATAACTATTTATTATAAGCCTGATTTTTATAATTTTTTGAATTTAATATTTTGTTAGCCTAATGAAATACCTAAATTTGTTCACAATTTTAAAATTCAAGTTGGTATGCAGATACTGGCATAGAGCACAAATGAAATCAACTCCAACTTGTAGTTTGCAAGATAATTTAGGACGCAAATGTATTAATTCGTACAATGGTATACAGTAATATTTCGAGATATATTTCGAACAATATTTGAGCTCATTTTTTTACTGTTTTTTTAGGCGGAATCGGTATGGGGGAATAGGTATCAACACTTTTCTTAGTGGCCCACCCAGATTCGTAGAGCACGAGCCGCCACTGGTTTCAAGGAACCTTATATTCTCAGTAGGGATGTTGCGCCAAAAAAAGACAAGGGCAATTTTTCCCTTTTTTTCTAAAAATAGGTTCCAGTTCTCAATTTATTTGAAATACAGGGTAATTTTTTCAAATTTTCGAAATTTCTCCGAAAACAGGGTCAAATTTTTGAAATCTATCCAAAGATAGGGTAAAGGATCCCCTGATCATACTGTTCACTTACAGGATTATATCTAGCAATGAGCCAAATGGTTTTCGATGTGTATTTGTGAATTGTTGCTATAGTGACTCGTTATGTTACATTATAACATCAAAGGATACAACGCTTGTATCCAGCATAATTTTTTTTCTGCTAGAAAATATTTGCACATTGCATAACCATCTGGTTTGAACGAATTTTACGAAATGCCTTTTTCTTAACATACACCAGGCCACCAATTAGAAGTAAAATTAATAAGGACTAGTAGAAGGCGTAACCTTTTTTGTTGGCTAATTTGAGGATTGCTTGATATTAGCAAAGTTTTTAGCAAATTGTTGTGAAAAGGACATTTGGCATAACATTTGTTTATACAAATTTTACGAGTATGTAGTTACAATTTTAATGTAAAATGTTGACAAAATTTTTCTAGGTTCACACTTTAGCAAACATTTGTACCAATTTTTGCACAAAAGAGATTTTATAATGAAATTTGTTAACGTGAGGCTTGATTTATACACATTATTTTCGATTTCAATTTTTTTTTCCCAATTTTTGGGTCTGAGAGGGGCTTTAGTTTCCTCCTGTGGTTGCGTCACTGCAGTTACACACGTCCAGGTTTTTTCATAAGGATATAATTTGGTCAGTTTTAATCACAAACCACTATACAACCCATGACATCTACACATTTGACACATCACATTTTTCTATGCTAACAGGTTTATTTAAACTACTAGGATTTTTTTTCTTACATATTCGGAAGCACTTGAATCGATTTTACAGGGATCTCACTTGTGCAATTTATTTAAAGTATAGATTAAATCACAAAATTCACGAACGAAACAATCACCAAAAATGCCCAGAACTCTCCACTTAAAATGCCATTAATCGACTATCGAGGCAGATTTATTATTGGATATGAAATCAAAATCTTACTTTTTCGGTTCGTTATTTTTAAGTCTTTGGACAAAGCTCTCTTGCTAATTTGTCGATAATGGGCCGCTGCTGATTTATTGTTTTCTATCTTTGTGTTTATATAAAGATTCTATCCTTGTCTTGCTAAAATGATACCGAATAAAAATACAGTAAAAGACAGTTTTGTCCAGAAGATAGATAGCTCCAATCTATATGAGTAGTGATAACAATAAAATTGTTTTTTATTTATCAGTACGCAATCTACATTACTTAATAAATTAGTGTTGATATTAAACTCTTCCTTGATGATGAGCCGAATCGTGAATTGTGGACGTTGTGGTTAGTTTGACCAATTAAGATTTCGAACAATTGGACATGTGACCGTTTTTTTTTTGTGTTTTAGAAGTTTAAATTAATTGGTTTAAGAAAAATAGAAGCAAGAGGGGAATTTATCTGTAATTTTGGTTTACTTACAAATTGTATTGTTTTTTGTTAGAAATTCATCAGAAGGTTTTGATCTTTTCCGTGAATGGTGAATCATATAATTAATTTGACAAAGAGTTGTTTTTATTTTTTTATTTTATTGTTTACTATCTGCCTTTTCCCTGAATGAGCTGCATTTAATTTATGCACTAAAATATGTATATAACTACAGAAAAAGTCAAGTTAAAATAAACTGATTGATGTGTTGATCTCACGCCCGCCACAGGAATTGCAACGAACAGAATAACGGAAAGTAACGCTCACGTCCCTTAACGAATCTTGTGGACACTAGCGGAACTAGCACGTTACCTGTTCTAATTCATCAACCCTGTCTAATCTTGACACCTATTCTATATGATGAAATCGCTGGCTGAATTCTCTCTTAACGAAAATGGTTAGAATCCTTGCATTCGTTCAACCCTATCCACTCAACAAGATTTGGCTCCCCTTTTCACGTATGCCACCCAACGGGGGGCGGCAATCATGCGCAATCAAACATGTAAACAAAAATGACTTTTAGATTGGTTGGCATTGTAGTAGTCCTTATCCATAGGCCGGGTCTTCCAGTCGTAGCGAAAAGTCAGAATGTGATTTCTTTCCGTAGTTAGTTTTCCTTAAAATCCCAGAATACGTTGTGTGCTTTGATACCGTTAAATAGCCGAACAAAGTCCTTAAAATATGGTGTGTGTTATTAGACGCGAACGAATTGAAAAGAAGTTAAGTAATTTCGTTGGAAATTCAAGCATACAGTGTTTTTCTTGATACTGAATCCTTTTTCCGCTTGAGTCGCGGTAGTCTAAAGTGACAGTGTGAGGATATCACCCCGGGGCAGGTGCACACACACGAATAAGTTTGACGCGATTGTATGTGTACGCGTGTATGAAATGTGTGTGAATCCTGCGCATATCCTTTTATAGTACGATTGAGAATTTATAAACAACGGTGTCGCGCTATAGTTCCGCTAATTGTTATAAGGATATTCTGGTGTTCTTCGTGGTTTATAGAGCTTAATCCGTGTTACAGAAGCGTGGAAGAAGTACATTTAACAAAAAATAACGCGAGTTTTAAGTGGTGCTACGATCCTTTCACTTTATGTACGATACAATTTTGATTGACATTAGACAAGGCTGTCTTAATCGTGTCGCGAATGTATAGGTGACAGTGCGACTCCCGGTTTAGTAGTGTGTTCCGTGTTGCAACGCCAAAATTTCATGCGTGCATACCAACACCAAGCCAACACAGCTAGCGCCACATTCATTTCACACTGAACGATTCCTTAAGGACTTACGTTGGAATTTACGGTACGCGTTCGATTATTTTGTATAGTCTTGTCGGGACGAGGAGTTTCAGACGCTTCAACAGTTCGCCCGACTCGATACAGTTCGGGAGAGTTGAATATTGCATCCCGCGAGGATATTCTAGTGCCAGTGCTCAGGCTCCGCAAACTCCCCCGTCTATATATAATCGCGAAATATCCTTGCAGGCTCCAACAGTCGTTCGGTACACGTACGAGTGGTACGTACATACGTGTGGTGATACAAATCGTTACCAATTTGAATTCTCTCTCAGTGCACGAGGGACTATTCTGTACTGTGTCCGCTTGTTGTAATGTGAAAAATTGAAGGCTTCCAGGATATTTTAAAATTTATTTTCCATGCGAACGTACGCGGCATCCAGTTCTGTCTCTGCCATCGAGTCGTGTTTGCCTTCGTGCTAGTTATTATTAGAGTTGAGGCTTCATATGCCTCAAGGAGAGAGCTGCAGATTAAAAAGTCGGTGGTGCGGTGGTGTCAAAAGCGACGTAACGGTGACGCGGGAAGAGTGCGCGCGGTAAAAAACAACGTCTATTCGCAAGGAAGCAAATTAATCATTTTGTGGTTGTTTTGAAGTTTTCAAGTAAACAAACGAAACATTTTTTTTAGTGGTACGGCTCAACTCGTTTTATGAATGACGCTCTGATCCGGTTCGCCTACGCTCAGGACGAAAGAGCAGTGACATACATACCCGTTGCCGTCGTATACACATAAAATAGGATGAATGAAATGCGAAATCATCCTTTCGTTCGTTAGTTCGTTACTGGTGAAGATATAAATTAATTAGGTTCGGTGAATTTATGGTTTCTACTTTATACATTTTTTCTCTCTCCTTTTATTATCCTGTTTTTATTATACGTTTCGGTCGTTCGTATATGGCATTTGAAAAGTATAGCAACAAAAAATAAAAAAAGAAGTAAAATTGTGTATTTGTGCCGGTGGCGGTTGTGCATATCGTATAGTTAGAAGAAGACTCCCGGTAACACAGGGGGAGGGCAGGTGATGAACGGAAGCTCTGGCATTTTGCTACGGATGACGAGATTCCGTTGAGAAATTACTGAAAAGTTTTGTCGTGAAATTTTTATTGTACAAGTGGAGTTTGAAAGTAGCTGAAGAGTGGTTTTGAGAGTTGGTATGTTTCTTTCGCGCGGGCAAATTTCCGATGAATGGCTACTGTTTATGTGCTGTGCGGTGTATACATGCTTTGTGTGAAGTTTGTAGACGACGAATCTTGCTAAGGATTAAGTCACTTAGTGGCTAAGCAACTAAGAGTTATTGGTAAGTTTTGTATTCAAGAAGTTGTGTTGTATATACTTGTAGGAGACGTTGAACTGGCTGAGCCCCATATTTTTTCGACAGTTTGTGAATTAGTTGTCGGATTTTTTTAGGAGAATATTTTTACTTTTTTTTAAAAGAAATTCCCAGATCATTCTGTTGGGGGTCAACGGAAGCATTGTCAAATTTGTATATTTCGGGCAGTCGTCTTATATGAAATAAAGCGTATTATCTATCGTTAGTTTTATACTTACTTAAGGTACGTTGTCCTCGACACGACTGCATCGGCTCTAGCGACAGCGACTCGCTTATTTCATTTAAAAACTCGTTTTAAGAATGAGAGAAAAATGAGTTTTTATATGAAATGAGCGAGTCGCTGTCGCTAGAGCCGATGCAGCCGTGTCGAGGACAACGTACCTTTAAGATACGTTGTCCTCGACACGAGTGCATCGGCTCTAGCGACAGCAACTCGCTCATTTCATATAAAAACTCGTTTTTAGAATGAGAGAAAAATGAGTTTTTATATGAAATGAGCCAGTCGCTGTCGCTAGAGCCGATGCAGTCGTGTCGAGGACAACGTACCTTTAGATTGAGTGCATTGTTCCTTCGTTGTCCTCTTTATTACTATTCATAGGCCATGTTTTTGCAACAGCTGGCCTACATGTACGGAGTAATTTTCATACTAATGTTGCCCCGAAGCAACATCCAGGTTCTATTTACTTTTAATGAGCTTTTCGAAATTTCGCCTAAATGTATGCAATATCAATCACTTCCAGTTATTTTTTAAATTACTATTTTGTTTTTGTTTCGTTTTGGCAAGAAACACCAAAATTTCGTTGCGAAACAGGGTCCAAATCGCAAAAAAATTGTAGCGATACCGCTTAACGCATTTTGAAGATTAATTTAAAAACCGAAAAAAACTCCGTTAACTTTGGGGGGTTTTGTGGTTTTTGCTCTTTTTCTCCACCACATTTTGCATTCTCAAATCACTCAATTGGTGGGGTTCCCAAACGCAACAGTCAGTGGCGGAACAACTTCACTCGGGGCCCTCCCGCCAAATTCTTGAGTGGGCCCCCCTACACTGAGAAAAAAGCAGAGTGTAGAAATCAATCGAAAACACTCTTGAAGGGTAGATCCACACTTTTTAGTCATCAGTCACAGTCACTTTCTATACAAGTTGAAAGATTGTTAATTGATTGACTGACAATCTGTCACTTTGCTTGAAAAATGATTGTGACTGATGACCCGCTCTGTGGCTCACTTGGTTGAGTCGCACTCTATGATGCTAGTAATCTAGAGGTCCGGAGATCGAATCTCGGCGTGGTCCGAAATTTCCGCACATGTGCGGATAGGAAATATATAGTGCTTGCAACATTATATACACTCCGAAATGATATTTATGTAATGTAACGCTGACTCGCCTATAAAAGGCTGAGTTAACGAACCATGGCCCCACATGGGGCTTTAGAAGCTGACCAGACGTACAGCATTTTGCTGTACAGTACAGCAGTTTGACCTGTCGTACAACATTAGTAAATGTACAGCATTCCCAATGTCACACAGAGAAACCTAATAAGCTCTTCGGTAAGGCATGTGATCAGTCTTGTCTGTTTTAAAGGTGTTTTTAGCAAGATCATCGCATTTGTATTTGGCAAACGTTCATTTTAGATAACTCGGGTAGTCAATCTTTCTGAAATTTAACGCACTTATAGAGCTACTTGCCGCTCACATTTTCTCCATATTTAAAGTCCTACCATTCGCGCTCAACAGTTACAGCCCATATCGCACTTTCCTAATTGAAAATTGTTCATAAAATTTGTCCAAAATTTGAAATTTGCTAAACTTGTGGAGCACCGCACTGTCCCTATTTGGTGGCAGTTTCAATGCGCTAGCTGTCAAGGTTCTGAAGTTACAACCGTCGAAAGATGCAATTTAAATTGTAAACTTAGACTCCTGTGCGATCGATATTTAGCCAGATAGTCGCGCTTTTATGTTTGGCAATCGTTCATTTTCGATAACTCGGGAACACTTTGACCGATCTTTCCGAATTGGCATTTCGTAGTTTGTAGAGCTACTTGGCGTCTATATTTGCTCTAAATTTCAAAGTCCTACCTATTCGAATTTTTTCTAATCGAAAATTGCCAATAACTTGGAGCGGCAAATTTCGAAATTTGGCAGATTTTTACAGAGCATCGAAAATGGTAAAAATGTCAAGCTTCTATAGACAAGGGTCAAATATAATGTTTCACAAAACGATGGAAAAATCTCAGTACTCCATCCATCGTCCTCTTTACGAAAATGGATTCTTCAAAGATTTCCAGATAAAGTTTTTCCCACAATATGTCCATAAAATCCAATAAAATGGCGCTAAGATCCCAGGGGACCGGTATGTCATCACTAATATAACCATGGAGGAGTTCATAGTCTCCCCCAGAAACATCGCACCCAGGATAAGCCACCGTTCCATCGCTCGGACTCCACTCCGTAGATGTGCCAGGAAAGCCGCCAGCAATTTAAGAATTGTTTATTGAATTAATGATTTCATCAATACTTTTGTTTTTTATTTTAAAATAAAAACTGTCACGCTGCGCAGCATTGATCTCTATAGGTGAAGGGTTGCCAGATTGGGCTCCTTCTCGCCAATTGGGCTATCTTTTTTCTCAATTGGCGACAAAAATTCTCAAAAGTCGCCGCGCGATTTTTTGGGCTACATAAAATACGTGCCAGGTACTTATTTTTGTTTTAAATATTATTTTTCCAAGACAAAGTAGATTTTTTGAAGGGTACTGATCCATTAGAATTAAAAAAAAGCAGAACATTCTCTGAAAATGATTCAGTTTATTATAACAACTAAATGGCTCAGACACATGAAGAAGCAATTCCAAATGACACTGTCCCATCTTGGCTGAAAGTTTTTTAAATTAAAACAGCCGACGTCCAAAAAATATTTCCACATTTAAGTAAATTATCTTTTATTATTTTATTTCTGCCACATTCTGTAAGGTGATCGTGAAAAGGGCATTTCCAATTACTCTTTCCCATTCGAAAGAGACTTTATTTATATACTTGGGAGCAAAAAAATCTACCCACCCCAAATGCTTCCGTTCTAAACACGATTACTCAATAAATAATAAACAGTCTGTTTTTGTTTTTAACTCTGTAAAATCAATAAAAAACATTATTTACTATTAAACTGTGTTAAAACTTTAAATTTTGTTTTATGACGATACTTATAACTTGAATTTTTAAACTGTGTATGGCGACTAAAGCGGACCTTGGGGTAGTTTTTGAGGGGCGCGGAAAGTTTTGTAAGAGTGCAGCTATATTAAGTAACCGCTGGAGCATGCAAATACATTCAATCTGTTTCATTGCGATCCGATGAACTTGGGGTTTAAGGCTTCATATGCTCTTTGGGGCTTGAAAAACACTTAGGGGTTGTTTTTAAGGGAAGGAGGTGCTCGGCATATTTTTTGCTTTTGCCCTTGAATTACGGTAAATTCGCGTCATTTAATGCACTATAGGGATCATCGAAATTTAAAAGTGGTAGCGCTAACTTTACAGACATAAATCATGTTTTAAAGCGTTTGGGGTGGGTCGATTTCTTCGCTCCCAAGTGTATTATTGCATTTAATGAAATTATTTATGTACAAAGATTAGCTTCTTACGTTTTATTTTGGCAATAAAATTTTTTGGGCTACTTTGGGCTATAAAAAAAACTGAAATTTGGCGATTTCTTCTGAAGATATCTGGCAACCCTGGGGATATTTAAGCATAGTTAATTCCTTGCGCCTACATTGGGATTTGATCAAGCGAACCTATGATTTGAAGAAGAGCGCCCTATCTACCCCAATTCCGCACACACACGGTCAATCCGAATCAAATTTTTTAATTTTCGTTCTGTCAAAATCGAAGAAAATTTATGAATTTGCCAGAACTAAGAATCCAAAAAGTTGATTTGGACGCTTCGTGTGTGGGTGGCATAAGTTTGTAACTTGCTAACAATACAGCAATCTTGGCAGCCCTAATGACCGTGTATATACCGCAAGCATGATAAAATATTTTAGTCTTCAACGAAATATACAGACCGTACTAACTAGTTTGAACTAAGTTTAGTATCACTTTTAAACAATTTTTTTCGTGTTTGACAGTTTATGACAATGTGGATTGGAATTTAGTCCGAAAGTTCAGAAAAGGTACTATCACCAAAAATATTTAAGATAAGAAGTTTATTTGCAAAGGGACCTAAAGCATCTTTTTGCCCACTTGGCAAGGAAAATGGTGGGTCCGTTTGCAAACCGCGGCTGTAGTTACAGCAAATAGCGCCATGCCATTTTAGGATCCGGATTGTCTCATTAACTTTCAAAGATTTTAGAACAATATTAAACAATAAATTTAGAATTTGTTTTGACTTCGAAAAGTGTATATCTCTTTTTGTCTACAGAAAATATCTACGACGGAGTGTTGTTTTTCGCAGTAGTGCCGTTTTTATGGTTCGAAATCTTTCATGTGGCTATTGGGCCCCTAAATCTCGTGGCCCCGATCGATATATTCCTCTTATCCGTTGTTTTTTCGGGTCTTTCTTATTACTGAGTAGCGCTTTGATCGTATGATCTCTGCTAGATCCCACTGCTTCGATTTCATATGCTTCGCCATTAATTTCCTGATGATATCAAAGAATTCTGGGGAATGGACTACCCCCATTCGCTTAATTACCTTGTTATTTCTGTCTTGGTCGAATAATGTTGTTTGATAGTTGCGCTCTTGCCGTTTTTTCCTAATCATGTTTATTATCGTCGCTCGTGGGTATCCATTTTTCCGTGAGGTATCCATAATGTAGGCTTTCTCCTTCTTAAACCTTTCTTCGGTCAAAGGCACCGTTAAGAGTCGGTGGATCATGTGTTGTGTTGGTACGAATGACCAGATGTGCTAGGGATGGTTCGCTGGGTATTGAATGATTTTCTATATATGTCGTGTCATCGCCAAGACCATAGTGAAGTTTATGTTTTTATTGAGTTGATTAATTCTCTCCAGAGTAGAGCTACTGTCAGTTTTCGTCACGATCGCAAGAATATCATCGACGTATCTTATCCAAATCCTTGGCTTCATGCGTTCTTCTTCCATTTTTGCCTCCAACGATCCTATGAAAAATTCACTCAGGAGAGGGGAGGGGGGGTTTCCCATTGCGGTGCCCTTTGTTGTTTTGTAAAATTTCTCCCTAAATGTGGAATTGTTTTCCGCCATGCACGTCGACGTTAGTTTTGTATAAAGTTTGGCTTGTCCACCTCGTGCACCACTGATTAGATTTAATCACCGTAGTAAAAAAGAAAGCCAAAATTATCGATGTAATATTTTCAGGACTCAGTTTTTTTGTAAGGCAAAATTGCTATCTATTATACACCAAAATTTGCTCCAAAAAAATTGCTAATTCGAAGTGTAATAAATACAGAAGTTGCTATTCTGAAATTCAACATTTGATAACCGTAAAAGTATAAGTAATCTTGCAAAATGATCCCCACTGGGAGAAGTAGAAGTTCTTTGACGTGCTAGTGGAGAGGGTTTTATTTCCTCCTGGAATTGAGATGAATAATTGAAATATAAATTTAAATTAGAGATTTTGACAATCTTGTTTTTTTAGTTTTTTTTTCGGGAGCAGTTAGTAACAGAAAAATATTATGTTACTAGTAAACCGTTAGATTAATATTGGCCCACCGCTAGTTTATTGGCTATTACAACCATTCTATTCCATTTTGAAATTTGATTGTGCTCAAAAGCAGATGGAGTGCTTCGGCTGACTTCTGTAAGACCGAGCTATGAAAACTTAACTGTCTTGTGAATCAGGATACTCTTTCAAAAATCTGCATTTTTCGTTGTAAACTTCATGATGTTTATAAGTAATGTGCTGTTGTTCATTTCATATTTTCTGGCCGGAGATTTTTTTCTAAACTAGTGGCTGCTCACCTTTTGTACATGGGGACCTTATAATAAAACTTGTTAACTGTCACGGACCTCCAAATTTAAAATCTACGGAAATCTATTATACCCGGAAATTTCAATGAGAAAATTTATCCGAAACTGAAGTTCAATTCAAATTTTAGCCATTTGGGTTCAACATATCACAATCTTGTCAGTGTCAGTGTCCGAACGAATCGGCAGATGTGGTCAACATGGTTACGGGCTGACGGATAGCGGTGGCGTTTTCTTTTGTAATGTATTTCGAGTGACGGAGATCGTCCAGTAAATGGTGTCTTTTTCTTAATTCGATTAGTGAGTCGCTGAGGTTTAGCTCGACAGGATCATTGAATTATCTAGGTGTTTAATGGAAGGCGGTAGATATCCAAAATAATTAAGACACACGAGAAAATATTGACACAGACCGGTCAGTCTATTTCGCACGGACTTTCTCAGCTCCATGAACTAACTACCTGATTCTCTCATCCACACACGCGCTCCGCAATAGTCTTGGAAAAATACCTAGGCCGATGTTAAAAAAAAAAAACTTTTTAAACTGCACTCGCCCACAGTGGGTTTCTAGCCAAAGACCCTATGCTTGGCAGTCGAGCGCGTTAACTAATACACCAAACATACTACAGTTCCTTACGAAACCTGTTTCAATACAAAATTCCAGAGATCCAATCTAATAATCCAACTATTTGTACCAGACAATTTTCTCAAATAAAAATTTCCAGACAATCCTGCAACCTTGAACTTTCGACTTCAGCAACAGTAGGTATACTTTCATGGATCTACACACATACCCGCCACAAGGATAAACCTATTGATTTTATTTTAGCACGATTTTGTCGATGAAAAGGCAACTTATCCCGACCGAGCGGTGAAGTGAACGCGTGTCACGTCGCCGTCAGCCCAATGGAAAATACACTAAACACATTCCCATTCTACTCCTTAAATATTCTCTTGTATACATCGTGGCTCTGATACTGACAGAACCGAATTAGTATAGACTTCTGTATAGGAATCCATAAGATATTTAGTATGAGATTTTATGAAGCCGCACCATACATTACACATGCCCCATACATGACGAAACCCACTGTCGAGTATTTTGCAGCCTCTGCGTTAGAAGGACTCGCGCTGACGATGAGAACGACTGTTACACGCTATCTAATGGTATTAAGTACGTGTCAGTGACGAGGATAAAATTGTGATAATGACGATATCCTTTAGCATCTCAAACCTCTTGGAACCCAAATTCAAACCCATCCCAGTTTTTGACTTACACTTATAGTACACACACCTTTGCGTTTTTCATATATGAAACCGACATCCAGCGTGTGTATGCGTATTTGTGTTTTTCTTCTTTTTTTTTACAACGATGCACACTTGAATATTTTAATGAGGGCATGCGAAAGAACGGATAACGTGTCCTAACTGGAAGGATATAGTAGGCTGAGAATTTAGAATGTTTTGGTATTTTTATATTTATCGATTTCCCAGGACATGTTGAGGACTGAGTAGGACAAAGATCATAGTTTAATGTTAAAAAAACGATAAAACGGAATCGGTAAAACTTGCTTGTCAAACTTGATATTTTGAAAGATTAAAAAAATCCCACAGATTCGTATAAGTTAATGAACAATTTCTTTTGATTTAAACAATGTAGCCGCTTATCTCGTTACTCTCAATTTTTATCCAGACGAAAATTCAAATTCACAATATGCTTACTTCAGAGCGAATAACCGGTTTTCAGTAAGTTTACTCCACTAGATTGGTCTACACAAAGCTCCAGCCGGAATAGAAGTATATGTATATTCAGAAAATTCACAATGGGTAACAATTCAGAATGATTTTTTCCCATAGTTTTGCCTTTAGTTTTTAATGTCTAGCGAAAAGAAATCCAACCGAATAGGTATACTCCACTAATAGCATACTAACTATTGAAACACGCAAAAAATTCACAATGTGCAAAATTATAAAAACAGTTCCTTTTCGTATAGTTCTAAAACGAATTGCTGGATTTTACTAAATTTATTCCACCGGATTGGCCTACACCCAGAATACTATCGAAATATGCGAAAAATTCACAATGATCATCATGATGAAAACCGTTCTTTTTCAAATACTTTTGTCTATCTATCTCCTGAGGGAATTCTCAGATTTCAGTAAATTTGTATCACCGCATAAATGGCAGAAGAAGTATCGAAACATTCAGAAAATTCGCAATAAACTAAATTATAAAGGCAGTTCGTTTTCACATACTTTAGCATTTATTCCCTCAACAGCGGATTTCGGTAAAATTGTCACACCTAACAGACTAAGAAAATTCACAATAGGAATAATGTTTAAGGCAGCTGCTTTTCTGATCCTTTGGCGACCATTTTGTAATGGTTTGGTAAATTTTGTTAAAGTTACACCACCGGATTTGTCTCTACAGCGAATAGTTAAATTACTACGTAAATTTGCAAAAAAAAAAGATGTGGAACGAAACATTTTGAAGGTAGCATTTTTGCACATTATGTACCTTTGACTGTATATATCTCCTTAGGTAATAAGTTGATTTCAGAAAATTTGCCGCACCGGATAGGTGTTCATCCAAAACACCAGAACAACTATTGAAATATGTATGCATAAAATTCACGTATTTTTGTAAGTTTTTCCCTTGGATTTTTCTTCCCAGAAAACCGAGAAACAACTGAAAAATGCAGAATCACCTGAATGGATGAGCAAAATTTTGAAGGCAGCTCTTTTCCTATCTTTTAGCCACTTTGAACCGATTAGGAGATTTCAGTAAATTTGATCCACCGGATTGGTCTGTATTCCGAACAACAGAAAATTATGAAGACATGTTTTCCCCACATACATTAGTCCACCTATCCTGAACGAATTAGCACATTTTAGTAAATTAGACCCTCCAGATTGGTTTCCACCCCGAACTGGCAAACAATTACAACGAGTTAAATTATGGAGACAGTATTTTACCATACATTTGAACAGATTAGCGGATTTTAGTGAACTCCAATCTCTCGCCTGATTTATTTCCGCTCTTATCAGCAGCTGAATGACCTCAATGCTCAATAGCTGAATATCTATTGAGACATCTGCAAAATTGACCACGAGAAAAATTTTGAAAGCAGTTTATTTTCTCAATTTTTTGTGTATATCTGTTGATCGAATTACCGTACTTCCGTAAATTATCTCTCCCCTCCCCCCACCTCTTCCATGAGCACCGCTCGAATAGCTCATGAAACAATCGAAAAATTGACCGTGAAGTAGGTTCAATTTCCCCAGCTTTTGCGTATATTTTTTGATCGGCTTAACATATTTCAGGAAATTCCTCTCCCGCCTCCTCATCCTGAAGTTTTGAACGAAAGTTGACGAAGAGAATAGACACATCATTTTCTCCCATACCTTTCACTCCATACTCCTGTGCTGAATGAACTTGATCCTCAAAGGCATAATTCACTTGCACCTATACTTTTCTCAATATCTCTTGATCAGATTTACGTAGTTCGATAAATTGGACCCCGCTAATGGTTTGGTTTCCCCCTGGAATAGCTGAAGAGCTACTGAAATTTGCAGACACTCCTGAATAGATAACCAAATTAGCAAAATGTCGGCAAAGCTCTTTTTCAACCTTTTTGCCTTATCCTGTGATTTCAGTAAATGTGTACTCCAAACAAAATTTTGAAAGCAGCTGCCTTCCCCATTTTTGGCGACATCTCTTCAACGGGATAGCGGATTTCCAAACGTGTGTAAAATTCCAAATGAGTGCAGTTTAGTGAATTTGCCCCATCAAATTCGTCTCGAAAATCACCTGGACGAATTAGAGGATTTCAGTGAATTCGTTCATCCTTATTGCTCTTTCTCGGCCCTAACTACCGGAATAAGCAGTACATATTGTAACATGCAGAAAATTCACAATGAGCGAAATTATGAAGACAATTCCTTCTCACATTCTTTCGCCTATTTCACCTGAATAGCAGTATAACCTTTGAAATATGCAGAAAAATCACGATGAGCAACAATTCACAATGACCATTTTTTTACCCTACTTTTGTCTATGTTTTTTGAACGTCTAACGGATCATTTAAGATTTTTATTTTTTTATCTCCTCCATTAATAGCAGAGTAACTATTGACATACGCAAACAAATTCACAATGAGCACATATTTCTTTCTGTATGTCCTGAACGATTTGCCGGATTTCAGTCACTTGATTCCACCGAATCGGGCTACAACCACATTGAAACATGCGAAACATTCACAATGATCAAAATTATGTAAACAGTTCATTTTCAAATACGTTTATCTATATCTCCTGGCCGAATCCCCGGATTTGAGCAAATTTTTTGCATCACCGGATTGGAATCTTCCCCGAATAGCATAATAAGTATCAAAGCTAGCAGAAAATTCACAGTGAACATTATTAAGACTATTTTTTTTTCACATAATTTTGCATTTCCTGATGAGCAGATTCCGGCAAATTTATTACGACGAATCGGTCTCTACTCTAAATAACAGAATAATAAAATTCGTAATGGAAGAAATGTTCAAAGCGGCTGCTTTCGTGGTCCTTTCCTACACAGAATAGTTAAGCTAAACTTGCAACAATTTTTTTTTAAAATGAGGAAACTTTGAAGGGATCTATTTTACTGGGAAGAAAATTTTTATAAAAGTAAACGTTTCCCTATTTCACGTTTTTTGATTAATTCCCTTATACGAGGGGTGCCTTTTATATTTCGGGATTAGAGAATCATGGAAAATCGCATATAATGTTTTTCAAAATATTCGTTAAAGGTTTAATATAATTTTATGATTTTTGTTAACTGCCCTGCTTCGCAATTCACAATGAGTTCTTTTCCAAATACTTCTGTCTATATTTCTTGAACGTGATAGCAGATTTACGAAGATTTTCCCTTCCGAATTGGTCTCCACCCCGAATGGCCGAATAAGGATTGACGACCTCGGAAAATTCACAATAACCAAAATTATGCAGACAGTTGTTTTCTTCTCTGATTATTTCTCAAACGAGTTACCGAGTTTCATTAGGTTCTACCCAGTAGAAGGTAAAATGCAACCCATGCCTACCCACTGAACCATGTGAAACATTAAAATTAGCAAAATTAGTAAAACAGTTTTTCTTCACATAGTTTTGTATTTATTTTGTGAACAGATAAGTGGATTTCACTGGATTGATCTCTAACCCGAACAGCAGAACAGATAAGCGCCTAATTTACTTCTGCCCTCATCAGCATGACTTCCACGCTCAACAGCGCAATAACTTTTAAAGCATCTGTAACATTGACTAGGAAAAAATTGTGAAGGCAGTTTGATCTGTTGAACAAATGAGCGAACTTCAGTAAATTATCTCCACCTACCCTTCATTCTCCCTCACTCCTTCAATGACCACCGCCTCGAATCGTTCATGAAACATTTGAACAATTGTCCGGGAAACATGTCAAGGTAGTTCATTTTCCCCAGCTTTATTTTCAATATCTTTTGATCGACTTAACATATAAGCGGATTTCAATCAATTTGCCCTTCCAGATTGGTCTATAGCTGAACAACTATTGAAACATGAGGAAAATTTGCAAAAACCTCTTTTGCTAATCCTCCGGATACCTCTGAAAATGATTAGCGGATTAACGAAGAGGAGGAAGTAGCATACGGAAAATTTAAAGTGAGGAAAATTTTAAAGGCAGCTACCATTTTTTGGTGACTTATGTTGGACGGAAAAGCAGATTATGAGACCAGCCGAATAGCTATTGAAATATCTGCAAGATTGACCAACAGAAAATTATCAATGCTGTTCGTTTTCTAATTCTTTTGCTGGATTAGCGAATTTCTATAAATTCTACAACCACCCATCTGAATGATTTCTACACCCAATAAAAGAGACTCATCGAGAAATTTGGTGAGAAGTCAAATTATGAAGGCAGCTTATTTTCTCAAGTCTTTGTCTATTCTTCCTGAATTTTCGTTTACCGCATTTCTCAAAATTCGAATTTTATCCTGTTTTTGCCTATATCCCCTCCTTCCCGGAATTTACCTCCACCCTCATTAGCAAAACTAATCTTCCCAAACCTGGAAAATTGGCCAGCAGATTGCAATTGAAGTCATCCCTTGAGCGGAATGGCGTATTTCATTAAAGTTCCACCCGTAACTGATAGACTTCGCTCTGCAATAACTGAATTGCCATTTTCATATCCGTGAAATTGACCAGAAGAAACAGCTCATTTTATCAGCAGAGTTTATGCCTACTTTGTTTGATCGGTTTAGCGCATTTCAGCAAATTACATCATCTCTCTCCTCTGAATGGTTTCCAACCATGACAATAAGAATAACGCTTGACGCATCTGAAAAATTGCCAGCCAGCAAATTATGAAGTCATCTCTTAAAAGGATAAGCGTATTTCAGTAAACTTCACCATCTGCAAAATCGGCCAAGAAAAACATGAAGGCAGCTCATTTACTCATGCTTTTAACAAATTTGCGAATTTCGGCAGGTTTGCCCCACCAGCAAACGACCATATCTAAAAGGTAGGGCGATACGCCGGGCGATTCGCCGGATAAGCAACTATAATTGCAGCCACATAGTCAACAATATTTTTTTATTTAACAGTCTAAATATTTACTAGAAATGAAGTATATTTCATACCGTTCATTATTCATAACAGACAGACAGACAGAACTGTCTGTTATGAATAATGAAATAATTAAGCTAGCGGTTTGAAATTTTGGTCAAATGTTTATTTTGCTAAAATCTTGGACGGTATTGAAAATGGGCCAAATCGGACCAATGGTTCCCCTACCTCCCATACAAATTACCCCTACTTGATATTTTGATTCGGCCATACAACTTTCGATAGAATATCGCTATCGACTTGAAATTTTGATCAATGTCTCATTCTGACATATACTTTGAGTTGATGAAAAGTGGAGTAGGTCCGACTACCCCTACCCTTACCTCCCCTATATATTCAGCCATATCTTTTGATAGAACGTCGCGAAAAAATTTCAAATTAGTATCAAATGGTAGCTGTTGGATGCCTTGATAAGATAATAAAGATGTGCCAGGTCCGACCCATCTACCCCTCCCTTCCCTACAAAAAATATGATATTGAACATTTTGGGTTTTGCGTGCCTTCTAAGTCTGTACATGGGTATAGGGTATACACTCATCGTGCTATTCGCACGATTAGAACTCGGTCTCGTTTTGTTCTTAAATCGAATGTAGTATTTCAATTTTGTTCGTTTTGAAAGGGAATGTTAGTACGTGCGAAGCAAGCTCTCACAGCTTGTATTTAATAAAACAAAAGAAGAAGAAGTCACATATTGCACACTTACTTTCTTCAGTTTTATTAAAACAACTTTTTTCCCAACCAAACCAACCAAATTGTATGCACCATGCAAATTTGCTCATAGATATTTCTCGTTATTCAATACTCAATTTTATGGTCCGAAAACTACAAGCTCGTCAATTTTTCTCACAAGCCCATTATACGATGAATATTCCCATTCATTCAACCATTCCCAGACAGTTATCTCGACGTCGTTTTCATATTCGTTTATACGACGACGACAATGACGAGGACGAGGACAACCATCAAACCGTCATGTCATGGAAGAGAAACTTAAGTGATCCAATGTCAGTTATAGTACGGCAATGTCTATATGGTGTCTATAGGGTGTCACAGTGGCAGCCGTTACAGTCAAACTCTCGTCTACAATAATAATATTATATAAAATGCTATCATCTGCACTGGAGTGGAAACAGAAACGAAATTGACTTCTCTGACTATACGTACACATCCATACATATCCCCATACCGCATCGAGTTTTCATATCAGTCCTTTTCAATCCAATTCCTATTCCATTGCAACCGCAAAACTTCTCATTTCTACAGACATAGGTATACACGTAGGTATATCTCGCTCAGCTCATCTATGAATAGCACAGAATACAAAAAAAAAGAGAATAAGAGCTTCGTCGTCGACGGTGTCGGTGTCGTGAATCCATTTCGTAGTATAAAGGATATATGAATGGTATCTATGGATGCAAACCTCCTGATCTTTTCCATATACTAAAAACGAGAAATCCTTGTCGTGTCGCACAGTCATTTCAAATCGTATCCAACTTACGAATAGAAGAAAAAAATTATATCCCTTCCATACTTTTAATAGCACTTAACTCCAGACTGTCAAAGAGGACCCCGTATAGACAGAAAACGGGAAAAACGCCCTATCGTCATCTGTATGGAATGGAACAATGACGTAGTGGCCGACAATTTTGTCGATAGACAATATGGAATTAGTGGAAGTTGTCGTTGTCGTCGTTGACGGTCATGACTGCAGGGAGCTTCTATGTAATAGATCCCTTTTGTCGAATCACTCAGATCTCAGAGATTACTGGACAGATATCGAGGCTGCTACGTTAACGATATGACACCATACAACCTCCCTTCGTAAGGACTCCCGTATACTATACAATCTGCTTCTTTGTGGAACTTTTGTAATGATATGTATATAGTATCAAGTGCGAAATGAAATGAAAGGATCTGCGTGAATGATTCATGTGAGCATTTATGCGTAAGTCCCGAGAGTATAAAATGCGTCTTAAGAGACTCGAGCTTACATATCGTCGTCTATCAGATGTCTCAGTACATATATGTCGTATCGTACAACATAAGGACCCATCTTAACTGACACGACTATATGGATAGAATGGCGCGGCCAATGACTCCGGCAATAAGCAAAAGGATGAGGAGAGGAGACCTTGAAAACAGAGTCTGGCCAAGTGTAACCAAGCCTCATCAAGATTATATCCAGCCTTGAAGCATTTCAATTGCTAAACAATGTCGTCCTGTTTTTCTACCCTTATTCGTCCTGACTACCCTTTATCCTGGCAGTTGATGACTGACTGGTCATACTGCCGTCTGGATATTGCTGGGTTGCTCCCAGAGAGAAAAAAACGTGTTTTTTTAATAATTCCCTGTCCTTGGCTTTTGTTAAAACTTAAGTGCATATAGCTTTGTAGACAGGCGGGACATAGACGTAGAGGTCATGGAACTGTAAACTAAACTGTTAGTCTGAATAAAAAACGAGACCGAGGCTAATTTCGGGCGCGGTCGAAATTCGGATACCCTTCGCTCCCCTCGGGCTAAAAGTTATTCCGGGCGTACATCCGACTTGTATTTAATCCCCCCCGCATTCTTTTCCTTCTGTCTTTACAAAAGTTCCGTTGCGTCGACAAAATAATATTTGGAATAAGTGGGCAAATAAAAATATTTACTAAAATTTTATTGGGGGATGCGGGAGCGAGGGGCGTATGCAGAAAAATATTTCGGTAGGGGTTTTAGGAAAGGGGTTCACGATTCCCAGGAGATTTGGGGAAAGTGTTTTTTGGAAGACTTATGGAATACTCATTTGCTAAGCATGCAGTGCCGGATTATCCTTAAGGCAAATAAGGCACGTTCCTAGAGGCCCCGAGCTCACAGAGGCCCCGCACTCACACTGACAGTGACCCCGCGGGATTATTTTTTTGTTTTGTTTTATTTTTTTTAATATAAGTCTTTTGTTCTTTGATAAGCTCTGGCAACGAAAAAGGAAAGTAAAACAAGCTAAACCGAAGGTATGATACCCTTTACGTGATAGATCTAGTGGCATAATTTTATCCTTTCTGCGTTGCCACCTTGTAAATATAACAAGGTAATAGAAAAAATGTTCATTCCGATTGTATAGCATAAGCTGTAAACTGATTAAATGGGGTATGTACTTGACTGTAAAATAGTTTTTACAACAACTGTATGATATAGATGTCAAATTCAGACCAAATTTGGAAATGCTGTCTCACTGTCTGATTTTAATAAGAAATCGATAGAGGCTTTGCCAGAAAGCTTCAATGCAAATGTCCACCCCCTGAAAACTATTTAATGCTACTTACGGGATGTTTTGTCTTACTTTAGTTTTTGGCTTCCACCTCGGCCCTCGTTCGCTGCATAATAAAAAATGACAACTCTAATGATTAGCTATAAAATTATCTACAACTTTTGTATACAAACTCTTTACTTAAAAGAAAGAAATATCATAATGATCTTCAGGACGAATTTGAAAACGAAATAATTCCTCTCCATGAGCATCTGAAATTGTTTTATGCCTCTCCATGAGCATCTAAAATTGTTTTATGCCTAGGGTCTTAATCCGGCACTGTAAGCATGAAAAGATCTTCAATACGGTTGCAGTGAGTTAAAGCCCATCCAAAGCCTCATAGCTCTTTTTCGAGTCCTCTAATTATGTAATAGCACTGAAGTTCTTAATCGAAAATTAACTGCAGATTTTAGTTTCAATTTTAACCTCGTTCAAACACCATAGGGAATAGTTTTAGTTGTCCAAAATTTTTCGCCTTAACGTGAAAATGTTTCGTGGTGCTGGAGCACCTTCGGTATAGTACACACATCTTGCCATCACATTCTCTGCCATTATGAGTTCCTTACTGTTTCTCACTTTCGATTGCATTAATTTGGAGATTCCATGAATGCAGGGTTCTGATTATTTTCAGTTTGTTAAAACTGCAGCTGTGGTGGCCTCGTTTGCATAACGCGATTTCTCATCCTAACTTCATTATGCTTGCAATCACTTGTCGTTATAGTATTATTACATCAACTAATTTCGGAAGGGGTTTGAACCCCCAAAACCCCTACCTAGGATCGCCACTGGCGGGAGCATGGCCCCATTGTACGATTCCACTTGTTTCGACTTGCTTTGATAAAGCACATAATTCAAGGTTTTGTGAAATTGGTATTAACAATTTCTCTTAGAAGAACCAAAATGGGGGGGGGGGGGGGTGTGTATGGCAGACCCATGACTCCATGGTCCGATTTGATCCATTCCTTCATATGTTTTGTGTTATCAATAGAAACACATTTGTGTGAAATTTGGTTGAAATTAAATAAATAAATAACAGGCGCGACAATCCAGCATCGGACTAAGGCCGGAGGATGTGTTAGTGACAGCCTATTTCCAAGATCTTATCTGCTTTTTTATGAGGTAATGAGATCAGCATCACGCTCAGCAGTGTTATTTATCACCATAAATGGGTACTCGTTTAACATCCGAGTGAGATCATAGTCTGTCACAAGCTCGTGAGTTCGAAAAACACCATGATCCACGGTGAGATTCGAACTCATGACCCTGTGCACCGAAGGTGCGCGCACTAACCGCTAGACTACCAGACTACTACTGGTTGAAATTGGTACACAAATAAAAAAGTTTTTCTTAGAAGAACCTAATTTGGGTACTTTGGTTTGTATAGCAGCTTATTGACCCCATTGTCCGATTTCACTGATTCAAATATACAAACTGCCTGCAGCAAAAAGAAGCATTTGTGCAAAATTTCAGCCTCATAGCTTTTAAATTGGCCTAGTAAAACGCGTCGCAACAGAGAGACAGACAGACAGACGGACAGACTGACAACGCCCAATCGACTCGCCAAGCCATGCTGATCATATATGTATACTTTTTTATGGTCGGAGATGCTTTCTTCAATGCGATACAAACTTCATGACAAAGTTAATATACTTCACTCTATGAGCGAAGGGTATAAAAATGCCCAGACTCTACAGGCGATTAAAGTGCTGAAAATTTTATCTCTGAAGTAAAAATGTGGAGACAACGAATTCGAAATTAAAAACACCCACGCACGATAACCCCCGAAATAATGAAATTTTGGTCCTTTTTTTTGATAAATTTTGGTCATTTTTTTGTTTTGATAAAACCTTGAGCGCAGGCGCGCACAGAGGATTTACGGGGCCCGGGGCATATAAATAAAAGTGGCTCCTTTGAGAAAAATAACATTTGTCCTTGGAAACTCTATAAATGTTGTTCCTACTACAGGATGCCAGGATGCTGGTACCCGAGAGAGCGGCATTAAGTTCGCGGGATCGAATCTCATTTTAGGCGCAGGTAATTTTCTATGCTTAAACATCACTAACACCTATAGAGGTCAATGCTGCGCTGCGTGAGCATTTTTATTAAAAAAAAAACAATTGATGAAATCATTAATTTAATAAACGTTACAAGAAGAACGCTTAAGAATGCAAAGAGCCAAAGTAGTTCTTAGCAAAGTTATTTTAAGTACGATGTCGATGTTCTTAATTTTAGTAGAAAAACTGTAACGTCAAAATCATGTTTCAAAATACATACTTGGTTTAACCTTCAAGCGGGCGTGCGGTCGGTAATTTACCGCCCTGATCACCTAAACACACATAGCTTTTCCCCCGTTGGCCGGATCGAGGTGGGAGAAGTATGTATTCTTAAGTCATACTGTTATAGATACGATACAATAAAATTTTGGGTAAATTTTACCTTCCCTACCTTTCCAGCGGTCATCAAACTTTCGGGGACTGTATATTTTGGTATGTATATAGTTGTGCTCAAAATGTGTGTGCTCTGTGTAATGTCACTGAAGTGACATGCTTCGCTAAAACTGATGAACTTGTTTTATTGTTCACCAGATAATACTTTTTATGATGATAAATTATTTGGGACACGCTCTTCTTTCAATTTGCCATAATTATGAGAATGGAAGTTGTACGATTGAGCGCAAATGAAGGGGAAAAGACGAGGGCGGTAACTTACCGCAGCGCGCCCGGTAATGTCACAAAAAATGCGCGCCCGCTTGAAGGTTAAGATCGATCCACACTTTTTAGTCATCAGTCGCAGTCACAGTAATTTCTAATACAAATTGACAGATTGTCAGTCGATCAATTAACTTGTATGGAAAATGACTGTGACTGATGACTGAAAAGTGTGGATCGACCTTTAAGAGTGTTTTCGATTGATTTCACTCTACTTTTTTTTTCTCAGTGTAGGGGGCCCACTCAAGAAGTTGGCGGGAGGGCCCAGAGTGAAGTTGTTCCGTCACTGCTGATGGCATTGCGAAAATCGAAATTCTTGTATCTTCATAAACGTTACTAAGACTGAGTGTGCACTGATCCAAAAGGGCTTCCATCGTTTTCAGTTCCTTGGTTAACACTTTCTCTATAAAACACGTATAGTTCGAGGACACTCAGATTTTAAGAGAATACCGATTAATTAGATAAATTTCGGCACCTAAAATATTTCAAGATCAGTGCCAATTTTAGATTTAGCAATTTTAATTGAAAAAAGTAGGTGAAGGGAAATCCTATAGGGTTCTAGAAATGCTTTGAATATCGAAAAACAAGATAAATAGAGATTTAAATAAAATTTATCTGACATCAATTCGTGTAATAATTTTAGCGACGTATGCGCACTACGAGACCACTGTCCCTGCGGGGCCCTCTCCAACGCGGGGCCCGGGGCAAATTGCCCCTTTTGCCCCACCCTCTGTGCGCGCCTGTTGAGCGGTATTTAAAACGGGGCAAATTCAAGAAAACTTTAATGCAGTACTGAGGTGACTAAAGTCCAATCTGTATTCTGTGTTTTCTAAACTGGAGTATTATCTTACTTTACTCATACCGCTAAAAAATGAATAAAATTTTAAGACATATTCTCATCGGTCTACATTGCTTCTGTAAAGCTGCAAATTCTTCACAGAATATCAGTTGAAGTTTCCACAGTTTATGGAAAAGTCCGCTTCGGAAAATTTAGGGTACTGTAGAAGGAACCTGGAACCTAGCTAAAGTATACTTTACTCCTCTCACAAAATTTCTAAACAACACGCAGCATTACTCGCGCTAACAACTGTATTCAGGCAACTATAACTACTCCATACATACAAGATAAACGTTATCCTTCGACATTCCCATAACTGATCCCTAGCGGCAATCGCCGTGATAATGATAACATGGGAATAAATGAATGAAACCACCCAGTACCTACCGAGTGTAATTTGTAGTCTATAGTGAAGCGCTTTTTCTGTACGACCAGAATACGGTCCCGCTTCTCCAGCCTCAATCCCCATACATGAATGTTCCGCTTCTCATCAGCCTCATACATATATGTATGTGTAGGAGTAAGTAAGTGAGTATATGTTGCTGCTCTAAGATATGACTTTAATGAAAGACACGGTTTTGTTCTCGGAAAACATTGAAATCGTCTACTATTTGGCTTTGACAAGCCCTTCGCTTCGCCTTATACCTATTTATCCATGGGAGCTCTCTCGTATAAAAAAGAATCAAGAGCATACAGAAGAGGGATTTGATAGCAGACAGGGTACACATACTATCTTGATCCTTATGCAGTTTTATAGACATGTTATGTAATGGTAGTAGTATTTTAAATGTCAGGGCGATGCAGGGAAAAAAGTGTGGTGTGAATTCAAGAGAATATGCGAACGTATGCATGTTAACTTTCTGAGGGATATGTGTGGGATTCGTTCTTGTTACAGGCAGGTTACCATGTTCATGTTCACGACTAGATGTATTTCGTACGCTTATAATATACTCCCAAAACGACAAAGTCCTATTGTCACTTCTTCAGTTATTTTACACATTACCCACAGCTCATATTTTATTTATAATAGATTCTTGGGATTTGTAAAACGACGACATGGTAGGGTACAAGTGTATGCCATCGTTTCCTTCTTGATTTAAGTTTGAAGATACTATATGTTATTCTATTCCTGCAGGTGATAAAACAAGCAAGAACATTTCGAACAAACATAGGTATTTGACGTATATAATGCGGACAACATATTAAAGCTTTTTTTTTCTCCACGAGCTGGAAAAGTAACTTTACCACAGTTTTCTCAATTTTTTCCGGCTCAACAATAAATTAGTCAAGTTCCTTGCTGAAGTTTCATCATTAGTAAATTTAACGAAAAACTGTAAGCCCTCTTAGTATGTCTTAACTACGTCTCATCGGCCTAAAACTACCAGCTTTTTTCACCCGGTAATGCATGCATTTCCCGCGCCTAACGAATTGAACAGTTACATTTCTTTAAAGTCCGCACGGACCTTTTAAATTAAAACATTTCTAAATTAACAAAAAATAAATAGCTCTTCTTATTGTACAAAAAGTATTAATTTAAAATTAATTAGCCTCGTTTCTTAACACACTTGAGATTTCCTATTGAAAAGAACGAGTATAAAACGGTAGTAAAGTTGTTTGCTCTCGTTTAAATTCAATGATAGTTGATTCAATTCAAACTCAGAACATTTTCATCCTCAAGCAAGATGTATCCTTTCTTTCAGTGGATTCAACCTCTAAATAGGGGCATCCAACCGCGTGAACAAGGGCCCCGGATGTTTTTATGTATTTTGGGTACAGACGAGGCATTGAGATTTATATTGCAGTTTGTGATTAAAAAAAAAAATTTGTTAAAGTTATTTAATGAGTTATTCGAAAGTTCATATTAAAAAGTTAACGTTTTTCGTATACATTTACTGAATTGAGATTCTAAGTAGGAAGAGTTGTTGAGTTGAGAAGATGGCGAGGTGAAATTAAAATGAATGTGAAATATATAAAACATCAGGGAGAGCATTAATTCGCATGATGATGGCCAATTTTATGGCGAAAAGAGTTTAGAAGGTTAATTGGATAGAAAGCCTTCATAAAGTACGTGCACATTTTAGTGCATAGGCTATCCAAATAACGGGTAAAATTTGTTGCATGTGGCTGCACATTCTGCATTCTTTTCAGGGAGAGAGAGAGAGAGAAAGAGAGTAACCCAAGGAGGACAGGAGTGTAGGAAACTTCCCTGAGCTTCTTAGAGATCTGAACATTAAAGCATGCACCTTGGTTGTGGGAGCGTTAGTTCATGTTAACCTGAGCCGTCCAAAACTGTTTGTTACCTTGGGACCCAGTCTGTGATAGAATCCGGAAAGATTCTTTCAGGACCAGAATGAGAAATATTAGTACAATAAATACAGTGTTATGCTCCTACAGATCCTGGCAATGAAGTGGCGGAAGATGCCTTCTAGGATCATCTATACGCCACAGAAGTGGCGCACCTGGCGATCGCCCAGCGCCTCACACTGCAGAAGAACAAGTAAAAATTCAAACTTCGCATTTAATTTTATTCAATTTCATTCGTGTGAATTATAATTTTTGGAACACCCTGAAAGGCAAGCCAGATGATCAGATTTATGGCTTTGACATTCTTGTATTTAAAATAATATATCATGAATTTCTTCTTCTTCGAATTTGGTAAAAGCTTTGAATTATCGTGGAATTATTTTACAGAAGCTGTAATTTAAGGCTGTGGGTAATAGTTCGTGCTAAATATTGTGAGTGCTTTCAATCGACCTTATTACAACGAAATAGCATTTATAATATCGACGGTCTTGAGATAGTAGCTTTTGAGGTTCTGTATTGTTATCTAAAATGTTGTGCTTTTCGCCGTACTGGTAATATTTTCTAATTTGATGAAAATGCTATGGATTGAGAGACAAGAAACAAAATAGAAACGCAATTGTCGTTCCCTTCAGATACGCTTTTATATAGTTACATACATCAATACTTCCAGAAGGGAGACCCAGACTCTTAATAAAGATAAAATAAAGATCTGGCGCAAAGTCCAAAGTTAAACCGTATGACGGGAAAATAATTTTATTTTAAAAATTAAATACATTTTTGCGATTAATTAAATTTACAAAATACTTTATTAAAAAGACATCGACCGCGGAAGAATTTGTCGTCCTGGGCCTCACAAAAGCTATGGCCGCCATAATGAAGAGCAAACCAGATAGCTTATGTTACCTCCCGTTACGTTACGTCTCATTCCAAATAAACAGCAAGATTGCTTCCGTGTCGTGTAATCTGTAAAGTTACATACAACTTCAATTAACCAAACTTTGACAGGTATTCGGCAAGGAAACATTTTGTGCATTTATTTATGTGCAGGACGTAACGTAACGTAAGCTATCTGGTTTGCCCTTAAGATGCCTAAGGGTGACATTATTGAGGTAATGGGTGATCTCACCGCTAAAGTTGAGGCCGACAACGATGGGCTCCGACATGTGCTGGGGAGGCACAATCTTGAAGTTCATAACGACAACGGTGAAATATTTGTAGATTTCTGTTACTTTCAAAGTCTCTTCCCAGTGCCCGCTTTAGCGCTTCTGCCGCCTAGAGGAAGATGACAAATTGCCGCCTCTAAACTTTTTTTTTCTATTTTGAAGGGATTCGTGGGATGCGTCGACAGGCAGAATGTTATTTGACACATTTTATATTTAAGTTTTATCTATTAATTTTATATTTAACCCTTTCCCGGACAAAAAGTCTATAGACGTCCAATTTTGAGCATTTGACATACAAATCGTGTCAAATTTTGGCGTTGTGTCCGGCAATGAGTTAAACGAGTTATTCTGCCAAAAATTCCCGAGGTTTTTCTTACATAAAAAACCCTTAGGAATGAATTGAGAGGTCGTGTTTGTACTGGAATCGTTAAGAACTGCGCCAGAAAGATTATTTAACACTAGAGACATAATTCCGCTAATGCCGCTCGGTACTTTTTGTCAGCCACATAATTATTTTACTAGACAAATCTCGTTAATTGAATTTGTCGGCTAGATTTAACTAGAGTCTAGGTTGGGCTACTAGTAAGTCGTTAGTGAAAAAATATTCTAGCGACAGAATACTGCGTAACTGGAATAATGCTCAAGGTTATATATCGTATCGTATACGCCTTTCTTAGGGTTTAAGAAATACCAAATGTCCGGAAGACACACCCCAAGTTACCTATCTCAGAGAAATATGTACATTAATTTTCAGCTTCTCGAATTGCTTCTACTGAAATGGAAAAAATGCTATACCAAGCAGACTCTGAGTAAACTAACCTTATTTGTGAACTTTCGGCAATTTTTAGTTCAGGCTATACAGGGTGTCCGGAAACTGCCGCATAAACGCACCGAATTGTGATTCCTCATGTGATTTCCAGCAAAAAAGTTGTATGGAACATACCCCCTCAGCTTAAGCCTTTAGCTGCCACAGGCATTTAAAGATTTTTGAAAAAATAATTTTCTTGCACGACTTAAAGCCTAAGTTCTCCAAAGCCAGACCAGCTAGAATAGGTAAATAAAATTATTATTACAGCCAACCAATTTACCTATAAAATAAAACTAATGACACTAAAATCGAATAAGGGGTTTGTTTTTTACAGAGCTTCAAAGTCAAATTTGCGTGATTTGACCCAAAAACAATATTTTTTTCCATCTCACTTTTCTCCAACTTCTGCCAAGGTGAGTGCTTGTACGACTCTTTTAAAAATTGGCGCATAGTCTTACAATTATATCTTTCTTACATCATTTTAATCTAGCTCCATTACTTCTCTAACAGTTTTTATACGTTAAGTGTAGAAAACTAGGGTTAATTTTTAGCTCGAATTCAATACAATTCAATTTACACTGCCCCTAAAGATCTGCTATTGGTAAAATCCATTCAAAGTATGTCGAAATCGAGCCAAAATTAACTTATTATCGAGCAATGCGCTGAGTTCAACTATCCCCTGCACTTGCTTTTCATCGATTTTTAAAAGACTTGCGATGTGTCTGATGACGCGGAATGTCGCGTTTTGCATAAAGGTAAGGTGTCTGAAGCATTTGAAGTTCAAAGTCGCGCTCAAATCCTCATGTTCCTCATGAAAAAAAAAGTAAAAAAATGTAAAAAAATATAGCTATTATACATCAGATCACCATCCGGGTATAATAAATACGAAAAACCTTTTAACTATGGCAAACAGCATTAAAATAATCCATGCGCTCGCACTAAATTAACTACCCCAATATGGCTCAACCGAAAAATACTTTATGTACATGAGTATTATCATCCGCTAAATTTTCCAGCTTATTCCACATAATTACCAAATTCAGGTAGTCCCCACCACAACACGATGATTTATGACCAAACTTAATGGCTATAATATGCACCAAATTTAGACGACCATCCCTCGATATTATATGCGGGGGAATCTCTTCCTCTCTTCAATTAATGCCCATCACGGATGGGGTTTTTTCCCAAAACCAACTCACTTTCACCACATTGTATTCTCATTTATGCGGTAAAACGATATTAGTAGAGTGTTGCGTTGGGCCAGAATAAATCCTGACCACTAAACCTTATGTATGCATTTTCACATGTGGCTTCAACAATATAAACCCACGCGCTGGTAATAGTAAGGTGGTTCTTTTTCAAACACGCAACGTTGTTTCTGTTAATATATTCAAAATGTAAATGCCAATATTTTCGTATTATTGAAGGGGAAAAAAAGGGTTTTCTTTCAGTTTAGACTCACCGGCATTCTGCCATACAATAGATATAAGCGCAGCAGACAACATTCCTGGCAAGGATAAAGTTTTAACTGGAACGCGACTACTATTTGTATCCTAATGCATATACCTAAGTACCTACGGCTATTATTTTCGTAATTTTCAACTAATAAACTCATAATTTGAAAGCGCAATTAGAATTTGCATGACTTAAGTCAATAAAATGAATTTATGGTCGACCAATTGTTGGGTGCACGAAAAACAACACACGAATCGACTTTCCATCGTGTATTGTACCCGGCAGGTTTGTACTACATCGAGTATAGATATTGTCCCTATGAAAGGATTAGAGACAGCAGTATAGTGCACTATTAGGACGATAGTGTGCCACTGCATTGGCGATACGATCCAAAGGATAGAGAAACGTTTTAAAGTTGGGTTATGGCACGTCCCGATGGAAGCCTGCAATTATTCTAGCTGGTCAATTTAAGTGCAATAATAGAAAGGAATGTGTTACAAGCAAACGTTTAAGGCTGTTTAAATTAATGTACATTTGTGGATTTTTAAATATTAGTAACAAACATTCGCATGTCGAACTGTACTTATTGCATAAGGACATTCTTTCCCACCACCCCGGACGCTTAAGTGAATCCGTTGCCATAGCACAATTAATTTTAGAGAAATCTGTGAAAAATCGCAAAATTATAATAGTTATTGGAGGTCACGAGCCTCCCATTTCGATTTTAAGGTGCTTTATGGTCGCGCTTCCAAAATGGTTGGGAACCGATTACTTAGGGGGATAGGGCTTAGCCCAAAATTTAAACAGGGACCATTTCCTTTTTCGCAATTTCAACATATGCATTAATATTTATCCTATAAAAAGGTCTTTGTTTTTATTTGAAAATCATATTGAAATTGTTTGCCTTACAGCTCCAACCTTATACACAGGCTCAATAAGACTCATATCCTTTTAGGTAGGATGTCGTCATCGTCGTATACAAACACAACCAAGCCTACATTCGACTTTTCTTATCATATCGACATTCTGCCATTTTTTAGTCGATTTACTCTGATCACAAACAATAATAAATATTTACTAATCTATAAATCAATATAAGAAGCAAATCCACATCTCGGAACATCTTTGCCGTATATACCTTCCCTATGGGATTGTACGCCACCGCGTTTCAAAGCTGCTTGCTTTTGTAGGAAGAAAAATAAACAAAGTCAAAATCCCTGGGAATTCCATATGCGTTGTGTAATGTACATGTGAAATGAAAAAAAAAATATGGCGAAAAATCGAACGAAAACCATAAAAAAATATGAATTTTAAGTAACGTTAGAATTTGTGAAGAGCACAGCATACATTCCATCGATGTGGGATATAGAATACAGGGCCCCCGTTTTTTCTATGGGTTATCCATCGTTCTATCTCTTTTTTGCTTGCTATAAATCCTTCCCAAACGTACACTCGATATATCATCATAATATAAATGTAGGGTGGTGGATGCCTTTAATCATCAATTGAATCATTCACCTACCAGGAAAAAAACACCCATCCACTCGTCATCGTTGAGAGGTGGCTGCAAAATACTTTTTCTTTTCGCAGCGGCCCAACAGATTATTGCCTTCGCACATCCATCCTTGTTTGTGGTTCGTTTCGTTCATCGCAGCTGGAATCCTGCCGGATTGGCTATGAAAAATGGTAGCCACTCAACATATTACATTCCACACAACAACATATCAGAAGGACAGAAAATCAAGTCATATAAGTCGAGCGAGGGATATATGTATGTACTAAAAACATATCTGTGGGGCTGCTGTTGTTGTTAGGGATGGGGGACATTTCTGTTTATACTTACCCTAAAAAGATGTACATATTCTCGAAAAATTAAGATAAATTTTGAAGAAAGTCCCAAAAAGAATGGATGATTTCAGCGACATGGAGTTGGTATCTTGTCTCCTTGTCGATGAGCTATTGAAATGTGACTTTAGTTGAAGATAAAACCAAGCGCATTGGCAGAACATACAGAGTCCCTTGTGCTGGGTAGGACACAGGCCCCTAAACGCATATCGGACGATCGGACCTATGTGCGGCGCGGTCTTTTCGTTTTTTCCTAAATTTGCTGCATTAAAATTAATTTGTTTAGGTTTTCTAGATGCTTCTATACTTAACTACGGGTTCTAGATTAGACACAATTGTTGGCTCCTTACGGTTTACTGTCGAGATATTTCGAAATTTTGGAAAGTTTGGACATTTTCTGACAGCTTTTGGATCGTTGAAATATTGAAACTGTTGAAAAAGTTAAGACGAGTGTTTTTGCACAAAACGTTTAAGACTTCAATTCAAAAACTTAAAAATTCAAAAATTCGAAAATTTAAAAATTCAAAAATTCAAAAATTTAAAAATTCAAAAATTCAAAAATGTAAAAATTACTTTAATTGCAATGTTGTGGAGCTGAAAAAAACCTTCTAAGCAGCCTGTCACTGCTAGAATTTTTTATTAAGATAATTTTTTGCAACGGACGCCTTATTGGTCCTGATTATTATCATATTTTAAGTTGACTGCAGGGTTACCTATTTATAATTAAATTACTTTGATTTATGATGTCTCTGCACAACATCTCGAGAAATGTCTCGAGCTTGCGAGACGTACGGCTCGTCGTGGAAAATTTTGGACAGCTTGCGACAGCTTCTACAAAAATATCTTCTATGACTTCAGCAGATTGAACTCGTATAACAAGCCACAGTCAATATTTCATAGCTAACTAAATTCAGACTTTGACTAGGCTGTGGGTCCTATCTGCACTTGTTTATTTGTAAGGAAAGGCAGGAATCCAAATTGTATCCCTGTGCTTTCGAATATCGTAGAGCGGCGATCGAGCCTTTTCAGCCCACGGCCGCAACTTGCATATGGATGCGATAAACAGCGAAATTAGTTTTACCCATTTGAATTTATCAGTTGGAACTTAAATATTACCCCTTGAAGTAAAAGTTTCGAACGGAATAGAGAAGAAATTAGAGCACGACATGCCTCCAAAAGAAGGACATCTGGTGAAATAAATTTTTATATGACCTTTTTGACATTTTTATGTCTTGACTCTGGCACATAAATTCGAAAAGCGTCACGAAAATTGCAACGAAAAAGCGTTAGGTTTTTGGCATTACCCTGTGAGTTTTGGGTGCCATTCAAGGTTCAACGTAAGTTGGGCTAGGTGGTACCCTGTGAGTGTTGGGTGCCATTCAAGGTTCAACAGAGGTTGGGCTTGGGTTCAATTTACGTTCAACTTGGGTTCAACTTGGGTTCAACTTGGATTCAACTTGGGTTCAACTTGAATTCAACTCGAATTCAACTCGAATTCAACTTGAATTCAACTTTCAGATTAGGTTCAACTCACGTTCAACTTTCGTTCAACTTTTGTCGAACGACCCGAAAAGTGTAATTTTCAACTTAGGTTCAACTCACGTTCAACTTTCGTTCAACTTTTGTTGAACGACCCAAAAAGAGTCAAATTCGAAAAGCAAATCGTCACGAAAAACATGAAAATGTCCCGCTGAGTTGCGGACTTGTACGCAAGCTGTTATGCGAGTTTAAAAACACCTCAACTGTCAGGCCCCAAGCCGCAGACGCGTAGCCTTTGTGAAAAGATTTGAATTTTTAATGAAAACCCAGTTCCCGAATTTCTATGCAGGAGGGCCAAACCCTAAACGTCAGTTAGAAGCACCACCGAATAAAATACGTTCTACGTACGGCTAAAATACGTTCCGCAATAATTCCGTTGCAATACTAAGCATCCCTGCAGCGGAAAATTTACACAACCCAGATCTAAGGGAAATTGTCTACACAATAAAGAGTGAGTGTGTTCATTTTCTACACAAAGTAATATATAGGTAGTAGTGTTCCTGGGGCATCTTCAAGCGACTCCACTATCTAAACTATAATAAATTGAAAATTGTGCATCAGTTAGTATTTACTTAACTGTTAAATCAATTGCCATTTAAGTGGGTAATGTTGCCAGTCTGATAACAAGAAATGAATTAAAATAAGGTGGATTTTTTAAACTTCATATTATCATCACCAAAATTAAGGTATACAAATTTGTTAAGGATTTTAGGGACACTCTCGATTATGAAGTTGTAACCTAGAGTGTGAGATGATCTTTATTTTTTGGTACCTTAAATCGTCATAAAGCGTAATTTAACCTGATTACCTCACAGTTCTGCGTATATGAATATAAAGTTGTAAATTTTTAAATTATTTAGTATTGTATTGATACTTTTGTAATTACAAAAACTAAGCCCGATTCCTGTCAGATCTGAAAGTATTCCATTAAATTGTTGACGGCCAAAGTATAAAAAACTATTTTTTTACGTGGAAATGAACAATTTTCACAGAGAGGGTGAACAAAAGAGAGATAGGTATAATAAAGTAGTTGAGCAAAAAAAGGTGATAAAAGAATCGCTTAATCTAAATCCCGTTTAGCAGGACCTAAACTGGCCCTATCCAATCGACTTAAATTTACGAACAACCATTAGCCAAAATGAACAGCAGATACCATCAATATTACCTACCAATCTCGTAGTAAACATTCGTTGAAAATACCTTTACGTATGTGTCCCACGTGACCTTTATGAGTGCTGCAATGAAACAGTATAAATGTCCGTAGCCTGCAGCGCTTATGTTTGTAGACAAGCTGGACACCATAACTGCACTGCACATGAGTCCATACACATACTCTACTATTTTTTGACATGATTCCATATAGTCCATGCCAGAGCTATATTGCCGCTACCGGAAATCCTTTTTTCGGGGCTTCTCGACCAGCTCGTCGTCGTCGTGGACTTTTGCTAATATGTTATGTGTACTTCGTTCCTACACTCCTGCTGCATTGATGCCATGTACTCGGACGCTATAGCTTATGCAGATTTACGAGTGCATCATTTTCTATGTTACTATATCCGACTATAGTGTGTGCTTTTTATGCATTAAAATTGCACCTGGTCGCTTTTAAGTCAACTCGTCGACAACTCATATAGGAGAAAAAACCTGCATAATCCTGAGCCACCGGAAACCTTTATACTCGCAACTTCAAATCGATTGAAACGAGCACTCACCATTTCACACTTCCTTCCTGAAATGTGTATGATCCCATTTGCAATGATGCTATCAATTCAACTTCCATGCCCTCTCCATGTGCTCCGCCGTCCGTCCAGTTCACAAAGAACTAACTAATCGCTGAGATATCATAGTACACAACTTGAACTTTGTGACCGCTATCACACATCCGACTCTATCGCACACATGGTTGGATTGGTCCGGTCATATCCTTTTGGGACGCCTTTGTGAATCAAATTTAATATGCATCTATCGTATGCGAATCAACCATACCGGGCCAGGATAAGCCATATAGAGAAAAGCATCACATGCCAGTCGGTTCGTGGGTCGTGTGCTACCGAGCCAGGTCCGTGCGGGGGTTGGCTGTATTCCGGCGAAATGTGTTCTGCTGATGGAATTAAATTTTTCCCAGTGAAAATTAGAGAAAACTGGAAATTTTCCGAGCTATAAAATTCTGTTTTGGCATAATTCCCACATGTGCGATAATGTAGCGAATATGTACGAAATCGACTGGACATAAACAAACAAGCAAATAGAGAAATACGTTTAAAAGGACTCTGCTCGGTCGGCAAGATGATTTGTATTTTAGATATGACCGGGAGGCGTATAGAGTGGAGAATGAGTGGGACGGTTGACTTTTTTGGGTGAATATGGACAACAATCTCTCCGAATGAAATTTATTAGTTATGGAGAATCAGGATGAGGACACTTTCCGTAGAATGAGTAAATGTGCACGGACGGATGATCGGGATAATTTTCGGATTTATTGTAAAATTTGATGTGTTTTGGCTTGGGGTTGAACTCTCGAATTCTTGAACTTCTTAGTGTCAGAATCGACTTAAATTTTGCATTACACAGCCTAGTGTGAGACTTCGTTTGTAGTTTAGATTCATTACTCATTCTTTCAATGAGTTGCAATTTGCGATTTTTTTCACAATTTGTAAATTAGCAGTCAAAAATATGTTTAATAGGATTTTTTCATTCTCTTCCAGACGAATGGCTTTAATCGTAGTGTCGATCAGTTAAAACTGACCGATCGCGGACAGACTGTGTAGTTAATTCATCATAATGGTGGAATCTTCGGGGCTCAACAGGCCACCGGCGACCCAACAACCAATGCCACAGCATTCGAATTCAGCGACGGCGTCAGGACTTCGTTGTGGTGTCCTGGAGACACGGGTTCGTGGTGCCTGGTATCGAGTACTTGTCACATTGGAAACGGATTATTTGTCAATTAGTTTAGATGAATCGTGCGAGCCTACAGACCATTCGACAACGCTTAATGGAACATTGGGGTGAGTTGATAGTTCAATTAATTTCTATTAGGAAGATATTAATTCAATTTCCATTCATTTGAAATTTCAGGAGCAATCACAGCGGGCACAATGGTACATTACAGTCATCGGCCGGCGCGTCTGTTACCTCAGAAGATGTAGACAATACCGATCATCTGCTAAACAATAATACGGTGGATAATGGAATATCGGAAATATGTGATGTACCTGATCATGTGGCGAATCAAAAAAGACACGTGAGTATTGAAGAGATGCTTTGGAAGAGAAAGTTGAATTTTACTGCATTTTGGACATTTTTATATAAATGGCAGCTCATGTGATTTACCAATGGTTGGTATATTCAAATCCGGTCGTTCAGTCTGAGCTATAAATATCCTTGCAGCCTTAAGGGATGAAGATCCTTTGCACGCGGATTACAAAAGATTGTAACCGCACCCTTTGCGAATTTCGAAATGTTGCATAATAAAATAATAATAACTGCTAGTGTATAAATTAAATGTAATCAATTGGAGTGCATGGACGACCGAGAGCTCGATGGAAGCAAGTAGGTGAGGAAGCCCATCAGATGTTGGACTTCCGGAACCGGAGGACAAGATAATTGGAGGTCAACCATAAAGCTTCCACATTCAAATGCGCTTGAAATCATAGACTACAACCGCGTAATAGTAGTCTCAAACCCAAAAGTTTTTCTTGCATTTCGCGGAAATTCGCTAAAGATTGTAACCGGACCCTTACGGTCCCAGTAATGTTGTCCCGTCGTCCGTGTCCGAATAGGCCATTCCGAAGTGTATGGAGTGGGGTATGGCTTGAACATCGCATACGACGTGGAAAGGACTCTCGTCGAATTCTTCACAGAATCGACAGCTTGCGTCTTGTCTGAGCGAAAATGGGAGCACGTCCAGTTCCTAGACGCTTTTGAGTCGTTCTTGGTCTTTTATTTTCTTTTTCACTATACAGGTAGAGATGCCGCAAAAGGGTTCTGCTCCTCAAAAGTGAGATGCTGGGCGGCTATACTTACCAGCTCGTCAGTTTGTTCGTTCCCTGTGACACCCATATTATCTGGAACCCATAACGGTGTTACTCCGTTATTAGAGGGTTCAGCGCCTTAAGACAGTACAAGTGTTGACTTGACAGTATGTATAACATTTTCACGGCATGGGTGTCTTCAAGGCACATAAATTGCTCCTTAGATAACTCCTGGGTGGCATTGGATGAAGTATTCAACGTGTGAGTTCGGCAATGGAGCAGCAGCAAAACAAGCGTGGGCGGCCGCTCAAGGATGCTATCTCTCGGCTTGACATCTTTAATGAACTCCAAGAACGTTAGCGCTTCTAAAACAGGAAATACAGGGTCCATCATCGACCTTACATTCATGCGGCAGTTCGTTGTTTCCAATATGGACAGGCGAGCATTATACGCATAGCGACCATCAGGGAATATTATTCTCAAGCAAATCGATCGCCTATAGTTATAACAAGAGCTTCAATGTGATGGGATTACGAGATCGTCTACGAGACGCTTCGATGAGGCGCCGTTCAGAGAAACCCTGTCTAATGTAGATACAATTCAAGGATTAGCGGAACAGAGAGACTTGCTACTAACCGATCAACTCTCAATAGCATGTGACGCCTCAATGCCAAGAAAAAGCTCGATCACTAATTGGAGAAAAAACTACTGGTAGACCGAGGAGATCGCGAGCGCTTTACACCTCGACATTCGACACAAACAGCAGATTAAAAACCAGCGTCAAGATTCCCTAACTTGCAATTAAAAAGAGCAAACAAAATTGCTTCAAACAGCTCTATGTGGACGCGGACACAAATCCATGGTGAACGGCGTATGGGATGGTCATGGCCAAAAGCTTCCCAACTCGAATCTCCAGCACTGCTCAAAGATATTATCTGTCACATGAAAGGTTGGCATCATTGGCGCATTAAGTCGAGCCAGTCGAGCCAGGCTGTCACCAGAGATGGGGTGATAGAACCCCTCCTTTGTGGGCAGCCTCTATTTAGTATTTTTTGACCTCAAAGTTTTTTTTTTCGATTCGTCTTGCTAGGCTATGGAGCGAAGATTCGGTGAATCTTCCTGGTTGGTAAGAAAATTCCTTTTTGTATAGCAGGTTTCTGGCTCGTCGATGATCGAGAGGCATAGCTCCTCTGAAATTCTTCGTTGGGTGGTTGGATCAACTTACTCCGATGGGCACAGGGCGCATCACATTCCGCGGATTTAGGCACCGTGGACTTAGGCATTTCTTACAGTGTGGACGTCGGCAGGAACAATATTTTGACTGAGCCTGAAAACAAGTTTGCCATCTACGAGGCTACCGCTCTTTCCTTCCGGCCCTTCGAATGTTTTGGACCTTCGGTGTTTTATTGACAAAATCATATTGTCAAATGAAGATTTCCTCATCCAGTGAATGCACTCATCTTCAGAAACCCAACCCCAGGGATGCAACACTAGCTGGTTGACTTGGGTAGCAATGGTTTTCACATCTAGGTGGCCCTTTCAGCTTACTAGTCAGCAATTCGATTCGGTCCGTGTCCACAAACAAGATAGATGTAGGCACGTAGGCATTTGCCACCAAGCCCATTCTCCCTAACTAGCCCCTTCGAGCCTCGCGTTATGTGAAGCCCCAGCTCCGAATCTTACAGATTACTAATAGTGAGACCATCTATACCATACGATTAAATTAGGTATATTACATGCATTCATCCGTAGGTTCATTTCATATAGAATTATCACTTTCCATACCATTCTCATCACACCTCCATCAATATCCTTCCTGAAATGTTTAATACTTCCCATTCCCTCCTTGACACAAGCAATAATTATCCTGTTTCCTCGTTTTTTCTCTCACTTTCTCTCGTTACCTTGGTGTGCAATTCACTTCTCCATTTTCGAACTTGTTCTCAATTATTCGTATAACTCACAGCCTCCTCGTCATTCGGCACTTACTTTCCGTACTCTTTTTTGTGTCGATGATGGTTATCATTCGACAACTTTACGTCGTGAAATTGCCAGGGAATCAATCAAAAAACATTTCCAATTTGAACTTTTCCAATTACCATTTCCTTGAAATATATACTTCGGTTTACGAGTTCATAATGATGGTAGAGGCGCAGGAGAGTAGGCACTCTCGTACTCGTACAGATCTGATTTCCAATCCTACGTATACGTCCGCGGGCAATTGTGAGATTACGTCGCGTCGGAAGGAAGAAACGAAATGAAACGAGGCCACCAAAACCAGAGAACATAACTCGTACATATAGGCATATAGCTCCTACGTTGATAGTACGACAGCGTGGAGGAATTCGCGAAAAATATTATCACCATCATATTTAATTACTGCCCATATATTTCCCACCCATTCCATATAGGATTTCATTGTGGGTTGTATTTTTCTTTTACAGTAACATATGTATGTTCATATTCATACTTATTCGATGGTAAGATTTTGTAGAGCGAAGCGATTTTCGTCTGGAGAACAATTTTTGTGTTAATTGAGAAAGTTAGCACAGAGGTGGCAAATATGGAATCACGACTGACGCTGATTAAGCCCTTCTGGGTGGTAATCAGATTATGGCCGGGTTTCTGATAGCTCTTATTCAGTACCTGTCGGCTGATTAGTCTTATCGCGTAGAGAAGACACACACCATATTTAGAAAGCTTTTCCATTGTATTGAATGGAATTTTTGTTTATTTTGCATAGCTACGCCATATTTTGCTTGTTTAAGCCATCATCTTAGATTGAGAAAATCATTGCGCACTTTCATCCAACAGCGTAAATAAGCAAAAGATAACATAACTATGCAAAATTCAAAAAAAAATCAATTCAATATAATGGAGAAGCTTTTTGAATATTGTGTGTTTTCTCTGGGCGATAAGACTAACCATTCTATAAGATCTACGAGAGAATGGGCCTAAAGGTTACAATCAGATGCGATTTTTTTGCGAAGTGCGAATTACGGGAAAAGCTTTCGGGTTTGAGTCTACTATTACGTGGTTGTAGTCTGTGATTCAAACCGTGATTTCAATATAATATGCGTGTTCATACACCGTACATTCTTCTTCTTCCTTGCCTTGTTCTTTATACCGCTCCATGGCTTCGCGTTGCTCGACTTGGCGATAATATCCCAGCATGTTTCTACAGGCAGCTCTATCTTGGATCGTGTCATCGCCGAGACCAATGCGTTGTTGTTGCTTTTTCATTTGACACATCCAGCTTATACACCGTACATTATGTGTCTGCAATTTCAATGAAGATGCAAACACACGTATTTACCGTCTGTTCTCTATGTCACGTCAACGACTGAGAGTTAACAATTATGCCCTATGGGCAAATTCGTTTTGAAAGCTTCACGAACAAGTAGTTCATGTCACAACCTTGCAAAGTAAACTTGCGCGAATAAACTTTCAGATTGTAACCAATCCAATTATCGCAGTTTTTCGCAATATTTCGCATTTCACAATTCGCGAAAGATTGTAGTCGCAGCCTAAGAGCAGTAGTTTTGCTAAACTGTGCGTCAAAAACAGAGCTGGATTTAGCCTCTATCCCGCCGATGGGCAGTAGTCAAACTGCCGGCCTCTACCACTTTTCAAGCTTGAAAGTCGTGGAGGTCGCATACACATGGCGGGCAAAACGTTAGCCGGGGTGTGTGAAATTATATTTTTCTTATTTTTTTTAAGAAAGAGAGGTACATATTTGTTTTTTGTTTTTTGTTGCTTTCCAGAGACGTAGCCAGGGGAGGTTCCAGCGGATACTGGCCTTCCCGAAATTGTTTTAGGATTGGATTGGAAATTGTTTTGGATTTGGACTGAATTCAAATTCCAAAGAACACATTAAAACTGACCATGCGTTGCGTTGTGTACATTTTCTTTAGAATGCGTTCAGAATTTTTTGAATTTTGGATTTGGACTGAATTTAAATTCCAAAGAACACATAAAAACTGACCATGCGTTGCGTTGTGTACATTTTCTTTAGAATGCGTTCAGCATTTTTTGAATTTCTGAAGTTTTTTTTTATTGTTTATCGTTTTCAAAATTATGATAAAATAAGTAGCTTCAAAAATAAATTTGACATAAATATTTGATGCGAAAACGTCATACCGAAAAATTTTACCGAAAGTCAGTGTCAGAAACTCAAATTTTACTAAAACTCATGATGGATTTTGAAGAGGACACTTTGATCCCATCTGAGGCTTTCGAATAATCGAGTAACACTTTTACAGTTTCCGTTGTCTAGTGAAATTAGCCTGCGACCCGATTTGGTGACATGTTGTTTTAGTTTCTGTGAAAAAAATAGCTTAAAAAATTTTCGAAAATGCAAGCACTCATTGATGGTATTTACCAAGTCATTCGTCGCCTAAAAAGTCCTATGTTTCGCTGATGTTAAGTATTTTAAATGAAAAAATGTCACCTCCAGGAGTGCGCCTACATACGTGTTTCGTATAACAGTCATTGATCCTAGACTAGAAATCCGAGGATCACGTCAGCTAGCTCACTGTTTTGATGACCCTGGCCAAGTTAAGTCGTTGGCGTATTCATGGCGAATTCAATCGATTGAAATTAAATTGATTGTTGAGTTCCTCCAAAGATAAATGCGTTCGTTGATTTGATGAGTCCTAGATACAAAAAAAAACCCTTTTGAATTATTGAACGATCTTTCGTCCAGCATAGCTCCACAACATTGTGAACTTATTTTTAACCGAACTACTCGCTACTCGGTCGTTTTCAGAGAATGTCTTTGGCAGAATTTTGCGTTAGGTTGCGATTTGGACCCCTGGATTTATGCGAATACCCATGCTCCTTGAGTTTTTAAAATTCAATTGCAATAAGTTTTAAAAATTTACCGCCCCTCAAAATTTGGCGCTCGGGCAGTTGCACAGGTTTTTCATATGGGAAAACCGGTCCTGGTCGAAAGCGTCGCTTGCTTAAATCACCGCTATCCAATCAAATGGCTTATGGCAAAAAGTCCATACAGTACCTGGCTCACCTCCATGAAATTTCCGTAGGTATTTCTTTTGAATTATAAAAATAAGTCCTCCGGTGTAATAATTTCTGCTCTCCCAATTCTCTGTACCACTGTTCGCAATTACGCGTAAAAGTCCCTAATTCTTATACAATATAATATTCCGGAAAGAAAAATTATGCGAGAAAATCCAATCGAAAAATCTGTCGAGCAAAACAAAGCGCGCAACAGCTTGTTCACCAATTCGCCTGGGAGCTATTCGTCTTAAGCGAGGAGCTGCGGTGACTAAAGCTTCTTTTCCAGGAACATACGCCGCGCAAAACGAAAACCTACAACAAAGTGTTGAATATCCTTACACGACAGCTACGTCGCAACGTTGTCGGAGTGAAACGACGCCAACGTTGTTGTTGTGCCCAATTGAGCACCAACGTACAATTTCAATCGTCAATCATGATGGAAATCCTTCGGCGTTGTTGTCATCATCAAGCAGAATTTGTTAGAAATCAATTTATTTACCATTAGATATAACAATACAACGGTCGTTGGTGCGGTGCCGCGTAAAATCAACCCTCAAGCACCTCGAGCAGTGGGCACGGTAACGCAAACTAATCGGGCTACCGATTGTATGATGCCATTTTGACAGCGAGAGGAGGAAGGATTGATGTAGGAGGTCGGTCAGGACGAATATTATATGAACCGATGGACTCTGTTGGCTTCATATATACGTAGGATGAAAGTGGTGAAGAAGTTCCGACGAATTAACATTTAACCACCCGACTACACCGCGACACCACGACGCGATACCTAACAGGTGGTGTCTTTTCCGTTTTGCCATAAGGTTTCATTCCGGCCAGGCGAAACATTAATTTTCTCGTAATTTTAACGTTTCCTATATAGTCGTGGAAAATTTATCACTACGTGTGACATGTCATGCCCCGTGCGTCGCGTTGCCATACTCTCGTTAGGCATTTACTAGCCTCGAAAACAGTACCGTCGTATACCTATACGTTTTGGATGTTGGATGGTAAATCTTTCACCTTGGAATCTGAAGGGCTGAAGTGAGTTGATTTTTGTTCGTTCATTCGACCCATTCATTCACCGAGCAGTCCATTGTGACCGTGACCGAAATCGATGGATTTCCCTTTTCTTCAACGGTATAAGTGCTAGGCGTACGTACATACATATACCTACCAGTGCCACCATTTTTCGCTGGCGGAAAATGCCGCAATTTCCCTAGCTACCGGTCAGGTAATGGTGCATGTATATGTATGTAAGGGAGGGTTGGCGCGGCGGGAATGGGACGAAGGAAACTAAACTTGGCGGAAATGTGACACTTGAGATGAGGTTGAAAATGGAATAAGGACATGATTTTTTTTTGCAAATTTTTCGTTCCTAATGAGGGGATAATTGTTTTAGGGTGTTTAAGACTTTTAGGGATAAGTTTGAAATTGAGGTTAAGAAGCTTGGGGCCAACAGCAGTCGATTTATTTCAAATAAATTAAATGATTGATTTATTTCGAATAAAGAATTGGGTCGTATAAATAGAAATCACAATTTTTGTAGTTTACGAGGAAATTTTAACTAGCCGATAGTGTTAGAACACGACTAAGAAGCAGCCCACGTTGGGTTTGTGTGCTTCAAGGTAGGAACATAAACGGCAACGGCTAATGGGTGTCGACCTTAAGAGTTCTCATGTGGAGTGTGAGTACTTTCGGTTTCCTTCAAGATTCGGTATCATACCTATTTTTTCTTTATTTTTTTCCAACATACCGGTTTTTTAAATACCTGTTTTTTTTTTTAAACCATGGGCCGGTTTTTTTCAAACACCGTTTTTTTCAGGCTTTGTAATACCTGTTATACCGTTTTTTTTTAGGTTTTTTAAACATCTGTGCAGTACTGTTATTTCGTAGCTGAACAGCTGCTTAAACTAGAACTATAGAAAACCCCGATACTGAACAAGCGCTAAGAAACCATAGATTCTAAAAAACGGTGTTGATCGGAATTGGTTCATGGTTGCGTAAAACGGGAGAGTTGTACAAAATATTGGTATACCGGTGTTGAACGTATGTACCTACCGGTGTTAGGAACAGGCCGGTTTTTAGGGTTGCTTAATATAAATGTCGGAACCCGCACTCAGAGAAATATTCACTCATATTGAACGAAATATATTTAATTCAAACGATTTGCGCTTTTGATTTGGCTCCACAAGCAAATGCGTTTAATTCTAACGAGTGGCGTTTCTTTCAAAAGCATAATGAGTTGTAAAAAGGCGTTTGAATTAAAAGAATTTGCGTTGACCTGAAAAGAAGGAACCAGTCGATTTAAACGTATTCTTAATTGAAATAAACACTTATTCTTTGATTGTAAACGGGTAACGCATTTTGAATAAATGAAAGGCAATTGTATCAAACGTCTTCGTTTTTATATTGAACATTTTTGTTATTTAAATTAAACGAAGCATTCTTTTTAATGAAACGATATGCATTTCGAAAGTAACATATCCCGTTTTAATTTCATAGAAATTACCCCATTCAAAATAATTGAGTTTTACATGAAATTAAAAGCAAACTCTGCTGAAATAAAATAATACATTCCGTTTGATTGTCCATTCTCCATTCGATTAGATACTCACTGTTACCTGGGTTGACAAATCAATAAATAATAAAACTTATGAAAACTTCAGGAAAACACTTTATTTTTTATTTATGTCTAATTTTAATATGACTAATACATAACACTTTTATTTTAACACCCGCTAAACTTAAACTGCACGTGTGGAAGCGTCCATTCCTCCAGATGAATGCAAAAGTACATTCTCGAAAACACTCTTAACATCGACGAAGATTCTAACTAATGATATACACGTTTGTTGTTAGACACTACACATTTGTACACAATGAACATGGTCACGTGAGACTCATCGGACTGGCCAAAAGTATTAACTACCTGTTGTGCTACGTTGAAACAAATGATATTTTGGCATCGCGTCCTTTATGTATGTGTATTTGTTACGTAAAGGAATGCATACACATTACTATGTAATGCGAAATCTTTTGATTTAAACGACCGCCGTTTGGGGTTTAGCTACTCTTTTGTTTTAAAAGAAATTCTTTTAGCGTAAATGAGAACTCGTTCAAGTCAAACAAGATTTTTCAAACGAATACTGCGTTCAATTTAAATGTGGAGCTTTTAATATGAATGTGCGTTTTTTTCTCTGAGTGCGTAATAATAAATAACTTCTGAAACTCTAACTAAACCAAGTAAATATATTGCGGAGCATTGACCAGTTTTTGACCCCGTTGCAAGACCAGGGTATCGTTTTAAATGCTGCATCGGTGGTAGTGTAATGGCAGAGAAACTTTGACTTTCTTTTCGAATGCCCGGCCCTTATCTGATCAAAACCTGATTTTACCGGAACGCAAAACCTAACTTGATAAACTAATGTTGCTTTATTTCAAAAATAACTCTGCCAAATTGTAGTCATCATTCCACACCAAAAATTAAACTCCTAACCTCCATCCTTCACGTTCAGACAGTTTTGACTTCAAAACGGCGCTTAACGCTACGAACACAGTACGATGCCGAACTTTTCCTGGTCGGGCGATGCGATGCAATGTATGATGTGTGCACATACAATGCGACGCGCCGTCGGACCGAACGTTCGGATTTTTTTTTCGACTACAAAATTGTAGTTATTAATCAATGGGACAATATTTCAATATTTCTTTTCCAAAAACAGTGTAAATTTATCGAAATTTTCCGAAAATTCATACGGAGTGTCAAGGGGCTAATGTAGATCATATTGCGGCGCATATTTTGCTCAAAATTTCAGAGTCCTAGCTGTTTCCGCTCAGAAGATGCAGACATTCAAAAATGCGACCCAACATAAAGCGGCGAATTTTTCACTACAAAGCCTATCTGACCAATCATGTCAGTATCAGCGGCTATCATGTCGATCTAACTTGGGCTAATGGGCAACGCCGATAATAATCAGCTGGGGAAAAGCGCACATTTTTTGCTATAGAAAAATCATTCATTGTCAAACCTGGTATCGCATCGCAAGAAATTCTGAATGGCACATGCAAGTTCATGCGGATTCCTATTTAAATGCTAAAACTTTGCGATGGGTAGCTTTTCGAATCGCATTGCTTTTTATGAGAACGGTCTAAAAAAGCCTAAAGTGCGCTCATTATGGTTTTGGCAAGTCTCGCCTCAGCCACTGCTCTGCTACCAAGCATGACTACTATAGGTACGTCATTCAGTGAAGGTTAATTTTCTTTGAAGAAAGGGTTGCATGATTCTCAGCCGCAAACATATTTAATATTTTTTAAACGAATAATTCCATGGGATAGAGTATGTTGAGCGTTTCCATTACTAAACTTTTGGAATCCTTCTTCGAAACATTATCATCAGATCAGATAGCAAATGGCAGTTTTTTCAACGAGTTGAGTTTATTTTAATAGACGCGTGGTTTCAAGAACAAATCTCTCAGAGAATAAGTAGCAGCTATAGTTATGTGGGGCAACGAGGTGGTGATGAAACGTTGCCCAATCTCGATATGAATCTGTTCGGAAAGACGGACTGCTATTGAAACTCTGGTCATGTGTGAAGTGATCCCACTTCATGTTGATATTGGTTAAGAAGAATCAACCAACGTTTTTGTTTTGCCGGATTCGATGTCTGTAAGCCGCTGAATTGATAAATATTTGAAAAAATCGGTCTGATTTTTCGGTCGGGTGTCTTTTAATGTGGGCGTAAATTCGCGTTGGGACTTCTGTAAAGGTTTTTAGCCCAGGTGCTTCTCTTTCTGTGAAAATGCTGAAAATTGAAGTGTTTTGGTGGAAAATCATTTTTAGTATACATTTTCGAATTCCTACGGTTAAAGCAAAGGTTCGATGCCTGGTACACTGTGTCTGCATGTGGTACTTTCTTCAATGCGTCAATTTTTGCGAAGTAAACATCATCGTAGTCTGGCTGGTCTATAGCGGTTAGTGCGCGCACCTTCGGTGCACAGGGTCATGAGTTCGAATCTCACCGTGGATCATGTTGTTTTTCGAACTCACGAGCTTGTGACGGACTATGATCTCACTCAGATGTTAAACGATTACCCATTTATGGGGATAAATAACACTGCTGAGCGTAATCTGTAATGATCTCATTACCTCAACAAAAAGCAGATAAGATCTTGGAAATAGGATGTCACTAACACATCCTGCGGCCTTAGTCCAATGCTGGATTGTCGCGCCTGTTATTTATTTATTTTAACATCATCGTAGCGATTCCTTCTCATTTCTATTCCGTAATTTATTTTTTGAAACATGTTGCTTCAGGTTGCGGATACTACAGAGTTAAAGCTAGTGTAGTAAATATGAAAATAACAAACAAGCATACCTATCTGCTTACTTTTGTTGCTTCATTTTAATTAAACGATTGATCACTTCCCGTCTGTATGCCACCGATAGTTCCTAGAATTCTGGATTGTACCTGTAAAATAGTATTCGGAACTTGTTACGATCTTACGGAATCTGTTCCTAGAATTTTGACAAAACATACAAAGGCTTCTTTTTCAGTAAATCCTAATTTTTTCATTCAAATTCGCTTAAAGTTGCTATGGAATTCAAGACCACAATGTCAGCAAAAAATTGTTGTTTTTCATCTCTGTTCCTTTTAAAACTAAGCAGAAACCTTTTTGACCGAAAATAGCAGAATTTTGGACGATATATGATTTTTCTTCTCAAAAGAAAAATGTTCCGTCTGGAATCCGTTATGTCATATGGAAACGGTCTCTATGGTCATTGCATTAATTCCATAGCCAATTAAGTATTCGTAAAATTTCCTTTTCGGCTTCAGGCTCCGTCAAACAACTACACTACCCAAACTTTTGATAGTACCTCCGTAATTTGTTTTGAGGAAAAGCCGAAGGCCAAGGCAAGTAGTGCTAGGATTGTTCTAAGATCTACTTAATTGTATTATGTTTGCTCTTAATAAATAATAATACATAATAATGTAGTCAGGAACAACTCAACATGCAAAGACCTCACAGTCTTTCAAAGAACGCAGCTCTGAACACCACATTTTCTATATTGATCAAACTTTGCTTTTTTGTAGGCTTCAAGTCATGCGTGTCTAGGTACATAATGATCAATAACGTAGGTACCATAGATCTGCTTAGTTCCACTAATGCCTCCCTTCAATTTAAATTTTATCAACCAGTACAGTGCAAATGTTATCTGGTAGACTTAGGTGAACAAACTACAGCTCCTTGCCAAGATCCCTTAATATTATCAATGTTTTTCCAAGTAGATGCTACCGGGTATCCCCACACCAAAATGTTATGTACCAAGTTAGTCCCGTACTCTGTGCCCTCCCTTTGAGAATTTTCTAAATACAGCACTGTGTGCACGGATAGAAGAAATTTAACACATTCAAAAAGTTGGGCTAAGCAGCCACTCATAAGGAGTGCCGGATCTTGGTATCATCGTTGTTCTAATGTTGGCAATATACTGAACGTGAAATTGCTACGAATCGCCTATGACTAACTACCTTTGATAATACGCAACCATTCCAGGTCCATTTTATTGCCAGATTTAGTGTAAAGATCAACATAGACTATGCGATTAATTGAACAATCAAAGCTCATTTCTGCGGAGATAGCTCATTTTTTAGGTTTCACTACGGAATTAGCTAGAGAAAATAAGATTTCTCCACAGAAATTACCTTTGATTGGTCAATCAATTGGATAATGTATGCCGAAGCTAAGGCGACACAAAAAATAAACACAAGAAATAAACTGTTGCCTACGGCGTCAGAATGCCGGTTCAGCTTTACTTTAGGAAAGATGGTTGATAAAGCACCAAAAAGCTTTAGCATACCAGTGTGAAGTTCCTTGAATATTTTGATCCGTTACTATTTTTCAAATTTCCTGAACGATTTCCAAAATTTCTTTCTGAAGGATTTTGTTTTTATCTTATTTCTTCCATCTCTTCGTTACAGGTTCGCATAATCAAATCGGACAACAATGGTCTGGGCATTTCAATTAAGGGCGGCCGCGAGAATCGTATGCCTATACTTATATCAAAAATATTTCGCGGAATGGCAGCGGATCAAGCCAAAGGATTGTATGTAGGTGATGCAATTTTATCTGTAAACGGCGAGGAATTGAGAGATGCGACGCACGACGAAGCAGTGAGAGCTTTAAAACGAGCAGGACGCGTGGTGGATCTTGAAGGTGAGTCACAACATTTCCCTGATAAGAGCAACAGTCTAAAATAAATCTACAACGATCCCATGCTGTCAAATTAAATCAAAGGTTACCTATTTTCTGCTAAATCCACTATATAATATTTCCAAACTTTCCGGCACTGCTAACATCGACAGTATTTTCTCGTAGTCCCGAATCTTGTACAATTCACTCGTATTTCATAATGAAATATCTTCAAACAAAATACGTTGGAAAAGGAAAGATATAATACACCATGTAATAAAAAGGCATGAGAAAAGCAAAGTTCACAGGACTCCATAACTCTATCAAAGACAAATGAAAATTTATTGTATTCGACTTTAATCTTCTAAAGCATGTTCGAAAAAAAAAGGAGCAACGACTACGGGTCTTTGGAGTGTATATATGAAATACGCGAAGCAAGCAGCAAGTAAGGAAGCAAGGATGCGAACGAGTGAGCATAGCAAAACAAAAAGGCAACATTCAGAAAATCGAGTAAATCCACAGCCAACCTTTTACAGAGAGACGGCCGGCGACTAGACTAGACATCACTATAAGAGAAAATCACTGCTCTACTCTGTTGCTGTGCGCTCTATGCATACTCCTATAGTAGCAACATTGCGCGATCCCATTCCATGTATTCGAAACAACAACGACAACACACAATGCTAAAGTCATAGCGTTAGACCTTAAGTGTCTTCTATGTATTTTTTTCTTTCTGTTGCTGTATCGAAAGGATAATGCCATAGGAAAGCTATGAGATATTCTATGCAAAAGTACATACAACACAGGGCTAGACCCCTATCATTTTTAAAGGGATCCAAACGATACCGTCAAGAACAAAGAATACTTGCAGAAGGAAGGATACCGCCTTTCATGGCGGGTGGCATGGCATACTTCCTCCTTTTCACTTCTTTTGTATACAATGTGTATTCCATTCAACTCGTTTTAAGGATCTCTAAACGACTCTGCAGCCGTTTTTCGAGACTATGTTGTGTTCTCGCGCAGCAGAATGGGGTCTTTTTTTCAGTGCGGGAACGCGCGTGAATCGTATGAAAGACAAAACCATTGCCAAGCGAACGGCCAGCCGGCGGCGGAAGGGTTTTATAGGTCGTCGAAGCGCGACAGCAGGACGCGAGCAACGTGCATTACAACAGGATACGCAAAAATGGATGAAAAAAACGTCAATTTTGTTGTTGTTGCTGCTATGAAGAAATCGCACCACGGACACTCATAAATTCCGTTAAAATTGCTCCTGTAAATCATTTGATAGGATGTTTTGGCGATATGCGGTCGTCTGCATGTACGAGAAAAAGGAGGATTTCGTCCCGGATCGAATCCTGATTCCTCGTTAGTTGTGTCTTGTGGTTTTCAGAGGGATCAGATTAACCATATTTTAGTGGTGTGTATGCGATTGCAATGGATGAATCGTTCGCATGAAAACGTATGTTCTTTATGATGGAAATAATTCAGTGGATAGTATATGGGTCTGCGTTCAGCAGTTTTTAGGTTTAATTGGAAGGATTATCTAAATTTTATAGTGGACCGTAACAGATGTGGGAATTGTGGACAAAGATGAGGATAGAATAGCATAAACGGTATGCAACATCTGTTTCTATGTCAAAAATTCGTTTACACTTGTAGCGGAGTTGGAATTCTCAAACTTTATTTAAATCGAATGTACATATATCCGAAAACTTCTTGATATATCCTACAAACCACGTTGTATATTCGAAATTACTCGTAATAAATGACTCGACTGACGAAATTTTTTTTTAATAATTTCAAGTTTTATCCTCGCAAATAACGACATGCGAGCTTTGAACTTTACTGTTCAAAGTTCCTGAATGTTCTTTAATCTTTACTGCAGAATGTCTACCGAAGTATTGCGGAAGTCTATGCAATAATTAATTCGTCGGGGAATTTTCTTTCGTTCAGATCGGAGTATGTAAATAAGACCTACATTTTTGTACAGGGTGTCCGGAAACTGTCGCATAAACGCACCGAAAAATGATTCCTCATGTGATTTCAAACATAACAAGTGACGGAGATAATACCGCCAATTTTTAACCTTTAGCTGATACTCGTATAGTCAATTGAAGATTTTTGAAAAATTTATTTTCTTACACGACTTAAACCTCAATATCTCCAAAACTAAATTAGCAAGAACTGGGAAACAAAATGATTATCACAGATAACAAATTTACCTAAATATTAAAACAAAGCGCACTTTTTGAAACTGACCCAAAAACAAATTATTTTCCCATCCCCAATTTTCTCCAGCTTCTGCCAAGGTTAGGTGCTTGTACGATTCTTTCATAAATTGGCGCATAGTCTTATGATCTTGCATAATTCTATTCTAACTCCATTATTTCTAACAATTTTAATGTCTTAAGTGCAGAAAATGTAGTTGTAGACGCTCATAACTAGAGATTGAAAATTTAAAAAAATAATTATTGGGTGTCGTGATCAACAGCATGCTCTGCCGATATTTACCTTATTTTTTACTCTGAATGGAATTAGCGTACAAAACATGTGTTCCATATTCTCAAAAAAAAAAAACGCCAGGGCTCTTAATATAAAAAATCAAATTCAAAAAATAAATTTTTATTTTATTTATCCCCTCGCAAAACGTGTCAACTTTTTCTGCAGCTTTTGTTTTCCCTCGATCAAAAATGCGGTCTTAGTATTGTTAATTTTGAGCCCAGCATTACGATTTTCTCAATGCTATCAGTCACTTCATCTATAAACGCCTTTTTTTTACAATGAAACATCCTTCAGCATCCTTTGTTGTAACCATGAAGCTTCCTAGTGCGTTATAAGGAAAAGAATAGCCAATAATATGCAGCCTTACCACCCTCCACTGTGCATCTATAAAAGGATTTAACAGCTGTTGTGTAATTGGGCTCTCTGGTAGGTAGGCCTCCTCGATTATGGAAATTATTTTATCTACGGATTGCCTATGGAAAGCTCCCCACTGCATTATTTTCCCGGTCAACTCTGTCGAGTGCTTTCTCGATATCATTGAGTATGAGGTGTAATGCGCTGTGAAAAAGTGTAACCTCTATCTCCAGGATTGACTTGACCATCTTGCGATTATTGCTGATTTAGTGTACCTACTTCCCGTTGGTAGGATTTTGAGCATTTCTGAGGACAAATGCACTTGTCCTTAGAAATGCTTAGAGGAAGGCCTCTTTTATTTATTTGCCCCGGGCCTCCTAAATCCTCTGTGCGCGCCTGGATTTGCTTCAACAAGTTTGACGAAAACAATACCTTCCGGAAAAAAAAATCAGAAGATGCTTTTACGACAATAACAATTTACTGGCCGAAAAAAAAAGCTTTTCAAAAATACCGATATTGTGCTGGCATCACTTTCATTCGCAGTCTCAGTCACAAACACCCACACCATACTTGAAATCCTTTCACCTGATATTTCACCACTTCTTCCCATTTCCTTTTTCCTGAATAACTTTCAACAGGCTCACCTAATTTACGTTATATGACTTTTATAGCCGCTACACGCTATACAAATTCACCATACATACACTTTGACTCTTTATACCCAAACGTTTCTCGTTTCTCCGGAAAAGAAAAGAAAGAAATCTCCGGAAAGGAGTGGCCCCCGAAGGTAATCGAAAAGAAAGACTCGCACTCTGTATAGAATTTTCGCCAATATGTTTCGCCCGGAAAAGTTGTAGAATATTTTATTGCTTCAATCAAGCGGGTGTGAATACTATGTGGAAGCGAAGGTATACGGAGGAATAGGAGGCAGCTTCTGTTGGCCTTGGGCTTTGTACGAACACGAGTAAACAAAGGATTGTTTTTATGTTTTTTGGGATCAAATAGGACAAATTTAAAAAATTCCAAGGTACCGAAGAAATGAGATATGATGTTTTTGTTTATTCGATGCCACATGAATTCGTGTCGGGCGGAAAGGGAAAGTATAGTGAGATGTCGTAAAGTAAGAGGAAACGCGTGAAAGGTTGGAGAACGATTTTGTTTTATTTTTATATTACACATTCAAAGGGTGAATGCCTTCTGGATTGGCTTGAATACTCATTGAATTATGTTTTTTTTTCCAAATCATATGAAACATTCGGTCTCGTTTTTCGGGGTTTTCTAGAATTTTTTTTTACAAGAAAATCCCTGAAGAATTGGTTTGATCAGTATTTCGACTCTACCACCTTTTGTGGTTTAGAGTAAGTTTACACGATTTCCCATTTACAATGAATGGGAACATTCATTTTCAAAGTTCCAAGATCCCAAACCAAATCTCTACGAAAACGAGGTAAAGTGTAAGTGAACTCGGCAAGACTATGGTAGATGCTGTCTAGATAACAATCGGATCGTTTGCCGGTTATGTTCCCTGTAAGTCTGATTTTTTCACTTTTTGACAAGGACAAAAGGACCATTACGCTTTCAGCTCTTGAAACAGGATTATCTTCTTCTTTTTGTAGACACAAGGGACACTTACGTTACCATCCGCTATATAGCGGAAAATATCGGAAACACAAAAGTTCTCCTTCTTCTTTCTTGGTCCTTGCCTCGGTCGCCGTCTGATGGTGGAGTTTCTCATCGCCTTTGCTTGAGCTACCAAGCGCTTTACGTTCTTCCGGCATTGCGTGTCATTTTCGCGAAGTTGAACCCGTTCGGCTTCATTGTTTGGCTCACTTGTCGTCCAAGCCGTAAATGCGTTTGATTTGGCTTGCACTGCGTCTTTAGTTTCGGCGTTCCATCACCATGTTTCTTTCTTTGTGTAGAGTGGACCTTTTGGAACTCCCAACTCCTTTTCCGCCTCACCTACTGACATTTCAGCAAAATCATTCCACATTTGTGTTGTACTGTGCTCGGTGCAGTTGGTGTTTTTTTGTATACCACTCTCTCATTTTATCAATGAATGGAGTTATTACAGGTTCAACATTTTCACTTGTGAGACTGTGCCACTTGATTTTTTCGATTGGCTTGGGAGTTCTTTTATTTCCTGCTCCTCCTACTTTTAAAATAAATTCTGACAGGAGCAATCGATGTGGCTAACCAAAAATTCACCCAAGATCACCTTGCAGTCTTTTATCCACCGTCTCATAAAATCTAAGCACAAGTGGTAGTCGATCTCGTATCGTGTTTCCTATCTCCGTGTCCACTACTATAGGTGATCAGGTGTCTCTGGTTTTTCACAAACCATATGCTTAGGATGATCAAACCGTACGATCTCCATATCGTAATTTCTGACCGTTGAAGGGCTACCCTTTCCACCATGGCAATCCTCGTAATCATAATTTGATTCACCCACATGGCCATTTAGATATCCTCCCAAGAACACCAATTCGGTATCTGGAATGGTTTGAATCATGGTGTCAACGTCATTCCTAAATGCCTCTTTTTCTTCTGGTGGCAGTCCCATAAACAATTTGATGCTTATCAAGCGATCACTTCTCTCCGCGACACTTACTGCCCAGTAAAGACGATGTCAGAATAATGCCAACTCCGTTTCTTTGATTTGTAGTTCCATAGAAGTAAAATTTGTACTTTCTAGAATTCGTAAGAATCCGGGCTCTATCGATGTGGGTATTTCGCCACTTCGTCTCCTGCACGCTCATAATGTCTATCCCTCTCCGCTTCATGATGTCCTCAATCTCCTCACTCTTTGACGTCATGGAACCGATATTCCAACTTGCAAACCCTCAGCTTCTCCACAATGTAGTTGGACTGCCTTATATTGCTCGCCCTTGGAAACCGTCGAGCTCTGGCGCGAACTAGGTTCGCCCCGGGATCACTCACCTGCATAGCAGAAGTGTTCCCCAGGTAGTGCTTATATCTGCGTGAATTTTCCCAAGGCCTTCCATTCTTTTACACCTTTTGGAGACAGGTTGTGTATTTTGGCACTAGTGTGTGGAAATATGTAAATTTATGGACTTTCCTTTTATGTCCGCCGGCAGTCTCCAGACACGGCAACCCATACGCACACACTAACCTATGGGAAGTCTTGTTGGTGTTAAAATGTGCCTCAGCCTTCAGATATATTAGCGGCCAAGCCCCATCTTGACCATGCACCCCTCGGCGCATGGTGATTCACCTTGGATTATGTTTTTTTTACTGTAAAAGTTTTCATCTCTCCTGTCCCTTTTAGTCGCTTTCTACGACACGCCGGGAAAATCGGTGGCATTATTCTTAACCCTTGGCACAGGGCACACAAAAGTTCTCCTTAAAAGAACGGAACTACTTATATGCCAAAAAAATATTCCCGAAAAGCTTTCCGAATCGGTAAGAGACTTTTTGTCCATCCTGTGTAAATAACCGTTTCGATAATGCAACAAGTTGTCGAAATATAAATTTAGACGGATTCGAAGTATGCATATATATTAAACTGTGCAGTTTTTTCAATTTCTTCAAAGAGAGAAAGCTGCTAACTTTCTGTGTTATCCAATATTACTCTGCATAGGTACAACTTGTTCTTCCGTCGTCTCCATAACACCTCACCTCTCCACTTTTTTAATATCAAAATGTAATAAATATTCCATTTCATTAAACTCTATAGTACACTTTCAACACGGAAACTCCATTTATACCATAGATACAATCAGTTCATTCTTACGTCCAGGACTTCCTTGTGAATGATCTTTATATTCGTCGAAGGAAGAACCAACTTCTACTACAAACTCTCCTAATAACAATAAATATCTGTTCATTCATGCATTCAGTCGACATTAAGTTCCAGTCGTTAGTCCGATGGTGAATTTCCAATCTTTTTCTTCGGACAAAGTTTCAGGTTCATGATTATACGGTTTTATAGGGTTTTCGACAGAATTATAGGAGCATGGGCATCCTCTCGATATGGCCATTTTACCCGCACCGTCTATAACCATTTAGAGATTTGGAAGGTAGCGGTAACTACGACGACACAAGAGAGATGAGCTCATCTTATCGTTATCATCCTATTTCGGATATTATGGTAAACGAAAACATTATTGCGTCCACGCAGAACAATGGGTGGACAATTACTATATTGAAGCCGGGAGTGTGCTCGCAGAAATGGGAGATCAAGAGGAGGACGTGATTCTTGGAATTATAGAATAGGCTTTCCCTCTTTCTAATAATTATTCGGCTAATGAGGTTTAAGATGTTTTGTGGATGTGCGGAAGTACCTCCTAAGAGATAAATATTCTGGAGTGGATGGAGTCCGTGGAATGATACAATAAGGGAGAGTTTGTTGGAATTATCCTCTTCGAGTGTAATTTGCAGACCAATGTTAATGTTTAAACCATGCTGAATCTTGGATAATGAGAAAAGCAGCTCTAAAAACTATTCGTTAGATAAAAAAACTGTATTTAAGGTTTTTTTTTTGTAATTTGCGAGCCCATTTGAAGTACTATAAACTAGCAAAATTGAAATAGGAAAGTATCAACTTAGGATCCTTATTGTTTTGAAAAATTATTAAATATCTAAAGATAATAACATAAAATTGAATGTAATTACGTATGTAGTTACGGTTCAAATGGTCTTGTACTTTAGGTTCACTTAATCGACCTGGGATCAATGCCCAACCCATTATTATCCTTCCACAAAATAATTTCATGTTATCTTCGCAGTAAAATGAGAATACATAGGCACCATAGGTACCTTACCTACTATGTGAAGGCGATGACATGAGCAAAACAAACCAGCACATTATAATTATTGCATGTACCTTATTGTTCACCTTCAACCACACACCATACAAAATGTATCCTTTTTCTTTGCACACACACTCGCCGTATCTTTGAGGCATCCGTTTAATGTGTTCGGGATGATGGCTCCCAATGTAGAAATGCTGCTCGTTGCTGTTGCCGCACCATATTCACAGTGCCATTATGCTTTTCATTAAGTTGAGTGTTTTTGTATTATCTCGTCGCGTTCATCCTAGAGGTGTCCTGTCGTTCTCTATATAAGGTAGAGTGATTCTGTTGTGTACGAATGCACAATAATAATAATGATACTCTGTGGTTTGAGCACATTATTGTTTTCTCAGATATACATATAGCTTGCTTGGCGGCGAATGGGAAGCTGACATATGGATAATGGGGCTAGATACAGGTACAACAAGTTTTAAATGAAAAATCGCCGCACAGGAAAAAATCCGGCGTGATTTTAGCTCCAAAATGGGTCGAATAAGGTCCCTCCGTTTGGATAAAATATTTTTTTATCCAAATGGATGAACACAAAAGAGTACTTCCAATTACACCAAAAGGAGTAATTCTCGATATTTTTGGGATGAAAAAAAAACACATTTTTGTTTTCCCGGCAAAACAAAACCGTTGTGTAACAACATTCATCAAAAAAAAAAACAGAATTTTCACAGGGAAAGAACATATAACTTATAAATGAGTTTTATATAACTAGCATTGACCTCTGTATAGGTTTTGGCGACATTTCATTTACCTCTTTACGCTCTAAAATTCATAATAAGCAGTGGCGTAAGGTTTCCAAAATTTATTGTGTTCGAAATTGGATTGGGGGCCCCTTATCTTTGCATTATAACCGCTTGTTAAGCAGTGCACCAATTAACAAGCGCAACAAAAATTTTAAGTTCGAGCAACATTTTTCATTTTTTTCTACTTAAACTATTTAGCTACTTATCACTTAATTCAAGAGCAGCGGAAAAAGAACCATACCTTGAGGAACTCTTCTTCATGCCAGTATCGTAACAGTCATTGATTTTAGAGTAGAAGTGTTCTGAGATTCATATATGGAGAGCCCTCTTATGGGCAAGTTAAACGAAAGCCAGTCTTTGGCGTGTTATGGGTCGTTAAAGTTGAGTTGATGTTACCCCCCTTTGTTTTTCTTTCGAATATCTTTATCTAAACCGGAAATAAAGCGAATCTAAAAGGAGATTCAGACTATCGACAAGATTTACTAAATTCTAGATTTAGTTAACAATTGTATTATGTTGTACTGCAATTTGAATAATGCATGTAAATTCTACGATTCATTTTGAACTTAATAAATAAATAACAGGCGCGACAATCCAGCATTGGACTAAGACCGCAGTATGTGTTAGTGACATCCTATTTCCAAGATCATATCTGCTTTTTTTTTAGGTTGAGATCAGCATCACGCTCAGCAGTGTTATTTATCCACATAAATGGGTACTCGTTTAACATCTGAGTGAGATCATAGTCCGTCACAAGCTCGTGATTTCGAAAAACACCATGATCCATGGTTAGATTTGAACGCATGACCGCACCGAAGGTGCGCGCACTAACCGCTAGACCAGCCAGACTACTTTTTGAACTTAATGACATACGATTTAATCTCGTAGGCGGGCGATTAATTTAGTGGTTTTAGTAAATCCTGTCAGTAGTGTGAATCCCCTCTAATATTCGGTAAGTGCATTTCAAATTGCTAGGGTAGCGACTTTCCACCTATTTACTAAATATCTCGTTATTGGCTCAACCGATCAACATGAAATTTGGTAGAAATGCATAAAATGGGAATTCTATTTGTCTATTCGTAACAAGTTTTATGATTTTAGTTATAGAATGAATTCTATAACGATTTTAGTTAGACTAATCTAAAAATAAATTTACTTTATTTCTGGTTTTGATAAAGTTCTACTCAGTACCGTATAGCCCCATGTGGGGCCATGGAACGTTAACTCAGCCGTTTATAGGCAATTGCGAGTCAACGTTACATTGTATATCATTTTTGAGTGTATATAATGTTGCAAGCACTATATATTTCCTATCCGCACATGTACGGAAATTTTGGACCACGCCGAGATTCAATCTCCGGACCTCCAGATTACTAACATCGTAGAGTGCGACTCAACCAAGTGAGCCACAGGCAAGGACGTTCCTAGCAAGCATTTGTTAGGAGGTGAAAAGTAAAATTTACCGACTACATTTTGTAAATTCACCAATTATAATTAGAGGTACGGAAATTTCGTTTTTACGAAATAGATGCGAATTTCTGCGAAAATTGCTCATTTATGTGAATAAATGCGAAATGTTCTAATTTAGACTTTTTCCACAAAAAAGTTTTTTTTTGTCCAAAAATGTCAATTAAGCTGACCACATGTACGCTTTTAATTTTGTTTAATAAAAGCCTGCAAGCGGGTATTTTTCCGTCAGACTGGAAAAAAGCTTGAATTTTACCTATCCAGAAAGGTACTGAAAATGTTTCTTCTGCAACAAATTATAGACCCATTTCTTTGCTTCCGCCGTGTGCTAAAGTCTTTGAAAAAACCGCCAATGACTTTCTGACAATAAATTTTGGGCATTTAATTTCATCCTGTCAGCATGGTTTCCAAAAACACCGCTCGACCACGACAAACCTGCTTGAGATCACACAATTTGTCGCCAAAATGTTTGATCTCCAGCAGGATGTTCACGTGGTCTATACAGATTTCTCAAAAGCATCTGACTCGGTATGTTTGCGCATACTTCTAACTAAACTCGTAGCTTTAAACGTTCCTATTGCTCTGGTTAAATGGGTTGACTCTTACCTTTCAGACCGCACTGGTCAAGTTATATTTGATAATTGCTTTTCCGCTCCCATCACTCCAACATCCGGCGTCCCTCAAGGATCTATCTTAGGTCCTCTGCTCTTTTCGTTTTTTATAAACGACCTACCTTGAATCCTTGATTGTCGTTGCCTGCTGTTCGCAGATGACCTTAAGCGTTTTGTTCCAGTTTCTTTCGTCCTGGTGCCACATAAACGACCTCAAGCTGAATTTGTCCAAATGCTATTACATGATATTTTCTCTTAAGCCTTCTCCTTTGTTATTCTCCTACACTATAAACAATCTGCCTATTACAAGGGTTCTTTCGCGTGTGGATTTAGGGGTTAAATTTGACAGCAGATTGAACTTTAGTGGACATTATGAGGACATTGTTAATCGGGCCTCCAAACTTGCAGGTTTTGTGCTAAGCAGTTCGTCCCAATTCCATTGGATTCAATCTGCTGTTCGTCTCTTTTGCTCTCTTGTTCGTAGCATTTTGGAATACGCAAGTGTTGTTTGGGCTCCCCACAACCAAATAACACACACAACCAACATCGAGGCTGTACAACGAAGATTCACCCGTACACTTTTTTATAAATTTGGCATACCTAATGCTAGCTACCCCGATCGTCTGCTTTTCCTCAATTTGCGTTCTTTGAAAGCGCGAAGATTACTCTTGGATGAGTGCTTTCTTTTTAAACTAAGTCATGCACTTATTGACTCCAACGTAGCGTAGAACTCGGAATCGCCCATCACGTAATCTATCCATCTTTGATCCACCATTTGCTAGGTTGGAAATCTACTTTAACTCGCCTTTACTTAGAATGATGAGGGTTCATGTTCATGATGAACTCCAGTTTGGTCCTCTTACAATTTTTATGCTTTTCGTAGAACCGTACTCCAATATCTTGTATCTTATGATATGATTATGTAAATTTTTCTTAGTCTTGCTTTGTACGAGTATCAAACTAATAACCTACTTTTACAATATTGTATTATGTCTCTTGTACCTCTTGAATTCATTTTTCTAAGCTTATATCATACAATTATTGGAATTTTCTGTGTATATGATATATTAATAAATAAATACTAAAGAAAAGACTCAGCATTGGTGTTAGACAAATTTTTTTACCAAATTTCCTTAGAATTCATTAAAAACGGCGTTAAAAGCCCAAGAGCATCTTCGAGAAATATTGCAACCAGGTTTAGATAAGATTTAGACTTCTGGCTCGTCCTTTGGTTTACTTTAATTCGGTGACTCACCCTTCGCTCCGCTTAGATCTCGCAATGTCAGTCGTGCATTAGAGAATTCGCCAACATTTTTGCGACGCAGTTCTGTTGCGAGATACGATAAGGCGAAGTGCAAGCGCAGCGAGCAGTGAGCTAATGGAAGGCAATTTGTTGGATTTAGATCTCCGGCTCATCCATACATTTTCTCAGATCCCGGGAGTCGCCCTTGGCTTCGCTCAGAACTCACTCTGTCTGTCGCGCTTTTCATAATTCGCCAACATCCTTGCGACCAGCGCTGGTAGGAAGTGAATAAGGCGAGTTGCAGTTAATGTAAGGCAATTCGTAGGATTTAGTTCGTTGACTCGTCCACACAAAAAATACTCAGACCCTGTACCTCGCCCCTCACTCCGCTCAGACCTCGCTTTGTGTGTCGTGCTATTCAGGTTTGCGACGCAGTGCTGTAGCGAAACAGGATAAGGCGAGGTGCGAGTCCAGCGTACGGTGAGCCAATGGATGGCATTTCGTGAAATTTAGACCTCTGGCTCGTCCTTAAGTTAACTAAAATCCTGTAGAGGAACCGAAGGGCAAGCTTCCTCCAGACGTCACCATGTCTGTTGCGCTTTCCAGAATTCGCCTACATTTGCGACGCAGTGCTGGTGCTAAGAATAATAAGGCGAGGTGCGAGCGAAGCGATCGGTAAGGCAATGGATGCCATTTCGTAAAATTTAATCATAAGGCTCAACGCGAGTTTTGAACAGTCGTTTCACTGTAACTCTAATGCTGAAAATCGCAATCCTACATATTCCCACATAGGTCAAATTCGCCGACTGCAGATGAATATTGAAAATGTTAGGGGGGTGAGACAACCCCGCCCCTCCATACCCCCTCTTAGCTATCATCATTTCTACAGAGGTCCCAACCAAAAACAATTGCCAACCTAAGAATAACGTCACAGATACAAAAACTGAATTTAATGGCTTTAACTCCGTTACCGTTATACAGAATTAACAAAAAAAGCCTGATAGGAATTTCGAGGAAATTTGAACACGCGATTTCACTTTTGCCTGACCTACTATATTAGTCGTTGATATACCTACACAAAGTTTAAAATGCTCGTTTCACCATTGGTTTCACCGTTATGTGATTTTACTATTTGATTGTAATAAATAGCATAGCTCTTTTAGGCGCTTTTATTTTAAGTTGTTGAAATGGTCTTCCATATTTGGGCACTCCTTCCTAATTCAAACATAGGCTGCAACCATACTAATTATTGTGGAAACTGTTTTCCGACTTTATTGTTGCTCTGCAAATGCAAAGAGAACACTGGTAAAAGCATTCTTCACCCAAATCAATCATCGAGTGTAGCAATCACTTAGATAAGCAATTTGATCACTTATGGTCAAAAAGTGCTCTTGAAACAAACCAAAAATTGTGGAACTCACTTTGTTATGCGTACCTCACTTACCACGCCTACAAAACAAAATTGTGTCTTCTGAACAGCCATGGTGGAACTATACAAAATCCTGTGTAACTTCAACTCTGGTGTATCATATTAGATGCCTTACCAGAATAACTACATGAAAAAATAAAACTTTGATATCAAACTAAAACTAGAAGTGATGAATCGACCACTAATCCTCTAAGTTCTACATATTATCCTTAATTCGTTCTTCCAACTATATTTTTTATCCCAGGAAACATTCATCTCTGGTCCTTACAGTACTACCCACCCATTTTCATTTGCCATGTCTCAGCATAACAAGACGACTAGGCAGGAACACAAAAAAAAAGGATCCAATTCCATCCACACATATGTTGGCATTGTTATGGTATAGCATTTGTCGAGAATAGAGTGGGAAGGTAATTTATCAGATAAATGGCTACACCATTCTTATATTATACGTGATATCGGGATGCCAATGCTGCTGCTGCTGATACTATGGTTTGCAACTCCTTCCACTAGACAAGCGCCTCCACCGTCATATATAGCTTAAGGACACACTATGACAATTTTTCCCCATTAATATAATGGAAAATTTCATAAAAATCCTGAACATTGCATGTGATGGCACTAAGCGGATACTAAAGCTACTCTCTATACTATGGTTGCAAGGCTGAATGGGAAAACGAACGAACTACAAAAAAAAAAATAACACACATATACAGAAAGCAAATGTCCTGGCCATTTCGGAATGATTCTACTATACTACAACAAACTAGTATCTCTTTAGTTACTAGTTGGCATTAGCCAGTTGTATAATAAATTGCAGAAAAAAAAGAAGAGAATGGAACATACACACAGGAAAAAAAAAACGAAAAATCAGAGATGGAAAAATGGCACAGGACAATACGTCCACCATCCAATATGCGAGAAGAGATCTGGACAACACACAAACTACGGTTGGGCTGGCTGTTTTCTCTGTGCCACATTTGTCCGAAGCGCGAAAGAAAACCACAAAAAAAAATATGAAAAAAAAACCGGAGCATACAGCGAAATAATTCGTTTCATATTTCGTTATTTATTGTGCCGTAAATTATTTTAAGACGATTTATATTTTTGCTGATTGTTTTTTTTTTTTCATATGGCGGCGGTAGGATTTTTTTTTACGCCGCACCATGCTTTATTGCTTTAACGCGCTTTTTGGAGGTGTTTTGTGGAAAGAGCTTAAAGAGGTTGTTTGTTCTATAATTGGGGTTCCTGGCGGGTTTGGCTTGGGGTTTTTTGAACTGTCATTATTATTGAGTAGCATTGTGGTTTTAAAAATAAGATTCAATTACTGGAATTCAATTGCCCTGCATTTTCTATTATGTATCAGCATTATGTTTTACTGTTTTAACCTATGCAGATGCTACCTCAACCCATATTGGACAGCATAGCGCACTCCCAGCACCCTGTCACTTAGATATCGTTATTAAAACTATACATACGTATTTCGCTTACGTTAACTTCTACTGTTTTTACAAATTAATAAACGTCTAACCGTATTATAAAATCCATGCCAATCGCAAACCCGACGTACTTTTTTAAGATCTTTTTCGTTGATAACGGTTTTAAATGTAGAATTTTATAATTATAACGAGCCCGCATTAAAGTAAAAAAAAAAATTAAATACGGACGTAAAAAAGCGGACGTTAAAATATATACCGTTGATTTTTTTAACGCGATTTTTTTTTCTCTTCCGTAACTATTGAAAATTTCTTCATGGTCTTTTCATTTAAATACATTCGCCTCTTCTCAACTTTAAAGTAACAGGCTAATTTATTTTACGTCCGAATTTTCTCCCGTCACCTATATTTGCGCTTCAATGAGGACTTCTCTAAAGTCTTGTCATATGGAATCGTACCTCTTAAAAATTGAAAAAAAAAACTTAATTTCATTTAATTAATAATAATTGGCTGCTTCCATGGAATTTTCATAGAGATCCATACATCTTCAAAAGTGTGTCGGCATTGAAATAATGTCCGTATTTTTTTACGTCCGCTACAATTTTAAACTTCTATTGGTGTGAATTAAACAGCTTGAAATATATTTTCATCGATTGATATTATTGTGTAATTATGCCGACTTTAAATCGACATTAATGTGACTTAAAAAGTTTGATGAAAGCTTAAACGCAAATCAATGAATGCTGAACAGAAGTGAAGGTACCGCCTCCTACGAGCTCGTCAGTGATTTTAGTAGTGGTTACTCGGATGGATTAAGCATAGGATAACGTCATGTAGAAAATTTTGGTAACCAGCAAAAATATAGCCCTTTTTCGCCCGCAAAACAGTTAGCACAGGGTCCTCAGGGTTGCAAATCTGGATTTATATAGCCAGTAGTACTCTAAAATAGATAAGCGAAAGAACGGCGATCTTGCATTTATTCCGAGGTTAGGCCTAATTTTTGTAAAATTTTACTGGCGTAATCATATAGAGGAGAAAATATAAATAAATCTATATCAAGCAAAATACATATTAGATCAAATAAATAAGACTTTAATATTAATCCCATCGCCAAAATAAATATTTTATGATAGTAATTAATAACACTAGAATGTAAGGAATCAGAGAAAAGCGATTAGTGTTTTCTAAAAACTTACGTAACAAATAAAAAAACAAAAAACGGCCGTTGTTAACATAATCATGCACTACTGCTACGAGTACTAGTATAACACTTCCAAACCACTTCAAAAAAAGAAGAAAATTCGACAAAAACACACTCAGAAATTAAATACTCTACTCTACTCATCATGCAAAATTTAAATGCGAAACGGCCTTATTATTGTATCCTACAGCACTATGCTACGAGTATCTAGCTACTAGAACAGCGCCACGGGCCACACGCTTGCGAACGTTGCACAAGTGAATGGATAGGTATACCTACTATAGTGTACTGGGCAAGCCCTCAAGTGAAGTTCAGATACTTTCAATACGCATGCGTTAGCCGTATAAGAAGATTCATCGTGTCTCTATGTGCTATGGAATAGCTATAGAATAGATTGATGGTACATGTGGGCAGAATGACTTTCTGACCTAGTAGTCTAAGTAAAATGGCATATTTGGTCGGCGAATCCTACATCGGTTTTTTTTAGAAATTTTTTTTTCCAAAAAACCCTTATGAAATCGATTTTGTCTGTCCGTTTGTCCGCCTGTTCACTAAATAACTCGCGAACGGCTCAACCGATTGTCATGAAATTTGGTAGGAATGTGTAGAATGGTTACAGTCTTTGGCACAAATACCTTAGAAGTTGGTAGGAAGAAGATAACAGGGTGTACCGAACGTTTGAAAAAAGTCGAATTTTTTAGTTTTTATCGGAGATTGACGTATGGGTATTTAAATCAAAGATCTAAACGAGTACATCTCATATCAGTTAAGGTTTTCCAGTTTCGAGGAACGGTAAAAAAGTTATTGGCGTTTAAAGTTAAACTTCCTTTTCGACCTCCGTTTTTCTAAACCGTTATAGGGATCGATATGAAACTTTGCACAAAGATTGGTCAGTATGGCTGTATATACGTTAAATATTAAGACTGTTGACTTTTGCTAAGGAAAAGTAAATAACAGTAAATTTGTAAAATTTCAATTTGATCGTGTGTAGCCCCTCTTAGGTTTCCAAATATGAAAATTCTGCTAAGGGTTTTTGGAAAATTACATAAAAAATATGTTTACGAATTTTCATTCGAATAATTGTATCCAAACCGGAAATATAGCCAAGTAAGTATTTAGTAAGGGCCTTTCACAATGCACTGCATATCTTTTAACTTGATGAAACAATGAGCATGAAATTTGGTGGAAATGCATAGAATGGTAATAGTGTTTGCCACAAATATTTTTTAAGTTTGTAGGACCAAGTTAACAGAGTGTCCCTGAATAGCTGCAAAAGTATACTTGTTCAATACTCTTAGGAAAGCTTGCGTGGGCTCTAATGTCAGGGGACACAATGGAATCATTTCATATAAGTTGCTTTTCCTTGATTAAAAAAACAGTAACAGTAGATTTACAGCTAATAATTAATTCAGTTCATATAATGCCAAGCCGTCCTTACGTTTGCCTGAGTTTCTTTTTGCTCAAAGGCCATCAGAAATCTTAAATCGAAAAATGCCTGTAGATTTGCCTTGGAGTACTTTTATACAAACTGGGTAAATAGTAAATCTATTTTTGGATTGGTATAATTAAAGGCTGGCGCCTTTCATTCTGGAACGCGTTTATTTAGACCAATCCAAAAATAGATTTACAGGAAGCATTTCATTAATGTTGTGCACAATACTTATTTATTGCTTATAAAATATATGTACAACAAAAAATTTCACTATGAATTAAAATTCTAAAAAACCCTCGTATTGCGGGCGCAGCCCTCTGTATGCCGGTATTTTTTTTGGATTATGGTTGGTTGGTCCCCAGATTATGGCAAATTTTGGTAACCATTTCCTAACAAGTGGTCGTCTTCACTAACACATTGACATCAACTAGTCGATTAGAGGCATTATTTGAATGTGGGGGCTGCCACCTGACCAAATGAACCTTTTGCCCTACTCCTTTGTACTCTTGTCAAACGAAGTCAATCAGCTGACATGCAAGTCAACAAGTGCGTTCAGATGTTTTGAAAAGTTACAACCCGTTTAAAACTTTGCGATGAGTTTTATGTTTCACCTCCTGTACGAAATGTTTTTCAACTGTTAAATATCGAAGGATTACTTCAGTTTCTTTTCCCCTGTAAAATATAATTGAAATACGTTTCAAAACTATTCGTTCAGGCGTTGAAACCTTTAATTTGCTAGATCATTTTAAATTGTTTGCATCGTTTCGAATTTGCTGAATGTTAGAAATTATGAAAATGCCAAACGAAGTCAAACAGGTGATTCAAAGACCCAAAAAAGAAAACAGCAGTTTGGTTACCCTCACCGACAGCTTATGACTCTGTCCTTTTCTAATTCGTCCATGGGTGGTTAGCGGCGCGTGGTGTTTTTTATTACTTGGGTGAATTCATATTGTAAGACGAAACCGGACGGGTAAACTTGCAAGACAAGAACCATCGTTCTTACAATCTGAAATGCACAATGCTTGTCTGGTGGCCACTACAAAAGCTCTCGCCGTCCGTTTGTTTGTGCTAATAAACAGACGGCGAGAGCTTTTGTAGTGGCAAGCAGACAAGCATTGGCTGAATTCAAATTGTAAGAAAACGACCGGACGGGTAAACTTGGACGACAAGAACCATCGTATGATCATTTCACACTATCCGATCAAAACACGGACCGGCGAACAATAATCACACAGCAAGTATGTATAAATTGCCATGCACACTCCAAAGTTAGTGTACAATGAAGTGACGAGTCGACAAGATTAAAATGCAAGTAAAACAAGCGATAATTGTCTTTGCAGAACGCCTGAACTATTGGTAGATGCAATCGTCTTATCGATCGTACGATTCCTACGAAAGAAAAACAATCGTGTCACGATTTTTTTCTTTCGTAAGATTCGTTCTTACAATTTGAAATGAACAATGCTTGTCTGCTGGCCACTACAAAAGCTCTCTTGTCTTGCAAGTTTACCCGTCCGGTTTCGTCTTATAATCTGAAATCAGCCATTGTGCATTTCAGATTGTAAGAACGATGGTTCTTGTCTTGCAAGTTTACCCGTCCGGTTTCGTCTTACAATCTGAATCCCCCCAAAGCGTCAGAATTGTTGTCGTCAGTTTTATTGGTATTACTTTTTGGTGTTACACCGATGCAATTTTTAGTCATAGCACCGAAAACGAAAAAACCCGAGCGCTATTGGTGGTTCAGGTGGTTCATGCAAAAAGACAGATGAAAAAGCCGTCTCTGCTCATAAAAATGCACTCACTGTCGAAAGAGTTTAAGCAGTAGAAACAAAAGCTTGTTTTCAATTTTCTGTCGAACTAACACAAGCAGTTGCTTGTAAATTTCGTTTTTGCCAATAGCATATCTCATCAACTTTACAGCAGCGTCTGTCGCCGAAAGCCAAACGAAAAATGCTAAAGCACCAAACCGGAAATACTCAAAACGCAATAACCTGTTATCACTCCGGCCTATCGTATAATAGCTCATCGTAATCCGGCTCGTATCCCTCGGGATACCCGCCAGAATATTTACGACTATGTTTTCCCTCGGAATTACATCTGACTTTCATCATTAGGCCAATGTTTCGGCAACCACCTTTCATAAGTTTATTTAATGATAGAATAAACTTTCGGCATTTTTTTCCCTCCGATAACGTCCATTTACCCTAATCGTTGATAATAATATTCCCAAAAGTTTTACTTCATTCGCCCACCCCGTTTGTCTTCTGATTCTGAAGTTTCCCGAGCCCTCTAGCTCGATTTTTATTCTTTCCAAACTTGCGTGTGTGTGTGTGTGTTTTGTGTCTAACTTTTCTATTGCAACGTGTAATACGTTCGTTCATAAACCCTGGCGTCTTGCTGAATAATTTTATTTTGTACGAGTATCGTATACTACGTTCGGCCTACACAGATCGAGCAAAAGTAGCAGAAAAGTGGTAGAGCAAACACAAAGTCCCAAAACGCAAGGAAGGAGGAGGATCGACTTCGTTCGTCATCCCTTCTTAAGGACTTTGTTTGTCATCTATTCAACGGCGACGAATGTACGTTATAGAAAGTTTCGCACTCTAAGCGGGAGACTGCTTTTTAACGACAGTTTAATTCTCAATTTTGTGGATTTGCGATAACACACAAGTGTTGTATCGCTCACAGCCAGGTCCTCGTGGTTCGGAATGCGTAGGGGAGAAAGTTGATTTTCGATAAGTGAGCTTGAGTTCCGTATGTAGTAGCTACGCAATTTGGGTCCTTGAAAGGTCTAAATAAGAAAACTGGATCCTTGTTGACTTTATTTCCTATACCTACACTAAACAATTCGCTACTGCCGATAGAAGTCAACGCAACAACATTCACATCTGTCGTCCCAAACCTCTGGGGTCTTTTATTTAGGCCCTTTCCAATCAGCTGCCCATCTTTGGTATACAGAATTTATTGTCGACCGACAAGGAAACGAAAAATGCTCTATGAAAACTTTCCCGTAGTGGCGTGTGTTGGTCGTCTTAGTGTTATGCGATTTACTTTATCCGATTATCAAAACTCTGTCTTTCTTCGCTCCAATTTCAAGGAGAGTTTTCCGGGTAACAGCCTTTCTCTTCGCTATTGATAGTATGGTATACGTACAGTACCTCTATACATATAGTTTGACCCAACCAACCCGAAAAACCCTCAACATTCAAAAGTGTGTGTTTTTTGTGCTCTCTTGACGTTCTCGCTCGTCGTGTTAGTGCTGTTGTTGTTGCCAATGTGTCCTAGAGAAACACTTTCACATAAGAGTGCTAAAAGGATTTCGTGTCATACTTAGTTTTCTAAAGATCCCGGAAAAGTTAAGAAGGGAAAAATCATTATATCCCCATAGACTCCCACCCGAATCCTCCCGCTTGTTGAAGATTTTCTATTTGGAACGCCACCGCTGCCGCTGCTGTAACTGATGGAATCCACTATTTATCCACAATATGTCCTTAATTTGTCATATAATCGAGGACATGGGCTACGGGCCTGACACGAAGTCGCCTGATTCGAGTTCTTGTTGACATCGAGTTCGGGTAAAGTGTTTTGAGCCGCTTCTCTGTATTTAGAATGAATAATAAATTTTCCGTTTGGGTTTAATTTTTTGAAAACATGTCCCAAAGGAGTTGTAATGAGTTTGTGATGATGCGATGTCGTGAGCTTTGAATGGGGATTTCGAGATAGGTATTGATTCATCACTAGAAATGCGTTGGAATTGGCAAATGATTGTAAGGACGAAAGCTGTAGTTTCTTCGTTTTAAGAGAATATTACTGTTGGGACATATACAAAAAATAACATGGTACTCCCGAAGTCCCGAGCAAAAAATGAAAAAAAAAAAAAATAAAAAAAAAATTAACTCCGCAAGGATGGATAGCAATTACAATTATTTAAAAATTAAAAACTAAAAACAGACACAACGTTTTTGGCATAAGAATATTCAACCCTCGAAAGGTTGTGTGAGGTGTAACAGACCCCAGAGAAATTTCAATCTTAAAATGTTTATAGAAAAACTAATTTAAGTATATAATGGTTTAAATTTGTGATTTAAATTTGTGATTTAGTAGGGAAGGAAATTAAACATTTTGGGTTTTTGTATTAGGAGTTATTCCAATTCGTTTAATACAAATCTAATTAATACCGGACTTTCAATCATTTAACCCTTAAATGACACACTGGGGTAGCTCACACCTCAGCATTTCTGCTGTCGTCCTTATTTTATTCCACAGTGTAGCTTGGCGATTTTTGTTCCCACGTAAGTATCCTCACCGCACCGCACTTGCTGCTTTCTTGGACATTCGATAATACTTGCTTCGATGCAATTGAAAGAGCACTGAGAAACAAGATGGCAGGTAATACGACGATAAAATGGATGTGCAGTATGCTTTCCACCAGAAAAGTCGTCTGCCAAATCAACGAGCTATCTCTCCTTGCTGAGGTTACTAGAGGCTGCCCACAAGGGGCGTACTCTCGCTCCTCCTGTGGTGTCTGGTTACGGACGAACTTTTGTGGAAGCTCACAGACAATGGCTTCTCCGTGCAGGGTTATGCCGCCGATGTGGTTATAGTGGTAAAGGGTTTGTTTGAGGAAATACTACCTGATTTACTCGAACCAGCACTAAATATAGTTCAAGACTGGTGTAATGCCAACGGGCTCCGAGTAAACCCATCCAAAGCGATCATCATACCATTCTCCAGGAATAGAAACCGGGCTGAACTCAGACGCCCGATAATCTACAACACCCATCTACAAATTGGGAATCAAGTCAAATATCTCGGGGTAATCCTCTACAGTAAACTTTACTGGCAAAATCATGTCGAAGCGGCGGCTGAAAAAGCCACACACCTGTGGACATGCAAAAAATTCGTAGGGAAAACCTGGGGTATGAAACCCTCCATTACGCTCTGGATTTACAGAACAATAGTTAGACCCACTCTGGACTACGGTGCTGTGGTCTGGTGGAAGAGAGCCCTGAAGATGGAGGGTAAGTCTGTGCTAGGCAAGGTACAGAGACTAGCATATCTGATTACCACCGGTGCACTTCGATCTTGCCCTAGCAGCGCTCTAGAGGTGTTACTTCACCTACACCCAGTTGACATACACCTCGAAACTTCTCTCAACAACATCACTATTGCGAACATGCCCTCCGATCACCTTCCAAAGGACATCTCATGTGGCCGCCGTTTCCTGGCTGAAACATGTAGCAGACAGAAGTGACCGTCTAATTTCGCTAAGCGGCATCCACAGACCATAAAATGGTTTACTGACGGTTCCAAAACAACCGAAGGTTGAGTAGCAGGTGTGGTTGGTCCAGCTCACAAGGTATATATACCTATGGGGCACCACACTACTGTCTTTCAGGCAGAAGTACACGCAATTGCAACCTGCGTCGATCTATGTTTGCGTGCTAACTATGTAAATAAACGAATAGCGATCTTCTCAGACAGCCAAGCGGCTATTAAGTCACTCACTAAGTATACCGTTACGTCAAAGCTGGTTCAGTGTTGCTTGAAGGCACTGAACAAACTAGGCGTAAACAATAGATTAACACTCTTCTGGGTCCCAGGTCATATAGGCATCACGGGGAACGTACAGGCGGATGAGTTAGCACGCACAGCCGCAGCAACCCACTTTTGCGGACCAGAACCCTTTAGTAGCATCTCTACATGTATAGTAAAAAGACTAATCAAGGACCAGCAACAAATTAAGGTATCCGAGCACTAGGACAATCAACCTGGGCTCAGGCAATCTAAACTGTTCATAGCAGGTTACTCCCATAAAACAGCGGCTGAGCTACTACAGCTAAGCAGAAATAAGGCACGTACCATATGTGGGATTCTTACAGGCCACTTTTGCCTGAGATCACATCTGCGCACAATGAGGCTCGTACAACACGCGAGCTGCCGATTCTGCGAGGAGGATGACGAGACCTCAACCCACGTCCTGTGCGAGTGTGATGCACTGGCCTATCCAGACACGGACGACATATCGTCGATGTCAATCAGCAAACTGAGCTCATTTCTTAGCACGATCAACCTCGATCGTCAGGCATAGTCCTGCCCACAGCTGACCAGGGCGATAGTACAATAGTCCCATCGACTTCACTGCTACGTACCCCCATCGGGTTCGCGACCCCCCCCCCCCACAATATAATCTCATCTAAAGTATCCTCTATACACGTGTACATGTTTCGCAAGAACAGGTTTGCCTCAATCAGGGCCGTATTTAGTCTTCGTGACGCCCCTGGGCAGTAGCCAAGCTGCCGGCCTCCGTCACAGGTTATAGCAATCGCAAGCACATGTTAGGCAAAACATTAGCAGTGATATGAAATTTTTATTATTTCTTACATTTCCAATCGAGTAACATGATTCGCGAAATGTGGGTCGAACAGTTTGGATCTAGATTAGGTGCTGACATACTATGAATCGAAAGAGATTCACATTACAATCAGGATTCGCCTACCTAATCTGTATAGGCTATAGGCTTTAACCGCTGTATTTTGTTTGCTTGAATTTTCTTCCTGATTTCCTAAGATTTTTCATATTCCAATTCGCAGAATAAGGCAGCGGCTTAAAATTCGTAATTTTCTATCAATTACAAGTTATAAGGAGTATTCGAGTAATAGAGGCTTTTTGGTCATTTTTGTACAGTAAAAATAAATCATTAATGCAGCAAGACAGACCGATGTCGGGCTTTGGCCGCCTGAATCGTTGACCTCCATTCGTCGTCCAGCCGGCCTATTCGCCGACGTCGGGCCTTTAACCCATTAATGTCTGCGATGTTACATATATGTAACAGTAAGACATCCTTCATTTCAAACGGCTGCTAAAGGAATAGGATATCAATTCGGCACTAAAAAGTGTTTTATCCTGTACTAGACAATATTAGCAATACGTAGAAATCAAATTAGCTCAATTTGATTTACTATTGTGGAAGTTATAGAGGTTTCTTTCTGATGGTTTTTTCGATGTTGACGAAAATCGTCACGATGGCAAAAGTAGTAGAGGAATTTTATTTTTATATTTAATTGTATGAAAAAAATTGGGAAAAAATTAATGGTATGTTATTACATGGTCTTTTTGAAACAATACAAAAAATAAATGAAGAAAATATTGTCCGTAGTTTACGTTTAAAGCCTCGTCTCCATTGTAAACAATTGTGGCGCAACTGTATACGAACATGATGTTTCAGTGCTCCCCAATTGTTCGCGAACAGTTGCTGAACAATAGTGTCACGTCCACACTGTAAACAAATGTTCCTGAGCTGTTGCACATATTTTGGAGCACTTGTTTTGCGTCCACATTGTAAACAGTTGTATCGCAACACTGCTCCTGAACAATGTTCGCGAACAGCTCAAGTTTGTTTCGAGCTTGTTGCTGAGCTGTTGCACTAATTTTTGTAAGTAATTCATTGATGTTCAATGTTTTCCATTCAAATGGAAAACACGGGGAACATTGCACGAATTAGGACACTTATTTAATAAGAACTGGGTCAATTTTAGTTCGAAAGGAGGAGTTTCAGTGATAGATTTTGATTAATGGAAAACACGGGGAACGAATTGGGACAACTTTAATTAGAAATTTGGGGTTCAATTAAAAAAAAAGTAAATGAAAACAGGGGAGTTCAAATTCTATCGGTATAATTCTGTACAACAGAGTTGTTGAAATAATCAGGCCAGTTTCTACATGTTTTCAGTTGAAGAATCGTATCTTTACAAAAAGTTACAAAAGATTACAAAAGTAGTTTTGACTCCGACAATTTCTGTGTTTATCAGCGGGACGTTACTATTGTACATTATCCAAGTAAGGTGATGGAAGAGAATACCTGTCGAATTGTCTTGTCGAATAAGTAACTTCGACACTTGGGTGCTATGGCTACCAGTCAGTGTGACGTTACAACATTGGATATTAATAATAATATTTAACTATTCAAAGCTGTGCTATGTGGAATCAAGAAAAAAATCTTAATCTAATCGAACATTTACATGCTGCACCTTGCTTGTGGGATGTTAAATGTAGTGACTATAAAAACCGTATTAAAAAAAGAGACGCGCTAGAGGGAATAGCCAACGTCCATTCCGTAAGTACATCTGAAATAGAAAAAAAAATCCATGTTCTCAAGTCGCAATTCCGACGAGAACACAGGAAGCTGGAAATGCTAAAGGCCAGTGGATCATCTCAAAAAAAATGCAATTGGTTCGGTTATGAGCCATTATTGTTTTTATTAAATGGCGTGACTGCCAGCCGAATTGATGGAGGAATACACTGCCTTAATGTTGTATTTCTTCTAGTTATTCTTTCACGAACCATATTGAGAAGCAAGTCGAAGTCCCTGACTGGCATTCTTAAAAAATTTCGAAAGCCAGCTCCATCCTCGTACTGAAGATCATTCAGAATGCTGTCTCCATAGCTGGTCCCTTCCATCAGCGATTTTCTAACCCAACATTTTCTGGCTTTTCTTGACCTTTCTGCCTTCTTTTTCTTTCTTTTTGCGATAATAATGGCCAAATTAATGGCACTCATCGCTATAATGGCCCCCCAACACATTTCTAATAAGATTTGCGCACAGAAAATGTAGAACTGTCAACTAATTTATTATTATTTTTTAAGTGTCTATTGAAGTGTTGAGCAACAGTTTATAAACAGTATTCGAACATGTTGCGCAACTGTTCGCGAACATTATAGATTCTTGCTCCGCAACTGTTCAGAAAAAGTTGAGTAAAATGTTGCGCAACTGTTCGCAGACAATATTTTGAACTTTTTTGCAACTGTTCGTCAACAAATGTTTACAATGGAGACGAGGCTTTATAAGTACATTTATAACACTGTTACATATATGTAACATCCGTCCTGATATGGGGAAAATGCACTCCTCGTATAAGAGGTATATGAGTATGCACTTTTTTAGTGTTTTTTTATTTTATGGATTTTTTACACTCTTGACGCGGTAATCCGGATTAATTATAAAAAAAAAGAAGTCCGGATTCCCAAAAAATCCGGATTAACGAAAATTTCCGGATTTTAACGACATTTTTATCTAGGAAAATAGCATAAATAGTCTTCATAAATGTTAAAATTTAATAAAAAAAAATTCTATTATTTAGGGTTTTCCTTAAAATTAGTCATGTCACATGATTTTCTAGACACTTGTGTCTTTTTGACTGGCAAATTGAGCGGCCATATTTGGCAAAACATACCAAAAATATTGAGAGTCTGAATTAGAATTGCTCTAGAAATCCGGAATATGGATACAATAGTTGTCCTATGTGGATTAAAATGATAGCCGGATTCAAGGGTATCCGAAGCAAGGAGTCAAGGTTATATTTTCATGACGCCAAGGATTAGTTATTCTATTTAATTTTGCTAATATAATATTTAAAAGGATATATTTTGAGCTACGAAAGAAGAAATGGTTTCTAATGTAGACCAAATTATAGAAAAGGAGGAATTATAGGCTCTATATTTAGTCCTTTTTAGACAAATTGGGCGGATGGACAAATTGACAAAAAAATTGAAACAATAATTTTATAATTTACTGGCAAATCTTCCATAATCCTCAAAATCTGTATTGTGAACTACTGTACTTCTATAAACTTTTTTCCTATTCACAAACTGTAAAATCTATTAGTTCTGTGGGTGCTCAAGAAACTTCTCAATAAAACAACAACAACTCCACATGCAAAAACACATATATAATAAAATAAAATAATACAATATTCGACGTAATATTTTTGTAAGGCTGTTCATTTTTCGCACACATTTCGTATTATTTCTACGTTATTGTTGCCTTATCTACATTTCAAATTTCATGTAAAATATCGGCTTTCATATATTTTTCGCTTTATTAAAAAAAAATTACTAAAATGTTTTCTTTTTGAATAAAAATTAAAAATATACCTCGAACACACTTTCCCCGTATCATGCCTGATGTTACATACAGGGTTATTGGTTAAGTCGACCTATTCCCTGCAACACGTTATAATAGGGTCAAAATGCAACAAAATGAGGCCATAAATGTTAGGCCGATTTTCAATGGTCACTGAGATATATGCATTTTAAGGTTTTTTTGAAATAACCTAGAATTTTGCCATTTAAAGTAAGAATTAAAAAAACTACTAAGGTAATAGGCTTAAACTTATTTTTGGATTTTAGTCAACACAGACATTTCTTAATCATTTAAAATTTCAAAAACCCATCACAATTCGAAATTTTTAATTTTAAATAAAAAAAAAATTTCTTAATTTTTTTTAAAGATATTTTTTAATGTAGTATTACTAAAAAAAATATATGACATGAAGTCTGCAGACCGCTGGACAAACTTACGCGTGTTGTCAGCTTTCCAAAAAGGTGTCAATGTCAATACAAATATTTGAAATAATTGAAACAGCTAGCTGCAACTTGATCGGGGACCATCATTTCGTTCGATAAAAAATGAAATAAAGCAGTACATTATACGTACTCGTACGATGCATTTTGAATTTAATAACATTTATTTCATTTTTTATCAAACAAAATGATGGTCCCCGAACAACTTGCAGCTAGCTGTTTCAATTATTTTAAATATTTGTATTGACATTGACACCTTTTTGGAAAGCTGACAACACGCGTAAGTTTTTCCAGCGGTCTGCAGACTTCATGTCATATAATTTTTTTAGTAATACTACATTAAAAAATATCTTTAAAAAAAATTAAGAAATTTTTTTTTTATTTAAAATTAAAAATTTCGAATTGTGATGGGTTTTTGAAATTTTAAATGATTAAGAAATGTCTGTGTTGACTAAAATCCAAAAATAAGTTAAAGCCTATTACCTTAGTAGTTTTTTTTAATTCTTACTTTAAATGGAAAAATTCTAGGTTATTTCAAAAAAACCTTAAAATGCATATATCTCAGTGACCATTGAAAATCGGCCTAACATTTATGGCCTCATTTTGTTGCATTTTGACCCTATTATAACGTGTTGCAGGGAATAGGTCGACTTAACCAATAACCCTGTATATGTAACACCCTCGAGTACCTCGAGTGCCTGATGTTACATATATGTAACAGTGCCGGGAGCCTGAACCCGGCTTCCGGGGGAACATTTTTTTTCTACAAAATGTGTTTTTAGCCATTTTTAGCCGACGTGAAAATTCCAGCTCAATCGGTAAGATTTTAGGGTCTCGTCGTTAATGGGTTAATGATGTCTTTGAGCTCCTCCGAGTTAATTCAAATATTAAAGTAAAGGTGTGCTTCAATCTTCTGGGCGTATATGTAGAATGTCGTTCTCCCCGAAAGCCTTTAACATTTATTCCATGCATTCTGATCACTTCTACGAAATGAAATACACAATCAACCACCCCAATGTCCCCTCATCAGCATTCATACCTCGTTACACTTACGGGAAATTAATACAGTCTTTCCGTGGTCATCTATCATATCATATGTAATAAATACACGACACAGGACTACTATAAGAACGACTATGACGATATAGAGCGACAGCATAGTTTATAATTTGTTTTTTTCTCTCTTACTTTCGGTTGCCTCACTCTTCGCATACACATTACCATCGTGTCGTTTTGTTCGTCGCTAAATGATTTTCGACCTGAAATCTCATTCAATCTCCCTATGGTCGCCATGGTCCGGGCCAGGGCAACAATCCACTTCCTAAATAAATTGAATCAATAAATCACATTCAGAGACAATTAGCTTGACAGACCAACTGAAACGGATATGGTCACTAGGTATACCTTGGTTTGGTCCATCTTATGGCAAGAGTCACGCTTACAGACTTGTTCTCCTCCCCCATTTTATCCCGGCGATGGTCTCTGGCTTTTGGATTATTATAGATCCTTTCTGACTTGCTTAAATTATATAAGGCGAAATTTCTGTTATATACGTCCGCAAAATAACCTTCTGGTCACTTAAATGCTGCCTGATGAAAGTCCCTTAGCATCATTGGTGGAGACAATGTGTCGAGGTGTATCAAGGGAGTATGTATATCAAAGAAAATTACTTTATGCAATAATATATATGTTCGTATGCACGAGCATACGAATAAAGGATATAAAGTGATGGAAGAAGAAGGCATCGCAACCATCCTAGTAACCTTCGACAATTGGACTCTTTAGTCTATTCTTTACATCTTTGTATCCGAAACTTACAGGAAAATATTGATTATTCGCCAGGATACCATAACCATCAGTTTTATTCATTCATTCATAATAATATAAACCCCAAAACATGTTGAATAAAGACTAGGGAGGAGAGAGAGAGAGAGCAACGCGACGGGTTGAATTAATTTTTCGAAGTGAATACCAATAGCCCCTAGCAGCAGCAGATGTCGGGATCATATCACAGAAAAGAAGAATGGACCTTTTCTATGGTTGTTAGTACGAGAATGTCTGTGTACAGTTATGAGATATAAAGCTTCCGAATTGAGACGGGTGCAGATTTCAGTTTGAATGGACAGAATGAAAGACTTTTTGACAGAGGCTCGGATGAAAATTTCACAAGTAAATAAAGAATTTATTAGAATACGAAAGATTTATCTGTTCACCAGTTTCGGGAAAGTTAAAAATAGATTTTTTTTATTTATGTCAATTTTGTACAAGGGTGAGTATGATTATTATTATGTTTGATAAAAAAAAATAAAGGCGGATTTCTCAAAACTGTACCTAATAAGTAGAGCTGGCTGCTAGTTATTATACTCTTCGCTCATAGAGCGAAAGGGTATATTAACTTTGTCATGAAGTTTGTAACGCATTGCCTTCAATGCGTTACAAACTTCTTCTCATATAAAAAGTATACATATATGATCAGCATGAATTGGGGAATCGATTGGGCGATGTCAGTATGTCCGTCTGTCTGTCTATCCGTCTGTCTGTCTGTCTGTTGCGACGCGTTTTACTCGGCCAATTTAAAAGCTATGAAGCTGAAATTTTGCTTCTTTTTGCTGCAGGCAGTTTGTATGTTTGAATCGGTAAAATCGGATATATAAGAATGGATTAAGTCAGACCATGGGGTCATGGGGCTGCTATACAAACCCAACCCCCCATTTTGGTTCTTCTAAGACCACACCAATTTCACAAAACCTTAAATTAATGTGTCTTTATCAAAGCAACTGAAAAGGTAAAAACAAATGGAATCGTACTATGGGGCCATGCTATCGCATCCCCCAATAACATTTTCTGAGTAAATATTTATATTTGCCCACTTATTCCAACCAAACCCCACACAAATAGTCGTAGGTACGACCGAAAAGACTTTCAGCCCGAGGGGAGCGAAGGGTATCCAAATTTCGACCGCTCCCGAAATTAGCCTCGGTCTCGTTTTTCATACATTTTGGAAGCGTAGTGCAAACATTTGCAGTTTAAGAGAACTCTCTGCACGTGCCGAGCTAACATTGGAGTCCATTAACTGAGTTCCACAAAGTAGAAAAACGGGTTTCGTGGGACTCTCGGGGCGGGCTTTTCACACCTATCATGATTATATCTTCTAAAACAACATAACTGAGCGAATTGCATCAATTTGCTTTTTGGAAGTGAGCGGGCTAGCATCACTTAATGATTGGATGGATGGATGGATTGAGGGATACGGCGCTATGATGGGTTGGGCTGGTTACGCCCAATACTGCAGCCTATTGGCTTATTGTTTTTCCCATCTAAGCGAAAAAAGTTTTAGGTTATTAGATCTGTTCTTCGTAAAAGGCTTAGAAGAAAGTTAACCAGGTTTACTTCGGGTGCACCCATTCTGGTAGTTTGAGCCCCAAAGAAATTTCGTCTCCAACTCATAACAGCGGGGCATTCGAAAATAACGTCTGAGGCTGATTCCTCATCTTCGATGCAGAGGCGGCATAGTGGGTCTTGTTTGTATCACTATTGTATGCACATGTTTCCGTAGGGTACAATGACCAGTTATAAGGCCTGTCACTGCCCTGAGGTTCGTTTTTCTAAAACTGAGGACTTCGGTGCAGCTGGTATACCAGTTGGATCCATACATACGCTTGCTGTGCCTGATCACTTCAGCGAGTCTCAACCGATCTTGGAATTTATCCTCGGTCCATCGTCTGGCATCGGTTCTGGCAGTAGATTTACTGATTCCGATTGCAAGCTCGGGATCAGTGAAGGGTAGTTCGGATTCGGAACCCTCTCTGCAAGGACATCCGCTTTCTCGTTTTTTTCGATCCCCTTATCCCTCTTTCACCCATTTCAGAGTTACATTGTTTCGGGTAGCTATGTTTTTGAGATTTTGTTGGCATTCCCAAACCAATTTTCAGGTTGTTTTGGGAGTTGCAATGGCTTTTAGTGCAGCTTGACTGTCGGAGAGTATATATATGGTCTTGTTGGTATAACCCTTTCGAATACTCTCCCTTGCTGCAAGGCTTATGGCTATAAGTTCTGCCTGTAAGACAGTTGTATATTGACCTAGGGGTTTGGAGATACTATAGTTGTTGGTTTTAGTATAAACTCCTGCGCCTGTTCCTTCGTCTGTCTTTGACCCATCCGTGTACCACACTATATGTTTTGATAGATGGTTGTCGTTCCATATACTCCAGTCTTCCCTAACCGTTGAGGTTTGGATGTTGGAGTCGAAAGTGTACATGGCCGGGGTATAGTCGCTGCCCATATCTAGGATTGGGTTTGCAATGATTTCTGTAATGGTGCTGTGTCCTACCCTTTGTGGTGCCCACATTTTCGATGATTGGAGTTTGTACGCTGCGAGTCTTGCCTTTTCTGTGATTGTGAGGTCCAGTGGTGGCAGGTCTAGTATAGTTATGCTTGCGATCCCAACTTCGCTGCTTCTGTTTTTTGTTTGATTGTAGTCCACCAGACTATCGAGTCATAGGTCAGACGGGGTTTGACCACGGCTTTGTAGATCCAGTGTATCATTCGTGGTTTTAACCCCCACGTTTTCCCTATTGCTCTTTTAGTTGCAAATAGGGTATGTTTGCCTTTTGTAATTGTGTTTTGCAGCTGCTTGTTCCACGTGGGCTCGTTATCAAGGGTGACTCCCAGATATTTTACGTCCGTGGTAAACTGCAATTGTTGGTTGAATAACGTTGGAGCGTTAAGCCCTTCCAAGTTGTGCTTGCGACTGAAGGCTATTAGTGCTGTTTTGGCGAGATTGACCGATAGGCCTACCCTCCTGCACCAATCCTCCACCTCCACTTGGATTAGAGCTTGTTGCATGAGTTCAGAAAGAACCCCTGGCAATTTTCCCCTTATCAGGATGCTGATGCCATCGGCATATCCTTGGGTATGGAAGCCAGTGTTATTTAGCTGGACCAGTAGGCTGCCCACTACAAGGTTCCACAGGAGGGGTGAAAGTGTACCCCCTGTGGGCACCCTTTGAGGACAGCTGTATTCATGTTTTCACCGAATAAATTGGCATGTACTTGTCGTACTTGAAGCATTGATGTTATCCACCGACAGAGGGTTTTTTGGACTCCATGACTTAAGGCGCCGTGTACAATAGATTCGAAAGAAGTGCCGCGAACCCTATTTCTTTGATTTCTAGTGTGGTCTCAATCTTCCCAACTAAATGGTGTAGTACTGATTCACATGATTGCCCTGTCTGATAAGCATGTTGGTTTGAATGCAATGGGAAAAGCGACAGGCACCTGTCACTGATATGTTTATCGTCGAGCTTTTCGAATGATTTAAGTAGGAAGGAGGTTAGACTTATTGGTCTATACGATTTCGCTGGGGTTTGGTCGCCCCCCGGCTTTGCTAGATATGCTACAACTTTAACCTGCTTCCAAGTGATCGGAATGTATCTCAAGGCTATGCTGGCTCTAAATAGTCTTAGTAAAAGTGGAGCCAGAGTCGTAAGACCCTGCTGATGTAGGGCTGGGTTGACACCGTCTGGCCCGGCGATTTTTAGGGTTCGTAAAAGTTGACCGCCCATTCCAACCTATTGTAGGTTGCTATTTGGTTCGCAAGCAGCCAGTCGTTTTTGTTTGCCCTGAGAAAAAGGGAGTTGTCATCCAACTGGTCTGTGGTTGATCCTTAATGATTCTTCACCGTATTAATTGTCGGCTCTTCAAAACCTCGCTAGGACTTTGCAGCTTTAAAATGAAATTTTCAAATGATAAATTAAATATGCATTTGATAAATGAGTTCAGTTTGTTTCATGACATGTGGCATTTTATATGACTCCTTCTGATTTCATCTGTAATTTCTATGGTTTTCGTTCCACTAAATGGAAATTGATATTATTTTTTTTCGGCTTTTTTCATCCTTTAAAATTGACTGACAAAAAGCCGCCCTCAAAATTTTCCAAACGTGCCAATAATGGTTAATTTTTGTAATTATGATGCATTTTCGTCATTCAAAAATCAGTGTGTGTCATTATTTATTATCAAATTTACCATCATTAGCACGAATTTCAAATTAAGCCTTTGGAACATCATTTGCTCAATAATGACAAAAGACACAAATTTGTTATCAATCTTTACACTGTATCTATTCAAATTCTTTAAGAAAAGTGTGTCTTCAAATTATTGAACATAATATCCATTAAAACATCGCTATTGTAATGGACATTTTCACCATTTACACAAACATCAAAAGTTAGTGACGAATTTCAATGACGAAAACATATATGTCACCGCATTTCATCATAATGACGGATTTTCGTTATAATGATTATGCTATCTGTCCAAGCGCTTAAGCAAATAAAGACTACGCCCTCTGACGAAAAATTAAAGAAGACTTTTATCGAATCAACCTTAATTTGTGAGCAAGATTTACTTTTTTTCATTAAAGTTTTTGGAAACAAACGTATCTTCAAATTATTCAGTAGAAAAATCAAGTATCGCTACTGTCAGAGACAATTGTCCCGTTTTTACAATCGCCAAAAGTAAATGACAAAAACATGTTTTCTCCGATTTTATACTTTCATCATCATGGCGGATTTTGGTCAAAATGATTTTGCTATCTGTCTAATGCTTCAAAATGTCTGAAATTAATAAAATTAATACAAATACCAATCACCAATATTATTTCGATTAAATTATCCCCCAGTTTCTTCCCTTTTTCTTTCCCAATACCGCGCGGCTGACGCAATTACCGACTATACGACTCCTAATTGAACAGGACAAATAAAACCAACCTGTCACACCCACCGAATAATCGTTGAATTTTTAATTTAAACGAATTAGTTAATTTCTATTTATTTTCGCCAAGGAACAAAAAATAAACAACGACGTAAATCCGAACAGATATCAAAAAGGATGAAACAGGCAGGAGAAAGAATAAAAGGTAGAAAAACATTTTATTAGCTTAGGACGATCGTAGTCGCGGCTGGACAACATCCTGCTCCATACTATTTCTTCGGTCGGTTGTCGGCCATCTTTAAACGATGGTTTTCTCGTTAAGATCTAGATTTCCAATGGGACGACGATGACGATGCGGATAAAACCGAAACTCCCAATCCAGTTTCGCGCGTGCATGGATACGCAACACTATGCTCTCCCTTTTCGCTTTCCTTATTGAAACGACAACAGGATGCTGCGTTGAATCCTTGTTGTATTACTCAAATAGACGTGCTACGAATGAAATCGCCACGAAATGGATGAAGAAAATCCTTAGGTGTCCGGCACCCGTTACGGCGAAGGGTTGTAAAAAAAAAAGTGGAATGAGAAAGTGTGCAGGATTGCGCGGCGATAGCTGCCGAATTTCTAACGACAAAACGAAAACGTCGTGTAATAAAATATCCATAAAGCTTCGGTTTTTATGGTCTCAACACTAAGGTTCAGAGATTTTTATTTTCACACTCATTTTCCTGTTTCTTGTTACGAATAAAAAGGGAAGAAGAGATTACTGCAACAACAGCAAAGGAGATGAACGTGAGGAAACAAAGCGCCGGCCATGCCGTCGGATATAACCTGTAGGTAGGCGAAATTGTAGAACCCAAGAAGGTTTGACGTTTGGGACGGTATCCTTAAATAAGATGTTCATCTGTTCGGTTTGAATATTGTGCTATAGAATTGGGCGTCTGAAAGTGTGAGTTTTGTTTTATCAGTGATCTAGGGACTACTACATACTTATTTGCAGTATTGGCACACGGAGAGGATGTTTTATTGATTAACTCGGATTCCTGAATGGTTGGCACTGATTGTAAACATCGTTTACTCTTATAAGCCCTAAAGTAGTTACTTTGCCTTTATTAGCTTGTTTTTGTCCCCTTCATATCCGCACACTCATCTCATACCATCTTTAGGTATTTTAAAACTCACTCGAACCCTTCGTTCTTATCGACAGTTTTCCAGAAATTCGTTTCTTTTACGATAGGCAGATAAATGGAGGAAAATGGGTCAACCAGTATAATTAAGACTTTCATATCGCATCATGTTTACGATTGTCATTAATGGGAATAAGGTTATTTCAATTGTAAGAAATGGTAATGAGGGCAATCCAGTATTTGTTTAGTTGAGTTGGTTATATGGGGAGTAAATAAGTTTAAAATGAGCGTTTTATGACTGTCAAAGTGAGCAAGTAATTCTTTATAAACTGGTGGAAATTAGTAAAATATACTGTACCCGACAAAAAACTGTTTTAATCATAGAATGGAGGAGATTGTAGCTTAAGGGACTACGGCCGATACGCGATATGTATTCCACGTTTGTCCGACATCGATTCTTGTCCCTCTTTAGCGATGACCCCAATTTTCGAGGTCTTGCGACCACGTCTTTCCAGTAGTTAGCTGCTGTCATTGCACCTATATAATAAAAACTTTCATCGAACTGTCGGTCGTCCATACATTCTGTCGACGACCGATACCGTCAATATCTTTCTTTGGCGTGCGATTGCCGTCCATCGTTGTATTTGCCTCACTGCTTTCTACTAGATAATGCCAGCTCATCGTACAGTTGATATAATGTAGTAACGTGTCCGCGTTCGAATGTAGGATGTGTGCATGTGAGTTTCTGACTCAAAACAAAAAAGATTGGTTCTAAAAAGTATCGATTTGAAATCACCTTTTAACAAAATGCTGGAGGGGGAATCTGCCGACACACACAGGGAGGATCTTGCTTAGGATCAACGTCAACTTTCGTTTTTGGTCACCGTTCTAAAAAGGGTCTTGCTTAGGACCAACGTCAACATTCGTTGAGGGATATGTATTCCAAGTTGCGGAGTTCAGGCCGAGCGATCCTCTACATATGGGTATTGTTTGTCATATTTTTTTTATATCTAAGTGACACCGCTTTGCTCACCCCACTACTGGTAGCTGAGCTGGATAGACAGCGCGCTTCGGTACGCCCGTTACTTGCTGAAGACGCATTAGTACGCATTGACCTTCGGCCCCATCGGAGCTCCGCTCTGAAAAATGAAAATAGGATGCGTTGCAATTTTTCGTTACCTGCTTGTTGACGGCCCTGAAAATTCGGTGATGGAAAGGTTTTCCGTGAAATGTTTTCAACCAAGATTTGAAGGCTTGGGTTGTCATTGTCATGTCATGTGTTTCATAGCAAAACACAATTCAGGCAAACAAAAAACAGGCGTTTTGTACACGCGGAGCCTTGTATTCCTATTTACACGAGTGTTTGTCGATAGGACAGTACAGTGTCCTGTAATATAGCCTTTTCGACCACCTTGCCGATGTGTTTGATGTCCAGCTACAATAAATTGCTGGAAAAAGCAGCGTCAAGTTTATTATAATCTTGTTCCCGTTCTATACCGTTAGTCTATCTTGAAATTGTCTTGTGCACATGCATTTTTATTACAATCAAACCTCTCTAACTCGAAGGCTCCTTAAGCAGAATTATTCCTTATCTCGAACAAATTTATGCCTTCACTAGCGTTCCCGTCTTTGTCTGATATAAAATGCAATCTCTAAGTCGAAAACCTCTTTAACTCAAACAATATTATTTTATACTTCTTCTTTGCCATATCTTAAATTCACTTCCCCTAAGCCGAAAAAAGTTTTACGTTATTTAAGAACAAAATCATGATGGTTTGGGCTGGTTACGTCCAATACTGCAGCCTATTGGCTTATTGTATTCCCCATTAGAGCGAAAAAGTCTATAAGTTCTGCCTGGAAGACATTCTTGTGATGGCCTAGGAGTTGGGAGATTCTACAGATGTTGGTTTTAGTATAAACTCCTGCCCCTGTGCCTTCGTCTGTCTTCGACCCATCTGGGTATCGCACTACATGTTTAGTTAGATCGTTGTCGTTCCATTTACTGCGTAGTCTTCCGTGACTATGGAGGTTGGGATGTTGTAGTCGAAGGTATACTTGGTCGGGATTTAATCGCTGCCCATATCTAGGATAGGGATGGCAACGATTTCTGTAATCCGACAGTGTTCTACCTTTAGTGGTGTCCACATTTTCGATGATTGTACGCTGCCATTTTTACCTCTTCTGTGGTTGTAAGGCCTAGTGGTGGCAGTTCAAGTAGTTTATCTAGAGTTAAAGTTGGTGCACTGCGCCTGGCGCCGGTTATGCTTACGCAGGCCAGTCTTTGTACTGATGCCAACTTAGCTGCAGCTGTTTTTTGTTTGATTTTTGTCCACCAGACTATCGAGCCATAGGTCAGACGGGGTTTGACCACGGCTTTGTAAATCCAGTGTATCATTCGTGGTTTTAACCTCTACGTTTTTCCTATTGCTCTTTTAGTCTTTCCAAACTGTGTTTGCGACTGAAGGTTATTAGTGTTGTTTTGGCGGATTGACCGATAGGCGATAGGCCTACCCTCCTGCAACAATCCTCAACTGAAGAGCTTGTTGCATAAGTTCGGAAAGAACCCCTGGATATTTTCCCCTTTATCAGGATGCTGATATCATCGGCATATCCTTAGGTATGGAAACCAGTGTTGTTTTGCTGGACCAGTAAGCTGCCAACCACAAGGTTTCATAGGAGGGCTGATAGAATACCCCCCTGTGGGCATCCTTTGAGGACAGCTGTATACATGGTTTCACCGAATAGGTTTGCTTGTACTTGTCCTCCCTGAAGCATTGATTTTATCCACCCACAGAGGGAGTGTTGGACTCCATGATTAAAGGCGCCGTGTACAAGAGTTTCAAAGGAAGCATTGTCGAAGGCCCTATCTCTTTGCTTGCTAGTGTGGTCTCAATCTTCTCACCTAAGAGTTGTAGTACTGATTCACACGATTTCCCTGTCTGATAAGCATGCTGGTTTGGATGCAAGGGGAAACAGACGCGACAGGTACCTGTCCCTGATATGTTTACCGAAGAGCTTTTCCAATGACTTGAGAAGGAAGGAGGTTAGGCTTATTGGCCTATACGATTTTGATAGGGTTTGGTCACGCCCGCCGCCGTTTTCCTAGAAATGCTATTTTTACCTGCTTCCAAGTGAAAGGAATATATCCTAAGGCTACGCTGGCTTTAAATAGCTCAGTAAATGTGGAGTCAGAGTCGTAAAGCCCTGCTAAAGCAGGGTTGGATAGACACCGTCTGCCCCTGGTGATTTGTAAGGTTCGAAAGAGTTGACCACCAGTTCCACCCTACATTACTATTTGGTCCGCGAGGGACCAGTCGTTTTTGTTTGTCCCGAAATGCAGGGAGTTGTAATCCAACTGATCTATGCGTCCCTTTGTTATGGTGGATCCATTAAAGTGAGACCCTAGAAGGACTTCCTTGACTATCACATCGATTTTCAGTTGCGAGTGTCAAGACGTAATGAGATGATGGGGAAAAAGGGTAAAGGTATGCAAGAATATGGGTAAAAAAGAGATAAAAAGGCTTTGATTTAGAATGAAGCTTCGGAGTTCATTGCCTGGATGTTGGAGACAATAGCGGCTTCGGTATATCCATGAAAACCAGATTACGTTCCGTTTCTGTAAATGTTTACTTCAGATTAATGGAGATTTGAAATTTTTTCAAGCGTATTTTCAAGCAGAATTTATGTGGCTTAGGTGTTGTACTATTTCTACTAGATAAACTAAATCATTCGGCGGAAGGTTAAAGTTACGTGTTGATACGAAAATTGCGTGACATAAATCCTTTTACAGTCTTGATTCGGTAATGCAGATCACCTTCAATCTGGATATAACGCTAGTCCGGACCACTAAATGTTTTCACTATGTATTCGATAGTCTGGCTGGATGTCGACAGGAATTTTGAATCTTTAATCCGGGTTTTTTAGACTCTCAGTATATAATGCCAGTCGTGCTCTGTGGCCGTGATCGTTCGGTCGCCTCTCTGTGAAATAGACTCTCATAGAGAAACGAATTTCCAAACTCGGCACGACTCGTCGCAAGTTTATTATTCAGAAGAAGATGATAAGAAATATTCTTATCGTAGAATAATAAACTAACAATGCGACTAGGAAGTGCATGGTATGGCTGACAACCATATCACACTCCGAATTCAATTGGCTTTGTAACGTTGATGACTACACACGGTAGTCATCAACGCACCATGCCCCACTAGGAGTTACGGTAATCAAGAGAGTGAGAATTCGGATTTTTGAGACTGTCAGTATATAATGCCACGTACTTCACACTTTAATACCATTAGCCGAACTTTCTCTTACCCGAACATTTCGTCTTGGAAATTCGAGCTAGAGAGATTTGACTGTATTTACTAACAACCCCTCCAAAAAACCCAGTTATGTCTCACACACAAGACACCTGATCCAGAAAGCTCAAAATGTCACACACAACCCACCATTTATTATGCAGAACAGTACTTTTAATTTAATCTGCATACTCTGAAAAATATTTCAGCATGTGTAGGACAACTTTCCCGCAAAAAAACAAGACAAAAAATTAAATAACCTTTCACCTCATTCAATCTTCGTCGACATATTATTCAAAGCCAACAAAAAGACAATTTCACAACCCTCTTCCACACAATAATTTTCCAAGGAATTTGGAGCTTTGGAGGCGTGTATTCGCGCCAAATCATACGTATGGATGGAGGCGTATGACGACGACGACGATGCTTGAAAAACAGAAAATAAGATAAATTTATTGCCTTATCGTGGTGGAAAGAAAGGTAAACAAGAGCGTTGCTTTGCGTCCTTGTGATGAATGTCGTCGATTATATTCCTGTACAATAGTCGTGCTCCTTAAATTCATCTTATTTTCAAACATACTCCTACATCCTGCGTTCGGTTCGTTGTTCGTACGTATGGCAATGCAAGATGAGGTTTACCTACACCTGAGCGCCACACACTTGTACATCTCATCTAAGGCATGGAAGGGTGCTAAACGAATGTAGGATCCGCTAGGCGAAAGTCAAAAGGGTACAGTGTGGTGGTTTGTTTGCTGCAAGGGTATGATGCAAAGTTATGTTTTTTTCACTACATCTAACCGGGTTTTAAGGAGTCGAGAGTCGACGAATATCGTTGTCGGTTGAAAGGAGCTATGACGATACGATGTGCAAAAGCCTTGTGATCCGCAATAAGAGGGCATCACGTATGATACCGAGTGTATTTTAAAGTGCGGCAGCCTAAGTTAGTGTTATTATTGTAACAGGCAATTTTTCACAATGCCGCTCTATGTATGGATGGCCATGAACCAAAAGTATAGCAGAACGAGAGTCTCGAGTGTATACTCGTGTATATGAGCGAGGGTGGAAAACTTGCAGTTAGGGTTGAACATTTATCGTCACATACTGAATTATCATCATCATCATTATTGTCGACGTCGTCATCATTATTGTGTGCAATTTTGTGAAAATGGCAGGTGAATTGCTTCCTTCCGTACGATTTATACGCTATAACTTAGCCAACGTGCTTCTTCGACCCACCAACGACCGACCAACCATGACAATTCGTCCTGGCTTACTTTAAACTTGTTGTTCGACGAGCTGTCAACGACGACGACGTGAAGGAGCAGCACTCCAGTACGTTAGTTCGTACGTCGTTGAAGTAAGATTACAACAATACAATACACAGAGTGAACGAGGTGTATCCTTGACTTTAGATGTTACAGGAGTTGGTATTCCATTTACAGAAGTACGTAATCAAATAATATGCATATGCAAAAGTGGTAATGCATTATTCTGAGGAAACTATACCGAACTTAAATGGATGCATTAATTTCTTTTGTACAGAAAACTTCAACAGAGCATCAAGGATAATTTGCTCAACGTTTAGAAATAATTGGAAGCAAGAAGCATAATAAAAAAAAATATTTCCATGCATATTTAAATACAATTTTGTGTTTATAAAGATTTTTCTTCCGGTATGGATTTCCAATTCACTCACCGCGCTGTAGTTCTTCGTTAAATCGTTTTCTCACAATCCATTTCAAACCTGTGGCCTATTTCATTCGACATTAGAATTGCTTCCAGTACGTTGAAAGTGCTATTGGTACTCTCCCTGTCCTCGCAACCGTTATTATCATTCTCGAACGGGAAATTCGTGACAGGACATAAGTTGTTTTTCTTTCGTCACAGCTGCAATGTATTTCGCCACCATATCGTTTTTATTTCCCGGTTTCTTATGGAGGCTGTGCTGGCTAAGACTAATGCCAAAGATGCTATTATATTTCTCGAAAGACACACGACACGACGACGAAGTCATTTTGAAAGCAAATCGCCCAGGAGGCGGCTTGTCTTCTTCCTTGGAAGCATAATACACGTGAGCGGAATAATTTTTATATTTTTTGGGGTAAGCCTGTTTTTTTTATGGAGCGACGCAAAGCGACGACGACAACGTTCCATGAATTGAACAATTCATTTATTTCTTGTTTATTTTCAACGAATCATTTCGAAAAACATCAAACGTAATGGACTTAATGGGTCGTGGGTCACAAAAAGCGTGAAACGTTTACAAAATGGAGAATGAAACGAAAATGAAATCGTGACAAGGAGTGCCGAGACCACAGAATCGTAAAAAGTTCAAATTTGAGGTTACTGTCGAGAAGGAAACTTACTTCCAAGCTATTGGCTAAAACGAATTTTAGTCTCCGATTAGTTAGAAGCTTGCTTCTAATATTTTTATTTCCCTTTCGGAATTTTTAGTGAAGGGGCGCAACCATGGGCGTAGCCAGAGGGGGGCAGGGAGGGGCGGTCGCCCCCCCCCCCCTGATCGATGAAGATTGTAAAAAATCCTTATCGATGTAGTAAAAAAATCGCTGCATCATACAGCATTTTCAAAAATGTTCTGCCTTTTTTACCATTCCAAGTGCTGCCGGGGTAGCCATGATAGGGACAGTTTGTAGTCAGCAGTCGCATACAAATAGATGACAGCGAGTGGCCTCTCGTAACTGACGGAGGCTGGCACTCAATTGTGAGTGTGCTACTGTGGCTGCGTGGATCCCATATTTCCTGTTTCATTTCATGGCTTCTGAGCTGGAGTACACAATTTAAACCGTTTGGTACCTTCGGGAAGTTAGTGGAATTCAACTTATTTTCATCAGAAAGGGCGACAAATGGTATACAGCTTTGCTTGTTTAGGGACCTTGTAAAGAACGGGTCTCTTATTTCAGTGTCTTTCAAGCTATTTAATCAAAATTTATTTTCTAGCTGAATCATACCAGCAATAAAATCTAGCCCCTGTTAATACTTTGATAAATTTTATTAAAACCGATAACCATATTTCAATCAATAAAGGATTTACAAATATTCGGACGATGCTACTTTGCTAAGATGAAAGTGACAGACGAAACAAACTGATTTCGCAAGTGGAATATGCCGTCCGAGATACAAAAATTGCACTGAAAATAGACAAAATACGCTTTAAAAGGCAGATATTGGAGGCCAGTTGAATGTAATCAGAATGCAGAAGAAAATCATTCTCATCTCAATTTTTAAAATTTGACTCTAAAATTAGCAAAAAACCAAGACCGAGGCTAATTTTGGATACCCTTCGCTCCCCTGGGGCTAAAAGTTTTTTTCAGGCGTATCTACGACTTGTATTTTTATTGTATTGTATATTTCTTTTCCTTCTGTCTTCGCAAAAGTTCGGTTGCGTCGACGAAACAATATATTTGTGTGGGGTTTGGTTAGAATAAGCGGGCAAATAAAAATATTTACTCAGAAAATTTTATTGGGGGAGCGGGAGTTCAACTTCTGTTGCTTTTATAAAGACACATTAATTCAAGGTTTTGTAAAATTGGTGTAAAAAATGTTTCTTAGAAGAACCAAAATGGGAGGTTCGGTTTGTATGGCCGCCCCATGACCCTATGGTCTGATTGGATCCAATCTTACATATGTTTTGTGTCATCAATAGAAACACATTTGTGTGAAATTTGGTTAAAATTGGTGCGCAAATAAAAACGTTTTTCTTAGAAGAACCTAATTTGGGGAGTTGGGTTTGTATGGCAGTCCCATGACCCAATTGCCCGATTTTAACAATTCAAACATACAAATTGCCTGCAACAAAAAGAAGCATTTGTGCAAAATTTGAGCTTCACAGCTTTTAAATTGGCCGAGTAAAACGCACCGCAACACATAGAGACGAACAGACAGACAGACGGAGAGACTGACATGGCCCAATCGACTTCCCAAGTCATGCTGATCATACATGTATACTTTTTATATGGTCGGAGATGCTTTCTTCTGCTGCGTTACAAACTTCATGACAAAGTTAATATACCCTTTCACTCTATGAGCGAAGGGTATAAAAAAAGAATAACATGCGTCCACCAGTAAACTAGGGCCGCAGATGTTTGAGTGACATCAAATTTCCAAGACCTAAGCTGCTGTTTTCTTGAGATTGAGATCAACCCATATCCCCATAAATGGATACTTGTTTACAATCTGAGCGACATCATAGTCCGTCACGTAGGTCGTGAGTCCGAAAAACACCATAAAATGAATTCGTTCATGGTGAGTAAGGAATCCATGACCCTGTACACCACTCCAACCACAAGTCAGGCTACTCTAAATTTTGCTAACAATATTTCTGCGACCGGAAATTACAACTCCTAAGAAAATCATGATGTTGAAAAAATGTTGGGCTTGCCCCTCCCTGACCGCAATCCTGGCTACGCCCATGGGCGCAGCACCTCCTTCGCTTGAAGAGCCGCCACTGCTGGTTCTCTCAATAAGTTTAATGGCACTAATTTATTGTTATGCGATACTTCGGTGTCAACATTTTTGAATAGATTGACGATAAAGTTTGAAGGATAGAGCACCTAGGGAACAAAACAAACTATTTTTCATCTGGATAATTTGGAATTCTCTGGAATCAGACCGAACATTTTTTTTTTTCATGCCTAACATTGATAATTAAGTCTCAATCCCATAAGATAGTTAAATAGCTACAAACTGATTGTCTAAAAAAAATGGCATATTTGGTCGGCAAAAATCCTACATCGGATTTTTTTTTGGATTATGGTTGGGAATGGTCCCCAGATTATGGCATTAAAAGTCCCAACCGATCGGGGGTCCGAAACCTTAAAAAGCATTTTTTTTTAGGTTTTTTGCGATTATTTCAAAAATGGTAAGAGATACAGAAAAATGGTCTGAGGATGAAAAAAACTACATAAAATTATCTTTGCAATGATATATGTATAACACATTAGAGTTTAATTGTTGAATTTGTTTAGAGTTTAACGGTTTATAATATGTTCACAGTGATGGAAATCATGTAATTTCGGGCTATTTTCATGTTTTCGTATGAAAACTGCCCGAAAACACTTCAATTCGCATACAAATTGACACATTGAAAATACGCTAATTTGCGTGTTTTCTATGAAACCTTGATTTTTTTAAATGAAAACGTATAAGCACCCAGGTCTCAAACCTAATTTCCCCTATTCAGCACATTTCGGCTCACTCCAATATTTTAACTGACACCCGTTTCGTGTGTTTGCCAATGTTCTTAATTTCTCCATGATAAGAAAATGGACGGTCAGTTTGAAGTGACGAAATATATTGCAAATTAGGTACTATCGATGAATGCACCAGCACATTTGTAAACTTAGAACGATTTATAGGGAAAATATTATTGTCGGTTGTCATATGAAATTACAAACAGTGCACTGTGAACGCTTTTCGGTGATTTCTGAAAACGTACGGCGAAATCAATCCGTTTTCGTCCACTCTGGATAGAATATTAGAAAACCCGAGGTGAAAACGTAAGCTTAACTTCAAACGCCCATAACTCCGTTACCGTCACTCAAAACTGTGAAAAAAGTAACTTAGGCCTGTTCCTAACACCGGTACATCGGTTTAAAACCGGTGTTTACTTAGTACCGGTACCAATATTTCGAAGTACCGATATCCCGGTTTTTTCAACCATGGGCCGGTCCCGGTTTTTTTTTCTCCAACACCTGTGCACCGGTTGTTCATCCGGTTTTTTCAACCATGGGCCGGTCCCGGTGCACCGGTTCTTTTATCCGGTTCTTTCAACCATGAGCCGGTCCCGGTGCACCGGTTCTTTTATCCGGTTTTTTTAACCATGAGCCGGTCCCGGTGCACCGGTTCTTTCATCCGGTTGTTTCAACCATGAGCCGGTCCCGGTGCACCGGTTCTTTCATCCGGTTTTTTCAACCATGAGCCGGTCCCGGTGCACCGGTTCTTTTATCCGGTTTTTTCAACCATGAGCCGGTCCCGGTGCACCGGTTCTTTTATCCGTTTTTTTTTTAGCCATTGGCCGGTCCCGTTGCACCGTTTATTTTTTAGATTTTGTAGCACCTGTTCAGTACCGTGTTTTTTTTTGATAACCTGTTCAGCATCAGGTTTTTTAGCACTGGTGTTTTCAAGTTGTCTAGCTGTTGGGTAGGTGCTTGCCAGCAACGATTTATTCGAGTTTTTGTTGTAGCGTAGCACTTTTTAGTACGGTGTTTTTATTGGATAGCCATGGTTCAATATTTATGTACATATATGATTTTTTTTAGCTTCTATGAAATTTATATAAGGTAATTGTCGCGATGAGAAAAAAATTATAAAGAATTTCTGTTGAGAAAAGTATAAAGATGTAAATTACACATTCTAAAAGACTTAATAGAGAGTTTTAGCATCTCTTTGAAAATATAACGTTCGGGATTATATAGTCAAATAAGAATACGGCAAAAATCCTACATCACTGGATTTTGGCAGGATAGATGGGGATGGCCCTCCGAATATGGAAAAAAAGTCCCCACCGATTGGAGGTCCGCCACCTTAAAAAGGAGGGGAGGAGGAGGTATTTTTTACCCTTTTTTGCAATTTTTTAAAAAACGTCAATAGATACAGAAAAATGATCTAAGGACGAAACTACATCAAATTTTCTTTGAAATGATATATGCATATGTAACACAATAGTATTTTATTGAAAGTTTAGTTGCTCCGGTTAAAGACGATCCCTCCATTTGAATTTGGCAAAACGGCATGTCCATAACTCCCCCCAAAATTGGAGCAGAGAACTAATTTTCGGTTTAATATCAGTGGAGGGCATCACCACTCTATCACTATCTCTACTCACCAAAAATCACTCCAATCAGATAAAAACTAAGGGTACTACCTCCGATACAAAGTGAAGTGACCTAAGACAACTTTACTCTACAGTTTATAAAATGAGTTGAAAAACATTGTAAGAGGGTACCCTTAGTTTTTATTCTATTGAGTTGATTGTTGGTGGGTGCTCCCCATTGGCAATAAATCATTATTTTTTTTTAGTCTAACGGAAAATTTGTCTGTATCTTTTGCCGTTTTCGAAATAATTGCAAAAAACGGAAAAAATACCCCCCTTAAGGTCGCGGACTTCCAATCGGTAAGGACTTTTTTCCCATTATTGGGAGGGCCATCCCCAACCATTTTGCCAAAATCCAGTGATGTGGGATTTTTGCCGAACAAATATCGTATTCTTCTTTGACTATATAATCCCGAACGTTATATTTTGAAAGAGATGCTAAAACTCTCTATTAAGTCTTTTAGAATGTGTAATTTACATATCTTTAAAATTTTCTCAACATTAGAAATTCTTTATAATTATTTTCTCATCGCGACAATTACCTTATATAAATTTCATAGCAGCTAAAAAAATCATTTACATAAATATTGAATCATGGCTATCCAATAAAAACACCGTACTAAAAAGTGCTACGCTACAGCAAAAACCGGATAAAAAAACCGTTGCACCGGGACCGGCTCGTGGTTGAAAAAACCGGATGAAAGAACCGGTGCACCGGGACCGGCTCATGGTTAAAAAAAACCGGATGAAAGAACCGGTGCACCGGGACCGGCTCATGGTTAAAAAAACCGGATGAAAGAACCGGTGCACCGGGACCGGCTCATGGTTGAAATAACCGGATAAAAGAACCGGTGCACCGGGACCGGCTCATGGTCGAAAAAACCGGATGAAAGAACCGGTGCACCGGGACCGGCTCATGGTTGAAAAAACCGGATGAAAGAACCGGTACTGAAAAAAAAACCGGCTCATGGTTGAAAAAACCGGGTGTTTAAAAAAAACCGGCGGGTGCCGGTGCACCGGGTGTAGTACCGGGTACTGAAGAAAACCGGTATCCGATACTGAAATCTGAGTACCGAACAGGCCTAAAGTAACTGATATAAAATGTACTCGTCGAGTCCTTTGATTTGAGTACCCATACGTCCATCTCAGATCAAAACTAATAAAGTTTGCTTTTTTTCAGATCTTCGGGACACCCTGTTATCTTTGCTCTACCAACTTCTACGTATTTCGCGCCAAAGACTTACCATTCTATACATTCCTACCAAATTTCATGACGATCGGTTGAGCCGTTCGCGAGTTATTTAGTGAACAAATTTTCAAACCTTCGGGACACCCTGTGTTCTTTGCGCTACCAACTTCTAAGCATTTCGTGTCAAAGACTCTTAACATTCTACACATTCCTACCAAATTTAATGGCTATCGGTTAAGCCGATCGCGAGTTAATTAGTGAACAGACGGACATACGTACGGACTAAATCGATTTCATAAGGGTTTTTTGAAAAAATTCTAAAAAACCCTAATAACGAACTTAGTTTGATTAATCAATAATCCAGTAATAGTGCACGATTCCTATTCCGAATCGATCACTGAAATTCTATTCTATACCCCTGGGGTCATTACTTAAGACGCTTTAGGAGTGTACCATTGTACAACAACAACAACGCATTGGTCTCGGCGATGACACGATCCAAGATAGAGCTGCCTGTAGAAATATGCTGAGATATTATCGCCAAAACGGGCGATGTGCCTACACCGCAGGTCGAGCAACGCGAAACCGTGGAGCGGTATAAAGAACGAGGCAAGGAAGAAGTGGAGTGTACCATTGTATGTAAAAAAAATACCGGCGTACAGAGGGCTGCGCCCGCAATACGAGGGTTTTTTAGATTTTGGATACATACATAGTGAATAATTTTGCGCATATATTTTATAGGTAATAAATAAGAATTATGCACGATGTTAATGAAATGCTTCTCGTAAATCTATTTTTGGATTGGTCTAAATAAACGCGTTCCATTCTGTAACACTTTTCGTTAGACCAATCCAAAAATAGATTTACTATGTATCATGGCTCCACATATTAACTGGATTTATTAGCTGTAACGCCGTTACCATGACTCCTAACTGGAAAAAAGCTACTGATATGAAATGTACCCATCAAGTTCTTTGATTTGATAAAAACTAAAAAAGTCTACTTTTTCAAATCTCCGGGACACCCTGTTTGCTTTGTCCTACCAACGTCTAAGTATTTCGTGCTAAAGACTGTTACCATTCTACACATTCCTACCAAATTTCATGACGATCCGTTAAGCCGTTCGCGAGTTATTTAGTGAACAAATTTTCAAATGTCCGGGACACCCTGTTATTTTTGTCCTACCAACTTTTAAGTATTTGGTGCCAAAGACTGTTACCATTCTACACATTCCTACCAAATTTCATGACGATCCGTTAAGCCGTTCGCGAGTTATTTAGTGAACAAATTTTCAAATGTCCGGGACACCCTGTTATTTTCGTCCTACCAACTTTTAAGTATTTCGTGCCAAAGACTGTTACCATTCTACACATTCCTACCAAATTTCATGACGATCGGTTAAGCCGTTCGCGAGTTATTTAGTGAACAGACGGACGGACAGACGGACGGACAAAATCGATTTCATAAGGGTTTTTTGTAAAATCTAAAAAACGCTAATAAAAACCTCGATCAGGTATGTCTCCACATCAATCCGCCAATTACTATACACTTCTTGGAGCGATAATCCTATATTATCCCGAGTAGCTGACTATAGGGGAGACTGGGGCTGGTTCTAACAAATTTTAAACAAAACTTCTTAGCTACCCAACCTTTTGCGTTAGACACATGACTTTCTGCCATATAATTCGTAATTAATAGGACTTTAAATAGAAATTTTCAAAATTATTGTAAACGTATTACATTCTGAATAATAAGGGGTTTTTCCTAAGAAACTCACAAGTTAAAACTTACCCCAGCCTGGGGTTGGTTCTAACAGCCCTGGGGTAAGTTTTAACAGGAAGGGTAATCATCGAATTTGAACTTTTTGCGAATAATTAAACACCAGTTAATCTACAAAATCAACCATTATTTTTTTTTCAGTCTCATATTAATTAAATACAACGATCAGTATCATCATATTCAGTACTGAGTGATATTTTAATGCTAAAGATAATTAAATAACAAAACTTTAGCTTTTATAGCAGTTTTCTTAAACTCAATAAATTAAATAAACATCTGCTTTGAAAAAAATCACAGGTAATTAAAAAAAAATTGGAACTCTAGCCTTAATATCCTAATACAGGAACTTAACTCGCGATTGAGGTAAGTGTTACCATGTTAGAACTTACCCCGTGTGTTCAGTTAAAACTAGCCCCAAGGCCCAATTTTTCAGAAATGACATTGCACTATAATAAGTACGTCATTTAGCAGCAAGAAATTAGAGTGCATCTATAGCTGAATAAACACTTTTTATATAAATTAAAGTTCCACATCTTTGAAATTTATATTAAGATTGCAAATAAAAAAAAAAAACAAAAACGCAAAAAAGATCGTTTACCTGATCATATGGGCACACCACATACAACTCCTTACTGCGACGGCGCAGACAAAACTGACGAGTCTCGACACGTTTAGCATTGTGTACAAACAGGACAATCATGATTTTTTTGTCCCTCAGTCTGATAGTTTGGCGTCTATCAGCCTGTTAATACCTGCCCCTGTTAGAACCAGCCCCGGTCTCCCCTACTTGTAAGAAATTTTGTATTTTAAAGAGCACGCATGTTGTAAGCAACTATTGCATTTTAGTATCGCTTGACTAGATTCGCAGGAATGGTCCCAATTATTTAATTACGATATACGATTCCTCAGCAATGAAAACATTCCCACAGGGGGCTGTTATTCTGAGAATCAATCGAGGCGGACTCCAAGACGCATTCATTATTTTTTTCTAGAAGACAAAACGAAAATTTATTGTACATTTTGAAACAAAATGCCTATTCCGGTTAAAATCGACAAATAGAACAACCGTCCGGGTTATTAACCGAAAGAAGAAAAAACAGAAAGTAACCCTGTTGTCCGTCTTGAAAGTACCGGCTTTCGGTCCGTCCGGTTTTGACATCCCTACAGTACACATCGGTGGCTGGCTAAAATCATGTTCATTTTCTCGTGTCATCGCCCTGAGCGTCACATACTTTCATCGCCGTCTATTAAGGCCGCAATGTTGAAAAATCGCCTACTAAATTTGCACTGTTTTGTTGTTCCTTTTAATTACGTCATATGCTTGTTGTTTGTTCGTGTAAATCCAAAATTTAGTAGGCAAACTATGACGGCGTGGAACAGCTGAGTTACGGCCTTGATGTATCTAGATGGCGTTGATACTATGCCCCACGCTTATCCGTTCCCAAAAGATCATACCAATCTTATCCACTAAAAATGGTTTGCTTCATTAAAAGTTGTTAGCAAATAACCACATAGGGGTTTTCCTTCAATTAAATTGTCTTCTATATACCTACATTTTAATTCCACGTATTTTTAGAATGTCAATTTATCTCATTCACAAGCCTATACCAATATCCCCTCTAATCCATTCTCACAAAGAAAGTACGTAAAATACACAAAAGAATTTCATTCGTATGCACAAGTTAAGTCTAAGCTCCTTATATCCGTACGGTAGTACCAAACAAAGAAAATGTGTGTGTGGTTCACGTTCACATGACGTCGTCCGTCGTCGTAGTGCGAAGGCAAACTTTGTAATTCTCACGATTGATGACTGTTCTGTTTCTTCATCAATTTTATTGATCGACTATAGACGGGTGTACGGGGTGGCTGCAACCCCCAATCAGTCTTACTTTGAGAATCATACGGAAAGTGGTTTGAGGGAAAACAGTAGATACGTAAGCCACAAGCAATACTACTATCATCCGTAGGTTTGTCGTCTAACTTGACTTTCATTTCTTTGTTGAATCTGGAATGCAATGCTTTCAATCACCCGATTATATTGGATAAGGAGATGTGTGGTTGTCGTTGCAGACGACACGTCATTCTATTTGAAAAAGTACAGGAGGATTAAAAGGACCAAGAAAAAAGTGTTGAAACGAAAAATAGGTATATGAAAGAAGGAGAAAGTCGAATTGTACATGGTTTGGGAAACATTATAGTTATCGAATATGGTGTATAATTCGATTTTGTAAATTTTTTTCCTAATTTGAGGTTTGATGCTTCACGACGTCTCTTTGTTCGGCTTGCAGTGTAGGCAGCTTCATCCTTCTTCTTTTTTTTTCTTTTAGCGGTACAAGAGGTGTAAACCGCTGTGTATCTAGGCATACCTCGACTTAGGGCGCTAATTGGTTCCAGGAAAATGCGTCCTAAGTCGAAAACGTTGTAAGTCGAATAACCATATTGCACGCAGCGCCCGCTCTAGCACTTACGCCGCCCCGGGCAAGAGGACAAATTGCCGCCCCTTAGGTGAAGTACCAGGCAGATTGATAGTAGATAGCACATGTTATGTCGTTCTTGTTGTAGAAGCGATTTAAGAGACTTTTTATTCTTGAATCGAGTGATTTTGGCAGCTCTTGGTTGTTGTAACACATCGGTTCCACAATGGCTGCCTTAGTATCACATATCAACACAAAAATTCATAGTCACGCTATAGTAATTCAATACCCACTGAGAAAGCCCAGATAGTATGTAGTAGAAACCAGTTCCGCCATCATTCATACTCTTGCGCAATTCAGTTTAGTTCAGCAAGGCCTTAGAGAGTTTGTCGGAAATTCCAAAATTAAAGCTAAGTAGGTATTGAATTTCCCGAGCACATGCTATTCACCACCGGCAAAAAATATAGGGATGTCAAACCTTGCGGAATTTAGAATGAAGTAAGAAATTAAAAATTAATGGGAGCATTTGTTTTCCTCAAAAACACTCAACACGACAACACATTTTAGAAAACTCCGCTCTCGAAAATGGTATGCCAAAAAAATTGTGGAGCGGATAAACATAAATTAGCCGGGTCTCTTCGTGGGCGAGTTTCTTCAGTGGTTTAAACATGGGTGGCTTATTTTCATAATGGCATCATTTCGCGAGTTGTTATAGAGAATAAGGTTAGAGCTAGCTAAATCGGCGGAGCCTAGCCAAATCCTGATATTAGTATGTCCGGAAACATATTAGGGAGGACTGCTATTGCGGCTCTGGCAATGTGTACATCCCTCATTTTGCTTGAATCCAAACTACCTTGTCCATATTTGACCACCCAATTCTTGATGAATCATGAATTAAAGTTGAAATGCAGCCAAATCCGAAAAGAAATTGTGTTGAAAACGGTGCATTTGGGCAAGAAATTTCTCATAGAAGATTTTTTTTAACGCTTTGATGTGCTGAGCGTATATGCGCTACTTATTTCTAATTTCTTATGGTTTCTCCGGAGGTTCAATATTTAATTAGTGGACGAGATCTGACGCAACAGACTGAATAAAAATATTAGGACGCAACCACACTGATCGGGGTTTATAAAACCGCAAACAAAACATCAAAGTTGTGGACAACACACGCCGGGAGGGTTAGAGACGTTGGGGAGATCAATTTTCTCATTTGTTCGGTTCGGTCAACTGTTAGAAAATATTTATGCTATCAGCTCTCGAAATAAGAATTTTTCTTTCTTTTTATCGCCACTAGCGACACTTTCTGCACCATTTAACGAACATGTAGCGAAAAATATCAGAAACACAAAAGTGCTCCTTATGAGAATGGATAGTAGTCCAAGCCATTTTAAAATCAGGAAGCCCTTCTCTTTGACAAGAATTAGGGATAATGCAAACAAATCCTTAATTCTGATGAAAAGAAGAGGAACTAATTTTCAATTGGAGGACGAAATCAGCACACCATTCACCAATAAGTTTCTTTTTAAAGAAGAACTTAATTAGCACATAACTTTGCAAGCATCACAGCATAAAATTTAGGCAAATCTTACTACACATTTTAAGATTCTAAATGCAGTACTTCGTATGTCAATGGGCTCTTCAAAGCCTAGCAAGAACTTTGCATCTTTAAAACACAACTTTCAAAAGAGAACTAATGATACAGTTGTTGTATTTTGTTTCACCCCGTTTTACTTCATCTGTAGTTGTCATGGCTTCCTTTACACTAAATCCAAGTTGATATTGAGTTCTTACTTTTGGTGGGTTTTCGATTTTTTTTATTCGTGTTTTGGCCAAAAAGCCGCCCCTAAAATTTGGCGCCCCGGGCGACCGCCCGGCTTGCCCCCCCTTAGAGCGGGCGCTGATTGCACGTAGGCAAGAACACGGTCACAACTCAAAACTCGGTACTTTTTACGTAATAATACAGCTTTAGAAGAAAAAGGAGCATTCAAAATAAATTTGCATGTAACACATATTGACTAATTTGCGTAATATTTTGCATATGCCTTCTTGGGCCCTCTTATTGTGAACTGGCGAAGATGTCAGGACAATTTTTGTTGTGAAATAAGTATTTAGCTATAGAATTCTCTTTTCCTATCTAAGAATTTAATTTAGAAAACCCTGGTATAGAAAACTTCTTACTATTTGTTGAGATGATCGTTTTATATTTCAAGAATAAAATCTCATTCTCATCACAATGGCTTAAAATTGTGCAATTAGCAGTTTAGTTCGAGCTCAAGGTAAAAAGCAATACCATATTGTAAAAGATTAAGCCCCAGCTAGTGAAAAAAATCAGGCAGCATACAGCCACTTATCAATCTCGAAAATATAAAAGGATTTCAAAATAAATTACCGCTTGGCAAATGGAGGTCGATTCCAAAGTGACGACTCTATTGCAGAAGGTCAGTACAAAAGTTCACTTAAATCTAAAGGTGATACGGAGCAAAATATAACTTCATACTCTTCGACAGATATTTAATTTATGAAAAAATTTCTACAGATATTGTAGAAAATTTGGAGAGGGTGTTATATATTTCTTACATTTAAAGAAGCTGTTCCTAATTTTTTCCAAAAGTTGGGAAATTCTGTGTACAAATTATATTTTTTTATAAACATAATTCAATAGAGTTTAATAAAATAAGTAAAAAAGGTTATTTCGGAGTTACTACATCAGCAAACGTTAAAAAAGGTTAAATAAAAATTGAAATATTTATTTGCTGTCGTATCCTATAGCCGTGAATGGTGTGTTCGGCTTAATTTAAGACAGAAAAATTAAATTCAATAACAATTCATAATTTTATCGCTACCAATTTAAGGAATTACTCTGCCAAGTCGTATCACCACGGTTTTCACGACTTGCTAAAACTCTCTATTGTGTGTTGCTGATTTTATGTATTTTCGGTATCAATCAAGTTTCAGGTCACATTCGAAACACCTTACACATGCTTACGAGGTTATACTTTGACTAGTTTATGGATATTGTTTATTTTCTATTACAACCACACTGTCTGGGGTTTGCCAAACCGCGCGGTACAAAAGATCTTCGTAAGACAACATACGCCAGGCAAAGTCGGAGGCGATGCGGGAATTCAACAAACGTTTTTTTTTGTTGAATCCCCCCATCGTCTCTGTCTCTTCCAAGCGTGTGTTGTCCACAACTTTGATTTTTTGTACTGCGCAGTTTGACAAATCCCGGACAGTGTGGAACCGGCATTAGATGTATGCTTCCTTTTCCGGCATATGGCGCTCTGCGTTTCAAAAATGTTTAAATCTTAAGTTTTAATGATTGATCAGGAACTGTTTGCCGCCACCGCAGCATTTTTTGATAGACTTACGCTGGCCTAATCCTTTACACTAGCGTTGAAATTTACTTCTTTAAAAGGTCCTTAACGAACCAGCTAATGTTCTTTACCAAAACAAAATTCCTTCTTCAAATATCTTCTCGCGTTGTCCTTAACGAACCAGCTAATGTTTTTTACCAAAACAAAATTCCTTCTTCAAATATCTTCTCGCGTTGTAAGTCGAAACAAAAATTGTTGTAACTCGAGTTGTTGTCTAAATTGTTCACGCGTCGTAAGTCGAAATGTCCTTTTTAAAAAAATCAATTCTATCACTGATTTTTTTTTTAATAAGTCAATTTAAAAAAAAAAAAAAAAAAAATCAGTGATAGAATTGATTTTTTTAAATTTTTCAATTTTCACAAAGTGAAACTAGATAGAGACGCCACAATGGATTCGATTTATAGTTCGTCGTCGTTTTCGTCCGTAATCTCCAGGGATAAAAACGTGGCAGCTGCAATGGGGTTTTCCCATAGTGAGAGGGGGGTGAGATTAGTGGGTGCAGCTGGGAATTGAAGCAGATGGGCCACATCGTGAGGCGTGCCAGCGCAATTTGGGCATACGTTTTGTATATTCGATTCTATGCGAGATAGATACGAATTGAGGTGTGAGCAGAAGCCTGACCGAAGCTGGGCTAAACTCACTCTGGTGGCTCTCGGGAGCCTAATCTCCTCAGACGAAATAGGTGGTGGGAGCGCTGAGAGGACTCTGTTCGTACCTAAACTCGCAATAGACCGACTCACTTAATCAGTGTGAATCATTGCAATGGCAGCCCGGTATGAATCTTCGTCGAAAGGATCCCTTTTGTAACCCTGGACCTATCTCTCAAGGTCACGAAGGCCACGTTTGATGTGGCGTGGAGGGCGAATTTTGTCCATAAGGTCACGATTAGGATGATCCTCTCCATAACGACCTACCAGATACTGTTTTGCAAGTAGTCGATTGTCACGTATTGGCATCAAATGTGATCAGCTTCATCCTGGATCGTGCCTATGTTGTTGTTACTTGGAATGCGATGTTTTAAGACCATACAAAAAATCATGTCCTTCTTCTTTGTTCTACTGTACGATTCGGCAGGACGTAGGCACTGCATTCTCTGAATACTCTGCCTTTTTATAAAAATAAAACGACACGATAGTACTGAAAACCAATCACAGCTCATGTGTTCATTATTTTCTACAATTTCCATTCGAAACTTTATTCATTTTGTTGAGATTCTAGACTATAGTCACGATATTGTCTACTTTTCCAATCGTCAATTTTTAATAAACCAGTGTCCTCATCACAAGATTCATCAAACAAGTCTACTCTATATCCTTTCTTGTTCATGTAGCTCTGTCATTTCTGCATCTCTTCCTATGCGCTGGCCGTAACAACCTATGTATCTCTGCTACAATTCAGGACAAAGTTCAAAACGAAATGCTGTAATTTACGGAGCTTGTATTGTGCAAAGTGTATGGCGGTTTGTTGTTCCTATCCAGGATCCTGGGCTATACATGTAGTTTCCCCATAATCTACATCCAAACGAGAGACCGAGAGTTCATCTCATTCTAGTGTGACGAAGTCTCTAACCAGTCTAAATGGTCATTAGTTCGACCGTGTTGCCTGCCCCGGATCGCCTATGTCGATGAGCGCACCTCCACCTCATCACTACATTATACTTTATCCTTCTATACTGTATATCGGCAAACGGTGTTTACTGGTCTTGCCATTTTGTCGCAAGGATAGCATATAGTTAGACTTCATGTTTTTCATCCCGGTCGAATGTTATTCATGTCGAAACAACATGCCGCAGTATGGACCCAAGTAAATATGCTTCATAAGGCCTCGTACCCGACTATTTCCGTGTAGTTACCTACTTCTTCACTCTATGTAAAGTCTGTGCGAAATATAATGTTTGACTTGAGTAAGTGCAGAAAGTTAAGTCCTTTGTTTGGCTTTGTCAGGAAGATTTTCAAAGTTATAGACATTATTATACCGTACTCTGTGGCATATAGGCAGACAGGAATGGCGCTGATGATGAAATGCTGGACGAACTGAAAATGTGTTTGGCATTCACTTGACGGCTTCATCAAATTTTGATTCAAGATGGATATTGAATAAGATTCTTAAGACACAAGAGATCCCAGCGTTTGGCGTGTTATGTTATGAAGTTATGTTTAGTTTAGTATAGGCTATCGAATGAACCGTCATTCCGATAAGACTATTCGTATTCATTTGACAAGATTGATAACCGAGTTAAAGTTGACCTTCGATGAGATGGCATAAAAAACTGCCAAGCAAATTTTCCCGCGTCCTTTTTTCATGCACAAATTGTCTCGTGATTGTTGCTTCGAAATAATAATATCTTCTACGAGTCATGTACGTGTATACTATTAACAAAAAGGACACCGCACGTTCGTGTACATATAGACACAATTCGCAATATAGATCCTTTTTGCCACACAATGACGCTACAACAGCAATCGTTGTGGGGGTGTATGTCTGTGCTTCAAAAGTTGTCCAATCATTGTAAAAAGGCCAGCTTCATGTAGTGGCCAAGTGTTGTTAAGTGGAGCTGAAACATTTTCAAATTAATTAAAGTCTCTTATGGTAATTTCACAACGTACGTAGGGAGATACAATTTCAAACGCTCTGAACGCATTGAGAGAACACAATGCAGGCCTTCGAAGTGGTGTTAGAAGTGAGAGTTTTGTGTGAGACTGATTTATTTAAAAGTTCGTTTTAATTTATCTACAGGATTCTGGTTCAACTATTCGTAGAGTAGTATCGCATGAGCTAAATTTTGTTCAGTAAAATTTTTAAGTCAAAATTGCGCCGCTTGTTTCGTGTAATCAGGAATTATGTATACACCCGAGCTTTCACCTAATCCTTTGAACACCTTTGGATGCGGTGTTGGTTTGGGAGACTGTTTTATTTCATTGTCCTACCTCTTTGAGGAAAGAGCTAGGCAGGGGCGCAGCATGATGGGTTAGGAGTGCACGAGCTTTAGGGCTCCAAAGATCACAAGAAACATTTCTGGAACTATCAAAAAATCAGCGTGCGTCCGAAATTTCACAAAAAAAAAATTATTGTGAAAAATAGTTGAAGTTGAAAAACTTACACATAAAAGGGCTCCTCACGGTTGTGGGCCGCTAAGCAGTTGCTTTCTTTCTCTTCTCGATAATCCAACCTTGGTTATCATCACAAATGCACAAGGGCACCACCGCTCGATTTAAATTCATGATTTTTATTGACTTTTCCTTTTAGCATCACTATTCTCAAATCTTGGGAACTAGGAGAAAGTTTGCCAGAAGATTCTCCAGAAGAGAAAGAAGGAAACTGCTTAGGCCGCAGACTAAAGGCGTATTGGAGCGTTAACGCTACGCTCCACCTGTCGCCCAATGCAACGCTTGTATTGGGTGACAGATTTTACGCTACGCTACGCTCTTTAGTGTGCGCGCGGCCTTAGGGACCACAACCGTTAGGAGCCCCGCCCCGTGATTTGGAAGAAAATTATTTTTTTTTACCAGTTTTATAATATATTTTCGGGAATCGCTTTAGGTATATTACCCGAAAGAAATATATCAATCACCCGGGGCAAAACACACAAGTGAACAGCCTTATGCCGGGCCCACACTGTATGAAGTTTGCCAAACAAAGATCGGTACTTTAAGGATTCCCCCAACGAGAGAGTGCTAGTAATTATGAAATACCGAACAAATAACAAAATTAAATTTCCCTATCGCCTCTGTCCCTCTCGGGGCGGTTTGGCAAATCCCGATTAGTGTGGTTGCGGCCTGAAACAAACAATTTGCTACGATGGTTATTAGATCGAGGCTTATTTGTTCCAGGCAGCTTTTTGCAAGAAAATCTTAAGCCTCTTCGTTAAATATTTTTTTCCCGTTATCCCTTATCCTGGTTGATAAGCAAACTGCTTTTTGTGTAGCTAGTTTCTTATCAGTGTGGTTTTTCTAATGTGCTCATCGATGATTTTTTCATTGATTTGAGAATAAATTAAGTAGGACTGATTGGTCTATATATGATTTAGGATCCTTCGTGGGCTGGTTTTCATTTTGTGGACTGAATACCACTCTCGCTAGTCTGCATAAGTGCGGGATGTAGCCCTGCGAAAAGCTACTTCTGCATACATACCTTTCTGAAGAAGAGCGGGAAAAATCCTGTCAGTGCTTTCAAATGATTCAAACGAGCCTATTGCCCATTTTTCTTTGTCTAGAGTGAAACTTTTTCTTGTTGTTCACCAATTTGAAGAGCTAGCTCTATACAGACTGTCTTCAGTTGTGGCCCCATTTCTCAGTATGTATATGGCATCCCGGAAATTGGCTGCTTATGAGTAGATTGCCAGTCGTCATGGCGCCAGTTGTCTATCGCTCATCAGGGTGCCTGATGGTACTTAGGTGCTCAGTGTCCTTTTTAGCCATAACTCGATGGAGTCTCGTAGCACCTACGCAGAATTTGACCCACGAGTTCATTTTGGCAGACCTGATTTTCCTATTGTATTCGTGAAGTTGGGAGCGATATACGTCCCTCTCACCTGTTCTTTTGGCTCTGCTGAAAGTTTTCTTGTCAGCCTCATTAACCGCAATAACTCTGGAGTCCACAAGGAAACTGCTTTGGGGCCTTCGTTATTCTGAGGGGACAGTTTTCCTCAAATAAGGCCACAATGGCCCTGTCCAGGCTTAGCCAGCTGGAAGCAGTCCTATCAATAGTTGATATCCTCTCCTGCAGAGATGTTTTGTAGTTGCTCCACTCAGTTAGTTGTGATATGCACTTTTCTCTCAGCCAGTTGGTTACCAAAGGTTAGGTCGAGTACTTCCCGCCTCGACTTAGTTACAAAGGTAGGCTTGCTACATCGATTGAAAATGCTGAGATTTAAACTGGAGAATGATTCTCTCGTGTTAATATTTGTGCTTCCCCAGACTGTGTGATATGTATTAGCTTCACATCCGACCAGAAGGAGCGCCTTGTTCTTGCCACAGAGGTCCGCCAATCTTTTAAGCTGTGTTACTGGTACCTCTTCGTCTGTTGGAAATTAGGCTGACAGCACCACGAGCATTGCTTTGGTGTCATCGTTTAGGCTGATGCATAAAGATAAAGATGAAAGATATAAAGTTTATGCTGGTTTTTATTAGAATGCACGCCCGCGGTCTACTCGATCTGGTATCATAAAGGATTGAGGATCCGCTTACCTTGAGTCCTTTTATTACTCCGTGTACTTGTACAGGGTTCTTCAACGAGTGCTATGCCCAGGTTCTCCCTGGCGAACCCGGCTACTGAAGTATCTGACGCCAAATTCAAAATTTTAAAAATTAGACTACAAATGTGTCCTTGGCCTGTGAAGAATGTCTTTCTTCATATTCACCGGTGACAAATGGCCTGTAGGAAATCGTTCGTGTGTGTTCACCGATGACTCACTCACAGAATTCGGAAAAATTTATTCTGCGAGTAGTCTCCCACAGATGTTTGCAAAGTGTGAATTCGGGAAAACTTATTCTGCCAGTAGTCTCCCAAATAGATGTTTGGAAAGCGTGATTTTGCCGGAGAATGGGGTAGAACGAAATTGAATAAGGGGCGATTCAGACTATCGACAAGATTTACTAAATGCTAGATTTAGTTAACAGTTGTACCATATTGTACTGCAATTTGAATAATGCAAGTACATTGTACGATGCATTTTGAATTTAATGACATGCGATTTGACTCGATTAATTTAGTGGTTTTAGTAAATCCTGTCCATAGTGTGAATCCCACCATACTTAATTTTTGAGATGATTTAATTTTTCTCTGTTCGCGGCGTATGCGAACGTACACCAACATTGAACATACATTTCTAGAGCATAATTGTTTGGGAAACTGCCCCATTAAAACCAATTTAAAATTGAAATTATTCAATTTGATCTGGAAATTTATCAATTTGATCTGGACATTTATCAATCATAAATGGAAATCATCATCAATCATCAATTTGAATTGAAGATTTTAAAATTGATGAATTCCCATTTCTAATTGAATTTATATGAATTTATATGAATATTCGAAATCAATTTAGTTGGAAATTCGTTAATATGATTTTGAGATTCGCCAATTTGGAAGCGGAATTAGTCAACACAATTTGAAAATCTAATCTGAAAAGCCATTAAGTTGACTTGCTATTTCATCAATTTGAAATGGAAATTATTCAGTGTGATTTTGAAAGGAAAATTCTTCAAAATGATTTGAAAATTCATCAATTTGACATGAGAATTTGCCAACACCTTTTTGAAATTCGCCAATTGGTGATAGAAAGTCCTTAAATAAAATTTAGAAATTCGCCAATTCGCAGATATTTGCGATTCATCAATCTGATTTGAAAATTCATAAATTTTAAATGGAAATTTGTTATTTTGATTTGCTGATTAGACAATTTGAAATTCGTCAACTTTTTGCCAATTTGAAATGGACTTTCATTTATTTTATGCTGAAAAATTCGTCAATTTGTAATAAAAAATCGCCAATTTGACATGGAAATCCTTAAATTCGATATGGGGTATCGTTAATTTGAAATGAAACTCGTCAACGTGAAAATTCGCCAATTCGAAGTGAAATTTCGTCAATTAGAAAATTAAATTCGTAAGCATGATTTTGAAATTAGTCAATTTGAGATGGAATTTCGTAAATTTGAAGTGGAACTTCATGAACATTACATGAAAATTCGTGAACAAGTTTTCGAAAATCAGGCTCTCGACCTGAAGAGGCCTTTTGGCTCGGGGCATGTTTTTGAATGAGCGCATGGAATACCGTAGGTTGCCCTATTGGGAGACGCCCACCAGTTGATGGGTTTCCGAAACTGGAATACAATGTCACGTGACCGCAAAATTTGGAGGCTAATAAATGCGGTCAAGGACCGGCCCGGCGTCCACTGTAATCCCATGATAATTGACTTACAAATATATGCAGTAAAAAGTTACCCCTATTTATTAAAAATGACATCATTTTCGCTGAACTTGCAATTCATGGCTGATATTAAACTCTTTCGCTTCAAAGAATGTCAAAAGTTCTTAAAATTACCCAAACGTCGTGCACCTTTTCCATTTCAACTATATGTACAGGTCAGCAAACATAGATTTCGAAAAGTCATTCATGTGACAGATATTCATTCAAAGAACCTCCCTAAATCATATCAAAAAATAAAAAAGTTAAAAATCATCTTGTTACGATCCGGTCAACCACACAAAGCTACAGTCGTCGTCCATCTGAAACACCCAAAAAAACGGACGCGACGGCGACACTACTCCTTCAACCCATTGAACCAATCATGCGAGCGCTGCGTAGCAACCTTCATATGGAAGAGGACTGACCATGAAGCCAAGGATCCTTGTAAAGCTCTTTTCAAGTTGTCTAGATACTTGGTATGTGTTGTACTGTTTTGTTTTCATTTTTTCGTCGTCGTCGTCGTCCTGAAAAGTATTTTTCTCTCTTCTCGTTCTCTGTAAAGTGCTTGTTGTTTTTGTGTCGAAATACTTGAAATGGTTTGTGTTTCGATGCTGGGACTTGTTTGCCGGACAACACGCCATACCATCGATGCCTGATGCCATACTATAGTATCATCATCATTCAGCCTTCTAAATATCCTTCGGGGGCCCAAGAACCGACCTCCATGCACACTTGGTGTGCCCGATTTAGACCTTATCCTTTTCAATGTCTAGCTATTTTTGCGTTGTCTTTCTTTTTGCAAAATGTCGAAAAGAAAAACAAAAAATAAGAGAAAAAATCAGAACGACAAGGAATGCTTCTCTCTAAGCTCCGTCGAGCACTGTGTTGTAAGTACGACTGAAGGCAAGGTTTGTGTCCTTTTTGGCTTCCACAGAAAAAAGGTCAATGTAAAAGGAACGATGAAATACACACATTCGTAATATTGTATACAATATAAAATATCCGGACAACATTGACAGGATAAAAGTTGACTTGTACACTCGTACTTATATTTGAAATATCTCTAGGATACGAGTGGCGTTGGTTGGTGAGTTTCTTTCGTTCGTACCGATCTCGAGGGCATGAATGCCATAGCCCGCGTCCATTTCGTGTCCTTTTAAGAAATGCAATATTGAAAGTTTCTTTGGAAAAATGGTTATTCTGCCATGTAACGTAATAAAATGTTTGCAATTCAACATGGACATAAGATGGACAATAATGTCAATGGTCTGTACAAGGGGGTGCAAGGAAAAGGTGAGCGTCGGTTCTCGTTGTCACAGTCCGCACTGAAATGCTGAAAAATTGTATAGATATGTTCCGATGGTATTGAATGCGGGCGTTTGAAAATAGATTTCAACTTTATTTACCGAAGACAACCTTTTACAAATGTTGGGTTTCGACGTATTTATCGATGAATTGAAATTCAATTGTATCTTTATATTTGAAATTCGTATCTTCAATGTTTACGATTATATTATTCGAGGTAAATGTTGGGGAACAGACAAAGGAAAAATATTTACATTATTCTTAGAAATTTCAATAGGTGGGTTTTCTACATTTAAAATTCGAGGCAAGACAAGTTAATACCACCATACCATTATAATCATAACCATTGATGATACAAAGACAGGATTATTGGCTCTACCAAATGTTACAGGCCCATAGTGAGTGACAACATGCATTACTCGTACAGGTGCCTCATGACAACCTCGATGACATGTCATGATTACATTCACCGGATGAAATTTGGTGCTGTTTTAAAATCAAATTAGACCGACGAATAGAACATGTCCTCGACACTAAAATTACGACTTGTCTTCACCAAAAACTCGTCGAATGATCTAATAATAATAATAATTGCTCCTGTCACCACTCACTCATCCTTCATCGAATTCATTTTGCAGGACCCATTTCCATTTGTAGAAATTTCAAAACTTTAGATTAAGCGAACTTAAGACGATGAAATACTCGCGCCGCACGGGTTGTTGGCTCTAATGCGAACACCATTCATGAAAGATCCATCAAGCGAGTAGAAGACATCATCATTAAACCATCCTCATCATTTACAATGAGAACTCCCGCTTCATCCTTCTTTCTGTGCGGAATTATATAATACACAAGGGATTTGAGTCTCCCAAAAGTCGTCGCTATAGCCTACCATCTGGGCTCGTTCCATTCTATGTATACCAAGTACCCGTCATCACCATCTTCCAGCCAAGCTGCGAGGATGATAAGAGAATAAGTCAGACAGTCAATATCAGCTATCTTTGGTCAAAAGTACCATTCGTTGAAAGTTTAGAGCAGTATGAGACAACGTCTAAATAAGAACAGTGAAGAAATGGAAGTAAAACAACACAATAAAAAAAATCTCGTCCTGAAAGCGCCATAAACATTTCAAAAGTCCATTAGCTTTTTAAGGCTACATACAACAGTCGCTATTTGTTTAGTAGGTACTCTCTTCTCTCGTAAAAAAAAGTGACAACATAGCTAAGGAATGGAGAAATGATATAGTGGAAAGGACACTTGCCCGAGCTGTGTAATGTTTGTCCTATAGAAAACGTTAGTCCATATCGTCCACCCGCGCGCCGTACCCCCGCGCCCCACTTTTGACTACATTATAATGTAAGAGTAGGGTCTTTTGTTTTCTCACCAACAAGGGATGTTACGGGCATGACACACTGCATGACATTTACTGCTGTGAAATGTTAGGGCTCAAGAGAAAAGGCGATTTGTCAGGCGGTTGCGATGAAAGCAAGATAGAGCTAGAGATGGTCCTTAAGCGCGAGATGTTTGCAAAATGACATACTATTATAATATTTGCAGGCTTATCATCATTCCAGGCTCATTCACACGATGACGAAATATGGAAAATTATTGGCAGTGATGCGCATACAAATATTAGTTTGGAAGGGAGGAAGGCGTTTATTTCTAAGTGTGCTGAAACTTGAGGATGATTCTCCGGAGGCGCTTACATGACAATTAAAATTCGTGTAGGGATATCAAGCACTCGGTTTTCTTTTTTTAAGGCTGTTAGGCCATTCGCTTAAGACCGGATAGAAAGTACCCGTTTTCCGTAACCGAGCCATTTTATCTAATGGTATAGTTTAAGCTGGCCAGACGTACAGCATTTTACTGTACAGTACAGCATTTTGACATATCGTACAGCATTGGGAAATATGTACAGCAAAATGTACAGCATTCACACACAATGAAACCTACATAATAAGCCCCTCGGTAAGGCCTGTGATGAGTCTTGTTTTCGTTTAAGGTGTTAAGTTGGACGCCTGTACGATCGATATTTAGCGAGAAATTGCATTTTTATGTTAGGAATTCTTTTATTTCCGAAATCTCGAGAACCCTTCCCGATATTTCTGAAGTTTAGCACACGTGTAGAGCTACTTGACGCTCACACTTCCTTCCAATTACATGGTCCTACGGAAGTCAAGGCTGCCCAAATTGCAATTTTTAGATTCTTAATTGAAAATTGTGCATCACTGGGAAATCCGTGAGCGAAAAATTTTGAAATTAAAAAAACTTGCAGAGCATCGTACTCTTCACATATTTCTAAAAATTTCACCTTTCAAGGTTCAGAATTTACAGCCGTCGATGTAAAGTGTCAAGTTTGAACCATGTACGATCGATATTTAGTGAGATAACACTTCAATCGTTAATTTTCGATAAATCAGGAATCAACCGAAATTTCGGAAATTTAGCACACTACTTGGCGCACAAAGTCCTACCTATCTGCGTACGGAAAAAATTTCCTTTCGCCCGAGGTCTTCTTTTTCCTTGCCTCGTTCTTTAGACCGCTCTATGGCGTCACGTCGCTCAACCTGCGGTGTAGGCACATCGCCCGTTCTGACCGTAATGTCTCAGGCTTTCGCCCGAGGTCTATCCAAACCTTAAAATGGAAGTGAAAAATTGTGGAAACATTTTCGGAATGTAGCTTAAGATTAATTCCCCTGCATTTCCGACACAATCCAGAATACGTTTTCATTCAAAAAATTCGAGCGAACGAATTCCAAGTCCCCTTTCACCCTAGCTCTATCCAGACTTTAAGATGAAAAGCCATATGCAATTATATTTCGGAAAAAAGTTGTTTTTTGCCAGCTTTAAAATGAAACTAGTGAACAAGGACATTACGATAGAGCTCCAGTATCTTCACAAGAAAAAAAAACAACAATCGCCCAAAAATCGTCAGTCTGATTTTTTTTATATTAAGCTGGCAACTCTACAAAAATCAAGTAAATTTTCGCGAACCAAGTACATACTTATGTATACGTATATTTCAACTGCTGTCCCATATTCTTCATCTTGATTCCATCTCCATCATCCTTTTAATAGCATCATTTTACAGCACTAAGTTCGCCATGAAGAGAGATCCTTCGTATACGGGAAGATTACGACGAATATACTTTCAACAAAACAACTCTTAAATAAAAAGTTTCGCCTTTTATTATTATTGCCGCCGACGAGATGACTATACGAAGGAATGGGCATGCGAGCCAGCTCGTCTTACTCTATGCCAAGCTTGAAATCCTTCAACGAAACATCCCTTTTCATTTGGCGACTCAATACTTCTTCATCTTTCAACACAACACCAACGCCATATACATACTCTGCGGCACTGAATTGTCTGTTTCGTCGTTATTGAACCTAATTTTATGGGGCATCTCTGTAAAATGATGTCCCCGCCAAGCGACTCTTGTCAGCATGAATGAAATGATGCTGCTTCTGTTGCTGTTGAGCTCTACACAGCAAGCGGGAAGAGATGTAAGTACGTACGGGCGTACACGATGTCGGGTGGCAGTTAGGCAGCGCAGATCTTCCCAAAGAATTGATTAGTGAAGGATTTCTTTCAGTTATATTGGCCGGAGGCGAATTGCTTTTCACACTTTTACAACGTCATGTTGTAAAACGGAACGAACATCTGCATTATTCCCGACACTCGTGTGCGCGTTTTGCTATTCATTTCGTTCACTCGCAGTTTTCATTCTTCCTTGGCAGGATATCCAACATGGCGTGTCATAAAAATAATATTTACAGCAGTATCTCATATCTCATCTCGTGCGAGAATTATTGTGCGAGCGTAGTATCCTTTTTGGCTTGAAAGATAAATGAAAACTCCTTTATTTCGAGTCTGTTGTACAGTATAAAATAAATTCCTCGCGCTACTATATAGCGTCCTGGATATGCTGTGCTTCCTTTTTATGTTTTGACCTCCGCGCTGCCATGCCGCCCGCACGTCATAGTATCGATATTCCAGTCACGTCTCGATACGAATTATATCTTATGTTCGATATTATGTTGCTCCGTTTGGTTCATCCCCCCAAAAAGAATCCATGATGCTTCTTATATGTGCTGGGCTCAGCAAGGACTATATAAATGTACGTTTCGTCTCGTCTTACTCATCCCGATGACTTTACCTAATCATCTATAACTTTTATGGATATGACTGTTAGTTTCTACTTTCTAGTTCACAAGGATGTCAGTGGTGGATGTGAGGAATTATGGTAAGACGTTGAAACAGATCGTTAGCATTTATCATCTGAATGCCCGCTTCACAATATTTATTGTTGGTTGATGATTTTGGGAATCGATTTGACATTGAAGTTTTGCGTGTGGAGGAGTAAAGGTTCTATGGGGTTATAGTTTTTCAGTCAAGATGGATTTCAAAAGCATTTGATTTTGAAATCCATTTGATTACTTCTGAAATATCTTTCGGAACTAATCTTTTTATCTGCAATGTGGGTCGCAAGCCTACTTTCGTCACAAAAAAACAGACAAGAGGTTTTGGACATCACTCTTGCATCCATCCTCCGATGCATTTAATCACTGGAACGACTGGAGAGTGTTGACGAGCACTTGTTCCTTGATCACCGGTATTTGCAATTCAGTCTTGCTGCGTACTCTGATGTGGCCCCACTCATTTTAAATCGCAGGAAGACAAGCTGGCCTATGTTTCGGAGTAGTCTTCTTGCAGACCTGACTTCCCTTCCAAATACTCCGTGCAATGGACAACAACAGGACGATATGGTGAACCACTTCACGGAGGACTACGACTACTGCTTCATGTTCTGGCTTCTCACATGCATGTAAGAAAAAAACAACTTGGTGGAGCTCTAAGATTTCCGAACTAAGAGTCGTGTGTAGGAGAAGCTTTAATACAGCTGCTAAGGTTCCAAAACTCAAGTAGGATTCGTACTCTTTTAAGAGACATTTTAGTTCTTTTTAAAAAAAACTAAGAGAAACTAAGCGCATCGCTTGAAGAAGTTTCTGTGAAAAAATCGAAGTTGCTTCCGAGACATCTAGATTCAGGAAAGTTTTGGCGTCTACGGCTTCATTCAAACGACGTGACGGGCCGTACAGCTCGCAAGCTCGAGACATAAAAATGCATTGGCTTATATGGGAAGCACACGGCGGGCGAGAGTCGTGACACTGTCAAAACAAATCCGTGAATTTACGACTCGTGGTGCTGCAGATGTGAACAGACGTCTCGCGAGCCGTGTCGTTTGAACGTAGCCTTAGCCATATATGCCAAATTTTCTTTTTAAAGAAGACGGGATTATGGTCGTCTTCATGTATCGAAACTATCGACTAGGTATCGAGTGTCTGCTTGATAATCACTTTCCAAGCAGTTAAGCCGTCCCTTCACCTGACTCCCCCATACGTCGCACAGAGTCATGCGATACGACATCTATTCTTAACGGTGAGAAGATAATGTGAGCGATATCAACTTTTAATACCTTTAAATCAGCTGGCCCTGATGGTATTATACCTGCGAACTTGCAACATTGTGTAGACATTACGTATCCTTGGATAGAGCTCATACTTACAGCATGCCTAAATTTAGTACTCATTTCTTTTATCTCGAGAGAAGTAAGAGCTACCTTTATCCCTGAAACAGGTAGTTCTAATACGAGTCTAAAGGACCTCCGGCCCGTCAGCTTTTCATTTCCGTTACAAGGGAAATTTACTGCCACTCTTAAGGTCGACTCACACTTTTCAGTTATCAGTCACAGTCAAAGTCATCTTCCATATAAGTTGACAGATTTTTGCTGAGCTGCAGCACCACGTACCCGAGCAGCGCAGGAAGAGCCCTTGCATGGTTGATACGCCAATACGTGGATCTGTACAAAGACAATTCGGGCGATGATATTCCCGGGCTCCGGAGTCATGTTGGGTGGCTCACGGCATGTTTGACTTTTTCCCTATTCCTTCGGAAAGGCAGTCATACAAGTCGAGCACGACGTAGTGGTTCCTCGTAGGGGAGGAATCCGTCATAAGCGATCGTGTAGAGCCTCGAGGCTGGCGGCTTCGCATAACCCGAGCCACGAAGGGGCTATTTAGGGAGAATGGCCTTGGCGGAAAATGTTTGTGGATTGATGACTGAGTCAAATTGCTGCCAAGTAGTCTGCTTTAAGAAGACGAGTAGTTAGCAGGCAAATCGATCCTGCGGCCCAAGGGGCCATGGTCTCTGCCCATCAAGGTGTTGGCATGAAGGTGGTCTGTGGTGCTCGACAAGTCGATCAGCTATAGTCGCATCCCAAGGTGGGGTTCCAAAGCGAGGCATCCCGGCGGAGAATACCCTTCCGGCTATTAGTCGGGTAAACTTTCAAAGGAGGGATGTCATGGCCGTTAGCTTAGGTACTCCGAAAGTCAAGCGCTGTAGACGTGAGACATTTTACACCTGCAGGAAAGCTATCGGAAAACCTGGGGCTTGCAGCCAAAAGTTGTGCATTGGATGTATGTATACTGCCATTGTGCGGCCTATTTAGGGTTTTTTAGATTTTACAAAAAAAAACTTATGAAATCGATTTTGTCCGTCCGTCTGTCCGTCTGTCCGTCCGTCTGTTCACTAAATAACTCGCGAACGGCTTAACCGATCGTCATGAAATTTGGTAGGAATGTGTAGAATGATAACAGTCTTTGGCACGAAATACTTAAAAGTTGGTAGGACAAAAATAACAGGGTTTCCCGGAAATTTGAAAATTTGTTCACTAAATAACTCGCGAACGGCTTAACGGATCGTCATTAAATTTGGTAGGAATGTGTAGAATGGTAACAGTCTTTGACATGAAATACTTAAAAATTGGTATGGCCAAGATAAAAATAACCTAAAAAACCCTAGTATTGCGGGCGCAGCCCTCTGTACGCCGGTATCACTGGGGAACACAATTTTTGTCACATGAACTTTGTGATCAGTTTTGTTTAGTTTAGTATCCCCTCATTACAAAAACACCATAACTTCGTTCCAGTCACGTCCTGTTATGTTTTTACGGTTATGTATTAATTTTCCATAATTTACGTGGTTTGGTCTTAATATTTTAAATTTCAGTGACGTTATTACTATGAAATAAATTATGCAAGGATATCAAAATTCTGAAAACATATTGCTGGTGTACCCTGAAGAGGAATTGTAGGCAGTTTGTGTAAAATAAGTCCTTCCTTTTAGCGAATTTTACAAGTCCTAATGGAAGTAAGTTGTGGTGGTTTTATTCCTTAAATGAAAATCCTCTAAACGGATATATGTGAAGGATAATAACGGGATATAATGAAGGATGAAAACAGCCAACAGCAACTAAATGATCCTAAAGGATCCTTTGGAAAATAGTTGGTTAATATTGTTAAAAAAAGTTTAGGAAGCAATGGAGCTGAAAATTTCTAACATTAATTAATGAACTTGAACTATACGAAGGTTTTCCTTGCACCATAATCGAAAATATAGCAAAAGCTTCTAATTTGTTGTAGAAAGCTCTAAAAATGTGAATATTAACCACTGCATGATACTGCTACGTAACCTATGGTTCCACGGGGGTTTAAATAGTCCTACGTGCAAGAGAGGTAACTGATAACTAACGGAAGCTTAAAAGCTGCCTACAAGAAGCCATATACACAAGAAAATCATAACTGCTTACCTACAGTGTGAAACAATTTATCTTAGTACAGACACTTTTGGAAGATATAATTAAAATTCTGGTTAAGTTGTCACAAAGAATCCTGACGTGTCAAATTTTATTCATTTATGTAGCATTGTTCAGGGGTCACAGTAGGTTCCAAAAATGGTATAAACTTTCGTGTGACAAAAAAAAGTTTGAAAATTGTAAACCAGTGATTTTTTTTCTTATGGAGTTAGTGTGTGGGGGACAGCACCGTAAAAGTTCAAAGGTTGGCTTCTCTTCTCATATCAGAAGCTTTTCGCACTACACCTTCATTCGAGTTAGATATCGTGCTCGAACTGCTCCCACTGGTTGTCTTCGGCCAACAGACATACACGGCCTTACGCCTACGAGAAACTGGCCTGTGGCGAGCGCTGGACTTAAGGTTTGTGTTCGTAGAGACGACTCATGGGATCATCGCTCAGCGATCGTAGTTTTGCATCCAATTTCTAGCCGTATTTAAATATTTTTTGAATGGTTCTACTTTCCTAGTATCGACTATGGACTAAAGGAACATGTCTGCATAAAAAATATACCCATATAGTGCTCAAAACCGGTGGTTTCACTTCGATCGCTGAGCGATGATCCCATGAATCGTCTCTACGAACACAAACCTTTATGGCGATACTTCGTAGCTTTAATCTGCCCCCAGCGACTGACTTCATTGTTCCCAATTATTTTTTTTTTTTTTGTAGGAACCATTGCAGCTTGATCCCGTCAAGGGAATCTTGGGATAGTAACAGGCAACTGGTCAGTGGATCCATTTCAATCTATACTGATGGTTCCAAGACGGATGAAGGATTCGGAATAGAGATTAATGAATTGAATATTGATTTGTTTTTTTTTTCACTTCCCTAATTTATGTAGCGTCCTCCAAGTGGCGGTCTCAGCTGTTCTGGAAGCCCTAACTTGATTGGGTTTGCTACGTCGTCACTGCTAGGGATGTGATTTACTGAGAATCAGGTTGCAATTCGATAATTTGATTTAGGGCTGACCACATCAAGATGGTGGGGTAATAAGGACATTGTCCTATTGGGAAGCACGGTAGAAGACTTAAAATTCCTCACAATGACTTTTGCAGAAGTTTTGATGACAAAGAAGAGGAAGAGAGTGTTCATCATTATACCAAGATGGTATAGGGTATATTGTTTTTGTTACTCCGATATTATGTAACACCTCTAAGGAGCAACCGGAGGTGTGGCAAAGTATGTATGTATACAAATGATCAGGGTCGGTCCCTGAATCGAATAAGCCATGTCTGTCTGTCTGTCCGTGTGTCTGTCTGTTAGCACGATAACTCCCGAAATAATGAAGCTAGCGGTTTGAAATTTTGGTCAGATATTTGTTTTGATAAAATCTTGGATGGTATTGAAAATGGGCCAAATCGGACCACGGGTTCCCCTACCTCCCATACAAACTACACCTCCTTGATATTTTAATTCAGCCATAACTTTCGGTAGAAATCGACTTGAAATTTTGATCAATGTCTCATTCTGACATATACTTTGAGTTGATGGAAAGTGGAGTAGGTCCGATTACCTACAAATTACTACTTCCGCTACAAATTTATATTCAGCCATATCTTTTGATAGAATGTCACGAAAAACTTCAAATTAGTATCAAATGGTAGCCGTTGGATGCCTTGACAAGGTAATAAAGATGTGTCAGGTCCGACCCATCTACCCCTCCCTCCCCCACAAAAAATATTAAATTGAATATTTTGGGTTTTGCGTGCCTTCTAGGTCTGTACATGGGTATAGGGTATACACTCATCGTGCTATTCGCACGACTAGAACTCGGTCTCGTTTACTTTGTCACTGTCCCGCCCTGGCCGAAAAACGAGGGGGTTATCTGGGCTCAACATATTTTTACGATACCGATGGTCTTTGGGATATGAGCCCAATACTGCTCAATAAATATTGGTATAGCATGGGCTGGTTCCTAGCATAGGCGGATAGAGGAGGGATGATTCTCTCGGTGGTATCACAATGGACCAAGTTCTGGTCTAAGTTTACTGGTGGCGGCCACTGTACCTAACCCAACTAAAATGTTTTCCCGATGCAATACTTGTGTTCTACCAGGATTATGCGTCTTTGGGAGTGGCTTCGTCAATTTAAATTGCAGGTCCAAAAATATTGAACGCTGTCAGTTTTTCATTTTGGGAAAATTTGTGGCTCAAAAGACCAAATTGACCATTAGCTTGAATGGCCCTTTCTATATTATGACAAAAACCATAATATGAGATTGAACGGGCTAATATTTTATACCTTGCATGACGTCATCGATCTTCCCGTGGTAAGATCTTCCACAAATTTGGTATGCATGATTCTTTGATGACCTTGCCATAGAATCGGAGACCACCATTTTGATCGGTGACTAGAATAGCGGTAAATTCAGCTGTAAAGCAAACAAAAGACTTAAGGCGGCCCCACAACGACCGGAGTGTGCCAAACACCGCGCAAAAAACCGGTCCAAAAATGATACCTTGGATTTGCTCAACCACACTGCTGCACGACTTTCGTATCAATCTTTTGCACGGGGTTTGCAACATTTCAGTCGGTGTGGGGCCGGCTTTAAATTGAATGAACTAGCTCGCCATGAATTAGTTCATTCTTGTCTCTCAAAAACCGGCTAAACTGCATTGGTTGTACACGAAAATTATAGAATAGCATTGAAAGGAATTGAAGTGAGCCAGAAGAATTACATACACTGATCTAGGCATCTAACTGAATGGCTAGGCAAGCTTAATTGTTTGAAATCGATAAAAAAAAACATAATTACTTAGTAACCTAAATTCATCCACTTATAAAACTATACTTTTGTTTTCAATTCATGAAACTGTCCATCACACAGAATTGTAGTATAGTTAATTTCACCACACAAAAAAACTTCATCTGTTCACTCGCCTTACACAGTTATACAGTAATCTTGAATTCATAAAACTTTCCTCCTGAAAGAAGAATAAGAACCATGTTTTCTTAGCCGGACCATTAGCGAAAACTTTCCTAAAACCAAAAGTATTCCAAGACTTTTTAAATCCATGAACATGAATTTCAATCTGCAATTCTCTTTCGTAAATTCCGCATAGCTTAAGTCCAAACCAATGGACTTTGTGAATTTTACACAGAACACTCTTCTTTTCTTATTTCTATACAAATTTCATTTCAGCATATATAAACAAAAACGCTTAAATCTTCTCGTCACTTCGTCCTTTTAAAGATAAGTCTTTCCCATAAAGTCGCCCCGCATTCTTCTGCAAGCCCTGAATACTATACGGCATCTTGATATTCTTTAGGTTTAGGTTTAATGTTCGCTTGAATTTTTGTCGGAAAGTTGTGTATGCTCTGCTAGCAGGAGCAGCTAGCGCACACGCTGGGTATATATGGGGAAATTCAAAGACTTATTCAGATGCAGCAATAGTACAACTAAAAGTTTTTCTTTATCCTTGTGATGCCATCATCGTCATCACCATTCCAGCAATAGTCGTCGTCGTCGTCGCATTCAAATTCCCGAACAATAAGGAGACCACATACCATTTGCCGTGACGAAACCCAAGACGACAGGACGACGACGACGATGATGGTGTCGACCGGGACGAGAACAACGACAATGGCGTGAAAGTTTTGTTCTTGTGCCGGTTGGTGTGGCTATGGCATGCATTTCATACATGGCTTTCTTTCCGTAAGTGCTCGGGCTTTGTTAGAGGACATCTTGTCCTTGGATGCCTTTCTCTACTGATTGTTTTTGGAGATTTTGTACGGATATTCCCACGCTATAAAGTGACGGGGAGGCATAGAGCCCATTAGAAAGGGCATCAAGACTCTTTAAATGTCGACGTGATTAAAGTTCGCACACAACTTTTGAATGTGCACATTTGGAAAATTGAAATTCGGGACGAACGACGACGTGGGCGTAAAAGTTTTGTGTTTCGTGTTTTCATGCGGAAGAGTCACTCATTTTTGAGATTGTTTCTAAAAATGTTGAGAGTTGGTTTTTCTTGCTTGTATTGAAAGCTAACGGAGAAGACTCGAATTTTCAGTCACAGTTTTTGGTACGAAAGCCTTTGGGGCTAGCTTTTTCCTTACTTCCTTTCGTAAGGCTACCTCACTTGTATCGTAATGCAGAACATTGCTTCAGCAATATCCCCGGAATATCATAAAGCTTCATACAGTGTTGTACGCTTTTCCCTTGGAAATCATCAAGAATTGAGCTCCAATTTGTTGAATTAAAATCAGTGGGGACATTGTTGATCGGCAATACGGCTCAACACGGCATCCCTAACCACTCTATGTCGGCTGCGGTGTTTTGCTGAATTTTCAGCTCGACAGCTTTTAAGAAATAACTTCTTTGAGCAGTGCTCCTAACGAAGGTGCGGCTTTTTGTCACCAGCAAAGTAAACGTATTGGTATGACATGGCGGGTGATAACAACAAGATCTATCTGCAAAAAAGCTTGCACTCAGGAGTGTACGCAGAAAAATAGTGGGAGTGGTTTATGGGATGCGTTGCCCCGAACTAGCGGAACTGTTAGTCCTTTAAAGACGAACTCAGTAATTTAGCATAACCGGGGATCACTAAATTTCAAAAAATGTTCGAAAGCCGACACACAGACTTGCTCCTTTCCAGTTGGAAGATCGGGTCTTCTTTCTTTTTTCAAAATAATGAGTGGTTGGAGATTTTTCTTGTTTTTTTTTTTGCGAAATTATGCTATTGATGTGATTTTTTAAGAATTTTTTTTCTTTGCCAATTGTGTTCAGGATGCAAGAACAGACTTACGATTTGGAGCAAAAAGTACATAAGTCAAGAGAGATAAAAAGCTCTATAAGACAGTAAAAGGCAACCAATTCTGAGCCGTATTTGCGTATTTTTTTAATGTGAAAATATACGCATATAGTGCTCAAAACAGGTTGCCTACTACGATCGCTGAGCGATCATCACGAACTACGAACAAAAACCTGCAGATTAATCAGCGATCGCACGCACAAGAGAACAGATTTCAAATAATATTCAAGGATTCTTAATTTGGTTTTTGTGGAGTTGTTGTAGTCCCTGGATGTAGTCAGTCATTTCACATCAATAATTATGTAATCAATGTTTGCTGTATTAAGCATAATTTCGTAAATTGGAATTGAAGTTTTTAACGCTGCTGTAATCTTTTCATATTTTAATTTTTAGCCTGCAAAAAAGCTAGATTCATGAAATTTTCCAATGCAAAATTTTAGTATACTGAGGACATACTCTCAGAAAACATTGCTTCATAATTAAATACGGGGATGTGGTCTATTTGCGTAGATCTCAAAATTAATTTCAATAAACAAAAATAACTTAAAGTTGACTGCGAAACTTTCAGGTATAGATATCTAATTGCAGGGATATGCTTTCTTGCTTCCTCAACCTCTACTACTCCTCACATCAAATCAAAACGTTGAAATACCTTATCTTAAAATAGATGATTAACGTAGCGCCGCGCGACGCCCCTGCCATGACTTTGAAACGCCACAGAGCGTCATAGTTTCACAACTCTTAGATTATAGATTTGCACAAAACTTAGTCGAATGATCAATCGATTCCCCGCACATTAAGGCTTCATGCACACGACGCGAAAACGGCTCGCAAGCTCGACACATCGAAATGCATTGGCTCTTATGGCAAGCTCATGACGAGCGACAGCAAGCGCGAGAGCCATGCACAGTCAAAAAACGGCTCGCGAGCCGTGAATTTGCGGATTGTGGTGCACGATATGTGAAAACACGTCTCGCTAGTTGTGATTTGACAGCTGCACGGCTCTCGCTGTCGTGAGCTTCCCATAAGAGCCAATGCATTTCTATGTGTCGAGCTTGCAAGCCGTTTTCGCGCCGTGTGCATGAAGCCTTAGAAAACCCCAAATTGATGATTTTCCTTTGAAAATCGATGAGGATCATTTGACATTTTCCTTTTAGCCGTATGGGTACATACGTAGATTAGGTTACCGTTATCGAGACTTTCACAAAACAACTGGTTTTCATGACTGGCCCTCTGGAGCGCTGCTACCAACGCACGTGCAGATTGAGATTGAGTTTGAATACTGTTTAGAGCCTCGCAGGGAACGCGCTCATTGAATAATTTCGCTTTCCCTTTCTTTTCCCCTATTTTTTCCAAAGTTTCATTTCTAAATTTCCTGGGGTACTACATAGTAATAGCTCCTATTGTTTAGTCCTTTCAGATAAAAGTGAACATCCAAAACCTCCCTAAATAATTTCCCTATAGGCCAAGCATTTACGTGATTGATGCGACGATATGCGATATTTGATTACCTCAAATCGTTTACGTTCCAAAACAACCGATAGGTGTAAATAACAACGGATATGGACACGGATTAAATGTAAAGATTTACACAGGCCATTGAATTCGCCACCAACAAAGTCGGTGGCCATTTCGTTGTCACGCCATATTTAACGGGCATCCATCACGAAAATGAGCATACATTCACGTAAAGCCAAATTCATTTTTAACAACAACTGATGTTACGAGTATACTCCTTGTGTCGAGTTCAAGGACTAAATGAAATTTAGCCTGTGTGTACCTATAGGTACTATGCCTCCTAAATTGCCGGGCACTTTGCGGTACTTTCAACTTGCATGTCCATTTCCGCCGTATGCTGGTAGAACGAGCGAAGCCTACGTCCTTCTTATATTTTGAGCTTCATCCTGTACGGCTGGTATCATCAATAACCGACCTCATGGTTAATGCATGTCATACTATCGTTGTCCGCTTCGTATCCTCGTGCAGACGAGAAGGAATGTTAAGCTCGTGTGTAGAGAGTATGACATTGAAATGTTGATACGATACCGTGTGTTGCCTAAAAGGACACCAGCGTGTGCCGGTACACCTGTTGAGGGGCACGGACAACTCTAAAGAAAACGAATAGATATACGGAGAGTGAAAACTATGACGCTGTGGTTTTGTATGAAATGTTAATATGAGTCGAAATTGTATTTACCGATGACGCATCTGAATTTTTGGACGTCATAAGGGAAAATTAATAGGGACTAGGAAAGGCATTTACATGTCATTCTTATGTCCCAAAAAGATCATTCATTCATCTTCATTTTGTTTTTTACAGCGTGTTCGTACGTGTCTTAACATTACAATTGAAACCTTAACCATTTGGAATACAAAATCACATTACCTATATTCATTCAAGCTTACCATAAAAAATTGATTAACTTTATCCGATTTATGTCTTTCATTTGCAGTGAAATTTTTACGAGAAGTGACGCCATATTTTCGCAAAGCCAGCATTATTTCCGAAGTTGGGTGGGAGTTACAAAGGGCATTTTTATGTCCGTTAGGACCAGGAGCACCTACATCACCACCTGCCCCACGAAGCCCGCCTCGCGCCGACACCCGCTACATTCCGCTACAATTGACGCATCTTGCACGGAATTTAAAGTACATCGATCCTGGTAAGTAGATTGCGAGTACATATTGTATAAAATTTGTTTAATAGGATATTGGGTATACTTACACAAAAATGTATGGGTACCTATGATTGAGTTCTGTCAACAGCAGTCGATTGCTCATTAAAAACCCATTTTACCGTCACATAATATTTATATGTTTAAATTAATATCATGTTGACTGAAGGAATAAGTGATTCCTCGACACTATGCTAATTCAGATTCCCATATACAGGCGAAACGAAAATGTTGACCAAACAGAATCATTTTCGGATCATCGTTTTTTTTTTTAATATTTATGTTGCATATCAAAAGCTGTCCCGACACCAATTTGTACAAAATCAATGTACCAACTATGTATGCATATGATGGAGCATTGATGCTTTTTAACAGCTTCCCATTGATATCCTGCTTGGTGCTGCTGATGGTGATGGACACCCGGTCCGGTAGCATCATCGCAATCATCATCAATCTATAATCTGCCTCATAAAAATATTAATCTTCCAAATTGATGGGTATTCAATCGATTGGAATTAATATCTTTTGATTGCTACGCTTCATTTGTCGTCCAAGCAATTTTTATTCATTTATCATTATTTCCGAATATAACGCGGAAGCGATTCCGTGAACGCCCAATACCTTTTCATTTTGCCAATGAGCCTGCGAACGATAATGTTGTGTGTTGTTGTCATCTTTTTTTTTGTATCCTGCTCGTAATTTTTTGTGATGATTTCCAAAGAACGACAAGATGGTTACTTACTGGGTTTTACTCCTGGAATCTTAATAGTTTTTCTTTTGACAATATTTCTTGCATAATTTACGATTAGTATGTATGAATTCATCATTCGAATTCTTAGCTCTATATGTCCGACTGCTGCCTCATCACTTTGCCCATACGTTCTCCTCTTAGCTTGGAAATTATGCAGCCATATTTTCGCTGCACCATTAATAGTTGGGGATTTAGCACAACCCATATAAAAACCACATGCTATGTGTATAGTGTCCCATTTGGTATACCTATACTCAAACGAATGCCAAGGTATTTCAAAAATGGACATTCTGCGTTGTGCTGAGTAGCAAGCATTTCTGCACTCAATTTAGCCAACATTCATTTCTACTCGCTTTTCTGAAAAATATAGGTAGAGGAAGGTACAGGATCCTGACAATAATAAATTATTATTTTTTCTACCATCCATTATCCAGTACCTCACACCACACAGATTTGTTTGAGGAAGAAACACAGAAAATGGAATTGCCGAGTAGGTACACGATGAAGGATTTAAAAGCATCACATGAAAGTTTTCATATCGCACATGCAGAGACAGTCACATTTTGAAACAATATGCTGCCTGAAAGTCATGCGAGAGATATGTCTTTGCTCGGCTCAACGAGGCTTTTAAGTAGGACGTAGAGTAAACTAATATAGAAGCTTAAAAATAAAATAAAAAACGTGAACCTACATTTTCCTTGTGGATCATACATAGCTCGTTGTTTCAGGCATTGTATGGATTTTTAACAGTAGTTCTCAATTGCGGACATTTATTAATTAATATTAATATGGTAAGGGTAGTTATGAGGAGAAATGTTATCGATATCGTTACATATTTCCATTTAAGGATTGATTTTTTATTTTTATTTTGTTGTTGTTTTAAGGAACTAATAACTTTTTCCTAGTAGATTTCTAGGGTTTCCTTGGGTTGTTATGTTATTTGGGTATGAAATGGTTCTCCGATTTTCTTGGGAAAATACTCGTCAAATTGTCATAGTATAACTGCGGTAATTTTTGATCGCTGACTCGGAGTTTGAGGCCAAAACTAAAAACAAATATTTTTGAGACTGTTCAGAAATTCTTCGATTTTCTCAAGGAAAAACAAGTATGTATAAAAAAAACTGAAAAAAATGCTGAAGACCCAGTTTTGAAGTGCGGAAAAAACATTAATGAATAGGTTCTAAAAACACACATATACGAAATTCCGGGGCTTTCGTGTGTGTTTTTAGAACAGGTGGTAAAAAAGTGGAAACTATGTGCTGAAAAGGTACCAAAAAACGGTAGTGGACTGCTGCTAAGAACAGGTGGTGCAAAAAAAACGGTGCTAGAAAAAACCAACTCAGGGCAAGTTGCACAAAACGGTTGTACGTCCCGCCCTCATGTATGGATCAGAATGCTGGACCATGTATGAAGGTTACGCGAAACAAATGACAGCGACTAAAATGAAAATGTTACGCATGTCAGTTGGTGTAACGAAAAGGGACCACATCAAGAGTAGCTACATCCGAGGCAGCTTGTCCATAGACCAACCAATCACCGAAAAGCTCGAAGACCGACAAATGGATTGGTATTGCCATGTTCAACGGCGTCCGCCTGAGAACCCCGCAAAGAAAGCGATATCAATGGAAGTTCCACTTGATGGACCCAAGGCCAGAGGCAGACCGAAGAGCACCTGGATGTGTCAAATGAAAAAAGCAACAACAACGCATTGGTCTCGGCGATGACACGATCCAAGATAGAGCTGCCTGTAGAAATTTGCTGGGATATTATCGCCAAAACGGGCGATGTGCCTACACTGCGGGTCGTGCAACGCGAAGCCATGGAGCGGTATAAAGAACAAGGCAAGGAAGAAGAAGAAGAAGAAAAAACCAACTCAACATGGTTGAGAAAAATCGGTGTGGTAACGGGTGTTGAAGAAAACTGTAAACCGGTACTGAAATCTAAGTACCGAACAGGCCTAGCTGATGGATTTTTTTTTGTAATTTTTTATAAAATAATTTATTCATACATTTCCATCTAAATAATTTATCAAATCTATATGCGCTATATGTAGTCTGGCTGGTCTAGCGGTTAGTGCGCACACCTTCAATGCACAGGGTCATGAGTTGGAATCTCACCGTGTTCCATGGTGTTTTTCGAACTCACGAGCTTGTGACGGACTATGATCTCACTCAGATGTTAAACGAGTACCCATTTATGGGGATAAATAACACTGCTGAGCGTGATGCTGATCTCATTACCTCAACAAAAAGCAGATAAGATCTTGGAAATAGGATGTCACTAACACATCCTGCGGCCTTAGTCCAATGTTGTATTGTCGCGCCTGTTATTTATTTTTTTATATGCGCCTTAGAGTAACCCATGCCATGCGTTATTCCAGAGCGGCTATGTACACATACAATATGTGTTTGACCCAGTTTGACCCCAAATTTATTTCACAACACTCCGTGAAATTTATAAAACAGCCTTTTAGAAATGGTGCTAAAAATAAAAAAGGATAGGATACCCTTTCATGTTATGGAAATATTCTCTTCTATCCATTCAACAAACAGGACAGTGTAAATTGTATATCTAAAATTTATTGTTCTTCGAAAGTTATTTTCTTAGTTGTAAAATGTATGCCACTAAAAGGGGTTTTCAATAATTTCACTCATTAGTTGGTGTAATCAATATAATTTTCGAATACTCCAAAATTACAAATTGTGAGGGCTTATATGTAATCCTTCTATATATAAAAATGCTAACTTCGGAAATGGCAAAATCTGATGAATGTTCTGATTGGCTACGATGAATCCCGAATGTCGATAAGTATAGCATGCAACATGCAAGAACGAAAAGCAGTCAGTCAGTGCTGCGAGCGCGCAGCGCGAGCACGTCAGCTCATGGCTGTGGCAGGGCAGGGGCCGGGGGGCAGGGGGGGGGAGGTAAGGGGTTGACTAGCGTAGCGAGCAGGGGGCGAAGCCCCCTAGTTCATTTAAATTTTCTAATTTTTTTCTTCTTCTTCCTTGCCTCGTTCTTTATACCGCTCCACGGTTTCGCGTTGCTCGACCTGCGGTGTAGGCACATCGCCCGTTTTGGCGATAATTTCTCAGCATATTTCTACAGACAGCTCTATTTTGGATCGTGTCATCGCCGAGACCAATGCGTTGTTGTTGCTTTTTCATTTGATATATCCAGGTGTTCTTCGATCTGCCTCTGGCCTTGGGTCCATCAAGTCTGAAGTCTAATTTTATTGTATGTAAAGCTGAAACTTAGCCTGGTGTTGTTGTGCCGGAATCTTTGATGTTAATTTGGTGATGTTGTAGTGCCTCCAGGATTCACCACCATCTAATTTTATTGTTTTTGACAGCATTTCAGTGGCGGAATAACTTCCGTCGGAGCCCTCCCGCCAACGAGTTGGGTGCGCTCCCTGTAGGTACTTGTTTTGCTGCGATTTCAGAAAAGTGTCTGTCACTTTACTGGCAAGATTGATAACTATGTCATGCTTTTCAGCGCCACAAAATTATTTTAAATAATTTGAAGTAAATTGCCATGCCCTCTATTTCGTGGGAAACCTCGCTAAAATACAAAGCTCCGAGCTTTGGAGCTCTTCGCACGCTCTAACATCATTTTTTTTGCCAATTGTTGAATTCTGATAAATATGCACGCGTAGTTACTTTTTGGTAAGGGGTTCATATTTTTTACTTGGGTCGTTGTCGCCAAATATACTGTTTATTGCGGCAGGATATTTATTTTTGCAGCTCTCGAATGGAAGTCGAGTGATAAACCTAACTTATGCAGGAGAAATTCATGGTCAAGTAAAATTCTGCGCTTATGTGTATTGCTTCTCTAAATGCGTTCATATTGCGTTGATCTCTGCAGACTTATTATTACATAATTAAACATCATCATCGTCGTCGTCGTCGTGAGTTCGAATCTCACCGTGAACAAATCGGTTTCTGTTGCTTTTCGAGCTCAAGACCCATGTGACGGACTATGATCTCACTCAGATGTTAAAAGAGTACCCATTTATGGGGAGAAATAACACTGCTGAACGTGCTGTTGATCTCAACACCTAAAAAAAGCAGTTAAGATCTCGGAAACCACATATGTGGCCTTAGTTCAATGCTACACTGTGGCGCCTGTTATTTATTTAACAATTTAAAATTCGATTCACACACAGACGTAACTCAAACTTTAAAATATTCTTGAAGCTCTTTAAATTAACTTATACACATCTAAGGTCGTATGAATAACAAGATACTTTGCTAAAAACATGGCTAAACAAGCACAAACAACAACAATTTAAAATCAACCAGTTTACCATTTTGTCCTATGGTTGCGTTTTCGCAACGTTTCAAACTTTCATGTTTTACGCTTTTCTGGTAGAAAATATAAACCTGATTCCTGAGGAAGAAAGGTTCGTTTTAGAATTATCTAATCGATCTGTTTTGGCTCAAAGATGTATTTTGAAATTTTCTATGATTTTTTATGGTTTGAAAATTGTGAAAATTCCATGTTTTTAGGTACGGATGCTAATTTGTGTATAAAAATAGATCAAATATTTTCCTGAAATCTACGGAAATAACATAAGAAAGACTACAACAGTTGCGAAAATATTCATAGTTCATGAAAAAGTTGTATTATGAGCGCAGAACATACACTCAAAATTTAAGGTTGCGAAAGCGCAACGCTGGATTATAACGATATCCTCTTTTTCCTATCCTATGAACGGATGATTTCCATTATTTTTACTACTAATCCAGCTTTGATGCTATTTAATTTTTGCTTTTATTGTTTGACTCTAATTAACTTCTTGAGATAAAACGGAGCGAACATTCTTTGTATTTAAGTTTTAGATAAATTTAAGAAATATTAGTAAAAAGTGGCTTTGCAAATGAAAAAGATTATTTAGAACATTTAATTTATTTGGTTTTATGACGCGGCCAAGTTTCACCCGATCTTACGGCCCAATATTCCTCAAATAGCTTGTGAAGTTTAATCTTTGTGTAAAATTGAATCCAGATATGTCCTTGGGAAATTAGGTTTATCATAGAACCACCTGCTACAAATGAAAGGGGCACTACTCCTTGAGGGAGGATTGCCAGCCGTATATCCAGACAACATTCTAATGAGGAGTTCCACCTATCTGATATGAGCGATCCGGTTTCGGCATTACATCTAGCACCGGTTGGTGACTCCAACAAACCTGGTAAAAATCGAAAATGCACTGAGAATGAGGGGGGTTACTCATCCCTATGCGGGCTCCCCAGAATACTTGGCGATTATTTTCGACGACTAAATTGGTGGGGCGATCCATAATAATAATAATAATAATAGCTTTTGTTTCTAAATTTTAGGCTATTATTTATAAAAATAAGACTTTTTCAGTGTATGGAAGAGACTTTTCTTTGACCAAAAAAGTAAACGTAAGCCCTAGCGTTGCGTTTTCGCAACGTGCTCCACAGCCCAAAATACAAAAAATTAAAAATACATTTCTTCGAGATTTACATATTTTTCATATGCCAAACTACTGTACGAATTTTGGTAATACTAGCACGACTCCTTCTTACCCCCGGACAATATGGGTTAAAAGTATTTTTTCAATCATACGACCTCTAGTCTACGTGTTTACATCACTATCGTATTTCTTCTGCTATTTTCAACTAACATTCCTAACGTCATTTCAGAGATAAATGAATTGATCACAGACGGTATAAAAAGCTTATGAAAGTTGAAAACTGTCACGACCGTGAATAAACATGGGCTTCAAAAAAAAAAAAAATACGAACGTGTAAAACGCGCGTTAAAATACGGACGTGATTCTAATATCGACACATTTGTAGAGCCCATGGAGAAACTGTCAATTGTTACTGAAGTAAGAAAAAATACGGTCGTAAAAAATACTAAAAAAAACAGACGTGAAAACTTGTCAATCGTTACTCAAGTAAACAAAAAATACGGACGTAAAAAAATACATTCCTAAGAAAACAGACGTGAAATAAAGTCCACCGTGATTTTTTATTCCGAAGTATTTTTAGAAACCTATCAATATGATATCTAAATACCAGATAATGGGCTTATGGTCTTGTTGAACTTGTGGTTCGTTAAGAACACGTAGCTTTAAGTAATGTATAAACAACGCAATTATACGTTTGTGTGTAAATCGACCTTAAGTCGTCAAGGTCTATAGTTTTACTGCTAATTTTAACCCCTTCTACTCGCAACTTGTATTGAACAGGGACTCTTTTTTCGAAGAATTATTAGTTTTTCAGGAAATGTAAAGATATTTAAACAATTGCATTAGCTTGTTGCCAATTTACGCAACTTTATCATGGAGTGTTCTCTCTTAAGTCTGTCTGTCTCCTTTGTGAATTTTGGAGACATTCATTAAGCATAATTTCAAATCTATAATAAATCAACTAGATTAGCTATAGTAAAACGTAAGAGGCGATTCAGACTATCAACAAGAGGTACTAAATCTTAAATTTAGTTGACAGTTGTACCATATTGTACTGCAATTTGAATAATGCAAGTACATTCTACGATGCATTTTGAATTTACTGACATACGATTTATTCTAGTAGGCAGGTTTCGACTCGATTAATTTAGTGGTTTTAGTAAATCCTGTCCATAGTGTGAATCCCCTCTAAGAAAACTTTTTAACGAACCAACATTGCATGAATTCAAAACTGTTACTACTACAGTGATCCTTTCTAAAAACTGTATAGTTATAGTATATATAACACTAGGAAGAATTAGAGCGAAATATGTACCTATTTGTATGTATACATTTGTCCAGAGGTGAATACAAGGAGATGACATAAAAGAAACTCGCCTCTTCTTTTTTTTTTTGTCTTATTATTTTGTTTTTTTCCTCTGAAAGACAGAATGATAAATCATCCTGAAATAAGACGTGTATACAAAAGATTGTATACGTACTCTCTGAAGTGCTGATGACGAGACTCGTTTTTGTGTGTTATGCGGATATAGAGCCTGCGGAGCCTATATTTATCCCCCAAAAGGCTCTCTCTATCTGTCAGTGATATGCCATAGCTATCCTTATTTTTGGAGTAGACACAATGTTATTAAGACAAATTGCTTCGTCATCGTTAATTGCTTGGATTAATTGGTGGAATGAATTCGCAAGGAGATGACACACACTATGCGTAGATACAGATACGTATAATTCCTAGAGGATTTGGAAATTATATAAGCGGATTAGATTACTCGTCGCCATGAAATCATTGTTAGAAAAAAGACACAAATTTGTGGTTGAATTTTTTTTTGTTGATATTAAGGGTGAAAACTTATGGGACGGAAATGTTGGGACGGGTCATGGGGCATTATTGTCCGGAAAATACCTACTCTTAATTAGACGGTTTCCTCCCCTAAGCGATGAAAATGAACAAAAACTCTTATCAGTGTTCAGTAGATCAATAAGTCTAATAACATCTTTTCCATTTTAAAAATTAATGATACCATTTTCGTGTCTAGAAATGAAATAATTGACCGACTCGTAACCTTCTGATCCCTGGTAAGGCCTGACGAAAAATACATTAACAAATTTTCCAGCCACTCTCACTTTTAGGCTGCCCGTTTTTTTTCTCGAATCTCCAAAAGTTGGGTTCTTGTAAATGGAAACACCTTATTTATTCATAATTTCAAATTGTATCCCACACTATCATCATTATTCACTTTTATGCACCGTTCTATATAAAAAGCAAAAAGGCTCCACTGATGATGCTTCTATGTATATACCTTGTATCCTGGCAGTGGGATAGTCAATTGGTTGGGCGTACTAATGGAGATCCGCACGTCGACGTCGTCGTCCTAGTTTGTGGTGTTTTTTACAGGGCAATTTCATCAAGCGGCTTAAAACCCATTTAGCCGCGAGCGGTTGCATCATACTCATACCACAAGGAAAACACATAAAATGGCCCGGGCACGTTGAATGGCGGTCGTTTCATGTTGCCACCTTGTCCGGGACGAGCCGTGCCACATCACCCGGCCGCCTGCCGAAAAACCATTAGATCCTGATTTATTATCGAAATTGTGTTCAATGTCGTGTTATCATTTCAGGGAATCTATTGAATCGTTTCGTTCCTGCGGGAGATTATTTTCGAATTGACTTTGCCACACCATCGGAACCAATTTAATTACATTTTGGTATTGTGGCACGAGGATAGGGATCATCAATGTGTTTTTTACGGGTGTCCTTTCACTCCTCTAGTCGGCACGGGGCGCGCTGTTGGTTGTTGGCCGTGACTGAATCATACTCTGACGGAATTTTTATAGCCAAGCAACGACTGGAACATTGCGGCGGTCTCTCCTCCTCCCGCATCGGACGAAGCCGTGGTGTAGGAACGAAGAAAGCATAGAACTAAAAAACAAGATTTATGGATACACCCGGGACCAGGTTAGAGTCGTTTTGTATGAATGAAAAAAGGTTTGCCATTCTATTAAAGTCGACTGTACGCCATAAAGGACATACCGGAAAAACTGTGGGTAGTTAACGTTGAAATTGTATGTCCTATTCAAATTAGCATTGGGAATGGTATTGTTGCTTCTTCCAGGAGCATGGAGGTGTACATACAATGTTCAGTCCCTAAAAAATTTCTCATCCTACGTCGCGTCGCTCTATTTCGATTTGCCTTAATTCATTGCATGGAAAAATGGTTTGCGGAATCGAATCATGTACCGAGTATAGAGGAATGTCGGTGAATAACCAAAGTTATTTGCATAATTCAATATGGAAAATTGTCGTATCTCTGGATCTGGACATAGTATTCGAGTTGGGAGTACGATGAACTTAAATGTATAGAAATACATTTTTTTCCTGAAAGGATCTGGGATTCAATCGTTTTCTTTTATTACGACATAATATAATTTCATTGTGGTAATGTTTTAGGGTTTCTTGCTCGGTAAGGAATTTTATGCGGTTGAATGAATCAATTGCTTCTGTATGAAGTCAAGGTTCGTGGATATCGAGGGAGCAAAAATGCAACATGAATTTTCAAGTCCCAGATAAAATTAAGATATGTAGTCATTTTTATTTACGATTATAGCTAATTTGAATAACAATTTTACAACTTTCTACTAAAGAACAAAAATTACTTTTCTCCTTCTTCGATTCTTGTTCAAAACTGACCCAGTGTACAGCTATCAAAACCTTCGCGAAATTGTAACAAACTTGAGTTAAACTAAGCACAGTATGTTGAGCATAAAAACCATCTGTATGGCTGTTCGGGCCAAAAGTATTTCAACCGATCCTTGCAATCACATCGAGTGTACTAGACGTAAATAGTCTTTCCTTGTACAAGTGAAAACGATTCAATCCTGCTAGAAGAAAAATGCAAATGATGCGAAATAGTTTCTCTCCGGTTTTGAAGTGTTTTTATTGCTGGACATTATCAATGCCCAACCCACTTCATGCTGATGTTGATTTTCTTTCTTGTGGTCATTCGAAAATGTTAAATTCTGCACCGCGTTACCGCACACTGGCCCGTCCGCCATTTTCAGCTCCACAAGGACGAAAAACTTTATGAATGGAATTTGCTACTTGTATGGATGTGTGTGGTGTGCATTTCATTGATTTAAAATGCATATGCTTACAGAATGCCTTTGAGCTGCACAGATGCACAGTAGCTCATTTAGTTATTGTTGAATGGAATTTAATTTGTGGGAGATTTTTTTTACTATACTACATTCTTTTATACAGGGTGTCCGGAAACTGCCGCATAAACGCACCGGATTATGATTCCTCAGTTGATTTCCAGCAAAAAAGTTGTACTTAACATACCCCCATAGCTTAACCCTTTAGCTGCCAAAGGCATTTGAAGATTTTTGAAAAAATCATTTTCTTGCACGAATTAAAGCTCAATATCTCCAAAGCTAGACCAGCTGGAATAGTAAAACAAAATTATTATTACAGCCAACAAATTTACCTATAAAATAAAACTAACCACACTAAAATTTAGTGCGACTCACAAGGATGACGATGACTAATACCGTCTCGCAGGTCAGAGTGCAGAATCGACTCACTCACCTATTTGAAACTCGTACTGGACTCAAGCAGGGCGACGGGCTGGCGCCGACGCTCTTCAACCTTGGTTTGGAGTATGTAATTCGAGCCATGAATATGGACAGCAGCGGAACGCTACTCATCAAGTCGACTCAATTAGTAGCGTACGTCGACGATATCAATATCATGTCTCCAAGGTTGGGTGATGCAGAAAGCCTTCTGCATAACCTCAATAACACCGCAAAGGAAGTTGGACTACATATCAACGAAAGCAAAACAAAGGCCATGATGCAATCGAAAACAAGGACGCCAGCTAATTCAAGCATCACAGTGGGGGACCTTAGTATCGAGTATGTAGACAACTTCAACTATCTGGGTTGTAACTTATCAAAGGACGCCAACGAGACCGACGAAATTAAGCGACGGATACAACTAGCCAATAAGACATATTTCTCGGTCCTCCCTATAATTAATTCGAAACTTGCGCACAGGAACACGAAGCTCCGCGTGTACAAAACGATCATCCGACCCGTGCTATGTTATGGCTGCGAAACATGGACCCTCACCCAAGCCTCCGAAATTTTGCTAGACCGATTCGAACGAAAGGTCCTTCGGCGAATTTTCGGGGCCGTTCGCGAGCGAGACCAATGGCGTATCCGGTACAACTATGAGTTGTATCAATTGTACGATGAGCTGGAAGTATCGGAAATCGTGAAGCTTTAACGTTTGCAATGGACGGGGCATGTACAACGGATGGACGATAATCGCATGCCAAAGAAAGTGATGAACGCACAACGAATTGACGGAGCGAGGTTGCGTGGACGACCGAGAGCTCGCTGGGAGAACTCCGTAGGCGAAGACGCCCACCAGCTGCTGGGCTTCCGAAACTGGAGGACAAGGTCACGTAACCGCGACAATTGGAGGTCAACGATTCAGGCGGCCAAGGCCCGACGTCGGGCTATCGTGCCACATTGATGATGACACTAAAATTGGATAAGAGGTTTGGTTTTTACAGAGCTTCAAAGTTTAATTTGTGTGATTACACCCAAAAACATTCTATTTTTTCATCTCAATTTTCTCCAACTTCGGCCAAGGAGAGGTGCTTGTACGATTCTTTTAAAAATTGGCGCATAATCTTACGATCATATCTTTCTTACATCATTTTATTCTAGCTCCATTATTTCTAACAGTTTTAATACCTTAGGTGCAGAAAACTAGGGTTAATTTTGGCTCGATTTCGACATTATTTGAATAAATTTTTCCAATTGCAGATCTTTAGGGGCAGTCTGAATTGAATTGTATTGAATTCGAGCTAAAATTAACCCTAGTTTTCTGTACTTAACGTATAAAAACTGTTGGAAATAATGGAGCTAGAATAAAATGATGTAAGAAAGATATGATCGTAAGGCTATGCGCCAATTTTTAAAAGAATCGTACAAGCACCTCACTTTGGCAGAAGTTCGAGAAAACTGCGATGGAAAAATAGATTGTTTTTGGGTAAAATCAAACAAATTTGACTTTGAAGTTCTGTAAAAACGAAAGCTCTTATCTGATTTTAGTGCCGCTAGTTTTATTTTATAGGAAAATTTGTTGGCTCTAATAATCATTTTGTTTCACTATTCTATCTGGTCTAGCTTTGGAGATATTGAGCTATAAGTCGTACAAGAAAATTATTTTTTCAAAAATCTTCAAATGCCTGTGGCAGCTAAAGGGTTAATCTGAGGGGGTATGTTCCGTACAACTTTTTTGCTGGAAATTAACTGAGGAATCATAATCCGGTGCGTTTATGCGGCAGTTTCCGGACACCCTGTATACATGACATGTACTACACATTTAAAGCCTCCACAGCATACTTTTCATCCCTGCTGGTATGCTTTGAAATGGTTAGGGGTTTTGTCCTGTTTTTAATAATAATTTATCGGATCCTGTTTTTTTTTTTTTTTGTTAAAAAGAAGCAACTCCATAAATATTTATCTATTTTCATGTGTTTTCTTATTTTTTTTTTCAGAGAATCGTTGCATTGAACTGCATTCACCCGATGGCATCCATTCGTGTATTTTGCGAGCGTCTGACTCTCAAGAGGCGCTCGTATGGTTCAATGCGTTGCACTCAGCCATGGCGAGTAGTACACAACGAGCGTTGAATGATGCAAATCGAGCACTTATCAATGTGATTGGTGAACTGAAGCATATCGGTTGGTTGAGTCGTCGAATTGGTGGGAGTGATCAGGTAAGATTTGGAAATGCTTTCATTCTTGATTTTGTAGGCCTTAGTAGTCGATGAAGTTAAATTGCGTAATACGATTTCAAAAAAAAAAAAACAATGAAAGCTACAAATCAAAGAACAAGTTTAAAGTTGAAGTTCAGTGTCAAAAAACGTGCAAAAGGTATAGACAGGGCCGGATTTCCCATATGGGCAACCTGCGCTACTTCCCGGGGCGGTAGAATTTGAGGGGCGGCAAATTCTCAAATTTTTTCATTGGTCTAAAATTATGGGAAAGATGCATTTTGAAAACTCAAACATAATTGTAGAAAATAATTTGCTTTTTTAATTTATTCTAGTTGGATGTACATATCCGTCTAAATCTAAAGCAACTAATCGCAACCTCAAATCAAATTTTATTGTTATTCCGCCTTCATAAATTGGGACTATGCAAAACTTACTTGAATCATTCACTCATTCACTCTGAATGGCGTAGAGGCCTTTAGTTCAGTTAGAGTAGGACTAGGCCTGTTCCGAAAACCGGGATCCCGGTACAAAACCGGTGTTCACTTGGTACCGGACCCGATATTCTAAAGTACCGATATCCCGGTTTTTTTGGTACCGAGTTAAAAAACCGACCAACGAGTCGGTTTTTTGGTACCGAGTTAAAAAGAACGATTCACTTCAACCATGAGCCGGTTTTTTTTCAGGTTTTTTGGTACCGGTTTTTTACCCGGTACTCAAAAAAACCGGCTCATGGTTGAAAAAACCGTCGGTACTGAAAAAAACCTGAGTCGGTTTTTAACCCGGTACTCAAAAAAACCGGCTCATGGTTAAAAAAACCGTCGGTACTGAAAAAAAAACCTGAGTCAGGGAAACCGCTTGTGGTACCGGGTATTGAAAAAAACCGGAACCCGGTACTGAAATCTCGGTACCGAACAGGCCTAAGTAGGAGTATAAATCATCTTTGTTTAAGGCATTGGCTTCACTTTAAACATTATGCCTGAAGCCACATTAAATGTTTTAGATACGCGAGTACTTGGCCGCCAACTCCTGTTTTCAAGCCTCTAAATATTTTTGGTAATAGCGATCCGTTGGAAAGTTTCAAACGCCTCCACGGAAGTAACTCATCTAACCACACAATTTCGTGTGTTATATTACTTCTTAAATTTGTCCCAACATCAAATTCGCTGGGAAGCAAGGATTTGGTTTCGGGAGTGGTCCAAGTCTCGATATTAAAAATACGGCAATGGCTATCAAATTTTTGAGGATCTTTTTACGCTTAAATTTTCGAATTTGCAAATGTTTATTTAATGTATGAAATGAGTTCACCTAGCGGAAAACTTGCATATATGTATGTCTCCCGTGAAAACGGTGCCATGGAGACTTGCTTTTTATTCACTCAATTGAAGATAAATGTTCACTCGCGTTCTGATTGATTGTCGATGACATCTTTTCACTGTGAAATAATGTGCTGGCGAAATGTCAAAAACCGGTGTGGAGACTTTCATGTGAAGTGAGTATCACCAAGCGAATTCGATTTTACGATCATCAAAATTTTGACAATATTTGCATGGATTTCACGTGAACTGATGGGAAATTCCACCGGAAAAAAAATAATTAAAAATATGTAATTGAAATCGGGAAAATCTAGAACTTTTTAGGCACCGAATGATTTTTGCTGAATAACATCAGTAAGCTCTCCCAATTCGTTTTCGTTATCTTTTTTTTCGGTATAACGCTTTTTTGGTTAAATATGCTAAATTAGGGAAATTTTATTTGTTGCGTATTTCACAAAGTATTTCCCAAACGATCGACAATGAAAAAAAACTCAGAAATTGAAAAGATATTAAGAAAACATGAACGCATTTCTGAAGAAAGTGAAAAGCCGAATGTAATAAGAATTCACACACATACATTAGTTTGACAGATCGAAAAAGTCAGCAGTGAAAAATATTCGCAGAAATTAAATCGCTTATTTCTCCAGTTAAAATACCGAAACGTGTGATAAAAACTACTAGTTGTGAGCAAATAGTGATTAGATGTGCTAAAAATTCAAAATCCACTCAAAATTCCATCAAATTCCTCAATAACGACTTCCAGCAAAATCGAAGGTAAATGTCTAAACGAACACTTGCCCTTACATCCCCAGACAACTTCTCTGCCAACAAAAAAACCAGTAAAATGACCCCATCGGATAAATTGGAGATTGGGCAGATAGTCGCTGAAATCATGGATGAAAAATTAAAAAACTTTGCAAACAAAACCGATATTGAGGAGTTCATAGGACGAATCTTGCACCTTGAAAAGCAAAACGAGCAACTGTCAAACGACATCAAACAAATAGCCAAAATATGCGAAAAACAAGCATTCGAAATTGAAAAACTGCAGAAAAATGCCATATCAAACAATTTAATAGTAAAAATTCCGGCCGATATAAACAATGCTAAAGATACAATTAACACACTATGCATTCAAACACTAAAATGCTGCACTACCGCTTTAAACGACGATCAAGTTCAGGAACTGTCGGGCTCCACGGGACAGTTACGCAACTTCAAAGTGGTCCTTCACAATCGGCATCAAGTGATCAAAGCATTGCGAAACGCGAAAATGCTGCGGAAAACGAACATCCGAATTATGAAAGACCTGCCATACGAGGCACGGCAAAAGCGAAATCGCCTGTTAGGGCTGCGAAGGGAAATTACAGCTAAATATCCAAATGGCAAAATCTTTGTAAAAGATGACTTCATGATTGTCAACAACCAAAAGTTCACCTGGAATCTTCACCGAAACGTATTGGAATACGACGGACTGGACGGCCATTGATTAAAGAACTAAAGGATAGGCCCGAATCAAACTCAAATGGTCCAGTTTTTGAACTGACACTAATGGCCATGTATTTGACATAAAGGGAACATTGAAATGTAGTCGCGAAATTCACTTCACAAACTCACACTCAGTAACTGGATTTCACTTAAAAAACACTGAAATGATATAAGAATTACGTTATCACAAAAAACAAACGCGCGACGCGACAAATATGTTCTTGAGAATTTGCAGAACGTGTAACAGCTGACAAGCGTTGACAGAAAGGGAACGCATTTAAGTGGAATGTTTTTTTTTTGTCGTGTTTCAAACCGGACCATGCAGTTTGTATGGGATGACAGCGGATTTTCCTTTCCGTTTAGCTGTCTATTCCATGTGGACGGCACGGCGCAACTGAGCGCTCTTCTGGGCATTGATACCACTATGTCAGCTGAGTTGATGACGAAAGTAAACAACCACAAGCCGAACGAACGGATACGAACGGGCATCGTCGCAGAGACAACTGATGCATGCGGAACATCATCAATTGTGCTATAGGAAAGTGTTGCCGTCTGTGATATGAAAACAAAAGAATTAAAAATTTTAGCATATAATATTGCCGGATTGAAAAATAAGCAAATTTTCTACGATTTCTTCGAATATATAAATTGCTTTGATATTTTTATGCTGCTAGAAACTTTTGTAATGGAAAATGATTATGAGTTATATGAAAGAAAATTTAAGAACTATGAATTGAAATGGATTTCTGCGAAAAGAAGAAGTGAAAGAGGCAGGCCGAGTGGAGGATTCTTATTCGGTTTTAAAAAGGAGCTACAAGTTAAATGCATATTTGAAAATATCGATGATTGGAGCTACTTGCTGCTGACATATCGTAACACCAAACTTATACTTTTTCCTATGTATATTAATTGTAACAACTGGAACGCTGATTACGACAAGTTCATGGATATGTTAATTAAACTGGAAAGCAACGACTTACTGATAATGGGCGATTTAAATGCGAGAATTGGTGACAAACAGCCAGTAGCCAATAGAATGGAGAAAATTAGCAGGAACACCAAGGACTGTATAATAAATACATGTGGGAGAAAGACATTAGAGTTGATGGACTCTTTTGGACTGAGGATATTTAATGGGTGCACAGCGAGCGATTCTTATGGGGAATGTACATTCGTTGGTCAACAAGGACATTCAGTGATTGACTTATGCCTGGCCGGAGGGGACTGGCTGCCTCTCATTACGGATTTCACGGTTGACGAAAAACACTTCTCCGATCATCTCCCAATTATAACAACGATTGGGTTAGATTGTATCGGACAGAATGTGGAAAAAATGAACCTTTTGCCAAAGATCATGTGGCGAAACGATATGGCAGCGGAATATGAAGAACGTCTAGCGCAGTGCATCAGACAAAAGGAAAGTTTAAATTTAGCGGGCCTGGCAGAAATAATAAAAACAATTAACCCTACTATGGCTCCTATTCGCCGTGACAAAACCTACAAAAAGCCTTGGTTCGATCAGCAGTGCGAAAAAGGTAGAAAGCGCTCATTCGCATGCCTTCAGCTTTTTAGAAAGCATAACAACGCAGCCACGAGAAACATGTATCACCAAGCCAATAAAAGATTTAAGGAAATATGCGCACAAAGGAAAAGGGATTTCTATCAGGAGCAAGCAGTGATACTAAGTAACTGCGTAAATAGGAAGGACTTTTGGAAAGCCGCTAGGCGTCTAAATGGAGTAGATGCCTACACAATTGGACATGGAATTGATGTGGAAAGGATGAAGTCTCACTTCACTGAAATGTTGCAAATCGCAGACAGGACTAATGTGATACAATTAGCAAGACCAAATTGGGCCAATCAAATATTGGATGCAACTGTAACCATTGGAGAAGTAGAAGCGGCCCTTGCGAAATGCAAAGATGGAAAAGCTCCAGGAAGTGATAGGATACCCGTTGAATTTTATAAGTACGGCCCTGAAATTCTTAAGACCACACTGACCAAAGAGTTCAATCGAATTATGGATACGGGGGATATCCCTAGTGAATTCTGCGACTCAATCATTTTCCCCATATTTAAGAAAGGAGAAGTTAACGATCCGGCATGTTATCGGGCTATTTCTTTCCTAAACGCATCGAGCAAAATATTTACAACCTTGCTACAGAGAAGATTTGCCGAGTGGTTGAAAGCAGATGACATCATTAAAGAAAACCAGGCTGAATTCCGGACGGGATATTCTACGAATGATAACATCTTCGTATTGCAAAGCTTTGCACGGCATTATTTAAATGAGAGTAAAAAACTGTACGTCTTTTTCGTGGACTTCAAGGCTGCATTCGACACAGTTGACCGGCATGCTTTATTCTACAAACTGTACAACAACGGGAGGAGCCTCAAGTTTGGAAATGTCTTCGAACAACTATATAAAAATACATCTGCAAGGATCTGGACTGGAAAAGAGCTGTCTTCGTCATTCGATACAAATGTCGGTGTTCGCCAAGGCTGTATGCTGAGCCCGGATGCGTTTGCAATCTTCGTGAATGACATTTTGGATGATATCCCCGGTGGTGCGGAGGCATTCGGCATTCGATTGAAAGGGCTAATGTATGCAGATGATATGGTGTTCCTTGCCCAATCACCGAAAGAACTACAGCGCATGATCGACCATATACAAGCTTACTGCATACAATGGAGTCTTACGATAAACCTGCAGAAGTCGAAAATTATGATTTTTAAGAAGCGATTTGGGTTAGCACAGGACGAGAGGTGGACGTATGGTGGACAGGAAATTGGAGTAGTGAAAGAATACAAGTATCTCGGCATCTTAATCGCAAGTAACCTGTCAATGGAGCCACATCTGAAGCAAAGACTCAAGGAAGCAAAATGGTCAATGAATAGCATCTGGAAGAATTGCTTCAGCAACCCAGTTTTATCACATAGCGCAAAGCACAGCATATTTCAAGCTGTGTCGAAGTCAGTGTTACTTTATGGTGCCCAAGTGTGGGGAGGAGTAGAATATGACGAAGTTGAAAAACTGCAAAGATATTTCTTAAAAAGAGTATTCCACTTACCAATGAACACCCCAAATTATATGCTGCTACAAGAAACTGGTCTGCCTAAGCTTTTCTCCGAAACCTTAAAATTGCATATGAGGTATCTTCAAAAAATAGCAGCGATGAATAACGAACGCCTACCTAAGATATTACTGGCATATGAGGTATCTTCGAAAATTGTATTTTATGCTGACTTGCAGGCGCTAGCAGAAACCACGGGTATGCAGTTTAATTGGAATGGCTCAACGGAGACGGCCAAGGATCTTTTTACTCTAATGGAAGAGGCTAATAAAAAGGCAAGAATAGTAACAGCTGAAAGGGCGCTATCGTCACAGCATCGCGATATATATTCCCGCCTAAATCACAATCTCAACGAAAACACGTATCTCCTTAATGAATATACGTCAAAGAAAATCTCTATCATTTTCCGAGCCAGGGGAGAATTGCTGCCACTCAACTATCAACCGCATCGCGATGATCTGCCACAGCTATGCAGCTTATGCAACACGAGAGCGAGAGAAGATACACGGCACTTTCTTGGAATATGCCCTATACTAAAGGAGACCAGACGTTGGTTCTTTGGAAAAGATGTACTGAGTGATACCGAAATATATGCAACTCTAAATGGACAACCGAATTGGGAGAGTTTATACGACTTCTGTGAAATAGCGCTAAGTTACAGATACAGGATAATGAACGAAAGCATATAAAAACCATTACAATAAAAACCGCATAAGGAGGGAATTTCGGGTAGATGAACACCCAGAATATGGAGTTGGGTGAACTTCATCATCCGGTTCCTTTCACATGCTAACATATAGAACTAGTCATCCATCAATAAACAAAATAGAAATAATACTGGATTCAAATAAAAATAAAAAAATTAAACATATAACATTAAAATAACGCGAATAATATACATATATATTACTAAATAATAATATACTCAATATAATATATCTAAATACATCAAACTAATTAGGCAGACGGCAAAAGCCACGCCGCAACTTTGTTTTGAATTGAGTGAACTAAATGTACAAATCTGAATTTTTGAATAAAACAACTTATCTATCTATCTATCTATCTATCTAATAAGAATTGTACAGTTTTCTATGTTATTATTGGAGTTTCAATCATTCCTAAAACAATTTTGGGAGGTGCACGGAACACCTAGGAAGCAACATAAAAAATTTTGAAGCAAACAAAATACGCTTACTGGTAAAAAAATATGAAATTTTCAATTTTTTACATACGCCCGCTAACGTTTTGCCTACATTTCCTTTGTGTAGGTGACAACTAACCTTCAAGCTTAACCAGTGGCGGAAATTAACCTTCAAGCTTAATCAGTGGCGGAGGGCGGTTACTGCCCAGGGGCGCGATAGAGGCTAAATCCGGCCCTGGGTATAGACTTTTAAGTAAGTCAGGGAAGTCCAAAATACGGTCCGCCACACACTTCCAGAAAATTTTAGATTGCATTGGTTAGAAAAAACAAATTTCCGGGCAAAACTGAAAGAGATAAACCTACAAAGATCACGCAACACATATACAATGCGATGCCGAGCTTTTCCAAATCGCGATTGCAATACGCGCGCAAGGTGCGCGCACTAACCGCTAGACCAGCCAGACTACAGACTTTCGTCTCTATTGATTGGAGTATAATTTTTTTGTGTCGACTTCATCAGATGGCTTGCTTGTTTGGTAATCCATGACAAAAGAAACATGTGCCCACTACCTTTCTTTGGTCTAAGAGAATGCCGATGTTTTTCGACGTCAAATAGCGACTCCTTTCGTTTGCGGCAACGCTTAAGTCATTTACAGCCAAAACAACGACCGCTTTCTATTAGATCCGAGCCTCATTGTGACGATTCGTAATCATAACCAATTGTGTGAATTGCACAACAAAGACATTGATTCTGGTAACTTTCATGAAAATATGAAAGCGAATATTTTAAGGGGTTTATACGGAACGGTGATGCCGTAAAGGCGAATTTATTTTTAATTTACCAACTCTCATATAAGCGAGATTTAAGTATATGCAACTCAAATGCTTAGTGACTATAGAAGGATAGATTCGGTTTTTTCGAAATAACACGATGCTATAACTAAGCCACTAAGCCTATATCCAACATCCGAGACTGGAATATCTCTGTATTAGGGTCCTGTTTATGAATAAAAAATCTCGTCGCCTTGTCTTTGGATAGCGGAGATGTTGGTCTCCTCGTATGAGAAAAGTCTATGAACAATTGCAATACATTAAACAGCACTTCTCTATAGAATTTCATACAATTATCATACAAATATCCCAATGAATTTTATCCTTTTATCATTCACAGAGTGGTCGCTCCAGTTCGGAAAGTTCCGATGAAAATGATAAGTGGCAACCCGTTTTTGTAGCAGTCACCGAACGTGAATTTAGGTAAGTGCAATACTACTCGTATAATGGTCTACAACGGTCTCGATAAAATGAGAAAATTTGAATTTCAATTTAAGTAAAAATTTATTCAATGGTTCCATCTCGTCATCTTGCCCTACATCGCACGGTGACTTACCAACCGGCCGACGAACAACCAAGTCGTCTCCGACAGAAATTTTGTGTCCCTTTTTTGCCCACTTGAAAATTTAATTGAATTCCATTTTTATGATAACCGATCGAATATCCTCCCGAAAAAAAACAGAAAAATTTCATAAAACTGTTCAAATGTTATGTTATTACAGGATATATGAAAGTGCCCCGTGGTCGGTGGAGGCATGGAGTAGACCAATTGAAAGTTGTTTGCTGGCATCGACCCGACTGGCCGGAGCGGGAAATAATTCATCCTTGAATGTAAGTACCATACAGACAGTTAGGGTTTTTTACATAAACTTTCCAGACATCTTCGTTTTTTTTCACTCTGGTATTCTGATATGACATCAAAGAATATTAAAAGAAAAATGTTTGAGTGAATCGTAAATATAGGACTCGGTACTCGAATATTGATTTGACGTGTTTTTGTAATGATAAAATATTTTTTTTTTAACTTTTGCAGGGTCAACAGACGACGGTATTTTGTGTACGCTGTGGCACAACACGTGGTGTCCTTATCTATTGGCTTAGATCCGAAACTCATCGTGATATGGCTGGTTGGGCTCGAGCACTTGTCCAAGGCAGTCACAATGCTGTGAACTATCAACGTGAATTTCTCTTTCGATGTCAATACCAGGGACGACCGTGTCAACTGATTGTTCATCTGAATCGTGGATTCTCATTGATGGAAAGCGGATATAATGCACCGGCAAAAACTCTATGGTCATTTCCATTTGACAAGCTGAAAGGATCGGCCGATGACGGTAGTCGGATGCTGTTTTTAGATTTTGGGGATGATGGCGAGTTTGTGAGTATAACTGTGTTAAATTTTTAGAATGGTTATGTATGATATATATATACCCAGAATTTAGTTCCACTACCTATAAAAAAATATCCTTGACCTGAAGTAGTTAAACGAAATAACTAAAATCCTTTACTTTTCTCTATTTACAGGAACTCGATATGGAGTGTTGTCCCAAGCCGGTTGTCTTCGTATTACACAATTGCCTATCAGCAAAAGTGCATTCCATAGCATAAATTTTGAAACTAAAATATGAAACTCAGAACCCAACAACTAGACTATAAGAGAAAGATCCATAAACAATAAAATAGTTCAATACATAACGGTAAGAATTTTCAAATCTACATAAACAATTGAAAAGGATCATTCTTATTATTTAACTGAATGATTCGAATCTTATATTAATAAAAATAGGCAATAGCAACAACTCAGACATTTTCTTTGCAAAAATAATTTGAATCAATTAATAATATTAATTTATAACTAAAAAAACTGGGAGATAGGAAATTTATAGACGGATTAATTTTTGTTTAAACAAATTTTTAGCAATTTTCATTTAGAAGAAAATTAAATTTAGAAATTAGCTGTTTTGTTTTTATGTTGTCAGTTACACTAGTTTCTAATTTAATATTAACAGTTATATCTGAAAAGATTTGAACTCAAACTCATAGGTGACTCTGATAAACCAAGCGTTAAGCCTCTTCTATGCATTATATCAACAAAAAATATCTTGTACTATGTATCATATAACAGTAACGAATACATATTAACAAAATATTTAAACGAAACAAAAAATACTTAAATATCAAAATTATACATTTCTATTGTATTCTCTAATAAACTTAATTAGTCGAGGTCGTTTTCAATCTTATATCAAGATTATCGGCATATCCCGAGAATAAAAGGAACAACAAATAAAAACCACAAAATGTTTACAAAAAAAAAATAAACAAATGAACATATATCACTTTTTTATTGAATCGAAAACATTTTAACATGTTTTCCTTAGACTAAATTATTAAGTCGTATAAATACATAAATAAATAGAATTTAAAGTCAATATAATATCATTATATTAGCTAAGGTGTAACTCATATCAAAAATTCTAAGTGGATAAAAAAAAGACAAAACAAAAATTGAAACTTAAAGTTAAATGAAAAAAAATGAACTTAACTTTAGCGGTGAGAAAACAAAAACGAACGAAAAAGTTTTGAACAGAAAAAGCCAATGGTTGACGGAAGGAATTCAAATGGATTTAATTGCCCTAGACTCGTATAGTCACCAGTCTCAACAGGCCCATTAATTGTCTGTGCATATCAAAAATACAATTTTCAATTTGTAAGTATCATTATAACCATTTTATTATTTTTGTTAATAATGGAAATTGGATTTGCATAATCATAATTGAAAAAATAGTTTGTCTACCAGCATAAAATCGTATTGGCAAAAAAAACAAAATACTTGCTGCATACCATACATAATTGCAAACAAATGAGTTTCAATTTGAAGAATTTTCAATTACAAATTGTTATAAAAATAGAGTGTTACACAACACAAGAGCTTCATAAAGCAACAATGAAACAAATGGCAATTTTCAATTTTTGTGCAATATAATTTTAAATTCTAGTTAATACACAAATCATTATTATTATTATGTATTATTGTTTGTCAATTGTATGTACTATAAGTGGACTATCCAATTAATGTAAGGCTATTATCATATTGTTTATGAAAGTTATATCCCTGGGAGAAAATTGCATGTTAATTATAAACTAATTGTACGTATACATTTCGATGAAGTGATTGCAACATTGTAACGGACGATTTTGTTTTGTTTTTATATACTTTTGTTTTCGTTGTTTAAATACGAAAGAAAAAAAAAATGCATGAAATGAGAGAAATTAATAAAAAATGGAAATTTCAATGAATGAATTTATTGTGTTTCAATTTGTCTTCAAGGTAAATTTTTCAGCTAATTGGTTTTAGAGTGTTAGAAACAGGATACATTGGGTGAGGTTATAAAACACAACGTTGCGCAACGTTTCGCGCAACGTTTCAAATCAACCGGCCGTTACGGATCAGAAACTTCTCCCTACAAACAGATCCTCTAAGCGCCCCCTTGCGAGGCATAGCTTGATTGATTGGCAGAAATTTACAATCTGCCGTCGAACCGTGCATTTCCGCCCTCATTTATTTATTAAACTATTTATAATCAAAATAAAATGTATCTACATATCGTTTAAAACAGGAAATTTTAATTTTCGAGCAAAACGTATCAGCTGTGATGTGTCAATTGTCACATTTGTCACTTTCCGAGAGATGGCGATGGGAACACCAAGTCTGATCCGGATCTATGCGTTTACAGAACACAATAGGAAACGTTTCGGAAAACGCGAAACGTTACGCGAACGTTGTGTTTTATAACCTCACCCATTTTCAAAATTTATGCAAAAATAGCTGACATATGTATACGTTGTTCGTATATGTATACTTTATTGCTCGTTTCGTTTCTGACTACATTTGGAAACTGTAATTCGTCAAATCCCTCAACATCGATGCTTACATTTTCTATAACAACACAAAACACGTCTTCTCGTGTGAAATTCCATAAAAATCCTATTAATTTCGATGAATGCGGTGTAAGCTACGGATTAGAAAATACAGTAGACTCGCGCTAACTTGAACTAATTGAAACCAGCCTCATTCAAGACAAAAAATTGTTCAACCTAGCGAATATCTTATACCATTATATAGGTTAAATTAAGATTTTTTTTCAGTTAAGTTTATTATTAACAGTATAATGAATACGAAAAGAAACAATTAACAGTGGCTTTTTAAATTTGTTTGTCAAAAAATATTGCAATTAAGGTTTGTCGCTTCTTTTGAGAAATGGTGTCTAACACGGCCTTTTCTCGTAACGACTGAAGAACACCAACTTTCCACGGGCTAACATTTTCACTCGTCGCCCATTGAATAGCCCTGCTGAAAATGGTAACGGCTTCAGCTGATGGTATCCGCTCGTTTTCATCTGAAATTGGCTCAATTTCGGAGTCACTGCTAGCGATAGATTCAGCACCGGTGATTGGAATATCCTCATAACATTATTTCTTAGTTACATCCAGCGCCAGCTCTAAGGGGGGCAAGCCGTGCGGTCACCCGGGGCGCCAAATTTTAGGGCGGCTTTTTGGCAATCACTCGAATAAAAAAAACGAGTGAAAAAATTGTAACATCAACATCAATTTAGTAGAAAGCAAAACGTAGAAACTACAGATGAAATAAAATGAGTTGAAACAAAATGCCGCAAGGTAGGAAAAAAACTGGCACCGAAGCATTTTACAACCGTTATACTCAATTTTTTTAGAGACGACAGATTAAGGTTTTTTTAGGTAATTATAATAACCTGTTGAACATAATTTTAATTTATCAACAAAGTTCACAATTCATACGAGGTGCTTAGAAAAAGTTTCCTAAATGTTCCGCTTATGATGCTAGAACCTATTCCACTTTCGAAAAGCAGAATGGCACAATTTGCTAAGTTATATGATAATTAACCCTTAAATGCATAGCGTACCATATATGGTACATAGCTAGATTCCTGTAAAAGTCTAGCGATTATTAAATTTTTGATTTTTTTTTACTTTTTCGAAAAGTAGACAAAACGAGCTCTCACATAAATTAAATTTTAGCTTCCCAAAGCTTTCCTTGAATTGTCTGTGCGTCTTCAAAGTGGACGAACGTTATTTTTTGTGGAATTTTAAAAGCTATTCTTTAGAGCTAAAAAAATTGGCGAAGTATACCGTTATTTGGAAAAGCAAAAATACTGGTGAGTAAATTGGAATGTGTCCTTGAGGATTTTTTGAGATTTTGGCCAAAAAAAGTCACTAAAATTATTGCTTGCACCGATTTCGCAACGTACCATATATGGTACACCATGCATTGGGGCATATTCAGAAATATCTATACATACATTACGATCGTTCTTAGCTGATGAAATTATTCTCCTTTAGTCTTGGGTAGGGTAGGATATGTTCATAAAATTTAAATTATTAGCTCTTTCAACATTATGGGGCGTTTTATTGGGCCCAGAACAGGTCCATATATCATAAATTTTTATACAAATTATGTCACCAATCCATTTTTCCAGGACATTTACTGCCATTTTTATGAAAGCTAGGTTAATTAGTCCTGTCCAGGATCCAAGGAAACGGAGCTGTCATTGTTGATTTAGAAAGATCGCTTTTGTCATTTTGTTTTCTACAGTACACCGGTCAGGGCTTAGCGTTTCTGTAGCTGCTTCTTATAATCCCAGTCTTTTTACCTGGCAAGAATACAGAAAAAATTGTTCATATGTTTTCTTTTGTCCTTAGGACACGTCACTAAAAAAAACTAACCTTCGGTACTTGACATCTTAGTAAGATACTTGGACTTTCACCAGGACTCAAGCAGCTGCGCCTTGATATCCAATTTCTTAAACCATTTGATTATGACAAGTATTGTCTTGTAAGTCCACGGTCAGGATCCTCAGAAAATGTGCTTCTAGGATCAACCATTTCATATGGAAGACTATGTAGAGTACCACATTCGATAAACAAAAAATACATGGATGTAATTCTTGTGGACATGTCCTGGAACCTGCACAAATTTGGGTTATAAAGCAGGCAGCAATTCATTTCCATATTAATTCCTAGCAAAGTCAATCCAATCCATATACTTTTCAAGAAAGGAATTAGCAATCCCATGATCTATGATAAGTCAAAAGTCTAGATATACATATACGTTTAACAGTGGAACATTTTTATAAGGAACTTTTATTTAGAAGATTTATTTTATAACGAAATCCAATTGCGCTAATAGCATGATGATTACATAACATATGCCCATGTGCAGAGCTAGACGGCACGCAAAGTCCAAAATGATCAATTCCATTTTTTTTGTAGGGGAGGAAGGGGTATATGAGTCGGATCTGGCGCGCTTTTAATGTTTTATAAGGACATCTGACAGCTACCACTTGAAACACATTGGAATTTTTCGCGACATTCTATTAAAAGATATGGCTAAATTTAGGTTTATAGGGGACGTAGGAGTAGTAAGACCTACTCCACTTTCCATCAACTTCCAGGATACGTCACAAATAGGCACGATACAAATTTCAATAGGAAACTAATCACGCACCAACCCGAGCTACCTTTTAAAAAACTTAATATTCCCGATTTTATATACAAATTACAACCTTTTCTTTAATGAAGAGGAGTTCATTATATCGAGTTTCCACTATAATTTCGATCTAAACTCTCAATAATCATTATCCTTTCTGTTTTGCACTGTTCCTATTAAATTAAGAGGCAGATTAAATAAAATTTAAAAAAGTCTTTCATTTCCACATTAATGCCTGAATGCATGGCGTACCATATTTGGTACACAATTAAAATTCTACTATTTTCGCTTTTCTGGGAAAACGGGCTATTTCCTGGGAAAATAAAGGCTGATTCCGTGTTCAGTGACTGATTTTACATAAAGGGAGGTCAGTTACGTTAGTGGGTTCAGACCCCATGCATTTAAGGGTTAAGTTCCTCCCCCCCAAAAAAAATATTTTTTCATTGCAGAATGATGTGGTAATTTGGTGTTCCAATTGAAAAGTTAGTTCCTTTTCTTTAAAGGGTTCTAATTAGACCTGCTTATCTATAATTCCTATTAAAGGGAAGGGCAACCAAATTTTTAAATAAAAGACATTATAGCATATAGAGAAATAAGGTATCGTATAGGATGTCCCAAAATTAAAGCAAGGTTTGAATTTGCCGCATAAATATGCAGTACAGTGTTGACAACCCTAAAAACAAAATAAATCGACAGTTGACAGTTTAGGGTTAGTAAAAATGGAGCGCTACGCAATTTAACAACGTGTCTTCATTGTTGAACAATACTTTAAAAATAATGAATGCTTGGCTGGTCAAGCAGTGACTGTTACTGGTGTTCGATATCGCGACATGATAATACATTTTTTTTTGCCGAAATTGGATGATATTGATGTGGCCAATATGTGGTATCAACAATATGCCATACAGCCCTGAAACACTTCAATTACTGCATGAGACATTTCCAGGTCGTGTATAGTCTCTCGTTTCGGTGATCAGAATTGGCCCCCTAGATCGTGTGATTTAACATCATTAGATTTCTTTTTATGGGGTTATTTAAAATCACGCCAACAAGCCAACAGCCACGCGTGCATTAAAGGATTAAAGGGGGATTTTCAACGTTGCATCAACGAAATTCAGCCACATTTATGCAGAAAGGTCATGAAAATTTTCGACAAACGAATGCGTATGTGCATGCAAAGCCGCGGAGGCCATTTGCCCCATGTGTTATTCCATAAATAACCCTATTTTATGTACTTTATGAATCAATAAAAAAATTACAATCAAAAGACTAAAAACTATGTTTAATTCAAATCATGCGTTAATTTTGGGACACCCTATATAACACTCGAGACATAAAAGCATTTTCGATTACAATAATTAAACTTCATGTCACCTGATCTTTACGTGGATGATTTCCTTCAGTTTCAATAGCATTGATTTGGCTATTCCCTATTGTCTTCAAGTTCCGTTTCCTCTTTCAACATTGAACTTGTGATTGATAGCATCAAGTGAACAGAAGAGATGAATTCTTCAATTAACCCACATTTTTTCATCATTCGTCGTTAGGTATTTGTTGCCACTTGTGTCAAAACGCATAAATTATAGCTTCTTAGAACATTAGGCAATGCTAGTTTTAATTATTCAATTTTCAAAATTAAATGCCAAAAAACATTTTACAACTTATTCAGTCGCTCAGAAATTAAAACACGCTAAATTGTAACCGATAAATTGTAATTCACAATCCTCCCACAAAGCAAATTAGAAAAATGTTGAAAGGGAAGACTCAGAAAACTCGTCGAATTTGACATATTCGACATTGGGATTGGGTTTGAGTAAGATAAGTTATAAGTAAGTACGATGGAGCCACCCCCTGCCAAAGCCCCGATAGTATTTCTCCCTAATATGTTTCCTGACATGCTAATATCGAGATTGGCATATGTTCCCCGATTTAACAAGCTGTGATTTTATTCTCTAATAATAATTTTGGAGATGAGGCATTTCTGACATCGGTTAAAACCGCTAAAGAAATCCTTTCAGGAAGAGATCCGGATAATTTAAGTTTATCTATTCTGTTTATTTGCGCAGGGTGTAAAGAAGTTATCGAAAACTAATCCAGATCTTTGGCACAAAATTTTCCAGAGCGGATTGTTCTAAAATGTTTTGAGTGTTTAGTGGAATATTGGTAAGCTTTTATATTGGAACTCCGAACAAACTCTCCACAAAGCCTCCTGAACTGTGGTGAGTTTTTGTTTCTACATATGCTTACTCGGCTACTGAACTCACTGTGGGTAGAGATTCTATTATCTGAAGTACTGCAGCGTTGGTTTGATTTGAATCCCATTGTGATGGATTTTGTGTTGTCTTTATAAAAATATGCCTACAGCCTACGGGAGCCGTTTCCAAAATGTAAATCGTTTCGGACGTACTCGCTGCTATAGGCGACCAAAAGCTGAAAAAATCACAGATCAGTCGAGAAATAAATCTGGATTCAGGTCTACAACAACAACTATACAAGTAGGCACATACTATCTCTACTATCAATTTGCCCGATATAGTATCTAAGGGGCGCCAAATTCACCTCTTGCCCGGGGCGGCGTAAGTGCTAGAGCGGGCGCTGGTTACATCATCCACAACCTGCGCAGTTAGATTCTGGAGAATATCGCTTGCTTCCTTGGCTAAGTCGTTTCTGTCCTTCTCCATTTGCTTTTTTAGCACGCTTCATATACAGGGTGTCCGGAAACTGCCGCATAAACGCACCGGATTGTGATTCCTCATGTGATTTCCAGCAAAAAAGTTGTACGAACATACCCCCTCAGCTTAACCCTTTAGCTGCCACAGGCATTTAACGATTTTAGAAAAAGTCATTTTCTTGCACGACTTAAAGCCTAATATCTCCAAAGCTAGACCAGCTAGAATAATGAAATAAAATGATTATTATAGCCAACAAATTCACCTATAAAATTAAAGTAACCACACTAAAATCGGATAAGAGGTTTGGGTTTTACAGAGCTTCAAATTCAAATTAGCGTAATTTGACCCAAAAACAATATTTTTTTCCTTCTCAATTTTCTCCAACTTCTCCCAAGGGTAGGTGCTTGTACGATTCTTTGAAAAATTGGCGCATAGTCTTACAATCATATCTTTCTTTCTTCTTAAGTGTAGAAAACTAGGGTTAATTTTAGCTCGAATTCAGTACAATTCAATTCACACTGCCCCTAAAGATCTGCAATTGGTAAAATCTATTCAAAATATGTCGAAATCGAGCCAAAATTAACCCTAGTTTTCTGCACCTATGGTACTAAAACTGTTAGATATAATGGAGCTACAATAAAATGATATAAGAAAGATATGATCGTAAGACATATGGTAAGACTATGCGCCAATTTTTAAAAGAATCGTACATGCACCTCACCTTGGCAGAAGTTGGAGAAAATTGAGATGAAAAAAAGATTGTTTTTGGGTCAAATCAAGCAAATTTGATTTTGAAGCTCTGTAAAAACCAAAACTCTTATCCCAATTTAGTGCGGTTAGTTTTATTTTATAGGTAAATTTGTTGGCTATGATAATCATTTTATTTCACTATTCTAGCTGGTCTAGCTTTGGAGATATTAGGTTTTAAGTCGTGCAAGAAAATGATTTTTTCAAAAATCTTTAAATGCCTGTGACGATTTAAATTTTTGCCATCCATTTTGCACGCGGCACTAACGAAAATGATCAAGCCAAATTTTTTCAGACAATTTAATGTGAAAACAACAACTGTAAACCCATTGCAGAAAGTTGTACAAAATGTCTGCATTTTGATAACACAATAAATAATTTGCAAGAAATTTTGTTCAAGTTATGGTGTATTTTGATTTAGTTCAAGTTATAGTGCAGTCAATTGACCGAAGCAAATATTCAATTTAACGTATAGTTCAAGTTTGCGGAGATTCAAGTTAGCGCGAGTACACTGTATAAGGACACAGTTATAGACCAAAAATGTTTAACCATTTGCTATCTCGTTCATAATGGCAGTGGCGTGAACATTTTTACATAGAGGAGTCAGCGTATTTTACTATTTATCTTAAAAAATTTCTGGACATAACCTTTGTACTGAATTACGGAGTATATGTTCAGGATTCTAAACAAATGAGCCCCTTGAATCATATTAATAACCTACTCCCTTGACTGTGACTAAAAAGCAACCATGGGATGACAGACAGACTAAACATAATACAGTAGACGCTCGAAAATTAGAAAAAAAAAGTTTTGGCCAATTCTAATTTCTAAGATTTTCTAATTTCCGAGCGTTTTTTAAATAGTGTCAAAAAAGTGGTCCATGAGTTAATGTAAACACATTCTGAAGGTTTTATATAAATTCGTTTAATAACAGTTAGTTAATAGGGTATAAATGTAATGTGTATCAACATTTATTTGGTGAAAAATTCACTTATTTTCATTTGCCTTTTGCCAATATTCGCCGATAAATTTACGGCTTTATCCCGGATGTTTTCTATTGCCGTTTGATGATTTTAGCCGCGCTAAGTAATCGATTTGAACAGTTGATTGCCTCTGCATGGGAGACCCGAGCATCTCCGATAAATTCCTCGTCGTCAGAGTCGCAGCAACTAGATAAATTCGAGTTTTTATCAATAATTATGTCCTCATTCCACTCCTTCAATTCAGTTGGCGTTACTTCCTACATAAATAAATAGCCTTGATGTTGTCTATTGTGTTACTTATTTGCCATCATCTAAACCTGTCCTAGACGTTGAAATAGCTCTATTGTGTCCTGCCGAAACCTTATGTTAGCGAGGGGAATATCGTCCTCCTCTTCAAAATCGCGTTCGTCATTAATTTATCCTACCAATGGAATATTGATTAGACAAAAGCTTGTCCCAACTGGGCCGCAATACTGTCTGAGGAACGGAGTCACAAGCTGATTTCAAAAACAGAATTGCTTCTCGTATTGCTACCTTTTTTTCATGCGCTGGCTACCTTCATTGTTTCGAAAAAAAAGTAAACATGATTCTTGTTTATTAAACAAAGCCAATACACACCTCACAATTATCTTCGGCAATAATCATAGAAAGTAAAGCTTTTATGAAGGACATCTTCGTATGCTTTATAGGATTCTGATCCATGGGCTGCAGAATTGGAGTTACGTTCGGGAAAAAGAACATAATGACTATATTCCCGTCTGGGCTAGTAAGCTGTGGATGGCAAGTGGTGTTATCCAAGGGTAGCAATGCCTTGTTTGAAAGATTGTTTTCTTCTAGGAATTCAGTCACCTTGAAATTTAGCATTCAAATTTAACATAAATGTTGCCTTCAATTTGAAGCCACCGCTTACTTGGGGTACGAAACTCTCGTGGAACCTTATGAAAACAGTAGTCCTCATCCAAAAATTACGGAATGAGGCATACTCTAGCGGATTATTAAACCCTTTGAACGATCGAGGATTTCGCGACTTCCCGATAACTATAGCGGCTTAATCTTATGTACTCCAGTTGCATTGGAACACAATAAAATTGTCACTCGTTCCTTTGATGTCTTAAGCCAAGGAGCACAGCATTCGTCGCTGGCGACTAAAGTTTAATCGGGAAGGAGTTTGAAAAATAATGCAGATTCATCCGCATGGTACACTTGATCGAGTGCAATACCCGTTTCCGCAATTTTCGCTTGCAATTGTGCTTTAAGTGGCGATACTACAGTCACATCGTTAGACAACTTCTCTCCACAAATTTTAAGTCTGCGCAACGCAAATCGGCATTTGCAGTTTTGCAACCAAGCGTCGCTGGCGTTAAATGCCGTCCCAGGATTTTGCTTCTCAAGGATTTGAAGGGCGTTTTTCTTTGAGAAAATTCCCATCAATGGAGCACTTCCTTTTTCTTTGTTTCATAAATCACTCGGAATAGTTTTTGCTCCAATTGCGGTAATTCTCCGTAAGCAAGTTTTCACACTTTTACTTTATTTGGCCAGATTACGTAATCTGCACGGTGAGTTTAAAAATGTATGGAATTCGACAGTTCAAATTGAGTAATTTGCACAGATTACGTAATCTGGCCTTAAGTGTGAAAAGCTCCTTATGTTTTTTTCCTTAATGGCAGATAGGATTTTTTTATTTTACTCATAATTTGATTTTCATTTTTCATTAAATACGAAATGAGTTATGGCGCCACTCCATAGTCACGGGAAAGCCTCTTATTCGATATTTGTTGCTAAAGTAAGCGTTGTCTTCTTTCTTTTTTTATAGGGATAACATTTTACATATATGAGCACTTTTATAGACACAGAATAAACACCAGCACTTTACTTGAACTGTACTCAGTGGCGATACTACATAGGGGTTTTAGGGGTTCAAACCGAAATTAATTCAAAATACAGTGATGTTGCAAAAGCGACTGAAAAATTCCTTCTGCTGTCGAGGATGTTTCGGAAAATTTGGCAGATTAAGACATGGAATATTTTAAACGGAGAATCAGCTGCCGCAGGAGGTTACCGATTTCAGGACTGTTCGTTAAGCTAGAGCTGACTAGATTGTGTAATTTAAAAATACAGTCATAAGCGACTGAATCCCAATGGTTTCTTTTTTTTCTTGGGTAAAAATTATGTCTCTAATCAGAACTATAAATTAAAAATTCGAATCGAAAACCCCTTTCAAAATAATAATAATAATAATAATATTTTTGCGTACGTCCCTGGCTGTACTTAATATGTACTACATAATTAATTTTTCCCAAAAGTTAACTTTCCGGTAGCATATTTCCGATAACATTATTGTAGGTAACAAAACAAGAATGTGACGGAATGTATTTAACTGTTTAAAACGGGAATAAAACATAAGAATTGTCAAGACCAACTTCTGACGCTTGAAAATTAGAACAGTTTGTTCTAATTTTAGAGCGGTGCATGTATTTAATTCACTTGTTCTAATTTCCGAGCTATTCTAATTTCCGCGCATTCTAATTTCCGAGCGGCTACTGTATACGGATAGAAAGAGAAGAAAAACCTTCACTTTTAGATAGTCCATTTGTACGGCAGTATCACCACTAGTAATTTGGTTGGTGTTGTGGTTAGTGCGTACACCTTCGGTGCACAGGGTCGTGGGTGAACTAATTCAGTTTGTGGTGTTTTTCGGACTCACCACCCTTGTGATGGACTATGATCTTACTCAGATATTAAACGAGTACCCATTTATGGGTTTAAAAAAAACAAAGCTGAGCTTGCTTTTAATCTGAACACCTCAACATAAAAGCAGTTAAGATCTTGGAAATTGGATGTCACTAACACATCTGCGGCCTTAGTCCAATGTTGGACTGTCGCGGCTGTTATTTATTTTATAATTTTGAGTCATGGGCGTAGCCAAGATTTCAAAATCATGATTTTCTTACGAGTTGAAATTTCCGGTCGCAGAAATATTGTTAGCAAATTTTAGAGTAGCCTGGCTTGTGGTTGGATTGGTGCACAGGGTCATGGATTCCAGACTCACCGTGAACGAATTCATTTTATGGTGTTTTTCGAACTCACGACCTACGTGACGGACTATGATGTCGCTCAGATTGTAAATAAGTATCCATTTATGGGAATAAATAACATTGCTGGGCGTGCTGTTGATCTCAACACCTCAACAAAACAGACCTGGAAAATGGATGTCACTCACACATCTGCGGCCCTAGTTTACTGGTGGACTTCCACGCATGTTATTTCTTTTTTTTTGCAAACTTTAGAGTCAAATTTTTAAAATGGAGATCAGAAAGATTTTCTTCTGCATTCTGATTACAGTCAACTGGCCTCCAATATCTGCCTTTTAGAGCATAGTTTGTCTATTTTCAGTGCATTTTTTGCATCTCGGACTGCATATTCCACTTGCGAAATCAGTTTGTTTCGTCTGTCACTTTGCTCTCTAGCTTTTATAGCGGCCGAGAAAAACGCACTGAAACAGACGGACAGACGGACATCGCCCAATCGACTCCGCAAGTCATGCTGATGATCATATATGTATACTTTTTATATGATCGGAGACGCCTCCTTCAATGCGTTACAAACTTCATGACAAAGTTAATATACCCTTTCACTCTATGAGCGAAGGGTATAAAAATGTTGTTTCATTTAATGTAAAGTTGCGAACAAATTCATTATCAAATGAAAAAATTAAAACAAGTTCCAATTGTACGAGCTTGAATTGTGGCGTCCATATAAAAACATTCGATCTGTGACCTTTGAAAAAAAAATACATGCTACACTAATTTTCATTACAAACCGAGTTCTACTGAAATTTCCAATAGCATCTCCTCCTATACCTGTACCATGTACAATGAAGACAAAATAAATCAAAATTAATGTTAATGAGCGAGGACAGACCAATTCGATGTGGCGACGGCAATGGTGATGTAGGGATGGGACTTTTGGACAAAAATACCGGTTGACCGGTTATTCCGGTTATTTTCCTCATCGGTTATACCGGCTCGGTTTAACCGGCCAAAAATACCGGTTATTGAAATAACCGGTTAAAAACCGACTAACAAAGAAAAGGCCCTACTGTTCTATATTTTTCCATATTTTCCATATATTTTTTCTATATTTAAGATAGTATTGTGACGGCAGCGTAACTTATTAGGAAGCCAGGCACCTCGTATTAGCATTATTTCTTAAAACAGGACATTTAGCGCAAAAATGTGAAAATTTGCACAAATAATGACAAGTTTCATTAGGAAACAATAAATTTAGGCGATACGGAATTTCTAATTTTAATAGAAAAACTCAGCAGCATTCGATGTATGTACTAATTTGATGGTGAAGCTGTGCATCCTGCACATACATGGCGAATTAATTAATTCAAACGGATTAAAATTCCATTCGTTGATTTGGCAGAGTGCAGAGTTTAACAGGTTGAGTCCCGGCGTCCAGTTAGCTGGACACCTGAGTCAATAACTATAGCCCGCGTTCAGTATACTGGGCACTTACATTCATGTATTTCTATGGCTTTTGGAATAACTTTGGGATATAGTTTAGGAATGAAATGAAAGCCTCGGTGTATGGCAAGAGTTTCGTTCTTCTTTCACCTTTGGAATTGTTACCAGAGAGCATGTGCAGCTTGCAGAGCTGCGCATCTTATTTGGACCTGAATTTTTGTTCCGTTTACCTTATACATAAAAAAAAAATTTGAAAATATAATACCCGATATCGACAAGTGGCAAATGGCAGCTCACGACGCCGACGCCTGTTTTTTGACGAGCTGCCATTTGGAGGTAATGTAGGTACAGCTTTAAATACATTTTAATTTGTGGATTCGCCACTTATGTGCGCCGTTCGACTAACTTACTCCATTAAATCGAACACCCAGTGCAGTGAAATTTTTTTTTTGGAAAAATTCTAAGTTTAGTTTTACCAAATAGACCTTTTTATTGCACTAGCTGCTTGTTCTCTGTTGAAATATTGTGTGGAAATTTGGAGTGTGCGCCAATCTTAAAAGTAATCACCGGTTATTCTCGGTTTTTCCATTTTAAAAATAGTACCGGTTAATAACCGGGCAAAAATAGTACCGGATATAACCGGTTTTTTTAATTGAAACTACCGATTATTCATAATAACCGGTTATTAATTCCCATCCCTATGGTGATGGTTGCCGTTTCACTGCTACCGGTTTTCATGGGAAACGTCGTCGCTCGAGTGGAAACGCGTTTGAATCTCGAATCCCCGGGAAAATCACTAAAACCAATACTCGTCATCGTTATGTGTAGTATTCGTAGCCCGCATACAAGCCCTGGCTGTGAATCAACATCGACGACGTCCCGACGAAGCTACAACCTAACCATCATCCACTCCAAGTGTATACGGAAAGGATAATAAAAGTACTAGTAGGTAACATATACACAGACAGTACACTCATCAAACAGGACTCGACGATGGCAATGCTGTAGGTACTACTACTGTTGCTCTGTGTTTGACGAAGCGCGTAAAATGATTGCTATCACAGCTGGATCCTGTAATTATCCTCTATACGCCAAAAGCTCCTCATTCGCATCTTTTACAGATGTAAAATGCTGAAGCCGCGTGTATTTCAGACACAAAGTGCTCGTAGTATTAGTATTGTCACTATATCGTGGCATCATGAGCCCGGGAACCCGCCTGCCTCTGTGTTGTAGAATATCGACTCGACGATAAGAGGTTGTCTAGTACAAACCAGACCATATACTCGTAGTACGAGCAAATGAATATGTCTGAGGTTGTTTGACAAATGCTAATGAATTAGTTCAAGAAGAGCACGAGCAATATAGCGCCGACACAGACTCATCATAAACCTACATACATATATGTAGAAAGGGCTCCATCGGACGATCTAGAGGTCCTATACTTCAGCAGGCACCACCTTCGTATACGTACACTGAACCAAATCGCCTGCTAAAGTAAAGAAAATACGGCTCAAATCAAGAAAAAAAGACAACAAAAAACAGCCAAGAAATATTTCTCTTCATTTGAGAATTAGTCACACTGATCCAAGTGAAATGCCAATAGCAGCGCTGTAAGGAAAAGTAACCTTGAATCAAGCAAACTTTTCTTATGAAAAAGACAAGAGAATCTGAACAAAAATAAAAAAAAAACTTGCATCCAACCAACATCGAACCCATAACTCCAGTCTTCCCAGTCAAACGCGCTACCCACTGAACCAGAGACACTTCTGACTAATCTACTACAACGGTCCGATATAAGCTAAAGCTAAAATAAAGCTTTTCCACGAGCTTCACATGGAAAATGTCAAAAAAATCTATGATCAAGCATTTGTTTGCTTGAATTGAGAATAATGGCTTAGGCTTGAATCTACTTCCTATTTCTCAAAAGAAGGTCTTACAAAATGGATCGATTCAAGAAGAAATTTTCACATTTTGAGAAATTTTGTCTAATTTCGGGAATTTTGCAAATGAGAAAAGAGTTTCTTAATTTTAGATAGCCCAATTTTTTCAGTGTAGGAAAGTATATGAAAAGCGAAGCCTCCCGCGACAAGCCTTGTTTTGATGAAGTGTCACACCGTCCTAATTGGCACTTGACGGCGATGTTGTGCTCGGCGTATACAGCTCGACACGAAAAGGACGAAAATCATCATTCGACTGGCTGTCATAATTATAGCGAATCATGTTAGGAATTAAATTGAAGATGCAATTCAACGTGATTTCATCGTCCTCATGTTGTCATTGAATTGTAAAATGTTATTATGGGCTGGATGGGAGGATGATGCCACCTTCGCTATGAGAAATATTTACTCCTTGAGTGCACTCGCTATATGAATTGAAATGCTTAGAATTACGAGTTGTCCAGAAGCTTAATCTAACAAGTGTTTTTGTTTTCTATATAAGGTATTCTGACATTTTCACTTATAAATGCTACTATCATTTTGCATGGAAGCAGGGATATAATTTTTGTTATCATTTATCAATATGAAAAAGCTTGGGAAAATGATTTTTTATTTTGAATCCACCAGTCCAAATGGACATGGTTAACATCAGCAGTCGGCCAGAACTCACATGGAATTTTCCCCGTAACCATATATCTTCCAAGAAAACAACAAGTTGGAAAGTTGTCCGCGAGAGAAAAATTCACTAGCTGCAAAAAGGTATTGAAATAACTTCGATCCGGCAGCCATATCCAGTTTGGCATGTTGGCTGGATAGAGTGTATAGGCCTGCAGGTATGCAGACTATCTTCAAAATCGATAGATACATACATACATTTTTCAATTCTCAATTTTCAATTGCCTGCTTTTCATTCATTTCAATCTTTCTTATAAACCATGAATGCAGAATTTTTCTTAAAATCTTTCTTCGCCTTATTTATCGGATGCGCTCGATCTTGTTTTTATTGGAATTGGGCCCGACGGAAGGTTAAAAAAAATCCGGTACTGAAAAAAACTGAAAAAAACGTGTGTAAAAACAGAGTCCTATGATTGGAAAAAAGGTATCCTGAAAAAAAACTGCAAGTGCTGGTGTTGACGAAAACTGGCGACTGTTAAATGACTATTGCGGCCTTTCTTTAGTCTTCGAAATAAAACGAAGATTTCCAAAACAGCATCCTGGCTAAAAACTTATCCTCCCAACCACCGATTTTCTTCGTAGAACGGCCTTCAGCAATAACAAACCATGTAACAAATAGCCAACAATGATGATCGTCTGGCTACAGGACGAATTGATTAATTGGTTTTCACTTGTGGACTAGCATGAATAAAACGTTTCCAACTAGGTATCCTTCTTCGTCGTCCACTTATAATAGATGAATCATTCGTAATGCATTTCGTGGTGAACCGCTTTCTTTCAGGATTCCAAAGAACGATTTCACACGGAGTGAGAAGAATGAAGGAGCTAACATAAAATCGTTTCCGTTACGGAACAAGCAAAAAATATGTATGAAGTTGTTCATACTATGGTCGAATCGAAGAACCTCGAAGCAACGGAGTCCAAAATAGTCCTTGGAGATATTCTTTGGCTCTCTGCCGCGATAAATGAGTTATAGGATAGCAAACATCAAGTCGATGGGAAGTCCATTGACCAACAACGAATCACTCTCAAGTGAAGGGTAATCATTTTCATTCATTTCATTGTATAGTCGTTTATCTACATCCGGTTCGTGCGGCGAGTCCTCCCGTCATCTCAGACGAGAACAAAGAGACGCTCTCTTTTCCCTAAGTATTCGATACCTCTGTATTATTAACCAAGATTGATGCATCCTTGGAGATGTTGGCAGTTAGTTCATTGCTCTGCATCATTCACCTCGGGATTTCTCGGTTCTGTGAGGTGACTATAGTGTTTGTCCATCGTCTCCATCGGTTCTATTCTTTCTTTTGCCCCATTGTTCAGGCTGGTTGTTTTCGCAAAGACCGCTTGGTGCCAACAGAACTCAGAACCACTGTTGTCGACAGAGCGTGAGCTTTTGTAATGCCATCATGATGAATAGCACTAATACGGCAAGTTGTGGGTGCGGAAAAGAAAACGGCAATGGTATTATTTTCGGTGCTTTCATTAATTACTTGTGGTGAAGGGGAGCTGCGATGTTGACGCGATTTAATTTCAATTATGTTTTTACCACCTACAAAGCATTTGTGTGTGGGCGATTCAAAGGAACAACGTGACGAACGTGGTCAGAGATAATTGAAGTGTCACACAGGACGACGGTGTAATTTGAGCGCACACATTAAAGGACAATATGGCTCACCGTCATCTGTCGTTGCCGAGTCCTTATTGTTCGCAATGTCAATGTGACAATATCAACAATAATTATTATGAAATGATGTTATGCTTTGAAATCTCGTATTTCGCTATCGTCTTTCATTTCAATTTTATTTTGCGCTAACAAAAATATGTCGAATGATGTCATGTCTATAATAGATATTTCCATAACATCATCATATCATCGTTATCTTCATCACCATCATCATCATCATCATTGTCGCTCTATGGTTTGAGACAAAACCCCAACATCCATTGTGTGTTAACAGTTCAAGTAATTATGGCGTACACGATTTCGGGGGCACCACATACATTTCCACTCGAGCACTTTGCAACCGCATTCAATTAGCCTCCAATTATTGGCGAAGGACGAAAATCCAATCAATTGTCGAGCACTTCAAATTATATGTATATATAATGCATTATTATATCTAAATTGAATCAAAACCCACTCGTCTAAGGATATATGGAGAGATGGATAGGTGCCACACGATTTGGAACGAGCGCAATGAGAGGAGCGACACTTGAGGCAGAGTCAGGATGCACGCAATCAATGTAGCCAACTCGTAGATATCCTGGAAGTGCAGTGTTCAAGCTCTCCATTTTGGAGGGCCAGGAAAGGTGAAGAGAGCGGGTAGCCGCATGTTGCTACTACAGATAGTCATTCATGGGAATAAATTAGATTTGGATTATGGGTTGATTTAAACATAATCAGCGATTAGGATTTTGGTTAGTGGAGGAGGAGAGTTGTTGTTACCGTTGATTGGATCTGATTTCAAAGTGTATTCGATTAAAATTTGCATTTACAATATTTTTTTAATTATATTGAAAGAAGAAGGACGGAGTAAATGAAAATTGAACTTTAAAATAAAATGTGTATATTGACCCATATATCGTTAAATTAAAACAAAAACATAAAAACCATTAAAAAATAACAACAGTTCGTAGTGTTTTACCCTCCTTCATCCGCTCGTATCCTTCATTGATTTCATCCAATTTTATTGTATCCGTAATAAATTCATCAACCATTATCTCCTTTTCCATATATTCATCGACCAATTTCGCGATATTTTCCGTCGCATAGTCTCCAAAAAGTGTTCCACCAATTGTCCGTCCACAGAGTACATCAAACGGAAACACGTTCAAGTCATCGCTGAAATTGGAAACACCCACCAATGTCGTGTGTCCCCAAGCCGGGTGTGATGAATCTATGGCCGTTCGCATTGTTTTAACATTACCGACACACTCAAAAGTAAAATCAAATCCACCCGCACTCAATTCTTGTAGCTTTGCAGCAAAATTCTGTCCTTCGTAGTCGAGAGGATTTATAAAATCGGTGCAACCGAATTTTTTAGCTAATTCGCATTTTTGTGGATTGATGTCGATACCGTAGATTTTTGTAGCACCGGCTTTACGGCAGCCCATCACTACGGCCAGACCGATGCCTCCCAAGCCCCAGATAGCACAAGAGCTTCCCGGAGTTACCTAGAGTAGAAAAAATTAAGAAAAGGGTTTCTAATTGTTAAAGTATGTTTATGAACAATTTTAAATGCAAAACGTAACGAAAATGTGTTATTAAATAAGTATCCATTTAAGGTTGTTCCCCTGCCTATTTGTGGGTTCTGTTTCCATTGACAAGGCCTTGCGATATCTCCGTAATTATTTGAGAGGTGAACTGCCCCAGAGGCGAACTGGCAAAGTTCAATGTTTATAGAAAACAGCTCGGGTGCCAAATTCTGTAAAGGCATTATATAGAATGCACCAACTCAGCTACGAGCAGGGTACGTAGGCAGACATTTATTTCGGGAGGGCTTTCGAGAGAAGCCCTAGAGTTAGCTCCAGGTTCTAGCCCGTTGATATACCCTGAAACAATATTTTGCATCGCAATTTATTGAAACAGTTTATATAGCTTTAAAGCTGACAAAATCTTGCAACTCTCGTAGCTTACAAAATACCGAAAGCTCCAGAAATACATATATATTGACATATGCAATAAATTTCTCTTCTCTTTTTTAACTTTTAGAAATTATTTAGATTTTTCTTCTGTGTGTTTTGGGTGAGGTGCTAATTGTACGCGACATCGCCCGCTATCCGAAGCTACTTCAGCGATCACTTGTACCTTATAATTAGAGCCCGGATTCTCGTGCAATTGCACGTTAATGCACGAAATTGCACTTTTCAGGGTAATTGCACAAAATTTCACGTTTTAAGGTTTTTGCACGAAAACGCACATTTGCATTTTTACCCATGTTTCATAAAAAAATTTACCAGACAGTATGTAACGTGCAGAATTTTTCAATAGACAGAGAAGAGAGATGTATGTATTGAGAAAGACAATCCATGTGGAAAAACAATAAAACAAAAAAGTGAACCATTTATGGAAATGTCATCAAATGCCGGTTGATTTTCATACTATTTTGCAGTTGTTGTGTGAAGAGTGCATGTCAATCTGGTGGTTAACTAAACTTAAATACATGTAGGAAAATCTCCCTCGTTAAAACTAGGATTTCTCGAGTTAGATAAGCCCAAAGGTTGAGCGATGGATCCTAACTAAACAAAAACCGGTTATATGTATTTGGAATGGAATTTGGAATGCGCTAATCTAGACAGCATTTTATGGGAAAAAGTTTATGTAGGGTAAAATATTGAAAGTGTCCCGCTTTTTAAATAAAAAAATATTTTACTTTTTGGAGCCAGTTTCCTCAATTTTTTCCATATTTTACTCACGTCCTTTTTTCCAAAGCGTAAGCGTCTAAAAGCCTAAAAAGGACAATGAAAATGTCATTTTGTTCATATTGCACGCAAAATGCACATTCGGGCATTTATATTGCACGATTTTGCACGTTTCGGGATTTTTACTGCACGTTTTTCAATTTTTTACTGCACGGAAATCCGGGCTCTACTTATAATAAATGCCAAATCACATCTCCGCATACCCGAGTTATATGCTAGCAACCTTAAATTACAGGATCTTGATGTGCAGTGCAGTGATAGGGTCACTGTGAAATGTTCACAAAAAGTATTCTAAATTTGGTAGCATGGGAGCCCTACGCTAATGAGAGTGGCGTGCTCACTGTGGCTTAACCGGGAAACGGACCCCATAGAAACTGCCTCACATTCCGCAGTATGGTTCCTGGTTCCTGTATACAAACCTTTTATATAGCTACTGCAACGGTAACTAAAAACTACAATTTGTCAAAATGTCGTTATTTTATACAAAGCAGATTTTCATATTTTTCAACAAAATCAAAGAATTGCAGTCTTCACCAATGTATCATCAATTTATTATAAAAGGGGTTTCAAACCCTAAAACCTTAAACTACGATCGCCACTGAACCTAAGGTGCAAACAAAAACTTTATATAATTTTTTTCATTTATCGTTCTTATGATGAGGCTACTTAACGAGGGTATAGTCCAAGAAAAAATCCGTTTTGACTATGAGTTGGTTGGTAGCACCAACCCATTTCAGGTCGACACATTTTCTAAGTGGTCTTCTAGGTTTTTCATTCATTTAAAATTATAGGATTTCAGACTCACTCCTAAATAAGAGACGTCCCTACCCTGTTAGCCATAATCGGTGAACGATAAATCCAAAGAGACGCAAAAATTGTCGTAGCATTCGTAAGCACTCTCATCCACACGCGTTGGCTTATGTACTTCGACTGAATCTTCATCACCCGATGTCTGTCTCGATGAAGAATCGGTGCCAATTCATCGAGTTACATTTTTTAAGGTTTCGGTGAGTTTCTTTCCGCTTTCGCCAATTTGCTCAAATGATAGATGAGCAAATTGTGGATGAGAGAGTTTTCACGAATACTATGACAATTTTTGCATTCCGCCGTCTCTTTGGATTTATCGTTCACCGATTGTGGCTAGCAGGGTAGTAACCTTGGCATAAAGAATGGATTGATGCCTGCATCATGCATCCCTGGATGAACCGAATCATTCCATTTGTTCCGCCATACAAAAAAAATATTACCCATCTGGGCAAAATGACGACAGGGACACGAAACTCACCGAAACTTTAAGAAAATGTATCTCGATGAATTGGTACCGATTCTTCATCGAGACAGTCATCGGGTGATGGAGATTCAGTCGAAGTACATAAGCCGACGGCCGGCATGTGGATGAGAGTGTTCACAAATAGTGACAAATTGTTTGTATTCCCCTTTCCTTGGACTTATCGTTCACCGATTGTGGATAGCAGGGGTTGATCTCAACATTCAACGGGAATCAATTTACCGGATCCAAAGCTTTATGTTTGGAAGCCAAAAAAGTCAAGTGGGACCGGTTTATCACAGTACGAGTATGCACCTTGTAGTTATGTAAATTCTATCAATTAGACTGAGGTAAGTCTGTATGAATGAGCCGATGTGTTGTCGTTAAGGGAGAGCACTGTTTCCTCCTTAAACAAGACTTGTCTCCTTAAATCTGTAATATCCCTGTAACCATTATTCTCGTTTAAATTAAAATCTGTATGGAACACCCCCTCCGAGTCTAAAAAAATGCAACAAATTCTTTCGACCCATGGGATCGTCCTTTGCTCCTTCTGAGCAGTTTTACCTAGAAACACCACTGTGCTGGCTGGACGAAGTTTCATTAACGATGATAAATTGTGACGAAAAAACAACTTCAACATGGACGAATACATGCTCGAAGTGGTCACACGATACCATTTCATTGATGGGGATCACGCAGACAGCTCATCATGTCCTGAATTCTCGCACATGTTCATATTATCATATGGGATGCCCTTGACCTCTCCTATCTGCATCGACTCCATTCATTAACCCGCTACCACGAGATTATGGACCGAGCTCATCTTTTGGAGTCGTTCTGGCAACTCGATCATCCAGAAACTGATAACGGAAAACGAGTGTTTGAGTGTCCTAAAAGTTGCACAAATTTTGATGCGAGACTTGGAAGGTTCCCCGCCCCATACATATAACATTTTTCATATGTTATGAATGTATTTGGAACAAATTTCTCATTATCCATGGACAATGAGCTCTGACATTCGCAAATTCAATATTCGCGACGAGTTCGTGAAATATATCTATGGGCGTAGCCAGAGGGGAAAGCGGGGGGTGCTTGCCACACCCATGTTAAAGTTTATTGAAATATTTATCCAAACCGAACACTAATAATTCCTATTAAAGACGGATTTAAAAATAGCTGACGATGCTAAGAACACAAATATTGACGGACGAAACAGACAGGATTTCTTGATCTTTTTCTTGCAAATCACTAGTACAATTTGTAGAGCATGGGGCATAAAATGCACTGAGTACTTATAGACAAGCTAAGGTTTTTCTTGTTTTGCCCTAACTCAGGGGCGTGAGCAGAAATATATTTCGGGAGAATTTTTTTAAGAAGGACTGCTCTGGGAGCCCACGGGTATGCCCTGACACATTGATAGTTGGCAATAATAATGCAAGTGCATTCTACGATGCATTTTGAATTTAATGACATACGATTTAATCAAGTAGGGTTTCGACTCGATTAATTTAGTGGTTTTAGTAGATCCTGTCAGTGTGAATACCCTCTTAGGAATATATTGATATGTTGGTTAGACGACATGATTAGGTATACCTTATTCAGATGTGGTATCAAAAAATTCTGTGCTCCGCATAAATTCGTGTCATGTTTGGTTTTTGAAATAATAAATTGTTGTTCTGATTTTTCTTCTTATTTTCAGTGAAACGGAGGATCCAATTTTAATCTTCTTCTTCCTTGCCTCGTTCTTTATACCGCTCCATAGTTTCGCGTTGCTCGACCTGCGGTGTAGGCACATCGGCCGTTTTGGCGGTAATATCTCAGCATATTTCTACAGGCAGCTCTATCTTGGATCGTGTCATCGCCGAGACCAATGCGTTGTTGTTGCTTTTTCATTTGACACATCCAGGTGTTCTTCGGTCTCCAATTTCGGTGGATCCAATTTTAATATTAAATACAAATACATAGTTCACAATACGGCACTGAGTTAATCGAAATTCGTGCTTTGCAATAGGATCGTGCTCTGTGGCCGTGATCGTTCGGTCGCCACTCTGTGAAATAGACACTCATAGAGAAACGAGTTTCCAAACTCGGCACGACTCGTCGCAAGTTTATTATTCAGAAGTAGATGATAAGAAATATTCTTATCGTAGTTAATAAACTAACAATGCGACTAGGAAGTGGTATGGCTGACAACCGTATCACAGTCCGAATTCAGTTGTCTTTGTAACGTTGATGACTACACACGGTAGTCATCAACGCACCATGCTCCACTAGAAGTTACGGTAATCAAGAAAGAATAGGATCGAAAAAATACAACTGAAGTATTTATAAAAATCTCCGAAATTAAAAAGTTTTATAGAAGTTTCTTCACCAATTTCCTTTGCACATAAGTATTTACAATCTGGTTTCCCGAGGATGGATTCGAATTTTAAATTTAGTTCTGGTTAGACAAAAATGGATTACCCAAGAAAAAAAGAAACCATTGCAGAGTCAGACCAATATGTCTGAATTTGTTACTTTGTCTTGTAATAAAATAATTCAGAGACGTCGAGATCTTTCACGTTTTTAGCGATCACGATAACGATGGGTACAAAGTACCTTCACTAAACTCTTGTCAAAACTAATTCAGTCGCTGATGTTCATATTTTTAAATTACACAATCTAGGGATCTCTATTTTTACAACCACAATGAATAAGTTCGTTTTGCTCGTGACAGGATATGGTGAATAATTTCGGAGTGGGCTTGAACCCTCCAAAAACCCCTACGTAGGCTCGCTACTTCCTTAACTCCTTGACTAGCAGATTACGTACTGAATTCGGAGTGTGATAAGGTTTTTCTTTAGTCGATTTTTTTAGTTTATGTCGTACGATAAGAACATTTTTTATCTTCTTCTGAATAAATAAACGTGGGACAGGCCATGCCGAGTTTCGAAAGCTCGTTTCTCTATGAATGTCTACATCACAGAGTATGGCGACCGATCGATCACGGCCAAAGAGCACGGTCAATCGCGAGTGTGGAGGGTTCATTGTAGTATGTACATAGATAAAAAGTCACATTAGCTGAATATTTTTCTACCCGTAACAGGATAAAACAGAAAGTCTTCCATACAAATTTGAGCACGAAGTTGCATCCGAGTAGTTCAATATTGAAATCAAATCTCAAATTTGTATGGAAGCTGTTCTGTTCTATCTTGCACCAATAGAAAGAAAACAATTATTATCTCGAATTCGCTAATTGGAAGATAAATGGATCTGTCGACAAAATTAGAAATAAAGTATAAATCAGATATACCTTTGCTGCATTTAATGCTGCACCCATGCCTGTAGGTATAGCACATCCAAGTAAGCAAACTTTCTCGAGTGGTGCCTTATCATTTATCTACAATAAACATGCGATTAAGATATTGAATTAGATTATCTTTATGAATGGTTTTTACCTTTGCCAGACAAAAATCTTCCACGACTGTATATTCTGAAAACGTGCCGAGCGACATAAATTGATAAATCATTTGATCTTTACATCTCATTCGGGTCGTTCCATCCATCATTGCGCATGTCCTTTGCATTAGCACCGTAGCCGGGCATATATTCGTCTTCCCACTCTTACAAAATAAGCATTCGTCCTTACGACATTGACCCACAAAAGACGGTATAACATGATCGCCCGCTTTGAATTTAGTCACCTTGTCGCCAACACTCTCGACAATGGCAGCACCTTCATGGCCGGCTATAGTAGGGAATTTGTTCGAAATTTGAATCGTACCGTTGAGCAGTGATAGATCTGAATGACAAAGTCCGGTCGATACCATACGAATTCGCACTTCATTGTTACGTGGGGGATCGACTTCAATTTGTTCAATGCAAAGCGGTTGATTTACTGCCCAGGCTACGGCAGCGCGGCATTTTATTACCTGTGAAATAATTGCATACAAAATCATAATAAAGCTATAAGAATTATATTGCCCTCATTACAAATTAAAATTATCTTGTGCACGTAGAACAATAAGAAAACAAATAATAACACCATAATATGCATTATATCATCTATAATTGCATGTTGATGGACTTTTATTAATTCAATTTATTATTCAGAATAGTCACGACCTTAATATCGAAAAATCTTGCAAGCTGCATACAATTCAATCAACAGGTCAGCAAGATACATTCATACTACAGGCAACTGGCTGTGCACTGCAGTGACCCAAGATTAAATATACCTAAAGCTGCTCGTTATTGTCTTTTATTATTTTTAAAAGATTAATTTATTGCTAATTGAAAAAAAAAATGGTTAAAGTGAAAAGTCGTTGAGAAAAAGGACAATTTTTTTTCCTTTACTTTTAATAATAATTATAAAAAAATTTTAATTAGAAAAAAATGATAACACTCAGTGATAATAGAAGGAACATAATAATAAACCATCAATCGTTCAAGAAAAAAGATTAGGCGGTTGAATCTATTATTTTTAGCACTATCAAATGAGAACGAAAAAATATTTTAATTCATACGGAAAATTCCAGATTATTTTTATGATTTTGTTATCATTGGTGTGTTTGTTGTTTTTTTTAAATTGGGGGGCAGGTTCGCTAACCAAACCACGCGACAAATATCATCGAGGGTAACAACCAGGTTAAAATTTCAAATTATCACATAGGCATTGCAAATTATTTCAAAATATGTATTGACTTTTATATTAAAGGCCTGTTTCCACTTTTCAAACATAAAAGGTGAGATGCTATTTTTTCATTAAAAAAACATATTTTTATGTTTTAACTATATTTATACCCTTCGCTCATAGAGTGAAAGGGTATATTCACTCATGGAGTTTTTAACGCAGTGAAGGAAGCATCTCCGACTATATAAAAAGTAAACATATTTATGTATGTACATACATATGTATGTATATGTAAATCTGAAGAAGTGTTTGTCTCCATTGTTCCAGAGCTTTAAACACTAAAGATAAATATTGAAGACAGTTGAAGATGCCAACACTTCAACTGGATGCCCGAGGGAAGTGAAATATTTTTCTATTTTTTCAGCAACGGTTAATTTGAAAATTCCAATCTCTTCTTCATTAATTATGTAAAAATGTAGGTAAGAATATTGAGATATTTAAAAAAAATTAATTTTGATAGTTACATACTTGTAATTTTACTAAAGTCTAAGGTTGCCAAAAAAACAATTTTTCTCTTTCTTTGAAATGGGTTTAATGGTTTGTATTAAATTTCATGTAATTTAACAGACTGAAGTCAAAATTTGGATTAGGTGAATAGGGGTAAATAATTTTTATCCCAAAAGGTCATGATTATCACACAATGATTTAAAAAATTACGAGCGTGCAGAGGGCTGCGCCCGCAATACGTGTTTTTTTTAGAATTTTGATGCGTACGTAATAAACTTAAAATAATTTAAATTCTGTCAGTAAATCTTTTTTTAGCTCGCAGCCGAAAACTTAGTATGTATTGCAATCCTAAGGATATTGCTACAGATATAAAAAGTGAATTAATTAGCTCTAACTCCGTTACCGTTATACCGAATTAGCAACGAATACCTGATTGGAAATGCCTTCGATGAGCCCTTTGATATGAGTACCCACACATCTGTCTCCGATGAATAATAAAAAAGTCGAGTTTGCACCTATTCTGGGACACCCTGGTAACGTGGCCCTACAAACATCAAATCTATTCATAACAAATAGCATTTCCATTTTATGTATTTCAACCAAATTTGATGTTGATCCGTTGAGACAATAACGAGATATTTAGTAAATAGGTGGAAAGACGCTAGCCTGGCAATGGGAAACGCCCTTACCAAATATAAGATTCGTTACATTTTCGGTTGGATTGGATAAAGGTATTAAAAATAATAAAAGTTTCCACATATATTCCTGATATCATTTCCAAACAATCCTCATTAAAATTCTTATATTTGCAACTCAAAAATGCACACGCACAAACTGAATTTCACAAATGTACTGTTATTTCCTTTTTCTTAGCAAATATCAACATGCTTAGTATTTAACGTATATATTTCCATACTAAGAAATATTTGTGCAAAGTTTCATATCTGTACCTATAGAGGTTTAGAAAAACCGTAAACTTAGAAAAAGATCCTTTACTCCATTACCGTTACTCAAAACCGGGAAAAAGTAACTGATATAAAATGTACTCGTCGAGTCCGTTGATTTGAACAAACACACGCTCATCTCCGATAAAAAATAAAAACGTCGACTTTTTTCACCTCTTAGGGTCGTACCGGCTTCTAAGGTATTCGTGCAAAAGACTGTAACCGTTCTACATATACCTACATTTCATTTCGATCGGTTGAGCCGTTCGAAAGTTATTTAGTGAACAGACGGACACAAATCGATTTTACAAGGGTTTTTAGGAAAATTGTCTAGGCACCATAAAAACGAAATGGCACGACATTTGTGAAAGTTCAACTAATTCGCTAATAATGGAGTTTTCGTTCTTGCGCAGATAAGGTAAATTAAATCGTTTGTCACTTTGTTTTATAGTTTAAATGACCGCTTCAAGAGTAGACACCTCTGCCAATGCAAACCGATGTCCCGACCTAGAAATTATTGCATCGGAATTAGTTCTGTGATAAAGATTGAAGAACGGTCAAGACCCACGAAGCTCTAAAGCTCTAACTCTAAGGTGACAGGAAATCGACGCGTAAATTGAAAATCGGATAAATAAAGGAAAGTAATTATTAGTGTTGCGCAGGTTGGTGAGGGCGGCAAAATGTTGATAGCCTACGTGCGGCAAATGTTTAAATCTATGCCACTGCTAGCCCCCCAAATTAGGTTCTTCTAAGAAAAACTTTTTATTTGTATACCAATTTTAACCAAATTTGACACAAACTCCAAACAAACCCCACACAGATATTGTTTTGTCAACGCAACGGAACTTTTGTGCAGACGGAAGGAAAAGAATGGGGGGGGGGGTTAAATACAAGTCGTAGGTACGCCCGAAAAAACTTTTAGCCCGGAGGAGAGCGAAGGGTATCCAAATTTCGGCCGCGCCCGAAATTAGCCCCGTTTTTACTAAAGATATTGGGTTCATTACCAAGATATCAATTGCAATGGATACTTGTTGACAGTCGGGGTATAAAAGAATAGAGGGAAATGGCGCAGCCAATGGAATGGGCAGGCATGACTCCGCCGATTTATATTTGATCGTGTCATGGACTGGGTCTTTTTTGTTATTACTACGAATCAGCTCAAAATAATGCCGATGCGCTACTGAGGTAATCATCAAACTTACACTCATTCCATGGAATTGTTGATTGCCCTTACCCTTCCTTTGCATGACTATTAGCACTGCTAATAATCGCTCTGTAGTCTGCCTGGTCTAGCGGTTAGTGCGTGCACCTTCGGTGCACAGGGTCATGAGTTCAAATCTCACCGTGAACCATGGTGTTTTTCGAACTCACGAGCTTGTGACGGACTATGATCTCACTCAGATGTTAAACGAGTACCCATTTATGGGGATATATAACACTGCTGAGCGTGATGCTGATCTCATTACCTCAACAAAAAGCAGATAAGATCGTGGAAATATGATGTCACTAACACATCCTGCGGCCTTAGTCCAATGTTGGATTGTCGCGCCTGTTATTTATTTATTTTAATAATCGCTCTATAGAGTCGGTGTGGTTAGGGTTACCACTTGCTCGGGCCTCGTCCGGCAGTGACGGGCCTAAAAGGTGTTGCCGGGCTCATGAAAATCCTCCCAGTTGATGTTTAATATAAAAAAATAACTTTTTTTATAGAACCAACGACGAACCATCTGTCGGCGTGAGCCCCTCGCGATTCGGTATTACCTCGCATTATCGATCAACGAGAGATTCGGGCCATCAAGTTAAACTTTATTCGGTGAGTGGGTAGAACTTGATGAAACAGATACAAAGGATCAACTTGTCACATAGGGGACCTCAGCAATTTTTATTGGAACATTGGACATTTTGCTGATCCATAATTGTGGATTGGTTTGCAGCATACAAGCTACAAGAACAATGTCAATCGAAGTAGTCTCTGATACCCTTTAACTATGGTACTAACACCATAATGTGTAGAGCCAAGTTCTAATTTTGGGACAAAATGAAATTGAATTCAATCGAAAGGTCTCGATTACCAAACAATGGATATTGAGTCTTTTTCTCTTAGGCACAACCGTTCTCCAGCTGCAGCTCCACGAAATGGTTGCTTTCAAAACTTAATGAAAGGAGGAGGTGGGGTATGCTATACCAGGAGAAAGAAAGTGATCCAGGGAACAGCTCCGTTCATTGGTGGTCAAGACCTTTCGTTATATAGTAGTGTAGAAGTAAAAAAAGAAAAAGTGTTCGGTTTTCTTGGTTTCGAGTGTATGTTACTTCTCTCACGCGCGATTCCCAAAGCTTTAGTGGCGAAATGGCAGGCTGAAGCATACTGCAGCATTTTTAACGCTGCACAGATAAAAAAATAATAGTTCAGTGATCAGACTTTATTCCAATTTCATAAGTGTTCGCTTAATTCGTTAGCCAGCCATATTGAAACAATTTGGAAGTCAAGGATCAATCGATTAGTCGTTGGATTGTAAAAACAAGGGGCAAGGTCGGTAGGGCGCCAAAAGTCGAACGCCTACTGACGTCAGATATGTAAGTCCGCCACTAACCAAAGGAACGACTTTTGCAGAATTTACATTAATTCAATGGAAGGATGAAAGTTTCAGAAATATGCCGCCCTTCAAAATTTGACGCCCAGGGAAGTTGCCCAAGTTGCCCAAGTTGCCCATATGGGAAACTCGGCCTTGTGGATTGCTATTCGGGTTTGAATTGCTAGCCTGGATGTGGTTTCGGGCTAGCATTTGTATGAAATATAGACAGCCGTATGGTGTAGGTTAGCTGTTGAAAAAACACGGCCATTTTGGAAATTTTATTTTCTTTTATGTATACCATACCTACGGATAATCGAGTTTACATTTAGGTCATATTTCTTAATTCATCGAGTTGCCACATACCCAAATTGTTAACATTGCAAAAATGACACTTCCGAAATCTTGTGCATTTGCACGTTAATACACGAAATTGTTTTTGCATGAAAACAAACATTTGCATTAGTTAAAATTATGCAATGTGCAGAATGTGTCGATAAACAGAGAAGATTAGATTAGAGCCCGAATTCTTGTGCATTTGCACGTTAATACACGAAATTGCACGTTTTAAGGTTTTTGTATGAAAACAAACATTTGCATTAGTAGAAATTATGCAATGCGCAGAATGTGCCGAAAAACAGAGAAGAAAATAAAAGTATTGAGAAAGATAACACATGTGAATTTTTTTTTTACTTGCACGATTTTGCATGTTTCAGTATTTTTATTGCACGTTTTACTATTTTTTACTGCACGAAAATCCGGGATCTAGATATGATAAATAGCAAAGAAAATATATTTTTTTTTATTGTAAATTTAAATTGAGGTGTGTAAAACACATGTTTCCTGTTTTACTGTTCACGATAATTCAAGCAGAGAGGAGAAGAGAAAATTTGAAAACGGAAGCTGACTATAGAAAACTAGAAAATTATAATAAAGTTATCAATGCGAAAAATATTTCTCAATTAATTCGTAATCTTATTACATATGTATTACAAAATATTATACACAACAGGTATATTCATAGCACACACCACATTCACTTTTAATTCATTTTGTCTTACCTTTCCGGCTGTATTCTCCATATTGCTTCAGAACAAAAATGAATGCTTCACAAAACTTGCTCTGTGTACTTTTTATTCAACGAGTGATTGAAAACTGAAACCATCTATAAGATTTTCATATCATTTGAGACTTTGCAAAAAAGATACTGTACCTACATGTGTGTACTTATAATCGCAATTCCAGCTACTCCATCTTTTTCACATTAAGTGGCTTTTACAAGATATACGGCCGGACAATTAGATGGATGTTTTAGTAAGTCTTAAGGTTTGTGTTCGTGATGATCACTCAGCGATCCATGTTAAACCACGGTTCTCAGCTCCATATCCTGATATTTTCTATACAGACATGTTCCTTTGGGTCATAGTTGACACTGACACAAGGAAAGTACCACCATTCAAAAAATATTCAAATACGGCTCGGAATTGGATGCAAAACTACGATCGCTAAGCGATCCTCACGTGAGTCGTCTCTACGAACACGTACCTTTAGGGCGGCCACATGCGGAATTCAACGAATCTCCATATAAAAAATTACAGGGCAAGTGTAATATTTTTTATATGGAATTTCGTTGGATTCTGGAACAGCGTTACCACTCGTGCTACAATTGTAACATTTTGTTACAATTCTCGATTTCTTGTTACAATCGGCAAAAGTGGAGGGATCAACTACATATATATGTATATTTTAATATTTTTCTACGAGTACTATAAGTGACATGAACAGTAATTTGGCAAAACAAATTTTCTATTTGTGTGATTTGAGCATGATCAGCCATCTATTTAGGTAGGAAAGTCCAACTTGTGGTCCGCGGGCTACATGCGGCCCACATCGCAGTTTTTTGAGGCCCGTGGCCAGATCGGAGTAGGTAGCAGCAAATGGAAATGGAAATGTTTGTTTAAAAAGATATGTGTTGAACTAAAGTCTAAGAAATTTCTTGAAACTTGTCAATTTAAAAGCTTACAAATTATGTATTTAACAACCCTACCCTCGGTTCTAGAAAACTGACGGTCCTCTTAAGTACTTTTGTGCAGAAAAATGTAAAGTACATCGTGAAATTGTTTTCTCTCTACCATAGCTAGATTATAACTCGTGTTCACATTTTGCAGGGACTCAACATTTTTGCTCGAGACTTATTACTGTCCGCCGAATAAGTTTGACTCCCAATGATATTTCTGGAGTATTTATTGCTGAGTAAATTAATTTGCAAATTGTTTGATCGATCCACAAAATTTCAGCGTTTTAATTTCTTGTCAAAAGTTTCTAAATTTGTTTCAAGAGCATTTTATGAATATTCTATTTCTAGAGATTGATATTTCGAAAAAAAGTCTATAGATATTTTTATAATTTTTATCCTGCGGCCCGCTCAATACATCCATCCACCCATCAATTGGCCCAGGTCAGGTTTTTGAATTTGACACCTCTGGATTAAGTGCCCGTTTTTTTTTTTTTGTTCCTTGTTGATTCAGAATCAGTGTTCATCATTCAATCCAGCAAACTGCACCAAGCTTCGAGTTAGTTCAGTAAAAGAATTGAATTCTATACCTTGACGCAAATTTAAACAACAAATTTATGGTAGCCAACATTTTTGGAAAAATTTCGAATGTAAGGGCATGCACTTTCAGTTTAAATTAAAGTAGCCTTTAAATGGGAACGTGATAATTTAATTCGAATTTATTGAATTTAAATTTTTTACCGGGAACACTAGCGAGTGCAATTTTTTGCTAACTGCCAGATTTTTTTGATGATTCCATTTTAGAGCACATCATAAATCGGCGCGAGTTGCTCGTGCTAGTGCATTTGGCTTCAATCGACCCACTGACCCGCGTATCTGCATACAAAATTTATGTTTTTGCAGTAGCTTAAAGTACAACACGCAATATCGAAGTTGTTTTCTGAACGGAATAAATATAGCTCAAGGACAGATAATAATGTTACTGCACATATTTCTGTTCATCATATCCTTTAGTTTGATCATGTAATATTAATTAAGTTTTATTATATTGTATTTCACATTTATTGCTAAAATTGTTCATTAACAACAATATCTTCACATTTGTTACACTCAACCTAAAAATGTTACAATTTTATCAGACAAATGTTAAACTTAGAAATCTGGAAACGGCAACCCTGTTCCGGAAATCCATGGATTCCGTGTGTGGCCGCCTTTAAAGTCATTGGCATTAGGCCACGATTAATAAATTTTATTCGCAGAGGGTCTTCTGCCGTTAGTGCCGAGAGTAAAAAAAGGTTCTAATAAAATGCTAAACGATTTCAAAATTTCATCGAAAATTCGATCAGGGCCGTATTTCTCTTATGGGCAACCCGACAAACTGCCTTGGGGCGACAGATTTCAAAAGGCAGCAAATTTTTAAAACCTGCTATTGGTTTTAAATTTTGTGAAAGATGCATTTTGAAAACTCGAAGAGTTCGTTTTAATTAATTATAGTTCTATGTATTCGCCTCATTTCAGGACACCCAATCACAACCTCACCTCAAATTGTAATGTTACCGCGCCTTGGGATTTATCCAGTTAGAAACAGTCACTCCGAATGGGCCACTGGCGGAGGGTAATTTGGCTAGACGTTTATGGCGAAGAACAGAATAGGAAAACACATTTTTTTGTGGTATGATGTCTGTCTATTAAATAGGACACCAATAGCTAACTTTATTTGCAAAGGTCATTCGTTCATGATTTCCAAAACAGATCCATAATAAAAAAAAAAAACAAGCTTAAAAATTGGCTGAATGATTTCGAAGAAAATGTACAGCCGAATGGAAAGACTGTGCATTATTTCAATTTTCATGTAGATGTCTTTTTTGAAACAACAAAGTCGATAGCAGTTCGGATTAGGGACGTCAAAAACTGGGCCATAATCCGGTTTTCGGTTTTTCTCGATTTTTTGCAAAGCCGGTTAGACCTCCGGTTTGAGCCGGGCTCAAAGTACCGGTTTTTCGGTTAACCAAGTCTTTTCATTGATTTGCTTAGAATTGTAGTAAAAACACACTCGTAATGGTGGTGTTCGTAACGTATGCAAAATCAAATCAAAATGCATGCACAGAGTGCGCCAGAGAAACTTACTTATTTGAGAATAAAAACTTCTGAGCGATGAGTTGGGCGGGTTGATGGGTGAGAGGGGCGGATCTGGTTTCATTCACAAATGGAGCCATAGCAAACACTGCACGAGGCCGAATAAATTTGTTGCGACAACTCCTCCTCAACCACCTCATCTCTCAGAGAGGCAATTTCCCATAACCGGCACGCTCTCGAGATTTGCTCCATGCGATTTTTTTTATGTGGTTATTTGAAATCCCTGGCTTATGTCGATCGACCACGGACCATACCTCTCATAAAAAACTTTCATTCGCGACGCCATTGCTAACATACTGATTGATATGCTGCAAAGAGTGGAGACGAACTTCAAAAATCGCCTTATCAGTGTATGCACAAAGGGGGTCGCCATTTAACCGATGTCATTTTCATGACTGTATGAAAAAAAAACTTGGAATATTGAATTCTTAAATAGAAATAATTAAAACAATAACTATGAAGTATCTATACTTTTGTTTTTATTGACCCTTCAAATAAGTAAGTTAATCTGACGCCCCCTATAGTCATAAGGAGAGTGTTCGAAAATATGTTTATTATTTAATTGAATGAATTTGAAAGAATTTTTTTTCCGGTTTTAACCGGATGAACAAACAACCATCCGGGTTAAAACCGGAGGATGAAAAAACCGAAAATAAACCGGTTAACCGTTCTGAAAGTACCGGTTTTCAGACTAACCGTCCGGTTTTTGAAATCCCTACCCTGCATCCCTATGACTACGTCCCTTAACCCAACATATTTTGTAAAAATATATTGTAAAAAAATATAAAATTATGAAAACCATATAAATTCGCTTACGTTTTGCCTACCAATGTATGTCACTTAAACTACTTTTAAGATTAACCAGTGGCGGAGGGCGGCGATTCGCTACTGCCCAGGGGCGCCATAGAGGCTAAATCCAGCCCTGCATCCGATATCATTGGGTGCAGTTCCAAAACAAAACAGTTGTGTATGTTCCGCAAACTTGTCCGTATTTCGCAAACTGTTTTCTATTTTGTTCTGTAACCGCATAGAATCGGATCAGAGTTGGTCTTCCTACCCATCTCTCGGAAAGTGAAAAATGTAACAATTGACACATCACAGTTGATGCGTTTTGTTCGAAAATTAAAATTTTTAGTGCCAAACGAGGTGCAGCTGCATTTATTTCAAGTTTAAATAGTTTAGTTTAATAAATAAATTAGACCCAAAATGCACGGTTTAACTGTCAGATTGTAAATTTCTTTCAATCAGCTAAGGTATAATAATAAGGTAGCGCTTAGGGGATCTGTTTGTAAAGAGAAGTTGCTAATCGTAACGGTCGGTAGATTTGAAATGAAAGGGAACATGTTTGCGGAACATACGCCACTGTTTTGTTTTGGAACCCGACATCATCTGGTGTAACCAAAGGAAATACAATTTGTGTTTCCAGTATCCTGGGCACATTACAATACATTTTTCAGTATGCGTATAGCAATTTTCAATATTATATTTCTAAGTTAACACTCAGAGTTTTAAACTTACTACATTTAAATATTTAGAGACGAAAAACGATTTTAATTGACGAACAATCACGAACAAACGTAGCCGTCCCCGAACAAACGGTTCCGAGCGTGATTTGAAGATGTGGGAGGGCTAAATTCACATGAGTCTGCAGCTGTGAATGCACAATGATTTCCGATTATTTTTTAAGGTTCTGGCTTTCCTAGAAAGTGCATTTTATAAAAACCATATTTCTTTAATTAAATTCCGCCAGTTTTATTACCACATTGACATAATGTACGCTCGTACTTTTCATTAATTTTGTTATGTACTAAACCAATTTATAGTTCATTCTATAGGGTGTCTAGAAACTGCCGCATAAACGCACCGGATTGCGATTCCTCATGTGATTTTCAGCAAAAAAGTTGTTAGAGGCATTTGAATATTTTTAAAAAAATTATTTTCTTTTACGAGTTAAGCCAATATATCCAAAGCTAGACTAGCTAAAATAGCAAAATAAGATGATTATTACAGCCAACAAATTTTCATAAAAAATAAAACTAACCACACTAAAATCGGATAAGAGGTCCAAAGTCAAAATTTGTGTGATTTGTTCCAAAAACAAATTATGTTCGCATGTCAATTTTTCTCTAACTTATGCCAAAATGGGTGCCTTAATTAAGTTTAGTTTTCTGCACTTAAGGCTTTAAAACTGTTAGAAATAAGGGAGCTAGAATAAAATGATGTAAGAAAGATATAATTGTTCGCCAATTTTTAAAAGAATCGTACAAGCTGAGGTGCTTGGTAGAAATCGGAAAAAAATTGAGATAGAAAAATAATTTGTTTTTGGGTCAAATCTCAAAAATTTAACTTTGAAGTTCTGTAAAAACCAAACCTCTTATCCGATGTGTGTATGGTTAGTTTCATTTTTTAGGTAAATTTGTTGTGTAATCATCATATGTCGCTTTTTTAGCTAGTCTAGCTTTGGAGATATTGAGGTTTAAGTTGTAACAAAATTATTTTTTCAAAAATTTTCAAATGCCTGTGGCACCTAAAGGGTTAAGAATTGGGAGTATGCCCCTTAAAAAAAATTTGCTGGAGATCACATCATGAGGAATCGGAATCTGGTACGTTTATGCGGCAGTTTCCAGACACCCTGTATAGGTAAGTGGTAAGTAATAAAGTAAAATTGTTTACAATTTTGAAAGCAACTGCGATACGTATTACATACATACATACGTTATGGGACATAAAAAATATTTTCATAAATTCTGTATATACATAGGTATATGATTATAGCAAAGTCAAGGTCTTACACAAAACGTGCTGGAAACTACATTATAATACACAATTAAGATGTAGTTGACTTCTTAGACCTTAGACTTAGACTGCTTTTTGAATTTTCATAAGGAATGAATACAAATTATTACTTTTGTAGCATTGAATTTCGTTTGTTATTACTGATTTGTTTTGTTTTTGTTTTTTTAATAATAATGTTGTTATAATATTTTTGTGTAAAACTACATTGAAATACATTTTTTAAATGGAATTCCCAGCTTTTTTAGTTCCTACTTAACATTTGCAGGTGGTCGCTATATGTGCGTCTACAGACCTAATGTACACATATGTGTACAAATTATATCTAATTATCTAAAATAGCTAAATATTTCAAATCTTTTAAACTTATCTCAGAATGCATATCTAAGCACCCTAAAGGTTTGTGTTCGTAGAGACGACTCATGGGATCATCGCCCAGCGATCGAAGTGAAACCACCGGTTTTGAGCATTATATGGGTATATTTTCTATACAGACATGTTCCTTTAGACCATAGTCGATACAAGAAAAGTAGAACCATTCAAAAAATATTTAAATACGGCTCGAAATTGGATGCAAAACTACGATCGCTGAGCGATGATCCCATGAGTCGTCTATGCTCAACATTTTTCTTATATTCTTTCGGACTCTCGCGTTATTGAGAAGAGGAAAGACGAAGGCGTAATTCTGTTGGTGCATAAGTATTTTGACAATATTTATCTCTTTGATTGCACACAGAAAATTTTCAGAGCAATTGATGGAGAAAACATATTAAAAAAGATATCACAAGTGGCTCGCAACATATGCAAAAAATCAGAAATTAGAAGTTTGGTTTAAGCATGGGTAGAGGCAAGTCTTAGTCCTGGTTTAAAGGTTGGATTTGCTATTGCATTGTTTTTATACGGTAAACTGTTCATTATTAAACACAAACATTTTGTAATATAAAGCAAAAACAAAAATTTGCCCTGTCTGGCAAAAAGTGAATATCAAACCCTGAATGGTTAGCGACCCAAGGTGGAGAACTTTACAAAGTAATGAAGTTGAGGCAAAATTAAGCCTTTTGATAGCTTATTTTATCTTTATCTTTCGTTTTACTTTCTTTGCGTATGCATGCCTTTTTGGTGATAATGGTGGTGGTTATTATCGTGATGTCGTATTCTTCATATTCATAAAATCCTTTGGTTTCATTTGAACATTTTCCATAAATTTTTCGATCAGTATTCGATGTTCATATCATCTTTCAAGCTATATTATTCAATTTTGGTCTTTAAAAATGAACAGTTAGCCATATGAAATTAAATTAAATAACATTTACAGTGTATCCAACCTTTAAAGCAGTGTTAGTTTACCTCTATGGAATCGAATCGAATCGAAATCGAATCAAAGTTCTATTTCTAGGCAATTTTTTGCCTAAGTTTCAAGCCACTGGTCATATTTTCTAATTTTTTTGGAATTCATTCGTTCATTTTTTTGCTAACAAAGAGCACAATTTTAACGCATTAAAAAACATTGTTAATATGCATGTATGATATTATTTCCTCATGGTAAATCTGCCCACCCGGCTCTGTACTTCACGAGCCGCCACTGGATACATGTTAATAAGTAGCACATGATGATGTTAAAGAGCAACGGACTCAATACACTGCCCTGGTGCACTCCAACATTCACCGGAAATTCTTCTGATTTACCGACTGTGCATCACTAAAATAATGTGTTGAAATACATCCCTTTTTATTCGCGGTACAGGGTGTCCGGATAATGCCGCATAAACGTACCAGATTATGATTTCTCACTTGATTTCCAGCAAAAAAGCTGTACGGATCATATCTCCTATTCTTAACCCTTTAGCTGTCACAGGCATTTGAAGATTTTTGAAAAAATCATTTTCTTTCACGATCTAAAGCCCGTTATCTCCAAAGCTACACCAGCTAGCTTAGTGAAATGATTATTACAGCCAACAAATTTACCTATAAAAAAAAATAAACAAGGTCCTTCGACGAATTTTCGGGGCCGTCCACGAGCGAGATCAATGGCGTATCCGGTACAACCATGAGTTGTATCAATTGTACGATGAACTGGAAGTATCGAAAATCGTAAAGCTTCAACGTTTGCAATGAACGCGGCATGTTCAACGGATGGACGATAATCGCATGCCAGAGAAAGTGATGAACGCACAACGAATTGACGGAGCGAGGTTGCGGGGACGACCGAGAGCTCGCTGGGATAACTCCCTAGGCGAGGACGCCCACCAGCTGCTGGCCTTCCGAAACTGGAGGACAAGGTCACGTAACCGCGACAATTGGAGGTCAACGATTCAGGCGGCCAAAGCCCGACGTCAGGCTATCGTGCCACATTGATGATGATGCGTTGAAACAACTGAATCCACACGCGGAGAGATGGGGCAAATTTAAGTTGATCTGCTGCAGAAAGTGAGAGAAAATTACCGAAAACCACTCTAAAGTTTAGTGATGAAAACAAACACCGTTTTGTCGAATGTTTTTTTCTTAAAGGGTGCGATTTAAATTCCGCAACTGTCTCGAGTGTTTTAGTAACAGAAAAACATTGTAGCATTAATTTTCGATTTTTTACGACCTTTTTAAAATCGTCTGGTTCCCATGTGCCACCTTGTACAATTGAAAACTATAAAGATACAGCGTTTTTGTCTTTCTGGTTGTCCTTCTTTTCATCCTGTTTTTTTAGTAGACTTGTCCTGACTAACACCGATTTTTAGAAGATTTGTCCTAATTTTCCATAAAAGGTATGTTCCGTACAACTTTTTTGCTGGAAATCAATTGAGGAATCATAACCCGGTGTGTTTATGCGGCAGTTTCCGGGCACCCAGTATACGGATCGATTTCATCCGCTCCAATTATATAGGGGATTTAAATAGTTTCTGAAAGTCTTAAAAAAAATAAAAACAAAAGTGGATCAACGTATGATTCCTGAGGAACGCCTGATGTTGGTGAAAATTAATTTGAATTAGTTAGAGTTTTGGTCACAATAACGGAATGGTATCGTCTGTCTATTCTATATTAACGAGGGGCCACCGAAGTCAAAGTTTTTCAGTTTCACTAGTAAAAGGTCAGATTTTAATTTATCAATCGCTTTAGTAAAGTGCGACCAAATTTTGAGAGAGTTGAACTTGAGGTAAGGGAGGTTACCATGGTCATCATGCAGGTCAAATAATTTAAGGATTGACGAGGGAATGCTAGCTCGTTGATAATTTTGAGCTTCAGCTCTGGTATAAGCACGAGGTACGACATAGCGTAAATTCCAGTGTTGATAAATGAAGTGGATACCTTATTTTTTCTGCACATTTTTTTAAAAATCGTAAGAAAACCATCTGAAGAAAATTCTACCAGCGAAAAATTGAGGTTCATAACGTTTTCATTTCAGTTCGTAAAAACAAACAACGGTCGATCAAACACCCTGAGTGACAAAAACAGGAAGCTGTTCTTGAAAACCAATAGTTTCAGCGAAATGGGATTTTGAAATTTGTTCGATTTCCTGGAAAAACGTTCGACTTCTGTGCATACTTTAAATTTCGAAAATAAAAGCCTCTTTTTTCTCCGTTAGAAAAAAATCAAATCAGATGCGGTATCTAAAAAAATTGCAATAAAAGAGAGAAGAATCCGGGCCGCATGGACAGGAAACAAATTACGGCATAAATAAATAATTATCTAATTTTCGCAACAACTGATTTTATTTCAAAATCATATGCAATTCGGTGAATTTTTGTACTGATGTCCTGACAGAGAACCTGCAAGAAAATGTGAAGTACATTTAAATAAATGTGCATTATTACAGTTTTCATGTTATCATCACTGAAATTTCAAAGCCAATTGAAACAATTTCGGACCCAATGGACCCCACTCCTGGCTACGTCCCTACGAAAACTCTTGCCATTATGAATGATTGCCCTTAAACCCAATCAATTTTTCACTCTTCATAACCCACTTTAAAAAACATTTTCCATCTCTGTTTTGCTGATCCGACACCTGCAAATAGGGTATACATAGCTTGAAATGTTAATCGTCTTCCTTGCACCTCACTCAGCTGTGCATAAACGATATCTATCCTCTGCCAAATGAAACTTCAGCAGACTGGAATGCATCCTTATGCCTTATCCTTACCTAGCTGGCCACAACACCTCTGGACCGTCCCGCAAGAGACATACTAATCTAATCTGCCCAGTTGAATCTTATCAACGTGACTTAACTCGATGGGAATCAGCAAAAAAAAGCAGAAAGGACACAAAAAGCAACAACAACGTATACGAAAGGATGATAGACAAATTTTTGAGCAGGAAAAAAATTCAACCGATTCTCGGACAATTCAATTAAAATTGGTCAGTGCTAGTTGACCCCATGCATTTTTTTTTTTGTTGCTTAGAAACTATAGAAGAGAATTTCATGTCCGGTTAGCAAATGGCCTGGACTCGTTTCTATATGTATAGACTAGACGTTGTCCATGAGCCAGACGGGGACGTGAAAAAGAAGTTGCACGTGATAAAATTGTCCCACCTGTGGATAAGTCGATGAATTCAGTTGTGAAAATATCGACAGGTGAAAATAAGGCCCATCTCAGTATGGTTGCTGTTGAAATGTTGAGGCAATTTATTGAAGATTGGTATTTTAGGGAATTAAAGGTGTTAAATTTTTGGATTGTGCATTTTTGTGTTTATTTGAGGTGGTGTTGTGTTGAATAAGCTGAGATCAAATCTGCATTTATCTGAGCTGCAATTACCATTAGGTTTCAGTATTTCGTGAAGATGTTCTGACCCTTAGAAAATGAGCAGAAAGGTTTCAATTCCATTATTTTTAGTTTAACTACAAAATTATACAAATGCCATCAAGTAATATTCATCCACTTTGAAAATGGACAAGCACACGCTAAAGAAATCCATCAAATCAATTTCAATTCTAATCCATCACAATCTGCTTTTGTTCGGTCGCCTATAGTCGCACATTTTCCATACATACGCTCAAGCTTATTGATGGTGTCCTATAAAAATAACTTCAACAACAACTCGTCCTTGTCTCATTGTCTTCTTGTCCATGTCTCCAACGGATACGGATGGAAGGATGTCCTTCGGGACTTGCTGTTATGGACAACAGCAGTATAACCATACATACATGTATGATGTGCAACAAAGTCTGGTGGTCTGTTGCTCATGATTTGCCAACAAATGGAACAGAAAAGAATCGATTTCAGATTGTGCCAATATAAGGTTAGGGAGACGAGATTCCATCCTTTTTTCCAAGACTTCAGAATTCCATACCAACATATCACGTGTAAACTTATTGGCCAAATAGCATCGACAAAAAGAAAGGTTGTCGTCGAACGAGACATCCACGACCGGGACGACGGACGCACGAGCTGTGCGAGGGGATATGGCACACAAGAAACATAAGAGCTGATGAAGTCTTCGAAGAAGTCTAAGGAAAATGGAAAAGGACAACATTCCACGGGATTAGATATGTTGACAACAAGCCCCGTGGGTATCAATGAACAAATATGGAAACACGAAACAGTAACACAACAACTACATGTTGCCTTGCCCAGGGAGATTGTCGCTCTTATTTCGAATGCCAACTAACAATACCAATGCGAAATGTATTTAAGTGTTTATTTAGTTTACTAATTGTACTCCCAGGGCCGATTGGCATTTAAACTGTAAAGGTATCCAGTTTTTTTGTTGACTAGAAATTGTCAAATGCCACAAGGTATTCACTCTAATTTCCAAAACAAGACCAAATATTATTACATACAAATTGAAACATTTATTCACGTTGTCAAACACAAATTAGGGTTCTCTGAATCATCATCTGTTAAGGAAATTAACACTTTCGTGGTAAAATCAACTTCTTTGACAATCTCATTACGTGCATCGTCTGTATGGATGCAGAGGTGCTGCTACCGGTGTGCTTCTCATAATATGGTGGCCCAACAAAACGAGAAACTGGACACTGTAGCTATCCAATTTGGTGTTGAGTTCACAAACACAGGACAAACATTTGCATTCATATCGCATGCTAAAATCCCAGGATGTGGTGCATTCGGAATGAGTAAGCGAATGCATCTTTGTGAGAACTCTAGAGCGTAGGGAATAGAGGGCGTTCTGAACAACGACGATAACTGAGTGGCTAGGGCCAACAATAAAACCAACAACAATTCAGACAATTTCTCAAAATATCCTTCGGACTTGTAGGAGCTATACTAACCTTTGAAATAGTCATGATTCACACTTGTGTTCTCCTCGTATACGGTCATCAAATAGAAAGTTCTGGGTAAGGGCAACTCTCCACCCGCCCATATATTCATTAGTTTTCATAAGATGCAAATACTGCCAAGTATACGAAATGCATGAAGTGAGCAGGAGAGGCAGGGCGAGAAGGTTCGGACAGCTCTACTAATCCTGCGGACTATGGCTGGACGCTGGACTGCATAAAGGCCCATGTGATGATAAATCTCCAAAATACATACATACACGGCAAACTAGAGGCTGTTAATGCATGTGCAAAGAGACACCGGTCGTCTGTCGACAAGGATATTCAAAATTAGCATGTAACATTGAATTCGGCAGACAAGAGATATGAGTGTGTGCCAACACGGATGACAAAGTGAGTCCGAGTAGGTATACGTAGGAACATACTAGAAACAAATTTTGTATGAATTAACAGACAACTTTGGATATGCATGTCTGTCGTGCGTTGTTCAGTTGTGAATGTTGCAATTTTGGATAATTTATAAGAGGGATACTTGGGAATCAGCAAATATTCAGAAATTCTGTGACGATGATTAATAATGATTTGAAGATTTTTGTTGTTTTGTTACACTCAGATTTATCGGATCGGTCTGTAAAATCTATTATCTGACTCCCTCTCTATCTTTCTCTGAATTCTGTTAACCCACTGTTGTCTGTAGATAGACAGGCAGTGTTGCCAATTTAGCCGTTTTCCGGCCAAATTTAGCCGGAAACCGTGCTGTTTAGCCGGAAGAAATTTCTAATTCCGGCCGGCCGGATTTTTAGCCGGAATTGATTTTCTTCGGCTGTTTTTCCGGCTAAAATTATTTTATGAATTTTTTTTACTTTGAAACTAGTATCAATTTTCCCATATTCATAACCAAAATCATTAATCACCGTGAAACTATTTCTACATACATTTATAATTGTCGGGTATTAGGACGCGCGCAGACTAAAGGCGTATTGGAGCGTAGCGTAAAACCTGTTGCCCAATACAACTTGTATTGGGCGACAGTTTTTACGCTATGCTACGCTCCAATACGCCTTTAGTCTGCCCGCGGCCTTAGGGTAAGTACCTACTATTAAATTAATTATTTACATACTATGTCTACCGAGAGGAAAACTTGCATTTATGTCTCTTGGGAAAAAATTGCCACGGAGTCTTTTTTCAATAAATTTAGGGTAATTGGTTTCACGAAAACTGTCGGTGTTAGTACCTAGTCTAGGCATATAATTTACTAACCATCAATATGCTGAATAATTTGCGAAATAGAAGACAGTATCTTAAATAAAATTCTTTGCTGAGCAAGTCTTGGAGGTATCCGAAAATTTTTCAATTATTCAAAGTGTCAATTCTTTACCACAGATAACGTAATAATGCCAGATTAAGTCCAAAGGAGAAAACCTAGCACGATTCATATCTAGATATTGATAATATCGCCAGAACTTTGTAGTGTTTAACACTAACGTTGTGCAAGTGGCTTTCCCAGTAAACTACAATAATTAAATTTAAGCGTGTATATATTTCGGGGGCAACTTACCTTTTTCTTCAACACAAAAGCTAAGTACTGAAGAAGGGGGTAAGTGGCCCCTGAAATATATACTCACTTAAATTTAATTTTTGTAGTTTACTAGGCACTGACGATTCATAGAACCTACACATTTTCGTAGATGCATTACATTTTGTTGTTGGGTTTGTAGCAACAAATTCATGAAAAATCCATACGATTTCCCGGCCGAGCTCATAGTTTTGGAACTTCGTTGGGTGTGGTTTTGAAACGGGACTGTTGCGTATGTTCCGACAACTGTGCCGCGTTTTGCAAAATGTTTTATTTTTTGTTCTGCAACCGCATAGATCCGGATCAGACTTGGTCTTCCTACCGCCTCTCTCGGAAAGTGAAAAATGTGACAATTGACACATCACATCTGATACTTTTTTTCGATAATTAAAATTTCCAGTTTCAAATGAGATACAGATAAATAAATGAGGGTGGACCTGCACGGTTCAACGGCAGATTGTAAATTTCTTTCAATCAATCAAGCTATACCTCGCAAGGGGCGTTTAGGGGATCGTTTGTAAGGAGAAGTTTCTGATCCCTAAGGGTTAGTAGGTTTCAAAGAGAACGGAACATGTTTTCGGAACATACGCAAATGTTCCGTTTCAGAACCGCACCCAATTTCGTATCTTTGGAGCATCAAATTCGTAACTGCGGAACACCAAGGAACATCCATTTCGTAACTATGGAAAATAAAATAAAAATATAAAATAGCCCATATGTATGCATTGGACGTTCCTCTTAAGAATTTTATGTTCCACAATTTCGAACCTAATGTGGTTATGGACTTGACCGAGAAATTGTATCTGTATACAACAATTTTGACCAGTTGAGCCATTTAGCTCCAAACAAAGTTAATTTTGACTGTAATGGCAGCGATTGGAGCATATATTATGTAATAAAACTAACAAATCTAAGGCATAGTTTACGGGTAGTACTCCATAAAAGAGATAAAATTATTAAAATAACTTTTCTACTATATTTTTTCGTAATGTGATTTTTTTGTAGGATTTAGTCGGTTATTTTAGCCGTTTTTCTGGCTGAAATTTATTTATCCAGATTTTTAGCCGTTTTTGAAAAAAATATAGCCGGGTTTCCGGCTAAATTTAGCCGTTTTCCAAATTTCCAGTTGGCAACACTGTAGACAGATTACATTACTATATTGTTAGGAATGTTGCTCTCCGAGCGATTTCCCAATTTACGGGCATATCCACTGTAGACAGGCGACCACAGAAAACTAGGCTCCACGATTAAGTACCTTAACCACTGACAGTTGCCCCCCCCCCCCCCCAAAAGAGGGTTTCTAGACAAATAAGGTACTGGGTGAATTAGACATTTGAAAATTTGACTATTTTTCGGCACCTGCTTGAACCTAAGCGGAATAAAACTTTTTTTGTATGCGAACTCGCTCAATTTTAAAAGTTTAGTGATGAAAAGCGAAATTACAGGATCCGATGATATTATCAATTATTAAAACTCCCACGTAGCCCAATAATATCGTATTTTCGTCAGGAAAAAAATGCGGAAGTTTATTTCTCAATTTTGTTATATGTATTTTGGGGCGCTGATTCCGAATATCAACTTTGCAACCTAAAAAAAAGTGCCGGAACATAAAAAAAATTAAGCATTAAGTGCCAAATTTCTTGTTTTTTGCGTATAAATAGAAAACAGTTCATTTCCCGAAAAAATGATTTACTGCAAAAATAAAGTAAACATTATTTTCTACAAAATTGCCGTAAATCATTTTTTTTTCTGACTTGTAGTTTGGAAGCTAGAGCATTGCTAAATTTAGGCAATTTTCGCCAAAGACTAAATCGATAAAAAAAAAGTCCCTCACGTTTCCTTATAGTGTTATACATATTTGAATATATTTTTTAGTCGGTGAAACTCGAGTACAAAACCGGTTTTTATATGAAAATTGAATTTTTCCTTACCCTGCTCTTCACGAATCTCTTCTAGAACAACGGTTTTCGTCTTGTTCTTGTTTCGCGTGTAGACAGGCCCAGTAGTTGTTCTATATCTCTATAGCCAGCAAAAATTGTGTTTAGTTGACCGGTGGATAAAGGAAACGAGTTGCAACAAGCAAAATATTGAGAATCCTGCTGGAACTGTTAATGATGTAAATAGTAAAGTGAAACAAATCAACACAGAGCAACTTAGATACTTTTTTTGTTAAGATAAAAATTGCCTGTACTTTTACGAGCTCTAGCTCCCAAACTGAGAGTCTGAGAAAAAATGATATTCAGCAATTTTCTAGGGAATGATGTATATTTAGTTTTTATAGTAGAACATTTTTTCGGGAAATGCACTGTTTATTTTTTATGGGCAGAAAACCTGAAATCTGGGTACTTTTGCTTATTTTTTTTTAATGTTCCGGCACTTTTTTTTTGGGTACAAAGTTCATATTCGGAATCAGCGCCCCATAATACATAAAGAAAAAGTGAGAAAAAACTTCCGCATTTTTTCACGGATTGGTACTAAATTGACACGATATTACTGAACGTGGGTATCAGAGTTTCGGATACCAATGCCTGAAATTGCAGTCTCATCATCATTGTACGCATGACAGTCAGCGCCCGCTCAAGGGACGCCAAATTTTTTGGGGCAGTTTTATCATTAGCACTCAAAAAAAAAACGCAGAAAGCGAAAGGAAAAATTCAATGCCAAAAGGGCTAAATGAAATCTTGCAAGATAGTAACAATCTAAGACTTTAAGATTTGAGTTGATGCGAGGTGCTGCTTTTAGAATTCCTAAACGCTTAGAATTTGCCTATTTTTTATGCTGCGATGCTAGCATCAGACTCACTTCGGAAAAGCAAAATGGAACAATTCACCAAAATTAATTGAATAAGTTTGCACGATCCCTCCCTAATTCGTGCTAAAGAGCTTTTTTCCATTTTTTGGCTCTCACTCTCACTCGAATGATGTATCCCTAGATCTTTGCAGGAATGTTGGGGACGACCCTATGCGATCCATGGGGCCCTCTATGGAAACCATGAAAAAAAAAACGGGTAAGACGGGATTTTTTTTTTAGTTTTTAGCGATTATTTCCCAAACTGCAAAAGATACAGAACTACTCACCGATTTGTCAAATGAGTAGTGCGTAGAACACAATTCTGGTGAGTCACTTTTATATGGGAGGTCCATCTAGATTAGTCGCCAAATGGCGACACGTGCAGCCAAATGGATGTTGTCATTCCATCCAAACTTGTCGCCATTTGGCTATGAGTCCAGTTTTGATATTCAATATGGCAACTCAACCAACCGCTTATCAAATTCAAAGTGACAATTTTGCAACTTTTGTTCGTTCTTTTGTGTGAAATTGAATTGAAAACGCGCAGAGTCCGATTTTGATAATTCAATTTAAAAAAATCACCAAAATGAAATTTTGGTTATGTCATTTTCTGCTCCATTTGGCTGCTATAGTGTGGATGCTAAGGAGCAGCCAAATGGCTGTACGCGATGTTAGTTTTTGGACGCGCAGCCATTTGGCGACTAATCTAGATGGACCGTTAGTTTTAATCCTATTGAGCTGATTTTGATGTGTAGTAGAATGGTGCCCTCCAACAGCAATAAACCAAAAAATAACCTCCTGCTGCAACATGCCGTTTTTACGAATTCAAATGGGGGGAAATGGAGGTCCTAAATCGGAGAGACCCAATTTTTGGCAATAAGCATCTTTAATTTAATATGAGCGCGGGAGTAATAATATTTTTTTTTTTTCCACAAATAATTATATGGATAAAAAATTACATTTCATTCCTTGAATTCAGGCATACTTGACTTAAGGAGGCTTTCTTAAGGTACGTTTATAAGTACGGGCCTAACTCCTTAAGTCAATTTAGTCCTTTCGGTTCATTAACATAATTAGAGGAGATAAAGAGCCTAGCTAGTGTGGCTTTATGTTCTATAGATCGACGACAAAGCACTTTGAAGCTTTGGGCGGGTTTCGATTCAGCGCGCTACTGGATTCAAACGATGGTGATGCTTAAAAATATTACTCTAATTTCGCAGATATCAAAACACAGATGTCAGTTTTCTCGAACTTCAGTGGCTAATAAGCAAATTGTGTTCATCACAAATGATTTGGATAAGCTTAGCAGGTCTAAGATATCCACTCGCGCTGGTCTCCTTGACTCTTTGATAAAACCTCTCCCCAAGATCTTAACTGCTTTTTAGGTGAGGTGTTGAGATCAACAGCACTCTCAGCAGTCTTATTTAACCCCATAAATGGGTACCCGTGTAACGTCTGAGTGAGATCATGAAAATACCACGATTCAGGGATCCAAAGAGAAAAAAATAGCTTAAGGCTAATTTTTGTTATTATTTGGAATCAGTAGCGTGCCAGGGGTCTAACGCTTATTTTGAAAGGAAAGGCCCCAAAAGGACGAAAAAGGACACTACTTAATTCTTGAACGGATTTAGATAAATTAGTGGAAAGTCATATACAAAAGTACGTTCATTCCATTTCCAGTATTTTTTCTTTGATTCAAGTAACCAGAGGGGAGTAAATCGAAGATGCGATCTAAAAGGGGTATTTCATCTGCGATCTACTCATGTTTGCTTACTAAAATTAGCGCAAAAACACGGGAAATGTAATGTAACCGACATCCTCTTTGAAATGATACCTCGCATGCCCTATCTCCTATGGAGAAAAAAATGGTGTCCTTTTTACCATTTTCGGAACCTTTCCGATTCAAATATATCTTAGAAAAATGAGTTTGAGACTCCTAGCACGATACTGATTCCACAGCAAAAATCAGCTTTTTTTTTTGTGAATTGCTAAAGTTTTTATTATTGCCAAATTTACATGCACTTACGTTATATGTATACGACAGCATGGGCGTAGACAAGGGAGGGGGCGCTTTAACTAGCTTCGGTACTCTATAAAAAATCGATTTGGATATGAATAAGTAATGCCACTTCGTTTGAGAAGAAAAACAGTGTCATCTAAAACAGGTCTTATCTTCATATATTTCTTTCAAACCCCTAGTAGAATATGACGTCCAAGGAGCATAAAAAGCGCTGAGTATAGACTAGCTAAGTGCTAAAAACAGAAAGCGCAGACGAATTCCATATTGCATGATTTATCGTTAAAAAGCGATGAAGGTAATTCCCGATTGTCCTCTTTAAAAAATGGTTTTAACATTTTTAACAATGTTTCTTATAATTTTATATTTATTTTATAATTATATGCTTCGCCCTTTCCGTAAGAAAATTCCAAGCTATGATCATGAGGTTGACAAAAATTTGGGCTCGCCATCACCCCCTCCTCCATAAACGAAAACCTCGCTACGTTCATGTACGACAGAATCTACATTTATGACCCTAAAATTCAAAGATTCCTTAGGAAAATGTAACATGACATATTAAGCCACTCTAGTGCTCCTAATACTTCGAATCTCTTTTATGTTTGTGATTGACACAACATTTGAATTTCAAAGTATCTGCAAATTATGCAGATAAAAAATTCGACCCGTACCAGAATCGTCCAACCCACACGAAACAAGGACGACTGCAAGGAAGTCTCGCCGAGATAAGACTTGCAAAGAAACATATGTACCTATCTGAGAATGTTTGCAATATGAAGGGAATTTATCTTTGGCAAAGATTCGAACAATATTGGATGGATATAGATAGAGCGAAGAAGCAACAATAGGATTAGGAAGTGATTTGATGCGAAAGACAATTGATTATATGAGATTTGGGCAGGTGTGCTTCAATCTTGTGTGTCGTATATCCTTTTTATATGTATTCGCACACACATCGACGTAATAAGTTTCTTTTATTGAGCTCATTCGACTTAGAGCGGATAACGTGCAAATAAAGACAAGTTGCTCTGATAGAGTAAATTTATCGTCGTCTAAGTGGATTTATACGCACAATGTCATTTGTTAAGATAAGAATCTGTCCACATTATATGGATATGCGTCCATATTTGCAATAAGATTAGTCAAAAAAATCGTGGAGTATTGGAGAATACTACTCTCCCTCCCCCATTATAAATGACTTACCCAAAAATCTGATGCATATGGATTTAAAACAGAAACATAGGATGCTCGTGTAGTGCCTTGTAGAAACCTCAATTGTTAGAGTGAGACTCAAAGCTGAAAATTATCTTAGTCATAAGCTTAAATAGTAAAATTGATGACAGTATCAAAACCCTGATCTAGACAGAAATTCCCAACTGCCTATAGCTGAGAATCACAATTGAACATGCTTAACTTACTTTAAATCTGCAATATTAACCCAAACTTGACTTGATTGCATTACATCTCCATTTAAATGAATTTGAACAGTCCTTTCAAGATGTCCATATCATTCAGAACATCATAAACAGTAGGTACCTACGTGTTTCCAGTTCACTAATTAAATTGACTCCCCAACATGCCCTTTGAACTTCCACCTTCAATTTAAATTGTTAAAGTTCATCAACTAGATTCTAATCAGTCACCTCTAAAATCAATAGAAATTGTCGGAATCATTTCAGCTCATCATTACATCTATGTATGGTCAAAGGACGAATCCAATATCTTCACATGTAAATATCAACCCCCAACCATACCGCACTGTAGAACAATTTCACATCGTAGTATAGTAACCCGAAGATCAAATGCGCTGACTTCCTTGTCGGTATGTTGTCTGCATAAGTGTACGTACGTGATGGGAACCTCTATTTCAATTGCCTTCGGGGTGGTTCCATTTACATCCGACAATAGGTGAAATACCTTTTTGACTTCAGATCAAATTTCTCAACAAGCCTTTAATGGGCAGCACATAATAGAGTTGCAATAGCATTTACGTTCTTCTTTTCCTTGGTGGTTGGACGAAATTTTGAAAGCCATTTTACAACACGGGCCGGGCCGGTAACTACATTTGAGCTTTCAGCAGGCGCATCCTTTCATATATGAAACAGGCCACCAAATGTGCTCGAAGGCGACGAATAGTGCAACATTTTCATGAATGCAGCTGGAGAATATCGAAAAGGGCAAAGGCGTTAGTGATAGCATCCCTTTTGCTATATCCCTGATGGCCATGCCATATGTATAGAACGCTACGTCGGGAACAATGCACATATTCGCCTGAATGCCGATGCACATGAATTGAATCGGGAGTTTACTGTAATGCCTCGTATGAACCGGCTGGTCCACATATGGGCTCGTATATCGGGCAGGGTTGCCGTTTTCAGATTTCTAAGTGTAACATTTATCTCATAAAATTGTAACATTTTTAGGTTGAGTGTAACAAATTTGAAGGTATTGGTGTAAATGAACAAATTAAACAATAAATGTACGTAAGTCCGAAATGAATGATTGCTCGCAAAAATAGTGGAGAGTTATAAATTAAAACAAACGATTTTGAAAATGGCTGACTTTTTTTCGAAAATGTTAGCCATTTTGTTCCAAAAATTCTGTCCATGGATTTAACGAAAAATTCACGTGATAGTTGGACCCAATATTTGTGAGATATTATGAAACAATTTTTTTAATGGTAATATGGATAGCCAGCATTTCAGGGCACTTCGCATAATAAAACTTTAATAAAGAAATGGAAATTTCGCAATTAATCTTGGTGTCATAATACTACAGGCACACACTGCAGTATAGGAGAAACGATATGTCAAAATTTCCACAATTAGTTTAAATTCCAACCCACGATTTGAGAACAGATTCAATACGAAAACAATTGTTAAGAAATATCGCAATTAATATTGACACTTCTCTTCACAGAAGCTTAGTTTCCGAATGATTGAAGGGACATCTAAGTCTTTATGTTGTCGCAAAACGAGATGCTCCTTCCAGTACCTCAGACAATGCTTGAGCTTTCAAAGTGAGTGTGAAAAAATGCTAAGTGAAGATATCGAACGTTGTCTGGCATGTTAGCTCATCTGCTCTTTCCTGTCCATCAAAATACTATCAAGATCAAGCTACTCGCAAATCAATTTTACTTAACCTTCAAGCGGGCGCGCGGGCGGTAATTTACTGCCCTGATCATATAAACTCGCATATTTTTTCTCCCGTTGGCCGGATCGAGGTGGGAGAAGTATGTATTCTTAAGTCATACTGTTATAGATACGATACAATAAAATGTTGGGTAAATTTTACCTTCCATGCCTTTCCAGTGGTCATAAAACGTTCGGGGATTGTATATTTTGGTATATAGTTGTGCTCAAAATGTGTGTGCTCTTTGTAATATCACTGAAGTGACATGCTTCGCTAAAACTGCTGAACTTGTTTTATTGTTCACCAGATAATACTTTTTATGATGATAACTTATTCGGGACATGCTCTTCATTCAATTTACCATAATTATGAGAATGGAAGTTGTACGGTTGAGCGCAAATGGAGGGGAAAAGACGAGGGCGGTAAATTACCGCCGCGAGCCCGGTAATGTCCCAAAAAATGCGCGCCCGCTTGAGAGTTAAGGTTAAGCTATCACGTTCCTTCTTAAGGCCTGAATAGACCTCGGGCGGAATGAAAATGAAATTTTTGTCCACTGCGATTTTCTCAATGAAAATGCATGCTTACTGTCGTGGAACATGTCGGAAATTATAGGGAACTCTATAAGCTACAATCCGAATATGGTTCCAAAATTTTTCTCTGCCATTTTATGTATTATTTTTCGATTCCCCGGTCATTAGATATTTTCTACGGTGAAATGACCGAAATATAATACATAAAATGGCCGAGAAAATTTTTGGAATCATATTCGGATTGTAGCTTATGGAATTCCCCATCATTTCCGACATGTTCCACGACAGTAAGCATGCATTTCAGAAACCGCTAGCTTCCTAAAACATAGAGTAGGATGTTTAAATACATAATCTAATTTTTCAGTCGAATTTTCGACGAGTTTTAATAAATTTCTTAGACTTTAGCTCAACTACGATGTGGGCCGTATGTGGCCCGTCGGCCACAAGTTTGAAATGCCTGACTGAAATTGATGGGTGATTATGCACAGATCATAAAAATAGAAAATTTGTTTTTCAGAATACTTCTTCATGTTACTTATAGTAGAAAAATATTAAAATATAGTTGAATTCTCCACTCTCGCCAGATTGTAACAAAATTGGTCGGGGTGTAACATTGTAACAAGAAATTGGAATTTGTAACAAAATGTTACAATTGTAACACGAGTGGCAACGCTGATATCGGGTGCCAATGATGGCTGATGGGCAATGGCAACAAAAGTTGTAGGATGCCTAAGCATTGGATAATGGAAACTGTGCTATTGATCATAAGTCACGTATTCAATAACTTGGCTGCATGTAACCCAATTTCGTCATAGTAAAGGATGTAGCAGTCGATTGGAATGGACAAAATGTCGGGTAAGTATACTATATCGCTTAACTACAGTTCAAAAACAAGATGAGTATATTCAATTATTTTTCTAACGGAATAAAATACTTTTATGTACATATCCGTTTGTTGAACGATTATAAATGCCACAACCCTTCGTAGAGGTCAGATTAATTCGATTTAATGAATGATACAATAATTATAGTATAGCGGTTCAAGTTTGCATGCATGCGATGCTGATGTGGAGATCGACTCGAGTCTTGTTCCTGTTCTTGAGTTCCAGTTGTGAATGCTTCGATGCCAAGACTAGAATCATGAATGCTCGTACTTTCGCTCGCCTTTTTATACTGTACGAGTGTGCTGAATGGATCGGATGCCGCATGGGCATGCTATTGATCGCTGTGCTCATGTAAGTTGCATGCGGTGGCGGTGCTGTTGTGTTTTTTGGAGGTCAGCTGATTTAGTGAACATTTATGGTGTGTGAGAGCGTTGTTATGCCGCACATACACGAAGAATTTGAATCCATTTTGTTGAATTCTTCATTCTGAGAAAACCATTCCGTTTTTTGGATTTTGACATTTATTTATTATTTTGAAATTTATTCGGATTCGTAGCCCATCTTTATAAATATGTTAAATTTCTTCTATGCACATGCACATCCATGTCGTAAGAAAATTTGGAACCAGAGACTCGCTATAGCTACTCATTTGACCATTATAAAGGAAAGAGAAAGATACTCTTCTTCCCACCAAAAGCCGGACATAACCCGCAACATTTCCAAAACTTTAAAAAATGTGTTGATAAAAATATAAAAATCGTAACTAAATATCAACTGTATCTTAATGCATTACGCCCCTATTGCAGCCGTTAAACTTCTATACCAAAAGAAAGTGGACGATCCTAACATTTCAACTGCGCCCTAAATTACATTCTAAAAAAAAAAGCACATTCAACTTTTATGAAATTCAGGCATCCAGAATTCGTTTGTCCTTGCAAATGATCAATTCAAATAAAAATGCAATAAATGTCCAACCCTTCCTAATTATGTAGGTACCATGACCTTCTCCCCGAAAACAAAAAGATTTAATTTAATTCTTATCACTCAATTTACCACGACAACTGACCCATGATCATCTTCCGCATCGTCATCTTGTTGAAATCTCTCTCACTCTATTATCATCTGACCTAATTAGTGCACTCTGCACAGCGTATTATGCAAATTGGCTAATCTTCGAACCCCAAACTGATTTCTCTTTGCGTCACCGTTCGTTTGTCCATTATTCCCCCCGGTATGGGGGTGACCTTCTTCTATATGTATTTTCAACAGAACCTGCCTGTGTCTCTCTGCCGGATCGGATAAGCTGCCAACGAGTTCTCACCATAATAAATCAGCTTCTTGCTATGCTGTTCCATATTAGTACGTCTATGGATGTCCTGGGCCGGTATACGTGTGTTCTATGGTTCGTCCTTTTTCGTTTGTGTCGAAATGCACGGCATTACATTTGAAACCATTCAGGCATTTACCGCATTGTAATAGTTGGCCAGTAGCAGTAAGCTCCTTAACCTAAGACTTATTATCCTCGGAAGTTCAATGGCAAGTTGGAGAAGAGAGAGCAAGAGAGAGAAGGCGGAGGGCGTGAGAGACAAAAACCGGCTTAGGGTAGACAACCGGAACAGACGGAAGTCCACAAACTAGAGGTGGCGAATGGAATTCTGATACTCCTGTGGGAAGCTGAAAATGTTTGTATGCACGAATATACAGTCCAGTGTCGTACCGGGGGTTTGTTAGACACTTACAAAAGGTCCGGAGCCCCCAATGAGACAGACGGAGAGCCTAAATCATAAATCTTGTCCAAGATAATGGCCCCGAGGATCTGACCGACTGACAGCGCGACGAGAGGACACCACGTCTTTTACTATATACGAAAGCCACCTAGCCACCCACATGGTGCAGAAGGACATTCCATCTCGTTATAATACCTATACAAGCCGAACGTAGCTAAAATGTAAATTAACGAGTGAAACCTGGGATCATACGGTAGTTCGAATGAGCTCTTGGTGATAGATAGTTTTCCGTGTTCATGCAATAGATTCGCTCTAAAGTGGTCTTGTTCGGACAATTTGAAGACGTTAACTTCCACGTGATTCTCGCTCGCTCTGTCAACCCACGTCTACGTAGCCGAATCACTTCCATAGACGACGATGATTCCAAGGATGAAAGGGATACTGCTACGTGGTCGTGGTGGTGATGGTGTTAAAGTTTGCCAGGATAATTTCGGAACTACCCAATCGTTTGCATGCTTCTTTTCAGTGTTAACAATGCGAGAAGTGGAATTCACTTGAATCGCAACCGTTGGTAGAATGCTAATTGCCGAGTGGAACCCTGGAATCACTTTGTGATAATGACTACAGAAACTGGAGTTTTTGCGCGCGTGCTACAAAAAAAGGATAATGGTGGACGCGACGAAAAATGGATAAGTTTGTTTTCGATTAGTCACGACAATTGAAATGAGGATGTGGGGGTGAGTAATAAATTAAATTGATTTAATAGGGATGGATTCCTGTTATTTATAATAGTAGGCGTAATTTTTTGTACTCCGGTGTAAGTTAGTTTAGTTTAACTAAATATATGGAGTTATAATAACAACATAACCTGTTTGGGTCATGTTGTTATTATAACCCCATGTAGTTACACTAAACTAACCTAGACCGGAGTACAAAAAGATAATTACATGTCACCTGCTAACGACAAGATTCAAGAACAATTTAATACAATTTCACAAGCCAATCAACAACAACCCCTAAGCCGATTCCTTTAAGAAAAACGACAATGACGAAAATCCCAAAGTTTACTCTCACAACTTTCATAACTCTCTGCCATAATAGCTTGTACCTGCTGCAAGACGAATAAGGAATAACGACTCAACACTTGAAAACTCAAAACTTCTCAACTTTCTGCTACAATCTTCGATAACTTTGCCACTTTCCTTGCAGATTATCCTTCTATGACTAACAAACAACATATTGCAACATTTTGTTGTTGACCTTTTTTCTATGCATCTGCATCACCCTTGCACTCTTGGGTCGCACACACACGGTCAATCCGAATCCTTTTTTTGGATTTTCGTTCTGTCAAAATCGAAGAAAATGTATAAATTTGACAGAACGAAGAATGCAAAAAACTCCACTACACACACGGAGAATCCATAGATTCTTCGTCGAATCCAAAAAATGGATTCTTTACACTCGGAGAATCCATGGATTCTTCGCTCTGTCAAACTCCATATAAAAAAATTACCATCTGGGCAAGTTGTCATTTTGTTTAGTTTCACAGGACGAAGAATCCATGGATTCTCCGTGTGTGTATGTGTGTGCGTGACCGTAGAAACGCACGTTCGAGGTACAAGAGGACACAAATATAGAAGTGCACTGGCAAGCAATATGCGGTTGCTTCAGAATGTTATTTTTCGTCCTTTCTAACCAACCTCTTGCAGTTTCTAAATAAGAAAAGCGTTGTTCATCAAAAGGAACAAACAAAAAAAAACGTAATAAAGGAGCATTTTCATATAATAGACATCAAAAGGAACTACGCACTCGTAATTAGATGATTTCTAGCAACAGGAAAAAAGTGTACCTACATTTGATGAGTTGAAACTCAATTTAAAAGGCATCCCTACCTATCCCAAGCTGTATGTTGCATAGAGACGAGCTGTGCAATTATTATTATCGGGCTTTGTCTATGGAAAATCGAGAGGGATAGTTGCATAGTTCTTGCTGATTAATGTTGTAGAATGAATCGACATTTTCCGTGTAAATATATTACAGGCCCAGGCGAATATCCATTCATTCTCAATGGAATCTAATCGACTCTCTCTACTCAATGAACTATACATAGAGAGCGTCGTAATTCGTTCAATTGATGCTATAGGCTTCGGAATGGGATTGTGTGGAGGCAAATGACCCACAAGGCCGTAACAACTGAGTTATTCAGTTTGGAATGTTAGAACAGATATCGGAAAATACTATGGAATCAGTAGAATAGTGGCTTTTCAGGACAATTACTGAGAATTTGAGTGAAGAATTTGTAAAATGTTTTCTAGAAGCATGTAAAAAAACATTAAGCCGGCCCCATACCGACCGGAGTGTGGCAAACACCGCACAAAAGATTGATACGAAAAATCGTGCAGCAGCAGTGTGGTTGGGCGACTCCAAGGTATGACTCTTGGAACCGGTCTTTTGCGCGGTGTTTGCCACACTCCGGTCGGTGTGGGGCCGGCTTTAGGTTAACATAGAAAAGAAAAATTGTCCTAAACATTTTGCAATCGCAAATGGAAATGTTTATAGTACAGAACTGCACTCAGATGTGTGGAACATTTTCTCAACAAAATTTTATATAAAACTGAGTCAATGGCAAAATCCAAATATTAATTTAAATAAATAATAAATTTGAAAATTCGTCAAAATTTTTAAGGAAATATTTGTCGTGCAAAATTTTGAGCATTTGATGCTTTAAAAGCTTGCCAAAATTTTAGACCATTTGTTCTCATCTTTTTCAATGCTCCAAGACTCCAAATTTTTGCCAATTTCTATCCCACACATCAAATGTTGCAGAATTTGTGTACGCTGTATATTTGTCGGAGCGAATGGAATCGGACCATGGGGTCATGGGACTGCCATTGAAACCAACCTCTGAAAATTAGATTCTTCTAAGAAAAACTTTTTTTCTTTATGAACCAATCTTAACCAAACTTAACCCAAATGTGTTCCTAGTATAAGCTGACCAGACGTACAGCATTTTGCTGTAGTTTGATCCCTTTACCCTGTGTGGTCGATATTTAGCGAGATAATTGCACTTTTAGGTTTGACAATCGTCCATTTTGGAAACCTCGGGAACCTTTTCCGATCTTTCTGAAATGTGGAGCTCATATTTCCTCCAAATTGAACGGTCCATCTATCCACGTGCGGAAGCTACAGCTGCCCAAATCGCACTTCTGTGTTTTCTAATCGAAAATTGTTCATAACTTGGAAATTCTTGAGCGGAATTTTGAAATTTGTAAACATGTAGGACACCGCACTGTCCACATTTCAAGGCTCTAGCTCCCAAGGTTGAGAAGTTACAGCCGTTGTCGCGTCAAAAGATGAGATTTTAATTTATTTTCCCTATGACAAAACGATGGAAAAATCAGCCACTTCATCCGATTACTTTATCAACCTATAGGAAAATGCATACTAAAGAATATTGCAACCACGTTTAGATCAGATTTACACCTCTGCCTACTTTTCTGGTTTACTTTAATTCGATGGCTCGCCCTTCGCTCCCCTCAGACCTTGCACTGTTTGTCGCGCATTAGAGAATTCGCCAAAATTTTTGCGATGCTGCAGTGCTGTTGCGAAATAGGATAAGTCGAAGTGCAAGTGCAGCAGGCGGTGAGCGGATGGAAGGCAATTCGAAAGATTTAGACATTTAGCTCGTCCTTAGGATTACTCAGACCCTGGGGCTCGACCTTGGCTTCACTCAGAACTCACTCTGTCGTGCTTTTCATAATTCGCCAACATTCTTGCAACCAGCGCTGGTAGGAAGTAGACAAGGCGAGGCGCTTTCTCCAGACCTTGCCATGTCTGTAGCGCTTTTGAGAATCCGACAACATTTTTGCGTGCTGGTTGCGAGTTGCGAGCGAAGCGATCGGTGGGCCAATGGGTGGCAATTTGTGAAATGTTGACCTATGACTCGTCCATATAATTACTTAGATCCTGTAGTCCGCCCTTCGCTGCGCTCAGACCTCTCTCTGTCTGTCGTGCAACATTTTTGCGACATAGACCTCGGACCTGGAACTTGGAACTTTCCAAGTTGGAAGTATGGCTGAGGATTTGCTTGAGAACAGAGTTCCGCAAGTGTGTGTACAGCAATGGACCTTCGAGAATCTTGTCACCTTATCCTATAGTAAAGCCTTAAAACATATCTAGGAACGGATAGAATCGGAACATTAGGTCAAAGGGCTGTAATACTCGTAAAAACCAACCCCGAAATATTAGGCTCTTGTGAGAACAACTTTTTTTTTCTTTTTGAATCTTAACCAAAATTCATTCAAGTGTGTTCCTGGATTAGCATCAAAGCATCCAGGAACAGATGGAATCGGAACACGTCATAGAGTTGTGGTGGAAATTGTTAACACAAAAGGAGGTTAAGTTTCATTCAAATGCGACGGGTATTCAAATTTCGGCCGCGCCCCAAATTAGCCTCGGTTTCGTTTTTGTCTAAAATTTTGTTGAAAAAATGTTTCATACGTCTGAGGGAAGTTTTGTACTATAAAGCATTTCGATTTTCAATTGCAAAATGTTTAAGACAACTTTTTTATAATGTTAAGCTAATGGTATTTAGAAAATGCCTTCATCAAAATCTATCATCATAGACACTGGAATTTTCCTTATAATTGTGGTCCGTAGAAGAGCTGGCGGAATTCGGGCAGTCAATAAAGTATGGATTTGTTTGGATTGTAGTTTTCAAATCTCTATAAAATAGCTCGAAAGTTACAACTGAAAACTCGAAACGCTCTTATTTGATTGTACTGAAATTTTGGATGAGTATAAAGCAGTTTTTATTATTTCTAAAAAGTTCAAGTCTTTAGCTAAAAGTGGTGGAAAAATACAGTGGTAAACTTGAAAACCTATTGACTGCTTTACAGAAATTTTGCACGCCTTTAAAGCATCGCAGTTATTATTATTGCTGGAGACAAGTTTCTAGTTATAGTAGCTCGTAATCGTAAGTTAAAAAACCTAAAAATATCTTTCTCGATCATACTGAAATTTTGGCCAAGCATTGCAATGACTATTATTGCTGAAAATTTTTCTAGTTTTTGATATTTTTTAATTGTAAAAATATAATGAACTGGCTTTGACGATACCTAGCTATTCCAGGTCCACCACCTTGACAGATTTAACGTCAGACAACATTTTACATTTTGCAGCACACTTCTGGATGCTGTACGACGCAGGTCAAAATGCTGTACTATACAGCGAAATGATGTACGTCTGGTTAGCTTAAGGGCACCACAAACCTGACGATTTATCGGCCGATCAAAGCCCATTTCTGTGGAGAAAGGACATTTTTTAGGTTCCACTACCGAATTCGCAAGAGAAAATGAGCTTTTTCCACAGAAAATGTGCTTTCTCCACAGAAATGAGCTTTGATCCGCCGATAAAACGTCAGGTTTGTGGCGACCTTTACTCTAAGTGCCACTGTCTATATCACGGTGATAATTCATAGATGCATGATTTTTTGTAGTCTGGCTTTTCTAGCGGTTAGTGCGCGCACCTTCGGTGCACAGGGTCATGAGTTCGAATCTCACCGTGGATCATGGTGTTTTTCGAACTCACGAGCTTGTGACGGACTCACTCAGATGTTAAACGAGAACCCATTTATGGGGATAAATAACACTGCTGAGCGTGATGCTGATCTCATTACCTCAACAAAAGCAGATAAGATCTTGGAAATAGGATGTCACTAACACATCCTGCGGCCTTAGTCCAATGTTGGATTGTCGCGCCTGTTATTTATTTATGATTTTTACCGCTCAAATGTTGTATTTTTCTTCGACTTGTATAAGGATGTTGCGACTTGCACAGACCATTGAAACATGTAAATGCTCCAACAACAAGAATTAATTTTTTATAAACTCTGCAATTAAATGCATTTCTTCATATTTGAGTTTGCAATTTTTTATTTCTCAATTTCTGGGTCTGGAAGGGGCCTCCCATTGTCGCGTTACTGACTGGATCCTATCAAATACTTACATATGTCAGTCAGAATGATTTTTAATTTTTTCAAGTGTCAATAGGGAGATAAAAAAGAGGGGACGGTATGTATGCATACTCCAGCGAGTTGCGGCACACACGGTATGGTTGATATGAGTTATTTTCTCTAAGGTAAATCGCCTATTTGCCATGCCATATATTCCAATCTGGGAGTATTTAAGAAGATTTGTATTTGAGAAATCAGTAGCTCACTGTCAAATACTCGTGTATTAAAAACTGTACGTCATTTAATGTAGGTTCAGTAGTTATTCTATTGCTACACCTCCATCTCCTCTAGGTTTCATATAAAACACTGAATAAGATGCCTTGCCCTTGTTCAAAAAGCCAATGTGCTGCGAAGATGCTCCACAGTAGTCCAGTAGAATTTGATAAGGATATCTTACAATTTGAGGCAAGGGTGCAAATAGGCGCTCTGAATTAAGGCGAATACAACTCACTAGAATAACTAAACTTTTTTTTCTAATTATGTCAATGTCGCCTTGAATTATGAAAATGCATCCTCTCTTTCAGAAATAATAATATTTGACGGAATAATTCAATGAAAAAGGTATGGTGAAAAGTTATGTGTATACTCAAATTTATCATTTTGTAAAATAATTCGTTAAAACTAAACTACTTTAAAAATTCTACCATCAACCTTAGAATAAGCTCACGCGCTTCACAACATCGCTCCCTAAATTGTAATTCCAAATCTCGTAGATAAATTTATCCAAACATTACGCTCATCTCTCTGACACGTTTTCTCTCTCTCTCACTCTCTCTCTCTCTCTGCCGGCGCAAAGCCAAATTCACTCATCTATCAAGAGTAAGTAATACAGGATATTACTAATCCACTTACTGGTCCTTTCCTAAAATCATTTCCGTTACACTAAACTTTTGCGACATAATTTCTGTGGTCTTCTCTTTTATATATAACTTGGTTCAAAAAGGAACCGCAGCATAGAGAGTGCGACACGGACATGGAGTGGCGTTGTGTTGCGTACAACTTCCGTTTTTAAGTCACATCCTTCGGCAAACGGAATACTCAATTTTGATTTAGAATCTTCTTCCTAGCATTCAAGGCTCTCGATGTTACATAGACGGTAAAAAGGATTCATTGCTTGAAAATTGTTCAGAGTGTTGTTTCTGTACTATGATCCCATTAGTACGCTTGTCTCCCGCACCAATAGATAGCATCCCTTTAAATTTAACTTTGGGACTATTAATTAAAAGTTTTCGTCGGTATAGGTGCGATACAAAGCTATATACACATGCATATAGTCAAATGGACAGAACTCAGGAGTGAGAGAATGCTCATGGATAGTAGGGTCTAGGTATAAAATGGAGAAACCCATTCCAAGCAAGGAGAAGAGAAAGGATATTTTTTTAGTTAAAGATGAAACTTTGTATCTGATTCTATTAGGATTTCGAGGTGTGTGCGTGTAATGGTGTTTGCCGAACTTAGGAGAAAAGTTGAAGTTGAAAGTTTGAATGAAATTATTCGACATAGAAAGATAGTAAGAACTAAGAAGTAAGTAAATGTAGGTGAAAGTGTAGAGTGAAATATGCATATCATCTATGAAGTTAGCATGGATAAATAAGGCAAAATGACGTGGAAAGTTTATGCATTTAAAAAGACTGTTCGCACTAATTATGGTTTAGACAGATAGCAAAATCCTTATGACGAAAATTCATCATGATGATGAAAGTTCGAAATTGGGGTGACACATATGTTTTCGCCATTGGAATTCGTCATTTACTTTTGACTACCGATATACCGATATTTTGATGAATATCTCCTGTCATAATTGAGCAAATTACAAGCCTGACACACATATTTTCGAATGACGCAAATGCGTCATTATTACGCAAATTTATCACCATTAGCAGGAAAATTACGCATTTGGACCATCATTTCCTCAATAATAACACAGGAGACGCCATCTGTTGTAAAATTGAAGAACAAACATTTTTGCAAAAAATGTTAAATTCGAGAAATTTAGGAGCCCTTTACTTTCCATAAGTAAATGTATAAAAGGAAAACACATCAATTTGGGTTGTTGTTTTTGTGAAAAGATAAGTAAAACTTTCAAAATTGTTCTGCTTAATTTACTCTAAATTTATCTAAAATAAGAAGTCGGATTTCGGCTCTATGAACACCTTATAAGCCTCCATCACGGAATAAATTTAATCCTGGTATAGCAGTGGCATTTGCTGTAACTGTAGGTGCGGTTTGTAATCCAACCCATGCTCTTCTTTGCAAGTACCGTATGCCCAAAACGATTCTTTAGATCTCTCTGCAAATAGACTATCTTAAAAACATTTTTTTTAAGGCAGTGCCTTCTCTATAGGGTGTTTATACCGGACTAAATTCTAAATTCTCTGTCATAAACTGTCAAAAAAGAACAAAATAGTTCGCGTTTGAACTTAGTTGAAACTAATTAGTACGGCGTTCGGCGTGTATATATCGCTGAAAATTAAAATATTTTATCTTGCTAGCGGTATATACACGATCATTAGGGCTCTGATGCTGAGGCGACATTTGATGTGAATGGAGTCTTGCTATGGGTTCAGGCTGTGCTACGGCGTCCAACTTCTGGAATGAGACCCACTAGTATCGTAGAGAAATTATCGAACTGGCTGGGCCTACGAACGTGATGTGGTAGTTCATACAAAGATTGTAGCATAGCTAGCAATCTTATGTCAGTGAATAGTAACAGACACTATTCTAAAATCGCAAAAAACTACCTCTTATACACAGAGACAAAATACACGTTCTGTAATCAAGAATGATTTTTCTTAATAGTAGAACATTTACATTTAACACTAAACAATCTTAAAACAATTCTGTTTCGCTTTAATTTGAGTTCAAAACTGTTATATTCTTATTTAAAGATAAAATGATTTCACTTTAATTACGCCTAGAAATAAAAAGTACGGTTTTTGTTTATCCCGTATAGGTTTGGGTAATGAAACTCCATATAAAAAAATGCCAGCTGACCCACTTGTCATTTTTTTTTCATATGCAGTTTCGTTACCCAAACCTACATGGGATAACTAAAAAAATGTACTTAAAACTGAATAGATTGCTGTATTGAATTTAATAATAAGGAACAAACGTTCTTGAATTTGATTTCAAATCATAGGGCCCCCCGGATTGAATCGAACTGCAGGCAGGTAATTTAATATACCTACTTTTCGGAGCGTAATGGGGTAAATTAAATGTCGCCAACACCTATAGAGGTCAATGCTGGACTGTGTGAGCTTTTTCATTTTAAAATAAAAAAAATCGATTGATGAAATCAATAATTTAATAAACGTTACAACAAGAATGCTATTCTCAATATAAGAATGCAAAGAGTCAAAATAACTCTTAGTAAAGCTATTTTAAGTACGACGTTCTTAATTTTAGTAAAAACACTATAACGTCAAACATGTATAAAAAGAGTTGATTTAAGTGTGTTTTCGGTTGATTGCACTCAACTTTTCTCTCAGTGTAGGAGGGCCCACTCAAAAAAATGGCGGGAGGGCCCCGACTGAAGTTGTTCCGCCACTGTGCACCACCTAGGGATTAGGGAGCACTATCCACTACGACTACTGTCTGCAAATCCGCATAAATTTATGCAAATCATATTATTATCTCGACATAGAAAAGATGTTAAAATCCTACTGCGAGAGACAAAGAGAGAGACCACCAAGACTCCCATTTGCCCGTAAAAATCGTTACCAAAAAATGGTATTCAAAACCACAGCAACTTCACAGCATCATCTCAAGTGAATATGCAAAAAAATACTGTTTATACTCAACATTGTATACTAAACAGACTATCCTTGACGTATATCATAAAATTGCATTACACCATCCCTTTTTACTGCATACCTACTTTCTCTTTATTCACGTGACGTTCCCATGAACTCGTAATTTCCAGGCGAATCCATCCATTGTAAATCATTTTACTTCGTCAAGTTACAGCCGTGCTAGCTTCTCTATAGGTGTATCTTCTTTCGATCCCCGCTATTCATAAAAAAAAAGCAGGATCCCTCCGCGAAACGCCCAAAGACGGATACTATGCTAAATTCACTTACCCATATTGTTATCTCTCCACATTCATATCCATTACGGCAGTGCTCCTTGCAACTATATCATTCCCTTGTAAAAACTTCTCTGATAGCTTCCTCAACGTTGTGTAGTCTCGCTATGATATCGTCAGCGAAATATGAATAACACTCACAAACTTCTTGTAGGAAGGCAGAGGCATCAGGCATTTCTCTCTCCCGTTCTGGCACTGTGCATACGCTTATATGGCACAGAGAGTCTGGGATGTGTATGTGCCTCCGTTGGAAAACAACTGGAGAGAAAAACCAAAAATTAGTATTCAACCCTTTCATCGGAAATCCACTTTGCATTTCAAAAACGTGCAAATACACCAAACGGAGCGTGGAAAGAGCAACGTGAAAGCCAAAAACAGTGGCTTCATCGACGGCTCCTTATATAGAGCAGAGCATCGTCTCTCATTCATAAGTTTGTGCCGCGAGAGTCTCCAGTTTCACCGCTCCTTTATCATATGAGATTTCAGCCCGGTTGTTGGCACCTCGAAGAAGCGAAGTCGACATGGTTCTATATAACGGTGTCTGGCTCTATCCAAGATGACGGGGCTATAAAACACTTGAGCACACTTTGGAAGCAATCTAAACAGACAAAAGAAAAGAGAATATTGTCGTATCGTTGGCGTCGTGTTGTCAGCTCTACAACCGGTACCCTCTTATTACCACCCGGGCCAAATAGCTTACCGGGTGGCCCGGGTATGGTGCGTTATTCCAGCTGCCTAGACATCCTGTTCGTCTTCCCAACAATTCATTTTGCTGGCTAACGATGACGACAGGTTCGCGACGCGCGATGCTTAAAAAATATCCTGGCAAAAATTGCATGTTACCTCGTTGGCGATGATGATGATGATGGTTGGGAAAACGAGAATGCGAATTTTCATTTTTGCCTCACCATGCCGACATCGCGCCATGCCATACCAATGCCGTGTGCTATCATTTTTCAACACTAAATGAAAAAGCTGAAGAAAAGCTGGCAAAGTGTTGGTGAGTGTGCTCTCGAAGATGTTTCCCTGGAAGGTGTTTGGCGTGCGATGATCGGCAACAACAAGATGCCGTAAACAGTGCATGCATACCGTCGAATGAATGGGAGGGAAGAAACTTATTTTCTTAGGGATGAGCTTGCATCCTGCATGTTGAAACTGCCAGGTGCACATACTACGGCAATATCTACCGTAGTTCGAGAGGAAAACCATTTAGTGGAGTGATGAATAGATTCGATATGTACTTTCGCGAAGAGAAGACGATTCGTTAAAGAAAGACGAAGGTGTTTGAAACAATAAGGACCTAATTGAGACTGAGAAATATTGAGTGAATCGATGATTTATAAGATGAAACGATTTGTGGTGGGAGAAGAGAAGTCAGAATCCTTCTTATGCTGCGCTGATACTCGTATTATTATGTTGTTGGGAAATTTATTGAGTTTGCCACACCAAGAAGACTGAAATCATAGTGAAGTAAATTTTCCTTGCAAAGAAGGTCGGATAATGGTTCGACCAGTATATGCGAGAAATTGTAAAACGGGAGTGGTCAATACTGCTACTGGATAGCATCTACGCCGAGCACAGCTTGAGATCAATGGATTGTAGATTGCTGGAGTGAGTGTCACAGTTCTTATGGTAGGGTCAAAATCCGATCATCCAAACAGACAAAAACATGTAAAAACGGAGTATGTAGACAACTTCCCCTACCTGTGTCGTTATTTATCTAAGGACGGCAACGAAATTAAGTGACATATACAGTGCCAATTATGAATTCAAAACATGGACCCTCAATCAAACCTCCGAAACTTTGCTGGACAGATTCGAACGAAAGATCCTTGGGGGCATTCACGAGCGAGATCAATGGTGCATCCGGTTCAATCACGAGTTGTATTAATTGTACGACGAGTTGGAAGTATCGAAAATAGTGGAGCTTCAAAGATTGCAATTCTATTCGTTGTCGGTGATATATGTAAGTTCATCTGCGGTCAGCTCGAGTAACATACCGAGGGTGCACATAGCGGGAATATCATTGCCGGTTATCATGACGACGGTGTAATGGTGTAATCATCCGCCTACGAGATAATGTCGATCCCTTCAGGTGGAGTTGGCAGTCCTGACATGTAGAGGTTAAGGAGAAAGGAAAAGGAACTCCTCCTTGTCGTACACCTTGTTTGATTTTCCGTAGTTTAGATTTCCCGTCTCTAAACTCAGTGCAGGACTGGCGATCGGCAAGGTAATTAGCAACCCATTTCAATATATCTGACGGAATAGATATGTTGGTTAGGTCTGTTAAAAGAAGGAGCAATTTACCGTATCAAACGTTTTCGACTAGGGTTGATCGTTCGCAAGTTCATTTAGTCCATTTAAGGGATGTGATCTGGTCGAGTGCCACCACTGCACTTATCGACGAGGTGAAGCATTTTATCATAGCAATACCCTTGGGACCAAACGCTTTGAAATTTTCAGTTCTCTGTATGGCAAGATTAACTTCATGAAGATTGTCCTCTACAGTGGTTTTTCGGATGGCCTGTGTAATTTTGCGCTTGAGCGGATCCTTAGGTGGGTGTCGTCGCTTACGGTAGTAGTGCCAAACTTGATCGTGACCTTTTCTCTTATTTTCATGGGGTTGGAAAGGCCTCTCACAGTCTTCCAGTCTTCACACCTGTGCTGGAATTTATGCTTTGGGGGCGAGAATTCCATTTGTTCATTCTGTGGTCGTTAACTTGTTTAACGATCTCCGCATTGAGGTCACCCGGGTCTGCACTGCGAAGCTGATCTCTTATACATCGGTGGGTGGAGCCACGCTAGCAAAGGATTCCCTAGTGAACCTTTTAAAGTCGTTCAAAAAGGTCTTGCTGAAGTTGGCATATGTTTTCTTTCAGAGAAAGAAAATTTAGACGGCATGTCCAGATAATCAGTATGTTGATACAACAGGTTCTCAGGTGATTAAATTTATGAGTCCAGGGCTGGTGATGTATATGTCCGGTGAACTCATGCAGAACCCAGTGACAGGCGTTGGTTTGTCGTCAGTAAGGGGACAGAAATCAGATGATGCACCGAGTTGATTCACAATGATGTTACCTCTGGCAACGTTGTCCAGGTTCGAGTGCCATAGCTCATGATGTGCGTTGAAATCACCGAGTAGAAGACGATATAGTCTGATCAGCAAGGGGGTAATATTGACTTTGTATCTTGGAGGACAGCTGGATACTAGCGGGATATTGGAGATATCAACATCAATATTCTCCGACTGGATGAACATCGTTTGCATCTCTATGGTACTATAGGCGGCCGTAGGGCACTGTGTTGTGGCTAAGGCAAGTAAGGCTGCCATATGCGTTGGCCGTTGGCTACTCTGCCACGTCTTAAGATGTTATGATTCCCGTGGGATCATAGCGATGAGTTGTGGCTTAGTTTGGTTTCAGTATAACTGCAATCTTGTTGTGATGTCTGTCCATGAAATTTGTGAGCTCCGCAACTTTGTTTTGGAGCCCATTGCAATTTAGCTGCATGATTTTGGTGGTACTGCAGTTGCCGTCAATGGCTGGAATCGCTGGAGTCTGATTTTTTTTTCGTGGAGGAACTGGAGTGTAGTGTTAGCCGGAGTGGTTGATGATTGTTGCTGGGAATTGAGATTCGTACAGGAGGGTGTAGGGCTTCGTCCTCTTTTCCTGCAACGGCGAGCAATATATGAGTCGTTCCAATCATCTGTGCTGCTTAGTCCAGATAGTAAACCGAAGCTTACACATTGCTCCATATCCTGTTACCGCATACACAGCAACCTCATGGACCTGGATTTGATTCAATTCGGGCTCGTAGAAGTACACATTTCAGAGCAGTTGGGCCGGCCAGAACTGCATCTGCTCCCAGTGGATAAAAAAGGCATGAAATAGTGGTCGAAAAGGTGTGTATTTCTTTTCCCCTCTTGCGTCGATGGGGGATGTGGAAAGTCTTGACCATTCAGTGATTCATAGGTCGTTCCGGTTCGTAGACACGTTTGCTGTAGGAACGAACAATAATGGCGTCTCCTAGTGAATTGTATCAGCTAATCATTTTCGGAACTGGTAAATCAGAGTTGACAGAGAAGTCAAAGAAACATGGATATATGTGATTCAAGAGCATTTAATTACATACTCCACTGACCGCTGCCGTTACATTTCAACTAAATGTGAATGAATTGAAGGATAACGAAAATTTTACAAATTTACCTACAGATTTATCCATTTGGAGTCATTATATGCATTTAAACTTATTAACAATGTTATTAAAACTTTATCTCATAATTCCACACAAAACGCACTCTTTTCATACGCTTGGCGTGATAGTTTGTTTCGCAGCTCGGTGAGGAGAGACCCTTGTGAAACTAAAGGCTTGTACTGTATGTGTTTCATAAGGGAAACTTTTGAAAATAAACATTTCCATTTATGAAATAATTTCAACTCGTTGTGTATGTTGCAGTTGCATTTGCATAAAGTTTCATTCGGCGAGAGAGAGAGAGGGGGAAAGAGAGCAAGTATAACATGACGAATATCCTTAATATGGAGCCGTATACAAATGCCACTAGTAAATATAGGTTTACAGCGTAACAACGAAAAAAAGAAACTTTTTTTAATTTTTTTCTTTTTGTATAATAAGTCAGGTTGATGTGAGATTTATTCACCTGTGGCCATTTGATTTGTTAGCCAATTTAAGCGTGAAAAAATATGCCTTTCATTTTGGAGTGAATTTAGCTTTGAATACCAGGAAATAATTGTTTAACACATTATAGTTACATGTGTACATAGCGCTCCTTCCCGTTTACGTCTATGAGTCACATGTGACTCATGCAACAAAGAGAATTTAAAGAATCCTTGGACTTCTCGTTGTTTCATGAGTACCATGCTAATATAATAAGAATTCGATTGGATATCTTAAATTCGGTTGAGCGAATGGGCTAAAGCGACAATACGGAGTTCCATTGATACGAGGTCTCACCGCGAAGGCGCACCTTAAGAGATGCATAGACCTGACATAGTCAATACCGAAAACTGGAGCACTTTTAACACATTTATTTAGCCAACTTAGGCTTAACTTATCTAACCTATATCTCATTTATTAAAGCTTATCAAACTGTAGAGTCACACCATCTTCCGGCGACAATATGATATTCCTTAGCGAAAATCTAAGCGGTATTGATGTCTTCGAACAGGTTCGGACACGATAGGTTTTTAGCAATAATGCCACCGTAATAAGCGTGACCATTACACCAAACCGTAATCCTATACAATTCCTTGGTCCATCGCCGAATGGCAAAAATGCCATTGGATGTCGTTGGCGTATAGCATCCGGCGTAAAGCGATCCGGATCGAATTTTTCCGGCTCTTCATAATTTCTCGGATCATGATGAATCGAATAGATGGGTATGAGTAACGATGAATTTTTCTCAAAGACATAATCTGTTCCGGGCACTTTGTAGTCATCGACTACGCGACGAGTTAGATTCGCTAGCGGCGGATACATGCGAAGGGTTTCTGAAATCAAACTCAAAGTGAAAAGATCCTATAGGAAAAAAACGAACTTCTTACCATTTATAATTTGATACACATACTCCATTTCCATGATAGCTTCATAGGTCAGCTCGTTGTCATGTTTTTTAAGAATTTTCAGAATTTCATCACGTGCCCGCTCCTGGATATCCGGATGCGTGGCTAAATTGTACAGAACAAACGATATTGTAGTCGACGAAGTTTCAAATCCGGCCAAGAAAAACACAAACGCTTGCGCCGTCAACTGATCCATATTGATTTTACGCTTTTCAATTGTCGAGTTCTTCATCTCAATCAGCAAATCCATAAAGTCCTGCCGACGCAAGTTCGTTGTTTCGCGCTGATGTACAATCTCTTCCACAACACTCGTGAAAAAATCACTAATCTGATCGGCAAACAATTTCACCCGAAAGAAACGACCCATATTCGGGCAAAGCGACAAAAGCACTTGCACGAACTTTGAGTGACGTGGATAGTCGAAAACACGCTTGCCAACCATTCGAAATTTCGTATCAGGATCCTCCAAACTATTACACTCGATGCCGAATGCCACAGTTCCGATAACATCGGTCGTAAAACGAGCCAACAATTCCCTAACTTCCACAACACTGTTTTTGGCCAACAATGGGTCAATGAAAGCCATAAACTTATCGGCCACCTGGGCAACTGTGGGAAACATAAACTTCATTTTTGCCGGCGTAAAAGTGGGGGTGAATTTACGCCGCACTTCACGCCATTCGTCGCCGTCCAGCGAAAACATATGTGCCGAAATGGGATCGTCTCGAGCATTATAGTAAAAGCCACGATTCAGGAACATGTTGAAATCCTTAATTAGAATTTTATGTATAAGATCCAGATCTGTAATAATGGCGACCGGAACCAGCGTGAAGTAGGCTCCCATGAATGGGGTCTGGTCCTTGTAGCTTCGATAGAGTTGATCCATGACACGGACGGGATGTTTGGTTCGGCCATATTCAGCGAGGTTTCCATAGGGGAATCGAGGTGTCAGGTAAGGCACACCACGTCTTTTCCAATGTGAGTATTGATACTTGATTAAACCGTACACTATCGAAAGCACTGTCGCGAGAGTACACACAATAGTCCATATCCAGTCCATAGTCGTAACCGAGTGTGGTTCTTACTTAGTCGAACTGATTTGGTAGCCAAGTGCGGTAGTTACTTTTATAAGGTCGTAATTTTAGACGTGACACTATAAAATTAGAGTAATTTTGTGTCTTATCATGATAGTTATTAAGTGAAGCTACAAACGTTGGCCATAACATTTAATTGGATAAAAGGTCGAACTATGTATATGTATTTAGCGATAAAAAAAATGCAACAGGATCACTTTTCACTATCGTAAAAATGCTGAGTATGAGTTCATTGCGGCTTTTGAGTTGTATTCTTTTCTCACAATATCAGCTAGTAAAATTGCTTGACTCATATCATAATTCACTAACTATATACAGTAAAACCCTTCTAAGCCGAAACCACCTTAAACAGAATTCTTCCTTATCTCGAACAAATTTAAGGTTTCTTGGCATTCCTGTAAGTTTTGGATATAAAACGCAATATCAAAGTCAAATTTCTCTAAGCCCATAACCTCTTTAACTCAAACAATATTTTATAATCCTTCAATGCCATTTCTTATAATTTTACTTCCCCAAAGTCAAAACAAGTTCCATTTCATGTTATTGCCGAAATAAATTCATGGGTTGATATAAAAGGTTGATGACGTGGGAAAATGGTATCAAAAAGGCTTCATCTTAGGGTAAGGCTCCTGGGTTCATTGCCTGGATATTCAGAACAAGACGGGCTTCGATATTAATAGGTCTGTGAATACCCCATTTACCCGTTGCTATAATTAATTATTTGCTACAGAATAATCGAACTGTTTTCTTAGGCATTTTTACAAGCCTACTTTCGAGCAGAATTTATATAGTTTAGATGTCCTGCTAAATTGCTCAACGACTGTACTAAATTTTATGACCCAAGTATACAGGGTGTCCCATAGCTCAACGTCAAGCCGGAAGTAGATGATAGCGTACATGGTACCCGCTACGAAATCTATATATGAGGAGTCGAGTTGCAAAACTTCCTAATTTCACTTTAGGTATTTTTTCAGGAATCGAAAAAAACGTAAATGCAAGTTTTTAAACATTTTTTTATTCCATACTGTTGCAAATCAGTTAGATAAATGGAAAACAAATAAGAAAGCAAAAAATGGTGATAGTGACGCCCCTCATTACTGATACAGGGTGACCCAAAATGTAAAATAGAGAAGTTTTGCAACTATACAGTAAAATAGCGAAGTTTTGAAAAATAACAATCATGTAAGATCCACTTTATTAACTACAAATTAAGTATATTTCTTTGGAAAACATCACAAAAAGTTCAAAACAAATACATCAAATTCACCACAAAAACAATATTAACTGCTCTGCATTATTTCTTCGGGAAAGATGACATCTGGAAAAAGGTAACCAAAGATTAAAGCCTTTTTTATACTATTAGTTTGGCCTTACTTACGACATTTAAATATTCAAAATATCATCCATTTCCTGTTGCACCGGAAATACATATTCATCTTGTTCGGTATTATCTCCATTTAAGTGCTTGTACAAATTTAAATCGCTTATATGATCCCATTCTGGCCCAAAATGTTTTGACAGCAATGAATGGATGTCGTTTATTTTGGCCCTTTTCAAGGGAACTCCAATCGTCAACTGTTCCATTTGGCTCATCAATCCTGTGAGGGTGTTTCCTTTTTTCAGTATAGAACGAAACACGGACGTTTCAGTTCTGTAGCTTACTTCTCCTTTGACTGTCACGGTATCATTTTTATATTTTTTTAGAAATATTTTTTTGCACAAAGAAAACTTAAATTCCACTGATTGGTAGGTTTCAGGATTTTTAAGATGGCCGTTTTCCAGTCAAACACTTTGACTTCGTCATCACCGCCTAATTTTTTTACCGTACCATATTCCTCAAATATTTGATAGTACTCGTCGGGCTTTATAATAGTTTCTTTCGCTCGGATCGCTTTTTCAATGCGACCAAAAACTCGATCAGGGGGCAAAAAGGAGTGCCCAACGATTGGGAATATTATTTCAATAGAGTTAACATGCGGCGGCGAATCATGCTGCAGCCAATACATCAACACGCCCAACACTATTGTGTTTTTGTTTTGGCCTGGGCAGCCATCAGCAAACAACTGTATTTTGTTGATGTCTTTTGAGAGACTCGAGCTTTTTAACTGATGAAATAAAGCTGATGCGATTGTGTTTGAGTTTCTGGGGTATTGGCTTTCGAGCCAAGCAAATATTTTGACAGTTGAAGGATTTTGATCCCCCGTTGAAGGACCCTGGCAAATCGTGAAATTGTAAAGATACAGTTGCCGGCTGAAATACGCTGATTGATCCGGAACCTTTGGCAAGACAAGATTTTTCTGGCAATCAAAACTCAGCATAAATACATCATCCTTCTCGGTTCTTAGATCCTGATAGAACGCTTTGGCCTTCAGAATCCGCAAGAGCGTCATTTGATGTACGTTGCCCTTAGATCTTTGAATTTCCAAGCGCAGCTGGATGCATGTTGAACATGCATCTGTCGCAGGAGTACTAAAGCTGATATTGTACTCTTTGGTAAATATTTGAATACGTTATTTCGATACATGCAAAATATTAATAAAAGCACTTTGACAAACTTTCCTGTTGCCATATTTTGTCGGCACGAAATATTCGATGGACACCGCATGCTCCTTTTTTCCGCTCTGCTGCTTCGGTTTCCGTTGATGAGTATACTTAACCAATATGTAGTCCTGCGCGACTTTGCTGTTGTCCTCATAGAACAATTTGTGAAATTCTTGTATGTCTACCATACACAGCTTTGTGCATTTAAAGGTAGACTTCGCTGGATGATGACAATCGGGGAGTTGTGGAGGTTCATGCGCCATATACCTAAAGAAACACAGAATATGTGTCGTTTGATTTATATTACACAAGTAGCAGCCATAACATACCTTAACGCCTTTGCTTTTTTTCTTTTCCAAAGTCTATGATTTGGTAATTTTTTTCTACCTTTCCCCTTTTCGCATTGCTGCACTACCCGTCCCATTTAACTGGCTAATTAGAAAACTACGCACTTTACACTGAACACACCTGTGGTATACTGACTGAAATGCGCGCAGATTACAGCTTGTCAAATTACATGGTAAAATTAGCAAGTATTGCAACTACACTGCGAAAATTGCATAAGAATTGCGAAGTTTTGATAAAAAACAGTTCATTTTATTGAGAAGTTTTGCAACTGAACATGGGTCTATATTACAGAGTTTTGAAGAAAAACTGTGTTTTTTTATTGTAATTTCAGGAGAAAGTTTTGATCACATATTAATGGGCCTAATCAAAGAACTCGTTTTTAAGAACGATTATGTGCAGTTAACTAAAATTATGTAAAAACTGAAATTAGAGAGTTTTGCAACTGCACTCCTCATATATAAAAATGGATGTGTATTTGTGTCTGTTGCCAGTAAACGTCTAAACCACTGGACCCTATCATGATTTAGCGACAAATCATATCCTTATAAAAAAAACTTCAAATCAATAATTGTGAAACAAAAACCTCGGATTAGATGTATAAAAACAACGACGACCCCGAAAACGAAAAACTGATTACTCATTCGGATCCGGGAAAATATACGCTCCCTGAATAGATCGAGGATCAGTGATCAGCATTAAGACAGGCGATCAGCTCTTTACTGTGAAGCTGTTACTTCAAAAGTGCTGTACCGACGTATACCAAATTTTAAAGTTAAAACGAGACTGAGGCTAACTTCGGGCGGCCGAAATTTGGATACCCTTCACTCTTCTCGGGCTTTTTCGGGCGTACCTATGATTTGTGTATAACCACATAAATCGTAGAGCTTCAACGATCCCAATGGGCGGGGCATGTAAAGCGAATGAACGAATGGATAACCGCATGTCCAAGCAGGTGATGTGTGCACAATGAGCTGACGGAGCAAAATTGCGTGGTCGACCGAGAGCTCGCTGAGAGTAATCAGTGGGTGAGGACGCCCATCAGCTGCTTGACTTCCGAAACTGGAGGACAAGGTCACGTGACCGCGACAATATTAATTTTCGGGACTTTGGTGTCAGATCCTTAAATCCCGCATTCGGCCTATACTCTTTCGAATCTGGATTTTTTTCCTTTTCGCGTGGATTCCAAACGCAAGGAGTATAGACGAGCTAAGGTCTAAAAGGACAGAAGTTGTACCAACAAGTTTATTACTTTTGTCAGAGATACTTACTTGTGTCTGATCTTACCTAGTTGACCTACTTGATCCAACTGGCCGTTTTCTGATGAGAGGTAGCTCATCGTTATCATCTTGCTGATAAGAAACGATGAGGTACGAGTACGATAACGATGCCTGTTATCAGCTTCTAAGCTATAACTCGCCCACCCTTAAATCTGAGGCTCCGACGAAGAGGTTTTTATTTATATCTTTTCGATTTCATTTTGCCAATTTTCTTTTCAATATTACAAATATGTATATAATTTTTTTTTTTTTTTTTTTAGATGAAGCGGTGTGATTTTTTTGAAATATAGATACTAATTAAATATTATATAATTCAATTCATAATTCAATATATATTTGCTTATATTTATTTCACATTATATCCATTTGTTTCATATGTATATATGTAATTCATTGTGTGACTTTCATTAATCCACAAAATGGAGAATCAATTAAAAAAAAATGTATATTAATTCATATTATTATTATTATGTGTTGGTAAACTTGGTAATTGAATAATGAATGAATAAATCTAGTATATATTTTTATTTGATTTTTTTTTTGTTTTAATTATTTATTCTGTTAATTAACCTACGCTAAACTATGAGTAGATTTTTCTTATTTTAGCATATTTTTTTTTGCAATAAGGTTTATTCATAATTCATTGGCGATCGTTATAATGTAATGACAAAATCACTATGTACGAGCGCCTGATATGAGGGTTCTCATTTTGTTTCTATGTGACTTTGATCTGTTATCTTGCACTTCGCATCTTAACCTACTAGGATCTTGATACTTCCTTATTTTTCTAACATGTGTCTTATAATACTTATGTCCTGTATCAGTGTCTCTAACATGTTCATTGTCGTCTTCTAGATCAGTATTTATTTTCCTAAATTTTGAATGATTCTTCCCGCCTCGGATTTCCTTAATATAATTTATGCCGGTTTGAATGGAGATGTTTTTCCTATTTTCGTTTAATTTGTTAACATTTTTTGTTTTACTTGCTAGAATTCGATCGTAAATTAGTTCATACTCGTCTTCCTTAACTTTACCTTGAATAAAATCAAGCGGTCTCTTCTTAGTAATGGAGTGAATAGTATTATTATAATAGCCATTTATTAAAATTAATTGTTCTTCTATAGAGAGATGCCTTTTCTTATGTTTTAATAATCTTAAGTGTTCATTTATGGTGTTGTGTACCCTATTAATGTCCGCTGTACTATTATGATTTGAGTTCGATGTATAATGTATGTCAATCCCCCTTTCGGTAAGAAATTCTCTCATCATTTTAGACTTCATGCCCAGTTCATTATCCGTTACTAGTTTCTTAAATATACCATATACACTAATATATTTCAGAATAGCTTTTCTAAATTCTCTTTCACTTCTACTATCAATTCTTTCAAACATCGCGACTTTACTAAACTTATCTACCATTGTAACGAATATTGATTTATTTATGGAATAGAAAACATCGAAATATACTATTTGGTTGGGTGTTCTAGCTGTCTCTGTGATTTGTAGAGGGGGTTTGGGAGGTTTTCTTTCGTATTTTTCCAAAATACAGGTTTCACAGTTGTTAACATACTCAGTTATTTTAATTTTCAAGTTTGGGCTATAGTATTCGCGTTTTAATTCTTCATATATTTCATTTATTCCCCTGTGATTGTTTTCTAAATGTTTCTCTTCGATAATTTTATCAAGCTGTCCACCATCGACTATGTCCGTTAGAAGCTCCAGACATCGAATTATTTTAAATTGTCTACAACGACTATAAATATCAGAGATTTCGCGGAACGTTTCATCGTCCGTGAATATTGCATTGGTGTAATAAGGATCAAAGTTATCACTAATCAGTTGGTACAAATTACTATCGTTTAAGGCTCTAATGTAAATTGTTTTTCGAATTTTATCAAAAATTGTTTCGCTATTGACGCGTGATGGCCCTGAATTTATTCTTCGGATAATAAATTGTTTCTTATAAATATTAATGGGAGAAGCGGTTTGAACGATTTGTTCATTTTGTTCGATAACTTCATTTTGATTTACATCCATCCTACTTAAAAAGTCTGCCACTTTATTGTCGTGTCCTCTATTAAACATAATTTTATAGTCATATTCCTGGATTTGAAGCCTCCATCGAATAAGTTTGCTATTGGGTTCCTTGATATTGTTGAGCCAAACCAGTGGTTGATGGTCCGTGAATAGATGAATTTGTCTACCGAAAATATAGGGTCGGAATTGTTTTAGGCACCACACAATACTTAACAACTCCTTTTCGATAGTTGAATAATGAACCTCATGTTCGTTTAAGGTTCTTGACACATAAGAGATGGGTTTATTTTCCTGGGATAGAACTCCTCCAATGGCAAACTGGCTTGCGTCAGTAGTAACTTCAAATGTTTTGTTAAAGTCGGGATGTATTAGGATAGGGGAATCAATTAATTTAAATTTTAGAGTCTCAAAGCTTTTGACATATTCGCTGTCGGAAGCATCAATTTTGGAATCTTTTTTCAGAAATTTAGTCATGGGCTTTGCTATTTCGGCAAAATTTCTAATGAATTTTCGGTAGTAGCCGACTATGCCAAGAAAGCTTTATATTTCTTTTTGCGTCTTGGGTAATTGTAATTTAGCTATTTTTTCTACCTTCGAAGGATTCGTATGGATGCCTGTCTCGCTTACTACGTGCCCTAGGAATTCCACTTCTTTTCGTAGAAATTGACATTTTTCTAACTGAACTCTAAGAGATGCCTGCTTCAGTTTCTTAAAAATAATTCTAAGGTTCCTAATATGTTCAGGTAAACCATTCGAAAAAACAACAATGTCATCCATATATGGTATGCATTCCTTTCCAATATTTTCTCTAAAAACGTTGTCCATTAATCTTTGAAATGTGCTTGGCGCATTTTTCAGTCCGAAAGGCATTCTCCGAAACTCATAATGGCCATTGTCAACGGAAAACGCAGTTTTGGGAATATCGTTGGGATGCATTTCAATTTGATGAAATCCGGATGTCAAATCAATAGTTGAGAAATAAGTGCTTCTTCCTAATTTGTCCAATATTTCTCCAATATTGGGAATTGGGTACGAGTCAGTAACTGTTTTTTCATTAAGACGCCGATAGTCCACTACCAGGCGCCACTTAGCTCTACCGGAAGAGTCGTCCTTTTTAGGAACAACCCAGACAGGACTATTGTAAGGACTGGAACTAGGTTGGATTATGCCGTCCCGGAGCATTTCTTCTATTTGCCGTTGGATTTCCGACTTGTGTATATAAGGATATCTATATATTTTACTTTTTATCGGTACATTATCAGTAGTTACGATTTCGTGTTGAACTTGATTTGTACAACTTAATGGAGTAGTGAGAAATATTTCTTTGAATTCAGTTACTAGCTTTAGTAATTGGTCTTTCTCCTCTGAATTTAAATGCCCCATATAGATTTTATTAAGAATGCCTTCCATCTCTAAACAATTGGATTTGATTTCACTAGTGTCAACATTCGTGTAACAGATTGGTTTGACGCCTTCCTTTTGGTGATCTAGAGCATTACAGTGAAGTTCATCGGGATCTATTTGATGTATATTCTTTGGCTCTGTTTTAACAAAATGAATATCTACTTTCCTATTGTTTAAAATGAACGTATTGTTACCGAAGTCAATGTTCGCTGAGTATTGAATAAGTATGTCATTTCCAATGAGACCATGAAATTGATCATGGAAATCGTACAAAAGAAATTTGTGTGAATTGATACTAAACGTTTCTTCAATGCATTTGACAGTTGCGCTTTCATGCACTACAGTATTCTTTCTTAGAGATCGGAGAATAACTGGTTTATCTAGTTTACCTTTACTTTCTATGAAAGTGTTTGGCTTTACTAGAGAAGCAGATGCACCCGTATCTAAGAGAAACTTTAAATTATTAACAACTATAAATGGTAATTTGTTGGAGGTCGGAAAATTTCCTATATCTACGGTGCTGAAATTGCTAACATCCATCGGTTCATTGTTGCTGTTTCCATTTACATTGGCGTTGTTATTGGTAACGAAATTACCGCCATCGCTTCGTGTGGCACTTACACTGTTATTGAAATTCGATTGAGAATTATTGAAATTTTGGCTGTTTATTGGACTTTGCCCAGAGAAGTTTGACGGGTTGGGGGTCCATTTTGATAATCTACTTGGATTGTAATTACCACTATCGCTTCGTGCGGTATTAGAAATATTATTGAAATAGGGCCGAGAATTGAAATTTTGGCCGTTTGTTACACTTTGTCCAGGAAAATTGGACGTATTGAGGCCCCGATTTGAAAACGTACTTGTATTAGGACGATTAGAATTTCGATTTGAGGGCCGATCCCCTCGCACGCTTTGGGTTGCATACCCGGTTGAGTTTTGTAGCGGATTGACGAACGCGTATCCCGATTCAAATAAAATGTTGATTCCTTCCTCCAAGGTTGCGGGATTCCTGCACGCGATAACAGATTTCATGGGCTCAGGAATTTTTTCTTTAAAAACACTTAGCGCACAATCAATGTTTGCTTTTAAATTTCTTTCAAGAAGCACTGGGTCCACTGCAGCATCGTGCCGCATTTTTACGTTAAGGCGCCGCAAAACAGATTTGATTTCGAGGAAGAAATCGTTGCAGTTCGTTTTAAAGCACAATCCGCGTAATTTGTCATAAAGTTGACTTGACGAAAGTCTGTCGCCGAAATTATTTAAAAGAATTAATCTTATTTCTTCCCAATTTGACACGTGGTTATTAATTTCAATTATTTCACGCGCGCAGCCCTTCAATTTGGATTTTATAATGTCCCAAAAGAATTGCTGAGACAATTCGTCGTATTTCGACAGAGTTTCTTGAATGCGATCGACCAATTCGATAAACGTTTGCAATTCGCTTGCATTGCCGTCGAAATAAGGGCATTTTTCCAAATATTTGAGAGGGTCAATATTAATACTTAGCGTCATGATCCGCTGCCGACTGCGCCACTTTTGTCAGAGATACTTACTTGTGTCTGATCTTACCTAGTTGACCTACTTGATCCAACTGGCCGTTTTCTGATGAGAGGTAGCTCATCGTTATCATCTTGCTGATAAGAAACGATGAGGTACGAGTACGATAACGATGCCTGTTATCAGCTTCTAAGCTATAACTTTTATTCTCGATTATCCTTTCTTACAATTTGGCTTTAAAGTTGTTACCACATTTTCTATCAATATTTTTGGGTTCGACAATTTAAAGTAACGAGAAACCACAATTAGGTTGTCTACCTTAATTACTTATCCTATCGCAAAAAATCCTGGCTATGATAATGAACTTGAAAAAATTGTTTCAGCGTCTTTCGAGAACTGAAATAATAATGATTGGAAATACCAAACTTTTCCTTAACATAAATTGACCCCGCTTATGTGCGCCACTGCAACTAAAAACAACACAAAACAGCGTGCTCAGTGCTCCTCCAAAGTAACAGTAGGAGGCTAGAATTTGATTTATCTCCATGGAAAGTTGCCATTATACTTCTTACTAAAAATTAGCTGAATCAGATAACACCTAAAGGGTACCCCCCATGTAATAGGGAGACCCGAAAACTGTCTAAAAACAAACCTGGGGACTTATAGATAAACCTACGTTGAAGTCATAAAAGGTTATGAAAATGAATCTAAATACAAAATGTTCACCAAAGTTTCCCAAAAAGAAATATTTATTTCCCCATCACGCATTATTCACTTTGACTAATGTTTGTAATTTATGAACCATCCATCCACTTTAAACTTAACGCTAAGTGCTAAATGCAGCGATCCATGTTAACCTATTCGTTTTATGAACGCCAACGATTTTGCGAACCATTCGTATCCGTTACGTCCAAGCAAAAATGTTCGAATGACCTCCTGGCGATTGTGATTGGTACGAAAAGGGTGGCCGAGAATATTACTTAAAAACGTCATCACATCATTATACAAGGAGTTTCCATTAAAAACTCTATTCAGGATTGCAAAGTCCTTTAAAAATCCCAACCATATGACATACTCAATTAGTTTTCAAGAAAACATTTCTTAGTCCATTCATGACCAGTTTACGTGAAAATATTACTAAAGAAATATATTTTCCGTGTGCAAGTTGCATTAAGGACATCATTGTCGTCTCCCTTGGTCGTCTTCGTAATGGACTCAATATTTATCAATAACGAACGGACGGGAACAAGTCCCCGAGAACACCAACTTAATGGAATCAAATCATCAGTGGGACTCACCCTGTGAAAGTTCGTGCCAGAAAACCAATGACTATGTGGATCGCCTTTGCTATGGATGTGGTCTAGTGCACAAGAGCCATAGCATGCACTCTATAGCCCGAATATCACCGAATATATATAGTCCTGGACATATTACATCCTTCCGCGATGTGTACTCGTTGCAGTGGAATCGCCGAAATCGTTTCGGGAGCATATATCATCAGTCACGAATCGCAACCTCCTGCGGGAGCTAGACGGCTACAGTTCTGGATCGTTTGGTGACGATGGACCGCGCGTTGCTGGAACAATGTCGAATTTGAATGTGGACAGGACACGATCTATTGTTCGTGGTGAGCCACCCCCTTACATAAGCCTCGGAATATGGGAGCCGATATACGATACATTTCGAAAACAATTGGTCACTTTCAATTGCATTATTGTGCTCAGTGCAATCGGTCAGTGTGCATGCAAGCGAACAGGAGCTGAATGGCAAATTCGCCGTTTCCGACTTTGAGCTTTGAGTTGCTGATGATGTTCATTCACAGTGTCTGTTGCTTTCTTTTAGACGAATCGTATTATCCGGACACCTTTAAAAGGACAATACATTCTATCATGTTGGTCAAATATTTCTAGTTGACCCTTTGCCGGGAACAGCGACTGTGAAAAAAATTTGAACGGACGATTTGAAGTCACTAGTATCGAAAAAAAACCATTTTGTGTGTCTAACTTTTGTAATATCCGCAAACCGTTAGTCAATAATACGAAGGATGATGGAATGTCTGCAATTACAATTGAACTGCTCCAATATAAAAAAGAATCATCATATTCAGATTTTTTTTAAGTGAAGAACCCGACCCAGGAATCTTTCAATCGACAGTGTACCTACAGACAGGATGCATTCCCCGAAGAAGCACACACACATACCAAAAAATCACATAGTCAGCGCGAATTCAATAGTGCTGACTGTTGGACGGCAACTCTCCAATTCCGATCCTGAATTCATCTCTGGCGAATTGGTTTTTTCAGTGATGTGGAAATTCCTTTGAGAAGGAGCAACTGATGGCAACAGATTTCATTCAATTCAACAACAGAGAGACGAGAAGATTTACGATTCAGACACATTCCAACTTTCGTATCCATATGTCGTTTGACTATGCTCGTATTCCTGGCTGCAGGATCTCGCCATCGCACATATGGACGTAGAATCGTATATACGGTGCGGAAAAGCGCTCTGTACCCGATGCGACGGAAGCACCATCCGCACAATCATAGAAACAGCGACCTTAACTCTCGCACAGCAGATATTTTTTTTTTCTCGACTTCTGTTTTTTTTTCATCGAATGTCCTGGTGCCAACTTTGGTCCTTGTGAACATTGTATTTGTATAGTATTCGAAATGGTAACATTCCAGGAAGAGAGAGTGTTGTCCATTGTGTGGATTGCGGCATGTGAGTGTGTCCGACGGAATGTTTGTGAAGGATTTTGTGCGAGAATTCGATGAAAACTTCACTTATGTGGTGTAGCATGTCCACTGAATAGCAAACTTTGTGCAGGAGTCAGGATACAAAGAAAGAATGCTCTTGCAGCTGTCTGGTAGTCGAAAGTCGACCATACGAGTATATTGGACACCTTGCCAGCAATTGAACTTAATCGAACTCAATGTAAAAATGATGAGTCATAAATGGCCGCCGAGGGAGCTGTTGAAACTTACGAATTGTGGTGTCGACAGGAAACTTACGTACAGACATCAATATAAATATTTTGGGGGATATTTGAAGGAAGCTTAAGACTATTCAGGGTACATACATCTGTAAAGAACCAAATATTCAATTTACTCTGCTCGTTCTTTATGAACGAAAATCGAAAAAAAAGCTTTCAATTACATTGAACTGAACAGCACGATGGCCATCATCAATCGATTTACCTCTCTATTATATCCTTTTGCCCTGGCCTAGACGTTCTGCTTTCTATACAGAGACTCATCATCATCCGAACAAAACACATAATGATTCTGCTGCAGTCATGTAGCGCAACGAACTATGCACGAATGCACTTTTAGTCGGAAAGAAAACCCTCCGCAGGAGCTCGAAAGATCTTCTTCGGAGATAAGCCGTGTCGTCGTCCGCCCCTTTTATATTGAAAGCTATGCTGCCACGAACCGAGCCAATGGAAAAGGCAAAGGATTACACTATTTCATTTATCGAGATATCCTTTTCAAATCGGCATGAATATAAGTGAAGTTGCCGGAGAAGAAACGTTTGTACCATTCATCAGTCAGTAGGTTTTTTTTAACGGAGCAGTTGGCCGAGTCGTTAAAGGAAAATCGTTTTTAGAGCAGAAGAAGCTTTACGACTCTGTAAAGAAGTCGGTGCTATTGCATTCGATACATTATCTATCTATTGGGGTCGTCCTTTAAATAAGATTTCTATTTAGGTATATATTGTGAATAGAGAATAAGATTGTAGGAATACGGTTAGCTGACTAGAAGTACAGCCTTTGGATCGGTCGTACAGCATTGCAACGTGTACAGCATTCGCCATGCCCCCACAATGAAACCTAATTCCTGCAATCAATCTTGTCTGCTTTTCAGGTGTAAAGTTTGACTCCTGTACCCTGTACAACCGATATTTAGCAAGATAATCCCAATTTTATGTTTGGCAATTCTCGATAAACGGTACTGACAGTTACACTATTGGCAACGCAATGAACGTGAAACGCTTAAAATGCCATTTCATGATAATGCTGCAAAGTGATAATGTTGAAAATTCTATTCAGTTTGCGAAACCGAATTAACATGATCATACTCTGGATTCGGCAATAGCGAAATATGAAGTGCAAAGGGCTCTGCTCAAATGTAAGGATAACAAAGCGGCAGGAAGCAACGGGATCCCAGCGGAGTTCTACAAGTACGGTCCTGAGAGCCTTGTCTTGTTCTTTGTGGCGTATACAACAGAATTTTCGATAGTGGGGTCATTCCCAGCGAGTTTCGGGACGCAATTATTTTCCAGTTAATCAAGAAAGGAAATGTTGATGAGCCAGCATGTTATCGCGGAATTTCGTTCCTGAATTCATCCGGGAAAATTTTCGAGACCATTCTGCAATCGAGATTAGCTAAGTGGACGGAAAATGTAATAGCGAAAAATCAAGCTGGATTTCGACAGGGTTACTCGACAAGCGACAACATTTTTGATTTGCACAACTGGGCGCGATTCTACCTAAGAGAAGGCCGGAAACTGTATGCATTCTTTGTGGACTCTAAAGCTGCATTTGATACGATAGACCGACAGAGTCTCTTCTACAAACTTTACAATTGCGGAATGTCCACGAAATTCGGCGATATATATGCTCTACGAAGGTACAAACGCAACATTATGGATTGGAACACAGCTGTCAACATCTTTCAACACAAACGTGGGAATGAGGCAAGGATGCAAGCTTAGTCCAGACGCATTTGCGGTATTCGTCAATGACATATTTGACGACATGCCTGGAGGTGCAAGGGCGTTTGGACTACTTTTGAAAGGGCTTTTGTACGCAGACGAATCTCCGGCGGACCTGCAAAAATGATAAGTCATTTAGAATGTTATGCTTGAAATAGATTAGACGCGTCAGCAGAAGCATCGGCATCGCGAAACGTCAAGCCCAATGCATTTTACATTGCTGACAAAAATGTTGGGCAGAAGACTTGGCATTCAGCATATTTGTCAGCTATGAAATTCTGCCGATGCTACTGCTGACGCGTGTAATCTATTTCAACTATTACTGCACACAATGGAAGCTTACGGTCAATCTCGATAAGTCGAAAATAGTATGGCATTCAAAAAACATTTTTGTCTCGCACGTGATGAGAAATGGACCTATATGGGAAATGAGATTGAAATAGCCCAAACCTATAAGTATTTGGGGATATTGACTGCCAGCAATTCGAATATCCAAACAAATATCGAGGAAAAGCTCAAAGAGGCGAAATGGGCTCTAAATGCAAGCTGGAAGAACTGTTTTAATAATGTCTACATATCGCATACGGCAAAATACAAAGTTTTTCAAGCAGTCTCTAAATCAATCATGTTATACGCTGCGCAAGTATGGGGTAATAAAAAGTATGAAGAAGTTGAAAAATTGTTGAGATTTTACTTAAAGTCTACTTTCCGTCTTCCCGTCAGTACTCCTAACTATATGCTCCATCAGGAAACCGGATAATCCACCTTATTTGTGGAGACTTTGAATATTTACCTCAACTATTTGAAAAAGATCTCAGCGATGAGTAACGATTGGCTACCAAAGACAATATAAGAGGGGATTCACACTTCCGACAAGATTTATTAAATCCTCGATTTGATTAACAATTGTACCATATTGTACTGCAATTTGAATAATGCAAGTACATTATATGATGCATTTTGAATTTGGTGACATACGATTCGATCTAGTATTCAGGGTTTTGACTGGATTTATTTTAATCTATATGAGGATTTGTTGGTAGTCTGTATCGGCTATAAGGGGCGATTCAGACTATCGACAAGATTCACTAAATCCTAGATTTAGTTGACAGTTGTACCATATTGTACTGCAATTTGAGTAATGCAAGTACATTCTACGACTTATTTTGAATTTAATTGGCGGTTTCGACTCCATTAATGGCACTGGAATGACACAGTCAAAACTAGCGCCTTGCTACAGACTCTTTTAAGCAAGATTAAATTGGTGGAAGCCCGAGTAGTTGCAGAAAAGTGCGAGAACGACTCTACACCGAGAGAGATATTGAACCACGACCTACAGGAAAACCAAAACTTTCGTAAGTCACAGCCCGAAATTAGAATTTGTTTATACGCTTTTTTGGACTCTCGTGACATACAATTTTGCATGAGTACGAAGAGTGCAGTTGAGAAGAGTACGTTGTCTATGTATTAGTGACAATGCTTGCATTAGCGAGAATATAGCGGCAATTGTTTGTTATGGCTATTATTTTGCATTAGTTAGAAAGAGAAGCAATGTCCCGAGAGTCCAACTAACACATAAATAAATTCTAGTTCCGGGCTATGAGTAACGACGGTTTTGAGGAATACACATACCTCCAAAATGATTTTAAAACTAATAAAATTTCGTTAATATTTAAAATATTGCTTTACAAATAAAACATTTATACATTTACATACCATCTAAAAAAAATATGTGTGGACAGGAAGATCAATCCCCTTGACCCCCCCTCCTCTTCATCTACGCCACTGAGGAGAGCAAATTAAGCACTTTAGGGCTCCCCGTCTAGTATCAACGGAACCTTGCCTCCCCAAGGTTCCCTTGTGAGATATTATTCTTTCTCCAAATCGGCGTGAAGGGAAAGGAGGATAGAATGGCTGAGGATTTGCCTGAAAATCACTGGTCCTGAACCTGCAATTGGAATTAGCCAAACAGTGGACTGAAGAAAAATTCCAAAATCGATGGTGACTTACTGAAGGGCTCAGACACAAGAAGCACATGCTGGCAGCCAACTGGTAAACCAGCAGTGCCGAAGTCCTAAGCCTCAGCAAAGAACCTTAGGGCAGTGGCAGGCCTCATAACCGGCCACTGCACCCTACGAAAACAATCGGGATCTACACACAAGACGCATTATATTACTAGTTCCGGTTTTATTGGTTTTTCCTTAACTACGTAACTCGGCGCCTCGTGAAATGTATGGCCAGAATACTAGCTCTGATAGTGAACCATGAATTCATAGAGTCGCAGTCTCTCGTCAGTAACAACTAAGAAAAACCAAACGTCCACTAGTTTGCTATGTATAAAGTTATTATTAATTAAAGTGATAATTTGAGATGTCCTTGGCGCTTGACTTCTTCTACTTCGCCCTACTTATCATTCGTTGATTGATAATACGTTGATCGAATATATTACAGAGATCCTGGCTTATCGTACAAGGTGACTGAAGTTATATGGTATGTCGACCAGAAACTTAAGTTACCTAAAATGTATTAAGCTAAAACGAAACGTCGACAACATCTCGGATAAGGACTAAATTAACGGTTGCGACTTTTTGCTATCGTATAATGACAGAGATTGTATTTTGGAATGTGCGTACGCTTCTGGGCAAAGGATGTGAAAATCCCTATAACGTACGATTGCGTCAGATGTCCGGGGGTTTAACGTCTGCTTGTACCGTGAAACTTTATCAGACGGTCCTCGAGTAGAACAAACAGATTGATTTTGTAACGTTAATCAGAGCGCCTCGAGCGATGTGAGGTAACAGTTTTTCTTAAACCAAGTGTTTAGGCTTGGCGTTTACATACTGCTGGATTCGAGGCCTTTCTACTAACTCTATAGCATTCTATTGATCCCGGCGCACGGTTCTAGTGCAGATTGTTTTAAAACTACAGCTCGAAAGATGTTGGGAGGCCTCCGGATCCCGAGGCATGTGTACGGCTCTTATTAACCAGAGACACGAGGACCCAGGGGCGTACACAAAAACAAAAATTTGGGGAGGGGTTTTGGCATAAAGTTTGGTCAGAGAGTCCAGCACGAATGTGTTGCCTAAGTACATTACGGAGTTTATTTAAAACCCTTTTCGGTTACCGAACATCACTACAGCCTCAAACGAGTTGCATTGAAACAAAACCGGTCCCGAGCCTCATAGCTTAAATCCACTAGAGAGACTCCTTCTCTCGTCTATTTATACGTTAAGACACCGAAGGACTTCATTAATAAATTTGGTAAGAACCTAATTTGGGGTTGTTGGGTTTGTATGGCAGCCCCATGACCCCATGGTCCGATTTGATCAATTCTTAGATATGTTTTGTGCTATCAAGAGAAACACGTTTGTGTGTAATTTAGTTGAAATTGGTGCACAAATAAAAAAAATTCTTAGAAGAACCTAATTTGAGGGGTATGGTATGGCAGCCCCATGACCCAGTGATCCAATTTCGGTGATTCAAACATAAAAACAGCCTGCAACAATAATAAGCATTTGTGCAAAATTTCACCTTCATAGCTTTTAAATTGGCCGAGTAAAACGCGTTGCAACAGACAGACAGACGGACAGACAGACAGGCGGACATCGCCCAATAGACTCTCGAAGTCATGCTGTTGCTGATCATATATGTTTACTTTTTATATGGTCGGAGATGCTTCCTTCAATGCGTTACAAACTTCATGACAAAGTTAATATACCCTTTCACTCTATGAGCGAAGGGTATAAAAAAACTTCAAAAACACCAGAATACAATTGGATTTCGCTATAGTATAATATCTCAAACAAAAAAAAATCTTCATATTTCCGAATTTGATTAAATCTACTTGAATTACTCCGAATTCCATGTGAATTACTTTAAAATCATTTCTTTCTTCGGAATTTGATTTCTCGTCTTCCGTAAAAACAAGCAAGCAAAACAAAAAACCTTCATATAACTCTGTGTGCCTAAATTGTGCAAATTAAGACTCAGCAACTGACTATATGGCAAGTTTTCTCATTTCTTCTACCCCAACAACTAGGAATTTCATTTCTATATTTACCTGAATATTTCATCTTTCATCCTTATTTTTTCTCGTTTTCATCCATTTCATTCCTCCGGCCTCACTCGCGGCTCGATTCACTCAGAGTGCCATCAATCGCGCTTACTATGTATAACCAACCCCTCTACGCGAAAATCATGTAACTTGTGTAAAACTGCTGCTTTTGCTTTTATCCTGATGCCATTCCGGGTTCCGGATTCTCAATTCTCATCAAAATGCCGCTACTACTTTCTTCTCTGTACATTCTTTTCTTGGCGTCCTTATGAAATTTCATGTTGCCGATGGTAACCATAAACTTTCCTAATATTATCCTTTCTTTTTGTCGAAACAATCTTTTTTACTCGTTCGTCGTCGTAGAGAAAAAGATGAGAAGGAATCATAGGGCATAGACGAACTTGGTGGTAAAAGTATCAACAACCACACCACAGCCTCTTCGTTGGTCTAGTTCTAGTCAAAAATCCAAAAAAGGATCTCTACGAAAAAAAAGAGGGCAAGATAATGGTAGACATTCGGATAATATCGGGAACAATTATTATCGCGTCATATCGAGGTTTCGTGCTGTGACGAGCGCGAATAACAAGGCAAAAAACGGAAATTTTCAATACCGCGAGGGGTTGCTGAAAATCGCCTTTTTGGGTACATACGACATGGACGGGAGAATACTACTCGTATTACGTTTACTTTTTGCTGGAGGGAAAAAAAAGATGTTTGTGCGATTATTTTGATACCACAGCGGATTACACTTTTCGCAATTTATTCGGTGTTGTAGGATGCTTGCACAAGCGGGGTGCGATAGCTTCTGCGTGCGGGTGGTAGATTGAAAGTGAAGCTGTAAATATACTTTAAGGGATTATGAGGAGACGATGAATGAATGAATACTAGGAGGATTAATATGGCTACGGAATGGCTTTATTTTATGGCGAGACAATCGAGCATGGTTTTGAACATTATGTATAACTTTTACTTATTTTTTGTATGTCTGCCATCATCGTCTTTTGGGGGTCGCTGTTTAAAATTGATAATTGAACCATTTCTTCTGCTATAAATTATGTGAAGTCTAGCCACTTTTCTGCTACTTTCTTTCGAATTGTTCGATTTTCTAATACAGGATCACACCTGCTATAAAGAAATCTTTAGCGAATAGTATACCTCGGGGATGGGTGTGCCCAGGGGACCATGGTCCTTGCCCATCAAGGTGTTGGCCTCGAGGTGGCTGTAGGTTGTTACCCGAGACATCGAGCTGGTGATGCAGCCCCGGAGTTGGGTTTCTGAATGTGAGTGCATTCACTGGATGGAGAAATCCCCATCTGACAATAAGACCTTGTCAGTAAAACGCCGAAGGTCCAAACCGCCCGAACGACCGGGAGATAAGGCCATAACGGCTAAGTGCTCCCCTGACGGTATACCCCGTAGATGGTATCTATGTATCACGTACGTTTTGTCGCAAACCTTGTAGATTCCGTTGTCCTTGATTGAGCCTAGTTTGCTGCTGGTTGATGTCGTCTGCTCGCCGAAACCATGTCCAGACATTAGCGACGTTTTTTTCGTATCGCGGGTAAATCTGACTCGAAAAAAACGATCGCGGTTAACATCCCGGCTAAGACCAACCAACTGACATTTGACAGTTTTTGCGCATCTTTGAATCATACCTTCGTCGGCTTATTTTTTAGGTGTGGTGGATTTTATCACAAAAGATGATTATTTCTTTGCAAAATCTTTTCTCGTGATGAGAGAAACTCTCACATTTGGTTTGAAAAAAAAACAAATTCCCTCATATTTCCCTTATGCGTCCGCCATCTACATTTGAGCTCTATCCCGTGTAGGGTAGTTGCACGCGTGAACTTTACCTGGGTAAGTGTAATTTTTTTATATGAAGTTCCACCCAAACCTGCACGGGATAAACACAATAAAACGTACCTATTATGTTCTTCATTGTTTTTCGTAGCTACTTGATATCCGTGAATGCGCTACTCCAATCCTCCTCATCGGGGGATAATGCTCCTTGCTTCACCCTCGTCTGCTTGTTTCAGATCATTCGACATAACTAGTGGGTCGTATCCGTTCTTTTGGCCTGTTTCGATGATGTACGCTTGTTCCTTTTCGAATCTCTCCTTGCTTAGCGGAACGGTGTAAAGGTCGTGAATCACGAAGTGGAACGGCACCAATTTTGGCGAAAAGGAATGGTTAGAGTTAGTGTCCGCTGGGTGTGAGTTGAGCCAACTCAATTCCGCCATTTTTCCTGATGGAATGGCAGCTCTCCGTTTCCATAGTGAATTAGATGTTCTTCTAGCCCTCTTCTTCATTAATGAACGCTAGCACGTCGTCCACATTATCTTACCCAGAATTTCGGTAATTCGCCCTTTTCCTCCAGTTCTCCTTGGATACTGTTACGAACGAACTTATGAACGGAGTGGTTTGTCCACTTTTGTTGCCCTTGTTGTAGAACCGGAAGGAAGATAGTTCTCTATCGTGCACACATGGTCTGATGAGCAGATTAAATTCCCTCTTCCAGAAGGGCGATGAAGGATCCTTCGATAATAGCCACTCTTTCAGGTAGAGCTTCCATGACCGGGATGCTGGGAACAGTGCCTTGGTATCAAACGATACCAGCCGCTCGACTGGTGAAATTTAGCCTGCGTTGTTCAGCTTGGCGATGAGATCCCCCCTGTTCATCAGACTCGAAAGTTGAGCCGCTTCCGCCTAGACAAATGAACCTCTGGAGTAGGCATTTCGCGATTTTTTGCGTCGTGGAGTTAGTAGCTGCCACGATTTCCCTGAATCCATAGTAAAAAGAAGGAATTCGCAACCGAGCGGTTGACATCATCCCGACCTATACAGCGAACCAATATTCAGCAGCAATCAAGAACGCTAAAAACTCCAAGGCCATTGGACCAGATGGCATTTCAATGGTCATGCTGAAACATCTAGATCTTCCGGCCATCGAATATCTCACGATGGCTTTCAACTTGTCGATATCCACGCTTGTCATCCCTGAATTTTGGAAAAAGGGGCGAATCATCCCCTTTCACAAACCCGGTAAAAGCGCGAAACTCGTCAAATCCTACCGTCCAATCACTATATTATCACCCGTTGCAAAGACGCTCGAAGCACTCATCCACCCCATCCTTGTATCACATGCTGAGCTAGCTTCTCACAGCATGGTTCCAGGAAGATTCATAGTACCACAACAGCTCTGGATCTGATCACCCATCACATCCATGAAGGCCTCAACCAGAAACAGCACTGTGACAGAACTGTCCTAGTGGCCCTTGACCTATCGACACGGTCATTCACTATGCGCTGTTGGCCGATCTTCTAAACATGCATATTCCTGCCCAAGAGGTGAGGTGGATTGCTAACTGTCTATAGCTGGAAGGCAATCCTATACAGAGTTCCGTGGCAGCTGTTCAAAGCATAGGAAAATTAAGCAGGCAGTTCCATATAGAGTAGCGTACTCTCTCTCCAGAACATCTACCTGGCGATCTTTCCAAAACACCCGCGGAAGGTATCGAGCTAATTTCCTATGCGGACGACTGCACCGTACTCACCACAGGGAATGATTTAAATGGTATGTGCTCCTGCACGCAGGAATTTTCGTAGGAGCTTAGGATCCGTACTGATAAGCATGATGACGACGTTTTTCCTTCTGTTACCAACCCCAAGTTACTTTGTGTAGACGCCATGATGAAATTGAAAAACCACATCACAGACGTAGTCGACAAAATGCAGTGTAGAAACAGCTTCCTAAAGGCACTAGCCGGGAACTCGTGCGGCAAGGACAACGAAACTATGTTGGTCACCTACAAAGCGATAGGTAGACTCATTCCCAGCTATGCAGCACCGGTGTGGTCACAAACCGTCTGTGACACAAACTGGAATAATATCCAGGCATGGCAGAACGCTGCTGTGCGTAATGTCGTCCCAGGATCATCTTCACCAAGAAACCAGCATTTTACCAGTACCTGATCACAATCTCCTCCTGTCTTTACAAAATCTGGTCGGTTGCTATCGAGATGATCACCCAAACCACAGGCCTGTAGAGAGGGGGGGTGTTTCCGCCCGGGCCCGAGATTTCATTACTTAAGTCAAGCGTGATCACTAATTTAACTCTCTTAACGCACGTATTACAGAGTGGTGGGGGGGTGGTGCATTTGTAATTGAAATTTTGGGTAATATTAGAAGATCTTGTGGTGATGTATGAAATATGAGTGATTTCGTGGAGTGCTTTAGTGGAGAAATAGAAGGGTTTGTTATTTTTAGGCATTTATTCTGAATTACCTGCAGCTTAGACTTGTGTGTCTTTGCGCACCCATTCCAAATGGGACAACCGTACAGAATCAGCGGTGCCATAACCGACTTGAAAAGTAGTAGCTTGTTGGTAGTAGATAGCTTCGAATTTCTATTAATAAAAGGATAGATACTTCGAATACAAGTTAGCGCTTTAGAACAAGTGGAGTCGATGTGAGACTTGAATGTTAGTTTTGCGTTTAATTGAAGGCCTAAATACTTGAGATCTTTTGACCATGAGATCATTGAGTCTAAGATATTAATCTGTGAATCTGGGAAATATCTAGTTGCGCGTCGTTTCGTGAAAAATACCGTTTGGGTTTTATCAGGATTAATTTTAATTTTCCATTTACTGCAGTAATTGTTAAACATGGCCAATTGGCACTGAATATTTTCCACGATTTTCTCTGGATCAGTACTAGTAGAAAGTATAGCTGTGTCGTCCGCGTTTGTGGCTTACTCAAAGTTAGGATGAGTAGGTATATCTGATGTGGTAATACTAAATAAGGTGGGGCTCAACACAGATCCTTGTGGAACGCCAGCAGGTATATTAAATTTCTAAGAAACTGATTTTGTCTTAACGCAGTACGTTCTGTTATGAAGAAAAGATTGTACTAATTTGCAGATGTAAGTTGGGAATGAGAATTGCAATAGTTTAAATATAAGGCCTTTGTGCCAGACGGAATCGAATGCCTTTTCGATGTCTAGTGCAATGAGTCCTGTTAAATCTTTGACTGTAAAGCCTTTACGGATGATGTTAACGACTCTGAGGAGTTGATGATTCGTTGAACAGCGACATTTTTTCTAGAAGGACTTTTCCGGGCGGTTATTATTTTGTGTAAGTAATGCTGCTTCTAATGAAATTTTTTTCAAGGTACCAACACCCAGATGTTGATTACTTAAATTATTGAATCTTAATTTCAATCTATATATCTATCAGTACTCGCTAACTCGGTAACAAAAAATTTTAAGGTTTTTTGCTGTACGGGAGAAAACCGCGAATTGCTTACGAAAAAGGTAAAATAGGAAATTGGCAGCGCATTTCGAAAGCCAATTTTATAGAGCAACGGCCAACATTCTGTGCCACTGCGAGTGTGCTAATAAATTACAGATTTGAGCTCCCCAAGGATTTGTTAGAACTGTGAACTGTATCCGCTTTGTTTTCCTAAAACCTTTGTAAAGGTTGAGGAGGTACATATTAAACCACAGCTGTTTCCTTTGAAAAATCTTCATCTATCGAGAATGACTGCCGAAAATTTCAAGGCTTTATTGATATCAAAGTTCGAATATATCTAGGTTTGCATATTACTTCACCAAATAATTTCGTTGGGACGAGGGAATCAATAATTTTTCAATTTTTTTTTCTAAACTAAATGCTAAGAGACTACCAGGCTACCAGTATCGTTTTATGCGTATCTTGTGTAAAGGGCATGACTAGGGATGTCAAAAACCGGCCCATAGCTCGGTTTTCGGTTTCTTGCAAAGCCGTTATTAGACCGTCCGGTTTTAACCGGGCTCAAAGTACAGGTTTTCCGGTTAACCGAGTCTTTCCATTGATTTGCTTGGAATTTTAGTAAAAAAAAAATGCTTAAAGGGGATACAGACTACCGACAAGATTTACTAAATCCTGGATTTTGTCAACGTTTGTACCATATTGTACTGCAATTTGTATAATGCAAGTACAACCCGCGATGCTTTTTGAATTTAATGACATACGATTTGGTCTAGTAGGCGGGGTTCGACTCTATTAATCTAGTGGCTTTAGTAAATCTTATCAGTAGTGTGAATCCCCTCTTACAAAGACACACTCGTATTGCTGGTGCTCATATCGTATGCAAAATCAAATCAAAATGCACGTTCAGGATGCGCCAGAGAAACTTACTTATTTGAAAAACTCTCGAGCGGTGAGTTGGAAGGGTAGAGGGGTGGAAGGGGGCGCATCTGGAGAGGGAAGTCCCAAGATGGTTTCCCATTCTAGTCAGTTGCCATCATGCTCTCGTCTAGAGAGCTTCTTTTCTAACGGTCGCTCACTTGGAACATGATCCAAGATTTTTTCTGCGAAGCCTCGAAGAAAAGAATGTTAGAGACGTGAGGTTTTAGCAAGATGGAGCCACAGCACACACACAGTACCGGGCTCAATGAATTGAGTGAATATTTTCGCGACCGACAATTCCAACTCCTAAGAAAATCATGATGTTGCAAAAATTTCTGACCGAAATCCTAGCTATACGCCCATGAAATTATATGAATTTTGAAAGAATTTTTTCCCGTGTTTTAACCGGATGGACAAACAACCGCCCGGGTTAAAACCTGAAGGTGGGAAAAACAGAAAATAACCCGGTTAACCGTTCTGAAAGTACCGGTTTTCGAACTAACTGTCCGGTTTTTGACATCCCTACGAACGACCATTAAATAATAAAGTTTTTTTCCATCACGGATTTTAGTAACGAAAGTTCATATTAGAACGTTGACCCTTTAATGATTTTGGCTTCTGTAAAATGATTTTGGCTTCTGTAGAGACTCCCGATTAGAAAACATCCGGATTACTGAGACTGAGCCGATTCAGTGAGGACGGCGGATTATAAGGAGTTCCGGATTAGATGGAGCCGGATTATAGAGATGCCACTGTACAATTTGCTTGGGCTTATGTGCTAAATAACAATTTTCTTCGCTTCATAATTTTGTATCGTATGGAAGAGGTGGGCCCGGAATCAATGTCCCCCAGGCCCGGATTTTCTCTCCACGGCCCTGCCAAACCATCATCTCATGGGGCCTGTCTAGACGCGGAACAAGAACAAGATGAAAACCGGATTTTTTTAGAAGAGATCGGTGAGGAGCAAGGCAAGGAGAAATTCAATTTTCATATAAAAACCGGTTTTGTTCTCGCGATGTTGTTTCCGTGTAGCTACACACATGCACAACACTCCCCCTCCACGACATGTCAGGAGTGGAGTCAGAGATCTCGAGAGAGATGTCCAACAAACAAACAAACGGGTACCTCCCGATATATTTGATGACACCGCGTACCATGCGGCCATCGCAGATATTCACGCAACCGTTGTGAATCGGTCAATAGAGAGATTAGGTGGTACAAATAGAATCCTCTCAGCGCTCTCTCCACCTATACCACCTGAGGAGACTAGGCTCCCGAGAGCCACAAGAGCGACACTAGCCCAGCTTAGATCGGGTTTTTGTTCGTGCCTCAATTCCTATCTATATCGAATAGACCCGGACATTCAGAATATTTGTCCGAGCTGCGGTGGTGCGCCTCACGATGTGAACCACCGATGCCCACTAACCTCACTCCGAGGGCGTTATGGGACTACCCTATTGCAGCTGCTACGTTCTTGTCGCTTGAGACAATAGGCGAGAACGACGACGAAACTTAGAGCACATCCACAAATATGCACAGTGACTCACGCCTTTCTGCACCGATCCAACAACAAAATTTCCCTGAGCTCGTTTCCGGGCTTTGTGCACTTAAGGTAGGCCTTTTATCCTCAGCAGGGCAGGATATGACATGCGCAGTTTGGAGGGCTGATCGATGATGGAAGTGCAATATTTCAATACTCCTAATGGAGTCTGGAAGGTGATCCTTGCGCAACTCGGAAAAAACCTCCTGAATTGAATTTTTAAAACATCGTTCATTTATAGTCCTCTTTATCCCCCACTACGACTGCGTTCCCCTTGTCCGCTCGCAGATAAAAGTCCCCTTTCTGCTTGAGCTCCTTCACGGTGCTGCTCCCATAATACAAACGTAGAATTAAACATTTAAATTATACATTAGGTAGTGTAACCGTTTTTTTATTAACTCGAATTAATTTGTTGGGGACATGATTTTTGAAAATATGCCCCTCATCTATATACACATATGGACAAAAAAATAAGTACACCCCTCATGTATCTTTTTATGCCAAATTTTCATAGCATTTTCATAATTGTGATACTCGAAATAGATAGCCATTACAACAATGCCAACGGAACCGAAAAAGTAAATGACATCCCCCAATTATCTTAATCCCTCCCGATATAAACTTTGAAGTGGGTATTCAGCTTGGTCAAAATAATAAGTACACCATGGTTTTTTTTTAGTTTTTTGACAATAACTTGGTATTTTCCGTAAGGATATGTTTTTTATTCATTTTTGCATACAACAAGCATTAAATTAAAAACAATAAAAAATACTTAAGTGGCGAAGAACGCATGGTAGGTAGGAAAAAAGACCTGAAAGTTCCAAACTTCGAAATGGCGGACAATTTATTCGCTCAATAATGGAATCATCCAGCTAAACAGGCGTAATTCATTAAAAACTAAATAAAAACAGTCTCAAATGCGGTTAACTCCATATAAGAGCCTTAAGGATAACTATCGATCTCATTATCACTATTAATGATTTTCCCGGGAAATATTGAAGAATTGGAATCCCTTTGGAAAGTGAATCGAAGAATACAAGAAGTAAAGCAGTTTTGGTAAAAAGTTTTGAACTTTCCATGGCGACGTCAAAAAGTTTTGACGGTACAAGAAAAATTTGGAGGTATAGTTCTTCTTGTTCCAGGCCGAACAATGAAAACTCGCAGAATATTTTGTTTTACTTATGAAATCGTAATAAAATTGATTGGAAAGGGGTCTTATCATAATATTATTCATTCAGGAAAAAAATGTGATACACGCTACATCAATTGGCTATTTCCCATGGAGGCGAAAAAAAAAACATGGTCTATGATTTTTTTTCATAGTTTGGTTTCGTTCAAATATATCTAAAAACCGTTACTATGATACATTTTCCGTATAAGAAGAAATGTTTGTTGAGAGTCCTTCAATATTCTACTGATGAACCCATACACTTTAAATGGGGATTTAACCTTTTTTAGTCGGCTCGTACTTTTTTAAGGTAAATTAAAGCTGTTATTTATTTCAATTGGCTTATTTACATTTTATTTGATTCCTTACCAATTACATATTTAAATATCAACATATGATTTTATTTACTCAAATAACTACTGGGTTACAGGGTGATAAGAAAAAATCGTATGGGTGTACGTATTTTTTTGGCCATATGTGTATATAAAATAAAGTTGTGTTAGTTACACCATTTATAACTCGAGAACGGCTGGACAGATTTTAAATTTGTTGGATAAGGCTCTGGCCAGAATAGCATAATAGTTATTGAAACATGCAAAAAATTCTCAATGAGCTAAATTTCCCAATGGGTTCTTTTCACCTATTTCTGCGTGTATTTTTTTTAACAGATTTCAGTAAATTTCTTCCACAGGATTGGATCTACCCAAAGTAACAGGACAACTATCGAGACATATGAAAAATTCACAATGGGGCACAATTATGAAGACAATTCTTCTTCTTATACTTCTTTCTGTCTTTCTTGAGCGAATTACAGGATTTCAGTAAGTTGACCCGACCTTATGGGTCTACACAAGGCTCCGACCGGAATGGCAGTATAACCATTGAAATAAGCAGAATATTCACAATGAGCGAAAATTCACAATGAGTTTTTTTTTCGAATATTTTTGTTTCTATTTCTTGACCGTTTTTGCGGATTTTTGGAAAATTTTCCTGTCAATTTATAGGTCCTCTCCCTGAATATCAGAATAACATTGAAACACGCGAAAAAATGTATAATGAGTAAAAATTATAAAGATTTGTTTTTCGCATATTTCTTTTTGTATTCCTTGACGAATTGCCAGATTTCAGTCAACCGATTCCAGAGGATTGGTCTACACCTCCTTCCTCTTTGAATATCGAATTAAGTATCTTTCAAATTTACAATTAGTTTTGTAAATTTGCGAGCGGAGCGAGCTCAAGATGGGAGCTTGTTTATAATATAAAATTACTTACATACTAAAACTACTAAACTTGATTCTTTTCAGACCAAAATTTTTGAAATGCCATTAGCAAAATTTGGCGCCACTGGTACTGAAATCTCCATTTTAGATCCCACTGTATATTGTCCCAAAGAAAATTTCTCTCTCAACTTGTCAATTGTACTGTCAGCTGTCAAAATACATTTAATTGGACAATTGGTCTCGCAGTTTCTTTGGTGGTGTTTTCCTTGTTCAGTGTTTTGGTGTTTGGTGTTTTGCGTTATTTTTTCCACTTTGCATCTGGCGACATTCTTAATAATGTGCAATATGAACTTTGATAATTGATCCATCTCAATCAATGATACACACGAGAACCTGCTACAATCAACGATCGGCCCCGAAAGGATCACATTCGCTGAAATGGAGGAAACACCCGCATCCAGTGTGCAGGTAAATAACAAATTGTACAAAATGCAATTTTGAGTTGAAACTGAGTGTCAGTTTATTGACTGCGAAAATTAGAGAGCATTTTCTATGGCTTCCGCAATTTGGATAGATTTACAAGCAGGCGAGTGAATGTATTCGCTGGCGTTAACATAAACTGCGTATTGGTGGGATTCCCTCCCCATTTGATTATACAATTTCTGACTGACTAATATCCGCCGTGGTCGTTGGATCAGATGGACGGCAAAAACCTTCTAAGTCTGCCACTAGATTTTTTTCTAGCAAATAAAAATGTGCCCGCGAGCCAGACTGCGTAATAGATTCACACATAACTGGTCTGGTCATTGCAATCGCTCGTTCGGTCGAAGGTTGTGCATGCTTCGCGGCTACGATGGCCAAAAAACAAGCAGCGGACATCGCTTCAGTGTGATAAGTCGCCGACACAAAATTCATTCGATAGTGAAAGTTAATCGATTGCATGTTGTCGCGTCCGCCCGATGCAAGAAATCTTGAACTTGTATGACCCGCAACATTGCAAATCTCTTGAGAGCTGTTGGAGGGAGTGATAAGAAATGTAAACAGAGGAGAAGGTGCGCTTGTTGTGTAACGTCCACGATGCTTGTATAATCTGCAATATGGTTGCGTCGTGATAGTTACGTTGTCTTATCGGCATTTAAAAAAGTTACTTTGCGGGGTGTCGGTAGTGGATTCACTACTCGACGTCTGGTTTTGTTGTGGCTTGAGTTGGTGTCATCATTTCTAGGCTGGGTTAATGGGACTATCATCATGAGTGTTCATTCCTCTTTCTCGGACGTGGAACGGATTAGATTCTGTCAATTGCTTCCACTTTCTGAAGCCGATATTGGCAACGATTCCTGGTCAAAGGTTCGCGAATTAAAAACCCAGGGAATGGGTAACCGTCCCTCATCCATCAATTTATATATCTACCACCGAAACCACAAAAATATTAACGACACTCCTTCCTTTTTTTCAGGCGTCACATCCATTCACACTGTACTATGGCGACCGAACCGTCAACGTTACATCAACCACTCCGATTGGTCCGATTTCACGCCTATGCTGCACCAGCGACGTGATCGTCTTCATCCTAAACAAATCTCACGAGCTACACACCGGATCCTATGACGGGTTCAACAATTGCATTTCACTGGACATCCTTAAGGAGAGCGTCATCGACATTGATCTTCTCGACGACACGCTGCACATAGTCAAAGAGAATGGCTCCGTCTACAAAATCAACGTCAGTACAATTGTGGACAATCATTGGGAAGAGGTGCCCTTTCCGCTCGACAGCTCGGGTGAGAAAATTCGTATCGCACGGGTAAAATCCAACTCGGTCGGTGTTGTGTTCATCACGGACGATCAAGAAGCCTACGGTCTGGGCAACTGTGGCGACATTTTGGACTCGGAAAAGCCAACCAAATTGAATTGCCTTTCAGGCAAACGTCTGCACGATGTCAGTGCCGGAAAGGACTTTTTTCTTCTGCTCACAGGCGATGATGCCCCGGAACATGATGATCTGGAAGGCCGAATGTCAGTTCTAGGCAACTTGACTAGCCTGAAAAATGGTCTGCGAAAGAGTGACGAATTCGTTGTCGTGTCCAGCGATAGCACAGAAACGCTTGAAATGGAAGCTTGCGCCAGCGACGCAGAATCCGAACGATCCGTCTACAGTCGCTTGAATCAAAATCGAGACGACATTCGCAAGAGCATGAAAATGCTTATTCAAAAGGGCAGCACGCTTGTAAACACCACAGTGCAATCGTTTGGCAGTCGAAACGGTGGCGTGCTCGGAACGGGCGATCATATGAAACGAGCTGGTCTCAGTACGGTTCTCGGCTTGAACGGCATTGGCGTGTGTTCAATATCCTGCGGCAATGATCATTCAATCGCGAGAACTGTTGACGGACGCCTGTTCCAGTGGGGCATGAACAACAATCAACAAATTCAACCGAATGGGAAATTTCAAGACATGAGCGCACCCAAGGAGCTGAAATTTGACGACAGTTCGAAAACGGATGATATCGGAATCTTGGAAGCATGTTGCGGCGATTTGGCGACGTTTTTTCTCAACAGTGAATTTCGTATTGGCGAAATGAGCAATAATCCGATTGTTCGTGACTTTATTTTGCAAAATGTTGACGCCTCGTCGTTTCCGTTGATTCTGTCGTCCAATAATTTTGTCGTGCAGAATCACAAGACTTTTGCCCGTGACTATGAGATTTTCTTGACATCCATGCAGACGACAGCGAAGAATCTGATTCATAATAAATTTCAAATTGAACTTTTCAAATACATTCCGAGTACGAGACACAATCATTCGGCGGATCTAGTAGAGGAGGCTCATGAGTTGTATAAACGGTATTTAAGGATTACGTATGTGTTGGTGTTGTGCCTGCAAACGTTGGACAGTTTTTATCGTAAGGATGTGCACTATAGTCAGCTGCTTTTTATTGAATACTCGAAAGAGGTGATTGAAGCGTACACGGAATATTCGGATCTGTACTGTGATATTAAGTCGATTGATGGATTTGAGGTAAGTGTGTTTACTCGGTAGCTATTTTAATAACCAAAGCAAATTTAAGGTGAATTCTTATTGAAACGCCGCGCCGCTGGCGCGAGAGGCGATATCTTCCTCTCAAGGGAACGCTATGCAATGAAGCACTCCAAGCGGCGCATTGCTAGCCACTCACTTCCAAATAATGTGACCGTGAAGGTTTCAGATCTACATAATCTGAAGGGAGGCGCAAACAAGGAAACATGTTGTCCAATTATTCATGTTCCCAACATTGTATAACAAGCCACTGCGCTCATCAGTAATTGGATCAATGCTTGCAACACATTACTTTGCCTAATCCAAGAACTATGGATTGATGGTACTGGCAAGCAAAAATAGAGGCGGAAGGACATGGTATAATTGCCGGGCGCGATGCCAACGCGCATCATGTAAGTTGGGGAAGCACCGACATCAATTCAAGAGGAAACGAACTCGCCGAGTATCTAGTTACGACTGATTTCGAGATTCTCAACAAGGGCAATGAGCCTACATTTGTCATAACTGCAAGGAGAGAAGTGATTGATATCACATTAGCTTCTAAGCCGCCTGACGAACCTAGTCCACAAATGGGAGGTCTCCAGGGACATGACGCTATCGGACCATCGATTTCGAACTGAATCTAGGTCACACACATAGGGAACCTTTTCTAAAACCCCACAGAATAAACTGGTCGCAATATAAAGAAATTTTGCAGTCTACCTTACCGTTACCAAGCCGCCGAATTAAATTTGTTTAGGCGGCTGAAGAGGCGACACTTTTGCTAACCAATCGGAAAGTAGGGGCCTACGAGCAAATCTGCCCAATACGCCTGCCAAAGAAGGGAAGTACACCTTGGTGGAATCCGGACTTGGCGCAGAAGAGAAGGGCTACAAGGAAACTTCTTAATAGGGCTCCGAAGATAAAGTTGTCCAGGGATTGGACGAATTACCAACAGGCCCAAAGAATTCTCAAAAAGAACATAAGATCCGCAAAAAGATCATCATGGACGCGCTTCTGTGAAGAAACCAACTCCACACAGGCTACGGCCAAACTTAATCCTCGTTAAAGATAGTAGACAAATGCTAGGAAATCTAAGGCTACCGGACAGAACGTTTCCGGAGAGTGAAGAGGAAACCATAAATCTTCTACTTGACGTGCACTTTCCAGGAAGCAGACAGAGCTAAGGGAGACCATTAACAGTCCCAACCCAATAAACTGGGTTCTGGTCTGCAGAATTGTTACGTTAGAACGGGTTAAGTGGGCGCTAAACTCGTTCGACAGCTACAAACCCCCAGGGACTGACGGGATCTTTCCTGCTCTCCTGAAAGAGGGAATGGCATTTCCTGGCCTACATTTAAGGAATATATATAGGACATGCCTAGTGAAGGTGGTGTTTATCCCTAAGCCAGGTAAACTGCTGAAGCTAAAAATTTTCGGTCTATCAGTCTGACATCATTCCTCCTAAAGGGGTTCGAAAGACAGGTATATTAGGGATGTATGCCTTCCCAGACGGCCGCTGAACAGCAGGCAACATCCTTACCAGACTGAAACTGTTCTTCATTAACTCGGCAGTGTTTGTCTCAGAAAGAGCTTGTACTGGGTGCATTCATCGACATCCAAGGGGCGCTCGATATAGCCTCATTCACCAGCATCTGTGATGCAGCAGACAAGCATGGAATAGACCCTTTGCTGATAAGGCGGATGAGTAACATGCTCACTTCAAGGAATATCCTTATAACAGTTGGATCGAAAACCATCGAAGCGGGGTGTACCAGAGGGCGCCCTCAGGGCGGAGTTCTCTCTCCTCTGATGTGGCAGAGCTGCGGACTTTAGATAATAACAGAGTGTTTGCGGAAGCTAATGCAGACGACCTTTCTGTAATAGTCAAAGGCAAATTTGTGGACTCAATCTGTGATCGAATGCAATCGACACTACGGCTAATCGACAGGGGGAAAAAACAAAGTGGGCTATCAGTAAACGCCGAGAAGGGACTGTATTGGTTATGTTTACCAGAAGCCGAAATTGGGGAAACTTCACCTTGCCCAGGCTAAATGGTGTCTCTGGTGCTGCAGAAGTGCAATAGGTAAGTCTTTGGGGGTTTCACCACAACGGGTACACTGGACACACTGGAAGTATACAACTTCCATTATATTAACCATCCTGCTATACGCTTGCATTGTGTGGTGGCTTAGAGTCAGCGTTGGCGTCAGCAAGAAGCTGCTGACGCATGTGCAGAGCAGGGCCGGATTTCCCATATGGGCAACCTGGGCAGCTGCCCGGGGCGGCAGATTTTTAGGGGCGGCAATTTTTGAAAATATCTGTGAAAAAGCATTTTGGAAACTCGAAAAGAAGTTGACATAATTAGACACACATTTTAATTCCATCCTTCTAATTTATTCATGTTAGGTATATTCCAGGGCGCCCAATAGTAAACACAACTGAAACTCAACTGAAACTCAACTGAAACTCAACTGGTCGCGCGTAGTTCAGTGAGGATAGAAGTAGAAAGTATTTTCGTAACGCATTGAATTTAACTTAAACAAGGGAAGGGATCTAGCATATACTTCAGTGTCCACTTTAATAGGAAGCCTTGAGTAGCTTTTGTGTGCAATAATCAGGGATCCGGAGCGGCTCAATTTTATCACTCCGCAACCGTTCGAAGACATTATCTGACAGCATCCTTTTGTACGATATAAATGATTGAAATTTAGCGCAAATGTTGTTTAAATTGTACAAATCTTCCATGTAATTAAAAACGGATTCGCTTCGCTCATTTTCTCCGGGAGTTTGATTCGCGTCGACCCTCTCCGCTCCGGATCTGTGTAACAGCCAAAGAATTCCTGAACCTACATCTTGGACATGAATCAATACATGATTTCCCCACTATACGACTCGTCAAATGGAGGGTATCTGCCGTCATCGTATTGACCATTGCTCGTAGACTTGTATAAAAAATTTAATTTTTTGGAATAGTACATTGTCAAAGACTCGCTTTCGCACTAAACGAGTCTCTGGGACAGATTGATCTAAGAATTGGTAACCCTAGGCAGCCCATACATGGTGAATCCATGGATTCTGTGTGGGTAGCCCCAGTGTCCCTATATTTAGTAAAACTATCACATATTTTCGATTTTTCTATCTTTACTCTATTTTCTTTCTATTTAAAATTAGCCGCGATTCATTTGGGATGTAGTCATAAATTGGTTTCAGGGGGTGTCCAACTCGGGATATTAGAAATGATCCATTAGCTATAAAATGTCCAGTAAGATGTTTCTGTCGTGTGTATAGGTTTAAAAAAAAATCACAATTTGTACGTTTAAATTTTCGAATTTTAGAAAAGAAACAGAAAACTCCCCTGCCAAAAAATTATACTACATACATGACATGACTCTAATAAACAATTTTAGTTGTTGAGGTTAGGTTTTTCGTTAATGACTTCTAAAACTTTTAAAAATGAACAAAACTCTCCGAAAGTGGAAAGGTATTTAGAAGTCTTCTAAACACATTCTGAAGAAAGTCGATGTAATGGATCTGCATCATTTCAGTTTTAATGTTGTCGTCATTGGAATTTCAATGCTTTTTTAAACAAAGTCGTGATGGGTCCAAACTCCATGAACCTTCCCATGGACCTTCACCTTGCCCCATCACTCGGAAGCACCATATTGTCAAGCAAACAAAATTACATCGGTCACTCGCGCAAAAATATTAAACGTTCTTCTCACATACCACACCACAGCGAACGTTTTGCCTAGCATGTATGTATGTGTATGCGACTAATACTACTTTCAAATTTAACCAGTGGCGGAGGGCGGCTATTTAGCTACTGCCCAGGGGCGCCATAGACGCTAAATCCGGCCCTGGTGCAGAGACTGGGCTGCCTAAACCCTGGGGCAATGAAAACCGCGCCGTCCGCGGCACTGGAGGCCCTGCTGAACTTACCACCACTTGATGTGGAAGTGAAGAGAAGGCCAATGGTCGACGCTTACCGTCTTGTAAACATGGGCACCTGGAAGATAACAACATTCCACGGTCATGCGTTAATAATGAAATCACTTCAAAAACACCCTCAGGCGCTGATGCCTTCGAACAGGATAATTTCAAAATACGTCATCGATACCAAGTAATCCCCACTGACAGAGAAGAATGATCCTCTAAAGGCCACTCTGAGTTCGTTGGAGATGACATAATTATCTACACTGATGGAATCAGTGATGGATGGCAGAGCTGGTTCAGGGATCTTCTCGGTTCAATCAAGAATTGAGATGTACCAGTCTCTTGGGTCCATCACATCGATCTTTCAAGCTGAAATTTGCGCCATTATAGTGGCAACCCATCAATTAATGTACAACTGGCGCGGCCGCAACATTCGAATCTGCTCTGACAGCCAAGCTGCCTTGAAGGCGCTAGACTCTTCAGAAATATCAAGCCAGCTGGTATGTGATGAAGCGCTTTTAAGGCTGGGGAGACTAAACGGGCTAGAGCTGGTGTGAGTGCCCGGACACTCAAACATCACTGGGAACGAGATGGCAGATGCACTCGCCCGACAAGCCTCTAGCTCACACATACTACGTTCGGAGCCAGCTTTCGGCATACCATCATCTGTGATCAAGCCAACTCTAAAAGGGAGTCTGCCGACAGACTAAAGATTTCATCGCCACGCCCATGCTCGCTAGAGCCCGCAATGGCTCCCGTGCAAGAAGTGTTCTGTGTTGGTCGGTGCAGCTCATTCACGTCCGACAAATAAAATTCCGCTGGAACGAAATCTGAGGCAAGGGCAAGGAGAGTCCACCACACCAGAACCTCGCTTGATGTGGTAAGGCTAAATAGCACCGAATAGCCTGGTATCCGGCTGCATCGCTAGAGATGTCCATTTGGGTGCCAGGACATCTTCCCCCGGTGGGCACGGGTCGCTTAACCCGGGGATTGAGGACGAATCTAATATCCTAGAGCCAAGTCTAATGACAGATAGGAGATGTGGTGAGTCCTTGGCACGAAGGTATGGCAGTTGCAACGAGGTTTTACATTCGCCGGCTCTGGATTGAGCCTTATCTGAATGAAGAACCGCGGAGCAATCGGCCCTCACAGTTTAGCCTTGACAGAAGTGAAGTTACTAGCGGCAACCGCGGAGAGGTACTGTGAGCACTTCCCATGATGATTGCACCTTCATCCTACCATCTCACGAAGTGACCATCAAGCAGAAGTAGAATTAAATCTTGTGCTGCTCCTGGCCAGAGTCCATGGATTTCCGGAATTCATGGATTCCATGTGCGGCCGCCCTTAGATAAACCGATCTTTCAACTAGACTAAAAGCTGAAAATAAAAACAAAACCAAAAATCCAATGTAGAATATTTGACCTCATGCTTGTACACTTACAATTGTAGTTTCCAACGAATCCTCACGCTCTCCTCTTTCTTTCCAGGAAATCAAGAAAACAATCAATTGTGTCGACATTGGCCTATACCCCGATAGTGAAGATGTCTTCTATCAGCCCTTTTTACAAATTTCCAACATTCTAAAACTACTCGAATGCCTCCACAAGGAATACGAACAAGATACGTGCGTCACTGAAGCACTCACCGAATGGCGTACTCACTTCAATAGGACACAAATCGAAATCGAGCTGGCCGACAACAGCAACGAATTCTGGCAACGATCGGCATCCAATAGCCAATTGATCCGCTACAAGCAACTTCATCGGCGGGTCATCCTCGACTCGAATCGCGTACCGTTACGTCTGAGCACGACAAATAAATTTACTACGAACTCATTTATCCTTTTTTCGGATTTCTTTTGTCAATACGGCAACGGATTTAGTATTTATCCGCTGAGCACGATGTGGGTGCATATTGAAAATGATGTTTCGATGAAAGTCGTAACGCCCGAAAAGACCTTTACGCTGGTCGCGAAGAGTCATGAACACAAGAAGTTGTGGTACGATCAGTTTGAGAAAAGTATCAATGCGGTGCTGGATAAACCGCAAACGGATCGTATGTCGAAGATAAGATGTGCCGGATACAAGTATAGTGACACACATGCGAAATATGCGGATGTGTGGTGCTACGGACGATGGAAGTCGGGCGAGATGCATGGCGTGTGCCATTTGGAATATCCCGATGGAAAGGTGTATTTTGGAGAGATGCGACACGGTGATATTGACGGTTATGGGAAGATGCTTTTGCCGTCCGTGGGGATGTATGAGGGATCATTTCGAGGGGGGAAGTTTCACGGATACGGCATGTACGAAATGCGTGACAATGAAATGTTTGAGGGGAATTTTCGTGATGGACTGTTCGAAGGACATGGTACGCTGCGCGGGAATACGTATACATACGTTGGTCAATTTGCAAAGAATGACAAGCACGGATATGGGATATTGGATGATGCAATGACGGGTGACAAGTACATGGGGGTGTTTGTTGAAAATAGACGATCCGGACCGGGAATTTGTATTACGATGAACGGTGACTATTTCGAAGGTGTTTATAAGAATGACATGTTGTCCGGTGATGGATTGGCGATTTTCGAGAATGGGTGTTACTACGTAGGGGAGCTGGGCAAATATGGACCCAGTGGTTATGGAAAGTATTATGTTCCACAATCGGAGCTAGAGGATGTAAGTTTTGACTGTTTCTATCAAATTTGTGATGGCTCTGATGCAAACTTTTTTTACGGCACAGGTTGGCGAGACCAGTGATAGTGTAGTCTATATGAAAGGTAGCATAACCAGTGGCACGTTATCGGGAAGTTGGGATGAAGTTAAAGTCTCGACAGGAACTGTCGCTCTTAATCAGATTTTCCCGAAATATCCAGAGTGAGTAAATTTTAATTTTGTTGTAAAATTTTTTTACAATTCCTGAACGCGAGGATTCTGGGAGTAGAGCTTTGAACGCGAATCGAACCGATTAGACTCGCCTATGAGGTGTAGGTCCAATTCGGTGTCTTCGCAATCGCACCTAACCAACGAGCTACCAAAGTCCCCCTTTGGCCAATAGGACGGTGACATGATATAAGTTATGACAATATCGATTGCTGATGTCTAGATAAGAAAAAAGCCGACGTTCCTCTTGTGTGTTAGACGCCATGGATTTTTGTTTATTGCTGTCAAGAGAGTATCGTTTTGTCGAGCTGACAGTTATTAGGTCGTTCTGCTATTTAAAATCGGATTCCGCAGGAACTTAACAGAATCGTTCCAGCTGCCCTACATCATTTTTTAAAGAAATAAAATTCATATATCTGTCCACAGAATAATCGGCGACCGTATAATCAGCAACACACGCAAGTGGCGAACGCTTTTCGACAACTGGGAAGAAGAAGTCTTTGGCGGCCTGCACATGGTCGACACCAATCTGATTTGGAACAAAATTGCCGTCTACATGAAAACTCTCGAGGACAAAGAGAAAATCCGAGAACATGATTCCACAAAAGCTGGCAACTTTTTCGCCAAAAATATCACGCTACAGATGAACATGTCCGAGCTGAGCTTGAAGAATTCATCGAGTCTGGATAAAATCCGTTTGCGATCGACAACCAGTCTGAATAATCGCAGCGGATCGTTGCGACTGAACAAGCGTGACAAGTCGTACAGTAATGAAATATTATTCGATCGAACACGATCGGATAGTCGCCGCTATCGGAATGCTTCGCGAAATGCACCGATCTTTAGTACATCATCTGCTGCGATGAATTGGAAAATGTTCTATGATAGCAATTTTCAGCAGAGTTTGGAGTTCAATGCATTGGGCGAGCCGACAAATGATAGCAGTAATGTTGATAACTTGCCGCGTTTGGAATTTATTCCGCATTTTGGACTGAAGAGTGTAACGAATCAGGATTTGGAGTCGATTAAGGAGTATTTGGCGATGGTAAGATTGATACTATGAACCTCTAGACGTGAATCTGCATAAACTGTTCCACTTGCAGGCCTTCAAGGATCGTCGTCATCCCTTGTATATTCTAAATCAGCGAATATCGAATTGTTTTTATCTTTCGTACGGCTGTTGGAAGGTGAAGCCAACACCGGTGCTATCTAGTCAAGCGATGAGTGAGTGGGAGTCAATTTCTATTCAAATGTACTGTATCATACAAAAAATGTTTCCTGCCTTGAGTCAAGTACAAATCGACGAAGATGGGTAAGCTGGTTTTCAAAGCAAGTTTCTAGATGCGGTAATTATTGGTTGGTTTTGTCGTTCACAGAAAGAGAATATCACATATCAGCCTACTGTATCCAATCGTCCTGTCCGAGGGGATCTATTCGACCCTGTTTGTATTATATGCCAACAAGTATAGTCAACGCGATGAATTGTATCGACAGCGTTTGTTGTCGTGCGAAAAGAAGACGAATAATGATCTGATTCGATTTTTAAGTCTTGAACTGTAAGTATGATTCAAAATGTAGTAAAACTGTCTTTTTGTGAGTATGCTGCTCTGTATCCTTTAAAACTGCGAAAACTGTTAACTGATTTCCCCTTTTCCAGTTCCATCGAGCCAACAATCAACAGTGACAAATTCAACGATGCAATTGCGACACTTAAAATGGTCAAAGAAAAATATTGTCCCCATTCAATGCTGGCTGTGATCAAAAAATCAATGCAACTGTTGGAGGAAGCGTACAGATATTCCAATGGTAAGTTTCTACCTACTCTGTGGTATTTATAAAAACTAATGCGTTCTTATTCGTTCAGAAGAAAATAGCCTCGTTCTTGGTGCCGACAACATAATGCCATTGGCGATAATTCTTGTTCTACGTGCCGAAGTTCCACACTTGGGTGCCGAACTGGCACTGTTGGAAGACTTATTGGGATCGGATTTTGAAAGTGTTATGCTTGGTTTTTCGGGATATTGTTATACTACTATCAAGGTAATGTAATGGGTTGTTGAAAATAATTAGCTGGGTTCATACATCAAAACAATGGACATACTGCTGGAAATTTGAAATGCTTACTAAACAATTGAGCGACGATTTTGATTCGAAATCAATTTTGTGGGTAATTGTAGAACTGTTAGCAGTCTAAAGTGTCCCCATATCAAATTTCGGAAATATCGCACAGTTCCCCATTAAATAATTTCCGGCAGTATAGAAACGGAGTAACTTTGAGTACATTTTGTTTTTATTATTATTTCAGGCCACGTACGAACACATCATAAGTGATAAATTTTATCATAAATAAGCAATTTTACGATAATTTCAAAAGTTACCCAATAACACTTAATAACTGTAGCGTTAAAACACGACAAACAAAATTCAAATACATTCCACCCGGTAAAAAACAATCTCAACAAAAACAAATGCAAACAATAGCGCGTACTTTACCCAGGTGACTGAAATCAAAACCGTATGCTTCTATTTAATTTATTTAAAACAATAACCAACCCAATAAGTCCCGACTATATGAGTAAATTGTAAAAGAAAAGACAACTAAATTAAAAATTATTTTCTAGCTGATTTTGATTATTATTTTTATCCCAGCGTATGAGAGTGATGGGCAAAAAGACAAAAATATTATTATGGACAAAATAAAAGGAGTAACCTTTTGGGTTTGATGAAATTCAAATGTATATGTATTACCATTGTAAATTGTTATTATTTAATTAATTAATTATGTATGTCCCCGTTGTTGATGCATTTTTACTAAAAACCAAAGTGATATGATATCGATTTAGAGAAATTATACAATTTATTAATATTAGTAGAAACCTTATTTATCTTGCTGTTTAAAATATTGTGAGACAATAGTTGTAAGTATAGAGTGAAATATAACTTAATAAATTTATAAGAAACGTATGGAATTGTTTGTGTATTTTGTGCGATGAAAGTGTGGAGCTTTCTGTCGATGATGCCGTCGGGTCTTCGGTGGCTCAGTGGTTGGCGGAGCGTGGGTTCGAATCACACTATGACCATAGATATTTGTGTTGTCCCCCTCTCGATCCCTTACCCTAATTTTCTTTCCGCCAAGGCTATGCTTGCATATGCTGTTTGACATCTGTCAACGCGACACGCTCCACTGCTTTCGACAACCACCAAAACAAATCTTACTTATTTTAATGGATTTCCTCTCCCTTGCTGTATAAAAGTTCGTCTAATCACTCGACCTCTGTACAGTGCTGAAGGCAGTGGCGGTTCGCCCATATGTGCTTATGTACACGTGCACCCATATAAAACAACCATATCAACTCACTATTTGCTGAATATGTATCTTCGCAAAATAAAACACTTCACAAAATGGAACAAACCACGGACGCACGCGAAAAACATACTCTGTGTCATACGTACATAATAACACAAGCCACGTATTGAATATGTCGCAACCATCGCATCCATCCATCTCGCACTAGCACTCTCGGTGCACAGTTATATAAACTGTTGCACTCGCTCCAAAAACAGATATGTGAAGGGTTTCCCGGGGCAAGGGGATAGTGCAAAATTCACACTAGAGTTGGTGCACGGATAGGCTGTGCACTCCACTTGGTGATTTTGGGTGAGAATTTCCGCTGAAAGAATGTAAGAATGAGTAGAGATTTTTCCATTCACTTATGAAATTTTTTTCAAGTTTTTTTAAAGGACGAAAAGTTTAAAACTAGATATACATACATACATATAATGGAATGAATGGATGGGAAGGCATTTTTGGGGAAGTTTGTTTGCTGGTAAAAATAGGATGAAATTGAAGGCGAACGCACGTAAATTAACATTGAATTTTCCATGAACCACTGTGTACCATATTGCTTTGATTCACTGTTGACCATAGCGCCATTAACCAAAATCATATCGAAAACTTTTGAACTCCATCTCTGAGCATCAAAATACATGGCGCGTAATAATCCACTATTAGAACTCTTATCGATGGCAAGACCCTATAAACCGTTCTTAAAACGGTTTTCATGATTCATTAAAAATACTTAACCGAAGAAAAACTACTTTCTAATTTCACCATGGAGAAAAGCGTACGGTTAATATACGTTCGCACGATTTTCAAGCATATGAGATCAAATGATCCACTGCGTACCCTGATCCACTGTCGACCAGTTTACCCACTCGTTGCACCTTCATCGCCTTCTTGGGCATCCGATTGTCGTTCATCCTCTATAATTTTCCAGCCCAATTTCTCGATTTTCGACACTTTATGTAATTAAATTTCTTAGATGTTGGGGGGAAATTTGTGTGAATGAATTTGGGATTTAATTACGTATCATAATTTAATTGGTTATTGTAAATCGTTCAAAGGCTTGTTAGGGTAAGCTGACCAGACGTACAGCATTTTGCTGTACAGTACAGCATTTTAACCTGTCGTAAAGCATTGGGAAATGTACAGCAAAATGTACAGCATTTCCCATGCCACTCAATGAAACCAAATTCACTACATAAGTTCCTCGATGAGGCCTATGATCAGTCATGTCATATCCGCTTTTAGGGTGTAAAGTTTAATTCCATTACCCTGCGCGATCTATATTTAGCGAAATAATCGAACTTTTATGTTTACCAATCTTTAGTTTTCGATAACTCGGGAGACCTTCCCGATTTGAAAAATTTGCACAATTGTAGAGCTACTTGGCGCTCATATTTCTTTCAAATTTTACGGTTCACCTATTCGCGTTCGAAAGCTTCAGTTGCCTAAATCGCACTTCTGTGTTTTCCGAAAATTGTGCATAACTTCGAAATGCTTGAGCTGAATTTTTAAATTTCGTAAACCTATAGGGCACGGCACTGCCCATACCTATTGAACATTTCAACGCTGTAACTGCCAAGGTTAAGAAGTTACAACTTACAATCGTCAAAAGATCAGCTTTTAACTCATTTCCTTTAACAAAACGATATAAAAATCAGCCAATGTACCCCATCCTATTCCTTTATCAACCTCTATAGGAAAATGCATACTAAAGAGAGGACTCGGCATGGGTTTTAGATAAAGTATTTTTCCCATATTTCCTTAGAGTCAATTTAAAACGGTGTTAAGAGGCCAGGGGACTGGCATGGCTTCAACCATGGAGAAATGCATACTCTGCCCCAGAAATATTGCAACCTGATTTAAATAAGATTTAGACCGATATCTTGGGCTTACTTTAATTCTGTGCCCTGTCGCCAAAATGTTTGCGACGCAGTGCTGTTGCGAAATAGGATACGGCGAAGTACAAGCGCTGCGAGCTGTGAGTAAGATTTAGATCTGTGACTTGTTCATAAATTTACTCTGTCAATCGCGCTTTTCATAATTCGCCAATATCCTTGTGACCAGCGCAGGTAGGAAGCGGATAAGGCGAGGTGCGATCGCAGCAAGCCGTGAGCCAATAAAAGGCAATTGGTAAGATATAGACCTTCGACTAGTCCTTAGGACAGACCCCGCTGTCTGTCGTGCTTTTTTTTGCGCCTACATTTTTGATACGTAGCGCTGCTGGGAGCGAGCGCAGCGAACGGTGAGCCTATGGAAGGCAATTCATAGGTTCTAAACCTCTGGCTCGTCCATACTCAGATCCTGTGCCTCGCCCTACGCTGCGCTCAGACCTCCCTCTCTGTCTGTCGCGCATCAGAGAATTCGCCAACATTTTTGCAACGTAGACCTCGGACCTAGCAAACTGGAAGTATGGCTGAGGATTTGCTTGAAAACCTGCCTGCTAGAAATCCACATAATCAAAAGTTGATGCCCAATTATTACAGTACGTGTAAAACAGTTACATATGTAGCACTTCAGCTTACCAGCAAATTTTTCAGAGACGAGAACAGGCCCGTATTTCACCAAACACATGAAACACCATACGTTACGCCACTGCGAAATGCTAATAAAGCCGAAAACGGAATTTAAACCTAAACACTTATGCCCCTATTTACATATATTTTTGAAGAATTGGTTGCTCTTGTTTGTTTCATTTGAGTAGTGAACCCCGAGCTTCGGAGGTCACGAGCCGCCACTGGCTAAAGGTGTATTAAAGTTTCTCCGCTCCTCAAACTATAAGTCTACATACAGGGTGTCCCGCATTAGGTGGTCAATACTGTAACGGTTGATAGCACAACTTGTTTCAGCAAGAAAATTACCAATACAATCGGAATTTTTTTTACCGTTACCTTGTTATCCAGGATTTGATTTCAGTTTCAGATACTACATAACATTTCACAAAAACTGCAGATTTTACTGCTGCCAACATTATCGCCGCTTTCAAGATACAGTCACTCAAACTTAATAGAAATTTTAAAATAGATTTTTCATCGAAAATTCTAACAGTAATTTAATAACGGTGCTTTATACGTACAACTCTGCAAAGTTGACAAAAGTTGCTTCAAGATGTTGGCTTTCCAACGGTAAATCACTTTTCATATTTAGATTGCAGAATTTTAGGGAAACACGCATTGAATGGTAAAAATCATGGTTCCAGTGGAATCGCTAACAATTTTCCCTTTACTCGAAAAAAGACAAACAAAGGCAATTATAATTCGGGATACAGTCTCGCTACATTATTTTGACCAGAACTGTAGGATATTTGAAATTTTGTACATTGTTTGGCAAATGCAACGGTACTTATAACAGTTAAAATTTAATATTTGCTATTTATAATCAGAAAGCTGTTATTCATTCTTATGTTTTCACTTCGCAAACGTGATTGTTGTGGTTACTTTTTGGCGGTTAGGAAATTCAGGTATAATTTTGTTAGTAATACAATTTATTTTGCGAATATAGCCCTCATTTTTAGACCAATTAAATAAAATCGCGATGGTGGAAAAGCAATTTTCCGATAGAGATTATGCCGATATGGTGTTTATGTATGGGGTTGAAGGAGGAAATGGACTTGAAGCAGTTCCAGAGTATAGTCGGCGATTCCCACAGCGACGAATTCCAGGCAGACGTACCTTCGAAAGAACGTATCGGCTTCTTGGAGAAACAGGTCGAACACCAAACCACACCGGTAGAGAAGGAGCTCGCCGTACTAGTGTCGGAAGAGAAGAAGAGATTCTTAATCTCTTCGATACTAACCCAAAATTGAGCACGCGTAGAGCAGCACTTCAGCAGGATATTCCTCGTATGACGACCCAAAGGACTCTTCAGTCTGACAACCAGTTATCCGTATACCTCGCTACTTCAGGAATTACTACCGAGCGACTGTCAGAGGAGGATAACATTTTGCATATTTTACCTCCCGGGAACAGCTGCTGCAGCGAAATAATGATGCTTGTGACAACATAAAGGAAAACCCTCCTGAAATCATTAGGACCGTTTCTTCCATGCGCCCAAGGTTCCGAGTCTGCATACAATATGGAGGAGGTCAATTCCAGCAGCATTATTCCAATTCACCAAACAGACCCATTTAATCATTAGTTAATATTTTTAGTTTATTGGTTCTTTCTCATATTCAAAACTTTATTTTCATTTTTATTTAACAAATTATCAAAATTGCGATAGTAAAATATATAAAATTAATGAATAAAATTTTAGTTTTAATAATCCGATAAGAAAATAATTACCTTGTTTTTTACATTCAATATGCGTAATTCCCAAATCCCGCAATGTAAATATGAAAAATGATATACCGTTGGAAAGCCAACGTGTTGAAGCAACTTTTGTCAACTTTGCAGAAATGTACGTATAAAGCACCGTTATGATTTCATAATTGTATTGTATTGTATGTTAGAATTTTCGATGAAAAATCTATTTTAAAATTTATATTAAGTTTGAGTAACTGTATCTTGAAAGTGGCGATAATGTTGGCAATAGGAAAAACTTCAGTTTTTGTGAAATTTTATGTAGTTTCTGAAACTGAAATCAAATCTTGGACTAAGACATCAGGAAGGCTGCAAGTTATGATTTTGCATGAGAAGTCACGATTTTCGATGACATTCACAAAAAGAGCGATTACAAGGTAACGGTAAAAAAAATTCCGTGTGTATTGGTAATTTTCTTGTTGAAACAAGTTGTGCTATCAACCCTAACAGTATTGACTACCTAATGCGGGACACCCTGTATAAGATCAAGATTTAGACAGCTACGAATCTGAAATGTCAAGCAATGAATTTATTAAGAAATTTTAGACTTTCATAGATACTCGGTAAGGTCCATTACATTACCATCAAATTTGATCACGTTTGGATGAAAGGGCGTATAGATACAATAACAATTTGCAATTAAACAAAATGAGAGTATTCACGTTCAACTGAGGGCTCTCGAATTGTGCACTGACTTCCACTTACATTTTTTCTCAACAGAAGACGAACGTAAGTGAGAATTTTTCTATCCCGTATTGGCTTCTGGAAATAAAAGTGGTCGCCTTATGTAGACCCCATCCATGGGTCCACATGGGGCACAGCAAAGAACATGGATAGCAAGTGCAAACGTTTGGTAGAATTTGCAGATGCCCTTATTATATCTGAGTTGTGAAATGTAGATTCGCTTGGATTAAATATGTCGCAAGATTACGTATTAGGTGAGCTAGAATATTCAACATTTATTAACAAATAAATTCCGTACAGTAGAAATATCTTTATTTGGTTCTTGAAATATTTTCACAATACTCTTGAATAATAAAGATTTTTTGTTTTTATTTTTTTTTCTTATTCACTTATTAATGCAAATGCGTAAATCGTTCGTATCAACCCCCTTTCCGTCCTTACTAATGAATGTATGTATGTTGAATGAGTTTGGACACATAAAAGAAGATCATTGACAAAATACACCATCGAACAGAAAGTATACATCGAAGCTTGACTTTTGACTCCATACTTTCACGTGGATCCCTCGAGATAGAGAATGTTAGAAAATATTTTATTCATTTGAATGCAGCATCATTTTAATCTTAAAATCAGATATTTGAAAGATGAAGGCAAACCGAAATAGTATTGCATATATGAAAAACCTCAAACCATATAAATCTAATTTTCAATTTTGTTTTTCTCCGAGTTTTTCTTCTAGTGTTTTGATTTTTAGAAAATAATTTATATTAATCTTTTTAAAATTATGTATTTTTCACATTTGTTTTCATATTCATGCATTTCCCAGAGAGGATTTGTATGCATGCATGTATGTATGTGTGCTCCTGATACTCTTTGCATTTTCTCATTTGTTTTGTTTTATAAATTATATAATTAAAAAATAGGGAAATATTTATTTTGTTTGTTTTTACGATTTTATTTTAAATTAGAGGCTATTTTCGTGTTTGCAAAGCATTGGACAACCATTCCATGGCCGGATCAAGTCCTTCGCCTTTAGTCGCGGACGTTTTGAATATTTGAAACGTTCGATTTTTCAGTGCATCTAATCCGAGTGCTTGATGCACTTCCGCCACAGACATACATCCTTCCATGTCTTGTTTGTTGGCCAGTACAACAAGAATGGCGCCGGCAAGTTCTTCTTCCTGCATAAGACGAAAGGACATACATAATTTTCGGAATTAAAAGACATGATGATGATTTGAACTCACCCTTAACATATATAAAAGTTCATCTTTTGATATACCTATTCGATCACGATCGGCTGAGTCGACCACGTATATAATGGCATCCGTATTACTGTAGTAACATCGCCAGTATGGTCTGTAAATGGAAAATTGGAAATTTTTAGAAATCCTTTCTTTACTCCCCTGTCTCCACAAAATACGCCTCCCTGGAAAGAGCCTGGAAGGTCTCGATGCAGGAAGGCTGTGTATGTCTGTGTATATTTATGGATTCGATTTATGTGTTTTTTTTTTTTCGTCTTATTGGGAGCATCACACCTCGGCGCGGCTGCTCTCAATATTACTAATATGCGCCGGTATTAAAACAAATCCTGGCCCGGTAAGGGTATGGATATGTACATAGTGTCTGCAACCAACGCATCGGTTCGAATGCCAGGTCACTTCAGTGTAGTTGCTGTTCGGAGTGAGAGTTTTAGATGCTAAGGTTTGAGAAGGATGGGTCAGCACATTGAAGGATCATATGTTGCAGCAGGTTGTAGGTTTACTAGGCAGCCTCGGGCAACACCAGGCCCCTCCTCCTCGCCACCATTGCCCTCTACTATGTATGGTATGGCCATCGCCGAATCTCTTGACGCTTCAGAATTATAAATTGGGGCTCTTAATAGATAAGATAGATTAAGGGCGGCATTCATAGTCCTCACGTAAGGAGTCAGGATTCCCTAAGGAATAAGTATAACAGAATGCTTAGGGCTCCATTACACTACGTCATTCGCTTTTCTGAAATGTGCCATTATTAATGAACAAGTATTTCATTTTTTGTTTGTTTTATTTTCGTACACAAATTAATATCCTATGAATAATACACAGAATATTACAGATTATTATGGCCGTGTTTTTTAATTAGCTAACCTACACTATCCGTGGTAATTTTCATACAAACGCTAACCTGTGACTTTATTCAGGTTAGAAATTATATTGCTATCCAGATTTAATGAGCTTTCCAAAACTCGCCTAAATGTATGCAATCCCAATTATTTTCTAGTACGTTTTCCAATGACTAGCAAAAATTAAATTTTAAAATGAAAAGCTCTAAGGTATAGTTTACATGCAACACACAAGTGTGTGCAAAAAATATAGTTTTTGTTTGTAAATTCATGTTAAAAATGTTGTTCGTCGAATTCTTATTCAAAAAAATTATGATTCCTACATAAAAATATGTTTTCATTAAAAAAAATTACATGTTAACTTTTGCGTTTGTAAAGTGAAAACGGGGCTTTAATATTTTTGAGCAATGTTTTGAAATGAATGGCAATGCCTACGTGACAATTTGAAATTTAACCTGGATGCTACCCTCGATAGTTTTTTTTTGCGCGTCTGGGTTAGCAAACCTGCCCCCGATGTAAAAAAAACACGGCCTATATAATTTCGGGATCTGATTGGTGGTTAACCGCTTACGTTAATTTAAGACCGCTTATGTTATTTTAAGATGAAATTGGGCACCATTTCAGTATCTGTGGCGCCAAATTTTGATGATGCAATTTCGTTAATATTAGCACGAAACGATCGAATCTCCAAACCTTTTTCGCGAAACCGTAACGGTTCTCCAGATATTAAATACCAAACTTTGACATTTCTTTTGGGGTAGTTTAGTCTTTAATTTGAAATTAGGGGTATTTTTTCAGTTTGATGTGAATCAATAGGAGTGCACTGAAAATCACTAAAGAGAAAATATCTCCCTTTTCCTATAAAAATACTGAGCTCGCCTAATCGAAAAGTAAAACTTTGACATTAATTATCGAGAGAACCGTTACGATTCGTTAGGATTCCAGATTCAATCGCTTCTGAGCAATTGCCATTATAAAAATTAGGCGCTAATATCACAACTTTGTTGAAATTCCACTATATGGACCGACACGAGGTAACAAGAAATGACGTGAAGCTGAAATATGAGAAATACAAATTACAGCAGCTCATCGGTTTGTATGACTTATCAAGATTTTATTAAAAATTCTGGAAAAGAGAATTAATCCGTACGGAGAACAAATCATACCTGCAAAACTGGTGCAGCTGACAAAGATGACGATGACTTATTGATCTCTCAGGTCAGTGTGCAATATAGACTTACTGATCTTTCCAAAACTCGCACTCGTGCCATGAATATGGACAAAGCGGAAGATTAAGCGCTTATAGCCTTCTACAAAATCTCTCCGTAAAAGAGGGTGAACTAAGTATCAACGAAACCAAAACAAAGGCCATGATGGGCGGACATTTACAACGAATTGATAATAGTCGCATGCCGAAGAAGGTAGGATTGCGTCGACGACCGAGGGCTCGCTGGGAGTACTCACTACGTGTGGGCGCCCACCAGCTACTGGGCTTTCGAAACTGGAACATAAGGTAGCGTCACCGCGACAATTGGAGGTCAAAGCATGAGGCAACGTCGGGCTATCTTATCATATTGAATTAATTAAGGTGTTGTCCATATTGAAGGTCACCTGCTGTTAAAGATTGATGAATTTGGGTTCATTATGAAGGAAATTATTGGGGTTGCGTTTTCCAGTTATCACAGATATACGCCTTGATGACATAGAGAATAATGACTGAACCCTCCGTCGGGCGAACCTCAAATCAAAACAAGATCGGGCGCACTCGGCCTGAGAGGTCCTTTTTCTTAATATGTTACTATAAATTTCAGATACTTTTTGGAAATTAAGTTATTAGTATCTAAGGGATGTAATTAAACTAAATAAAGTATGTACTAAGAAACTTATTTACTAAACATTAGGTATAATACAGAAATAAAATTATCGATTTACCGAAAAAAAACAATAGAGACAATTTCATGAAAAATACCGCATCCATTGTTTGTTAGAAAAATTGAAATTAATGAAAGGCACTCAGTCTAAAAAGTTGTGGGCCCCTCTACTAGCATGGAGCAGAGCAGAAACTTGTAATAGCATTGTAACCATGCACTACCTCAACCCATAATATCATAAGTGAATACCATTGTGCAGTACTCAAGTATCGTTTCATTCATTCATATAAAATGCATGTCATGTCAGCTAAAACCATTCGCGACATTGGACACTTGCATTTTACTATGATATGAAGATACACATGTAGTTGAGTATGTGCACAGTGAGTTCATTTACTTATGATATTCGAGTTTGACCCAATTATCGAACTATGAGTAATTAATCAATAGCATTATTACTCATTATAGAACTAAGCTAGTGTAAGCAAAATTGTATGATAGAAATTAGTATTTAAGGAACTATATGATAGAATAAAGAACACTGAAAAGCCATCAAGGCGTACATTATGGTAAGAGGTGCATCGCTAGACGAGCACTAAGCCATCTATTTCATTATTTTGTGCATCGCTAGACGAGCACTAAAACTATATTTCTATAACATTTAACCATCATTTCAAACCTACGCTCTGTACGAGAGCACGTAGATTGAGATGGGTCGAGTGGCCCTAAGGGGGCTTTGACCACGCTAATCTTTTACTTTCTTGGATTTAGATATCATCATCGAAAGGACAACTCCCTTGGTCATCATTTTTGACGACCAATATTACATATTATCCATTACAAACTGTTTTGCTGGCCTGTCAGGCCGGGTGCGCCCGACGGAGGTGTAATTTAAATGGTAAAACACTTAAATTAATGAAAGCCATTTTCGTTTATTCTGAATTTAGTTTTGGAATTTATACAAAACTAGCCTCATCTAGGGCTCGCTACGCTCGCGTTGTTCGCTTCGCTCACAATTTGACACAACTTTAAATTTATGAGCGATTTTGACTCCCAACCAACCTCCTAATTACATATACCTATTAATATTCGCCCCGCCAAATTCAAAGCTTTCAAATAAACTGTACAGTGGTAAAAAACACAGATAGTTAAATTTTCAGTGCTCAGTAGAGAGCGATATTATAAACAATGTTTTTCGTTTTGTTTGGCGAAGAAACAAAAAACGTAGACGGTTTGCCAACACGCGAACAGGTAACATACAGCTGACAGTGCGAAAAACAGGGAAATTCGAGGAACTGAATTCGCTTGAATTGGAATGGAAAATCAGTTGGAATAATCGGAATTCGTGGGATAAGTTCTTCCTCTCCTTTGAATGTTCCCTTGATGATCGTCGCTTGAATCACATTGTTCATCAGTTTCTTGACGGACAACCGCGAACCGTTGCACAATTTCGGATGATTCGGACAGTCTTCGCCTTCTTCGGAACACGTTCGCCGGGTGAAGTCCACTGTTTCGACTGTTTCTTGGCCTCTGGTGTGTACCAGTGTATTAAAGTTTCGTCGACTGTCACGAAACGACGCAGAAACTCCTTCGGATTGCGCTTAAACAGCGTCAAACACGGCTTTGAAGTGGTCTCACGGTTGCGCTTGTTGTCCGGAGTGAGCAAACGCGGCACCCATCGCGCCGACAGCTTTCTCATGCCACGCGATCTTTTGAAATGAAATGTCTCAGCTATCTCTTGCACCTTCAATCGGCGGTCTGCCAATACGAGATCGTGGATTTTTGTCACGTTATCCTGCGTGCTAACCGTTTTCGGGGCACCTGGACGTGGCTCATCAAAAACCGGCGTGCGACCACGTTGAAACTCGTTAAACCAATTTTTGACGATCGCCATCAAAGGCGAAGAGTCACCGTACACAGCATCCAAACGCTCTTTGATTTCGCTGCGCGATTTCCCTTTCAAAAACAAGAATCGAATCACCGACCGATATTGCTCTTTTTCCATTTTTCTAAAATCGGCGGACACTCCAGCTTTCACACGCGGCCAAAGCAAAACTACGAGTCTGATCCGGCTGAAATTTGGACAGTTGCCGTCTAGAAGAATGTACTACACGCTGGTAAATTGCTCTTGCGATACTGACACCATCAGGCGGGGAGGTTGGGTACTTATCAGACTACCCTCGTACAGTCCAATGCTTCCCAACATTTTTTTTTTGTGCGACCCCCTAAATATGAAATTTTTTTTTTTTTTGATTTTTTGTTGGAATGAACTTGTCCCCTCAAGGGGGAACTCAAAAAGCTGTACGATTTCGACCAGCAGTACATGGCACGACACCTCTCATCGGATGCCGTCGCTGCATTCCATATTTTGCCAAATAAGGAGAGATTTCAGTATCTGTGACTGTGATTTAGTTTTAATGATAGTATTTTTAAAATGCAAATATTTTTCGCGACACATAACGGTTCTCTTTACATTTTGTGTGCTGCATTTTGTCACCTATTCTGTTTCTTATAGCCATAGGGAATGTACTAGGCTCCGCGCTTCAACTACACCAGAACAAAGGTATCAGATGGAAAATGTTTGATTACCTTAAACATCTGAACTATGCTGACCATATTTGTCTTCTATTGACCAAAATGGATGATTGAGCTCCGACGACAAGCCCTGTGAAGGTTGTAATGCGAGGCTCAAAATAAACGCTACCTACTTGTGCCTAACTCCTGGAGGGCAAAGCGGAATTCGTATTTCTGGAAAGGCAGTCGAAAAAATGGACGAATGTTGCAACCTCGGAAGCGTAGTTACACCAGATGGTGGAGCGGATGCCGATGTGAAATCCCGGATAACAAGAATAAGACAGTTTACTTTCTTTCTTTCCTGGGAAAGTAACAATATTTCCAGACGCAATAAACTCCGAATCTTTGATTCACATGTACAATCCGTGCTACTATACGGATGTTCCACGTGAAAGTTGACTCACAAAATTACCAATAAGTTGCAAACTTCCGTGAATTAATGTTTACAGCGCATCTTGCACTGTTTCGACTTCATCATTACTAGTTGCGTTTACTTGATGAGTTGCGTTCTGCTGCTGTTCATATTCTTCTTCCTTGCTTTTTACCGCTCCATGGCGTCACGTTACTCGGCCTGCGATGTAAGCACTCCGCTGCTGTCTATACTCATGACTGGCACTACGTACCCCGAGCACTGCTTCAAGTACGTCCAGTACGAGTTTCAAATAGATCAGTTGTTCTGTTCTGTAAATTGACTTGCGAGACGGGTGTTAGTCATCGTCATTTTTGTCAGCCACATTAGCTTCGCTAATATATCAAATTGGAGAATATTCCTTTGCAATATGTACATGGCGATCGATACTGTCCTGTTAGCTTGAGCTGATAAATATATGGTTTACGTCAATGCATTCCCAATACCCATTCCCAAGTTTCTTCAGAAAGATCTGATCCGACGGTGAGTGACCCATCCTGAAACCGCCTAAAGACACGGCAATTATTTCTCCTGTCGATGGAATTATTCTCTTCTCGTAAATTGAAGATAAAACCCTACATGTGAGAAGCAGTAGACTTGCTCATCAGAATTTCTGCTTATCAGAACTCAACCCAAAGGTGATGAGGCGAAATCCGAAAAGCCCATCGAGGATGACTCACGTTGGTCATATCCCTTAAGCCATTCAATTGGCGTCGACTTCAACATAAAACCACTTCTCTCTCTAGTTCCTCAAAAGTGTACTCACCGAATACTTGTCTGTCCGCCCAAATCCCACACTTGAAACTTTAAATTTTTGTACGTAACTTGCTCGACATTGAAGCCAATTGTCGGAATCGTTGTCACCACTTCGCCAACTTGCAGCCGATACAGAATTGTTGTCTTGCCGGCACCGTCCAATCCCAGTATCAATATGCGCATTTCACGCGAGCCCAGCAGACCGCGAAAATAGCTGAAGATTCCACCTGAATACACAAAAACCATTAAAATAAACATAAAATCGTCGGAACATTACGACAATATGAAAAATTGATAACTAATAGTACGCGTTGTAACCTAGAAAATGTTTTCAACATTTTCATCGAGTTTCAGTCGATATTTACCCATTTCGATGAATGCAATGTGGCAGAATCTGATGGAATTGTTTAGTAGCGATGCAAAAGCATATGTTGTTGTGTTGAAAACGGGTGAAAATTCACGGGACAAGGGTGCAAGTCTTATCGGAAAATTGGCGATTTGCACTTTCGTGTCAAAAAAAGAAATCCCAATTTGACGGATGGATGAAGTGCTGTGACAGGTGTGGAGTTTTTTTGGTGTTAGTTTTGACGTGTCCGCAGTTGTGTATGGTGTTTGCGGGTGGCCCGATGTGATGGGGTAGTTGGGACAAAGGATATTCTTTTAAAAACGGAAAAGAAATAAAGATTCGTTGAGAAAGTTGTTAAAGGTAACATTGAGAAATAATGAAAAATCTGATAAGCGATTCTAAAAGCTGAAAAATTACACAAACCAAGAGAAACGCCACAACTAAACACAAATCAACTGTTTTGTCCCAACGTGCACTTAATCAGCTGATTAATGTCAAAAGACAATACGCTTGATGATGTAAATATTTATTGGACGGATTTATTGCCGATTTTTCCACCCGTCCAGTGAGTTCTTTGTTTTCTTGTAAATTTCGCAAAGCACAGACTACAAAACGCATTGTAATTGCAACGTCGATGCCTGCAAAAGTTGATGGCCGACGAGGAAGAACTGCCCGATTCACGTCAGCAGCCAGCCGACGCGGAAGTGAACGACGAAAATCCAAATCCAACCAGGTCAGAAGACAACAGCGTGCTACAGAATGAGGAAGCGCCGCAACAACCCTTGTCCAATCAGCAGATTGCCGATGATCTAGCCGAGCGTCTGAATCTTTTGCACAATGCAACTTTGCGAACGGGACGGGTCACAAATGCTGATCTGTATCAGGCGTATCGCGTATCGTTGGAGGCGGAACGCCCCAATCGCATACATATGCTGTACGCTTTCGGGCTGGTCATGTTTGTGATGATTGCCACGCCGGTTTTTTGTGAGGTGTTCCAGTATTTGTTGGGCGTGCGATGTTTTGTGCCGAATAATTATTTGGTGTGGGAGGCGACACGACCGATCAGTGATTGCCGATTTTGTAGGTGAGTTTGAGTTTCTTTTTTTTACTTCTACAGGGGCATCTCATTAGTTTGTACGACTTATATGATTTTAATAAAGAAAATGGGGAAAGCCACGTGTGTGTGAAGTGCACATGTTGCAGAGATCGTCCAAGGGACCACATCAAAAGTAGCTAAATGCAAGACCAACCAATCACTGAAAAGCTCGAAAACCGACAAATGGATTGGTATTGCCATTTTGCCTGGGAACCCGCAAAGAAGGCGATATCAATGGAAATTCCACTTGATGGACCCAAGGCCAGAGGCAGACTGAAGAACAACTGGATGTGTCAACTGAAAAAGAAACAACGCATTAGTCTCTGCGATTACACAATCCGTGACTGGATGGACAGTCGTTCCAAGCTTAGAAAAATCAAATTAGGTGTTCCACAGGGTGAAGTTCTCTCTCCCACTGTTCAATATCTACATAGCAGGTCTTCCTACACCACCGGAAGGCATTGAAGTGATTTCATATGCTGATGACTGCACCGTTCTCGCCTCGGGAGCAGATAGGGATTTCATGCGTCTCCTTATCAATCAATACCTAGCTAGACTAAAAGCTTCTTTCCACAGCAGGAATCTAACTATCTCAGCGTCAAAATCTTCTTCGACTTTCGTCACCACCTGGTCAGGCGATTGTCGGTGGCCGGTTGAGGTACGTATTGGCAACAAATCAGTTCCTACTGTAGCAAATCCTAAAATTCTCGGGCTTCGCCTTGAGAAAATGATGACTTCAGCTCATCACGCGGAAGCGGTTTGTCAAAAAATGCACAGTAGGAACAAAATTCTTTAAGCACTGGCTGGTAGCACCTGGGGCAAAGACAACGAAACTATGCTAGCCACTTACAAAGCGGTGGGTCAAGCAGCGGCTGATTTTGCGGCGCCGGTTTGGTCGCAAAGTCCTTGTAACACAAACTGGAATAAAATCCAAGTCTGCCAAAATGCTGCTCTACGCACAGCCACAGGGTGCCTTCTAATGCTACCAGGCTCACCTACATCAGGAGACATATTTGATGCCAATACGTAACCACAATCGACTACTCTCAAAACAATATCTAAAAGTAGGTTGTTATCGTGAAGGACATCCTAATCGTGACCTTATGGACCGAATTCCCCCACCACGCCTCATCAAACGTGGCCTTCGAGACCTTGAGAAGGGGCCAGGGTTACAAACGGGATCCTTTCGATGAAGATTCATACCGGGCCGCCATTGCAATGATTCACACTGATGAAGTGAGTCGGTCTATCGCGAGTTTAGGTACGAACAGAGTCCACTCAGCGCTTCCACCACCTATTTTTTTTTGGGTGGGTTTCCAAAACAGAACAGTTGCGTATGTTCCGCAAACATGTTTGCCATTCTGATCCCCTAACTGCCATTTTGCGGATCAGAAATAATCTCCGGCTCTTTCTTCTGTCCGCCTTTGTGGAATATGTTAACGAAAAGAACCGATACTATTTCTTATCCGTTGTTTGCGGAACATACGCAACTGTTCCGTTTTGGAACCCCACCCAATGTTCCAAACTGTCCCGAACAAATAATGTGCGAAGCTTTTTTTCGTTGATGCAGAAAGTCATCTGCATAATCTGAAAACTGTCGCAGTTGCATGATGAAGGCACAATGAGTGAATCGAGCCAGATTGCGTGGACGACCGATGACTTCAGTAGGCGCGGAAGCCATCCAGCTGCTGGACTTTCGAAATTGAAGGGCGATGTCGCGTGCCCGCTACAATAAGATGTTTACGCTAAAAACTGCCGAGGCTCGACGGCAGGAGAACATTCCACATTCTGGAAAAGAATAAAACTCAAATTCGATCTTACTTTTGAAAGAGCCTCGAGTCCTTGTCGGATTATAGCAACAGAAAGAGAATTTCTCAACTAACAGTTTTCTATTCAATCTCTTTTCAGAGGAGTTCGTGGTCCACTCATACTTCCCAATCTAACGCGTGAACAATTTGCACCGTTCGCCTATTCATCCCAACCAATTATCATCAAAAATGCTGTCACTCATTGGCCCGCCGCTAAACTTCTCAACTATACCTATCTAAAAGATCTATACCAACGAATTCCCGGCGCTCTGGACGAAGACTGTCAATTTCTACATTTCCGCTCGGACTTTATGACACTTCGCGATGTCTTTCAAATGTCCGAATCGCGTTCAAAGTTTGCTAGTGGCCATCCACCGTGGTATGTTGGCTGGAGCAATTGTCATCCAGTTGTGTTGGACGAATTGCGTAAACTGTATCCACGGCCACATTTCTTGCCCGAAGATGCCGAAATGCCAAATACTGATTATGTGTTCTTGGGCTACGAACAAGGTGCCATCATGCATGTAAGTTGAAATTTTGTGTTTTATGCTTCATTGGCTAATTTATGCTATATTTGTTCGCAGCTCGATTACATTCCCCGTTTGATGTGGCAAGCGCAACTTCAGGGTAACAAGAGCTGGGTCTTGGCTCCGACACCCGAATGTGATCATGTTTGTCATTCGTTTTCGTTCTATGTTGAGCCAGGCGATGCAGGTGAGACTCGTTAATTGAATTTTATACTTCTGAAATACTTTACATTCCCCATTTTCAGTTCTTGTCGACACTCGTATCTGGTATCATGGAACGTCCATTCCAAAAGGACAATTCGCCTTAACAATTCAATCAGAATACGGCTAAATCCGTTTAAGATTTGGTTTTTCTCTTCCCGCTGCTTTTAAGTGAAAATTTAAGTAATGATACGCTCAAAATAGAACTAAGTATAATACGGTACTGCTATTTCAGTCTTCAAATGGATCCAGTTATAGTTATTGTAGTTTGGTAAATTTAAAATTTCTTATAGTGCCACTTGCCATTTTTTTCGAAAGTTTTAAGGAGACAGGTCGCGTGAAAGGAATGAAAAATGATAATTTGCTCATCAATTTAAAAAAAAAGGGAAAATCATTCGAAAAGCTTTCTGTGTTATTAACAAGACGAATTTTGCCATTTTGGAGTAATTTGACAGATTTTCAGGACAATTTTATGATTCGCCTAGTTCAAGAGATATTCCATTGCACTCTTAACTGCTAAACACTAGCTGCGTGTCTTTGGTTCCTATTCTGAAGCCAAAGAAATACAGCGACCATTTTGGAAGCGGAAGGGCTGTCAGTTTCAAAGATTTTTTGTCTTTATGAGCTGCGCCCCACTTTCTAACTTGAACACATTTCATTTGATATCGTCGCCTAGATGGAAACACTAGTAAAGTTGGGTTTTATTAAAATGGGAGATTAAGTAATGAATTGATAATATGCCCTGAAATCTATCGTTCAAATTTATAATTAATTTAAAGAAACGAATTCCAACAATTTAATATAGTTCTAGTCATTTATTGTATATAAAAGTCTTAATCTCATCAAATCTTATATTTCTTGTAAAAACAAAAAATTATTAACATTTCAATTATTTTATTGGACACGCGACAAAAGTGTGTAGGATCTCTACGGAATGGACCAATTTTTGTATAGATGCGAACTTCTTGTTTTGCCATTGTAATTGTCTTTTGATTCATACAACTTTATAAATAATAATTATGATAACTGAACATTTATGTAAAAATTGTAATTGTGAAAAAAAAATATGGAAATTAGCTAGTAAGTTGTAAAGATATCTATAAATTAGTGATTGTATCATTTTTGAGCACGCTCGCCATGTAATCGACGTGTTCGTGTAAAGAAAAAAAACGCATTTTAAATTTTAGTATTTTATGCCAAATAAAAATCGTGCAATAAGTTTGAAAGCAGTTAGTTAGATTTGTTTATTACTTGTGACGGGCGGTCAATGGGTTTTGCATTTTCATGGTTTCATGGTTCCATGTAAATTTTTCTTAGAGCTTTAGCAAGCTCCTTTTCAACATTATTTCAATTTTTCAGCCTTTTAACTGAAGTTGTTGTTGTTGTTTTAGCAGCACAAATGGAGAGAAACATTTGAGATAATTGCACATAATTTATTCGAAGATGGTGGGCATCCCATTCTTCTTCTTTTAGCGATACAGGAAGGTCTGAACCGCTGTGTATCTATTTGGATTCGATTTATAGTTCGTCGTCGTTTTCGTCCGTAATCTCCAGGGACAAAAACGTGGCAGCTGCAATGGAGTTTTCCCATAGTGAGAGGGGGTTGGGTGGATGCAGCTGGGCATTGAAACAAATGGGTCATATCGTGTGGCATGCCAGCGCAATTTGGGCATTCGTTTTGTATGTTTGGGGCGAGATAGATACGAATTGAGGCGTGAACAGAAGCCTGACCGAAATTGGGCTAAAGTCACTTTGGTGGCTCTCGGGAGCCTAATCTCCTCGGGTGAAATAGGTGGTATGAATTTTTATCAAAACCTGTAACCCTGGACCTCTCTCTCAAGGTCACGAAGGCCACGTTTGATGTTGCGTGGAGGGGGAATTTTGTCCATAAGTTCACGGTTAGGATGATCCTCTCGATAACAACCTACTAAATATTGTTTTGTAAGTATGTAGTTGATTGTGGTCACGTATTGGCATCAAATGTGTCTCCTGATGTAGGTGATCCTGGGCAGACATCAGAAGGCACCCTGTGGCTGTGCGTAGAGCAGCATTTTAGCAGACTTGGATTTTATTTTAGTTTGTGTTACAAAGACCTTGCGACCAAACTGGGGCCTCAAAATCAGCCGCTGCTCGACCCACCGCTTTATAAGTGGCTAGCATAGTCTCTTTATCTTGGCATCCCATCCTCGAGGTCAAGATTTAAAAAGAAGGTTGCTTCAATTGGCTGTAGCCATAACGCAAGAGATGTCAATTGCGTAAGAGCAGCCGGACAATTGAAAATGTGGTCCACATCGTATGGACTGGTTCCGCAAGCCGGGCATGTGTTGGTGATTTCGCTATATATGCGTGATAGATAGGAGTTTAGTCGCGGGCACTATCCGGATCGGAGTTGAGCCAAGGTAGTGCGGGTGGCTCTTGGTAATTGTTTTTCATCATGAGAGATGGTACAATTGCATGGCTTCGGCTGTTTGAGTCCATAAAAGATGTTTGATGTAATATCATGAAGAGCGGAGGTGGTGCTGAGCATCTTTCGAAAACCATGTTGGTGATTTGCAAGGTTGATGTGCTCTCAGAGTTTCGGCAACACTAGCGCCTCAAGTATTTTGGCCACATAAGAATCGGACGATATGACTCTCCAAGCGTGTGGTCTTTACCTAGTTGGGGGATGGGGGTGTTGCGGCCTTTTTTTCCATAACTCAGGTATGATGAAAGATCTTAAGGATAAGTACATCGTAGCAGTGATATATATGTACTCAATGGCCGGTAAGTCGGTAATTTGGCATGTTCGACGAATTGCTGGTTAAACTTGTGAGCGCCTTTGTCGTCGTTGCTGTAGGTCTTATTACCGAACTTTATGGTTACATTTCCTTTCGATTTGACGGGGTTGGAAAGTGCAAGCACAATTTCCAAAGGTTGCTGACACCGGTTTTCACGTGGCAGGTTTATAAATGAGCATTCCATTTTTGACTTCTGTGGTCGTTAACTTGCTTTGTTATCTCGTTGTTTAAGTCGGCCGTCGGGGTCTACTATTCTGAGTTCATCCCTCACTTTAGCCATTTTAGCCGCGGAAGATGCAAACTGCAGTCTTAAATTGGCAATGGATACGTCAGGTGAGCATGATCCTGCAATGCGGGTTGGCGTATTGTCGTTTAATGGACAGAAATCAGATTCATCCAGTTGACTTGCGATTAGATTATCTTTGGTATCGTTGTCGAAGTTGGAGTGCCATAGGTCATTATGAGCATTGAAATCACCCAGTACTAAGCGATGTTGTCCAGTGAGTAACGGAGTACTGTTGGCCTGAAAACTAGTTAGACAACTTAAAGCTGGTGGTATTTAGATATTTAGAATATTTCTATAAACATTTCCTGATTAGATGGATATCGCTTGTAGTTCAGTGGTGAGTGGTGGAATCGGCGGCGGTGATGCCAATTACTATGGATCAAGAAAGCAAGGCCTCCACCTGCGCCAGTAGGTCGATCGCGTAGAATAATGTTATAGCCTCCGTAGGAATTTGGCGATGAGTCGACTTTTAGCTTTATTTCTTGAACTGCATGAATATGTATATGATGTCTGTCCATAGAGTCGGTTAGCTCGACGACTTTGGTTCGCAACCATTGCAATTTACTTGTGCAATCTTCGTGATGGAGTAGTTTGCAACTTGTTGTGGTGGTGCTGGAGTAAGAGTGCGTTCTGCTGTTGTAGGGCGGGTAAAAACTAGGCGGTGACAGGTGATGGTTGTTGACCCTGATTAGCGTGTTGTTGAGAAGTCGATGATGACTGTTGACCGCAGATTCTGCAGTTTGGTGCTGTAAAAGTGTTGATCGTAGATCAGCGTTGTTGAGCCCTGAGCAGTTCTTAAATTGGCACCATTCTTTGCAGCACGAACATTGCACGGAGGATTGTACACTTGTGTGGACCCTCTTACCACAAACGCAGCACATCCAGGGATCAGGATTTGTTTCGATGCCGGTGCGTATGAGTAGAATTTGCAGCAGCTGGGCCGGCTTGAATTGTTCCAATCGGGTAAAAACCAATGAATAAATGTGCGTATTTTGTGTTTCCCCACTTGTGCCGAGGGATCTTTGCGGCTCTTGGCCATGCATAAAATAAAATGCATGGGTGGTTCCGGGACAAAGACCCGACCGCGATAGGAACCCAACTGCAGTCGTTGACATATACGCAACTTATGCGTTGTTGTTGCCAATCAGGAGAGTAAACCATAACTTTGCGTTTAAAAACGTTAAAGTTAAAATTTGCTAGATAAACGAAGAATAAACGTCAGATTGGTGAGCTACTGTGTAAAGTTCTCCAATCTGACGTCCCGAATACGAATAGAATGGGGCCCAAGATCTAGCACTGAGGATCAACATATATCAATGGCAAAATTATGAAGCGACGGTATTATTAAGTACAACACTTGAGGAACGACCACCAATATAGGACGACAGCCATGAGACAAGACAAGCAATAAATTAAAAAAAAATGCAATTTATCAAACAGATTGGAATGATCTACCGTGTCAAAACCATTAAAAATCTCTTGATTTGCCCTGACTGCTAGTGGAGCATGGTGCTTTGACGACTAACAGTGTGTAGTCGTCAACGTTTCAACAACTGAATTCGGAGTGTGATTGTGGTATGGCTGACATCCGTCCATACCACAGCAGGTAAGTCTGTACATCGCTGAAAGAGAGCCAATCTAACCAGCACCACAGGCACAAAAACGGCTTTCGACGAAGAAAAAAAAACTATTCATTTCCGAAACAGTGGAATTGCATTTATTAAAAAAACATCTCATTGTTTATCAAACCATATCAATTTGACATCAATATTTCCTTGTCTAGTTGCATCATTCACAGAACGAACATTGTAAACTTTCAACATAATCAACTATAACCGTACATTTATAATTTTCTTCATTCCACTACAATACATTCTATCAAACAAACAAAAATCGAATAATTCTCATGGGGATTAACACTAACAAAGACACCTGAGTAGAAATAGTACCGAACTGTATCGATACCGAATGAACATTGGTCCAGGAGGTAGAGGTGTGAAAACAACCACCACTATAAGGAATTTGTAGTCAATATATTTACGTCTCTAAATTATTGCATAAACTTAATTTAAATGTTTCACGCTCAGCGTAAATTGCATGCATGAATGATGACATAAGGCGGGGACGTTTGATATAACTATAGAATTTCGTTAGCGAAACCCATTTCCATATTATCAATTGAAACCATTTCCCCCACTTGTCCTAGGCTGAAGCACCCGCACATTTCTATACTTTTCCGTGAATTTCATTCTGTGCACATTGCATGACTTCCAGAGCACCCTTTGCAATAAGCGCCTTGGCCAATTGTCGTCCCAACTCATCGCAACGTTCAAACAAATGCAAACTATAGCACGGATGTCGATACATTCCACAATACAATGATTCCGAATCGTCCACCAATTTAATCGGCTCCACCTCATTCAGCACCGATTTGTTCGCATCGCAATCAATCATTTTGATCGGTTCACTCTTCTTCTGCAAGAATGGACAACTCTCGGGCTTCAGTTCGGATATGTCGGGTTTTTGTAAATGTTTTTGAGCGAACGGACATTTTCCAGCCAACTGAGCTGTTGTTAAGTTCGAGCGATCTGTTTCATCTTGAGCTTTTTTCAAATTTCGTAAATCTTCATTGGTCTTTCCCGACACTGGACATTTGCCTTCGGCGGCGAATTCCACTTTTTGTTGTATGCCCACATATGGACATTTACCCATAAAGTCTTGTCCAATTGGAATTTTCAGAGGACATTCATCGACTTTTTGACTACTATTGCCGTTCGTGGCATCCTTTTCGTGCAGAGCGTAGTATGGACAGCGTTTGAACAATTCACCGTGAACATCAATTAAATATTGTACATCAGCCGGCGTCTTATCATCCCCAGAACCACGATTGGCCGGCGCATCTTCATCAATAACAGTCGGACTGTCGCGTTTAATAATATCCGGTTCAGCATCCTCATCACTCAGTCTTGCTCTTTTGCGAGGTGTTTCATTTTCATTGACATCATCATCAGTTGCTTCCGCCGTCTCAATGATTTCTTCATCCAAACAACATTCACTGGTGTCCTGAATTTCCGTCGAGCCGTCCAAACTCCACACGGCACCAATAAGATTTACTTTAAGACTTTCGTTACTGTCATTCGCGATAGATCCATTTATTTTCGTGCAAACGGCCACGGGGGCACTACATCCACCACCCAATGTTTTCAGGAAACTTCTTTCGGCCAGAATGCGACAGCATGTTTCTATGCAGACTAGCTTGTTTAGCATCGCTAGAATTTCGGTGTCATTCGATCGACACTCAACGGCTAAGGCACCTTGTCCCACGGCGTATAAAATATCGACCGGTTCAAGAATTTGACTAATTCGCTTTGTCCATCCCATGCGGACAAGACCGGCTTGTGCGAGGATGATTCCCGAGAATTTTGAATTCTCGACATCCAATTTGGCGAGACGTGTGTTCAGATTGCCACGAATGTCGACAACTTCCAAATGTGGATATTTCCGACGTAGTTGAGCGGTTCGGCGGAGTGATGATGTTCCTGATAAAAGAAATTAATATTATTAATAATATGTAATATTTTCAAAATCTATAAAATTCGACTTACCTATTACACTGCCCTTGGGCAACGTACTCAACGTTTTGCCTTTGAACTTTTCATTCAGAACAAGTGCATCCCGTGGATCCTCTCGTTCCAGAACAGCGCCTATTGCCATGCCGGCTGGCAGTGCTGTCGGCAAGTCTTTTAATGAGTGAACGACGAAATCGACTCCACCTCTTCGTAGGGCTTCTTCCAGATCGCGTGTAAATAAGCTTTTTTCGCCGATTTTAGGCAGCGAGACGTTAAGAACGCGATCACCGATCGTTGACATGGTGTCTGGAAGAGAAATAAAAATATGTAGAAATTAACAAATTGTTTTGAATTGAATTTGAACTGTTTCTAAGGTAGTGGTGTGACAAAATGGCTGCTAATACAGAAGGGCCGACCAAAAGAATCGCTGGGTGGCGCAAAACTAATCACCCTATCAGAATATGTTATTTTGCAAATCGGGTCGTATGTGAGTCATATTCACAGACAGCTGCAGAATGCAAAGAGACAAGAAAGGGTAATGGTCGCGTAATCTCCCGTTTTGACGATTTAAGGTATGTGTTCGTAGAGACAATTCATGTGATGATCGCTGAGCGATCGTAGTTTTGCTTCCAATTTCGAGCCGTATTTAACTCATTGCCGGACACAACGCCAAAATTTGACACGATTTGTATGGTCAAATGCTCAAAATTGGACGTCTATAGACGTTGTGTCCGGGAAAGTGTTAAATATTTTTTGAATGGTACAACTTTCCTAATATCAACTATGGACTAAAGGAATATGTCTGTATAGAAAATATTCGCAGATAGCACTCAAAACCGGTGGTTTCACTTCGATCGCTGAGCGATCATCCCATGAGTCGTCTCTACGAACACAAACCTTTAGCATCGCCCGATTTAACCATCACGGTTCTATGGGCTGCTTGAAGTCTCAGATAATCAAAGACGATACAAGCTCTTCTTCCAACGAGACCGACGAGGGGGTCGCCCTAAATTACTGTGGCGCATATCTGTGGATGAGGAGTGTGCGTCTTTGAAAAAGAACGGGTTAAATAGTAGGTGTAATGGACGCACCCACAAGGGATTAAGGCAACATAGTAGTAGGATTCGTTTCGCACCCTTGAATTCTATGTGCAGACCTAAAAGCTGGATTGGAATCGGAGGCGGTACGCAATACACTGGGCCAGCTTCTTAGGGTGACCAGACGTCTTTCTGTTTTTTTTCGCACGGTGGCCCCTGTCCCCATTTGAGATAAACTATGCTCGTTGGTACAACTGTAGGAATCCGTGAACAGATTAGGATAATAAATAATATTAATAATAATTAATGTAATGTTATGTTAAAAATAGACGTCAGAAATACGAAAATAATTTTTCACATATGAGTTTTCTTAAAAGCATATTTCCTCCTTAGAGAAAGCATGCGTTAGTCCAGAGTGGGCATCAGAAAATAAAAATGGCACCGTTCTCACACTATTGCAGTTCATAGTATGCGTGAAAATATTATTCAGACGTCAATTTTTTGTTTACAATTGAGAATATAAAATCCGCGTAATATTCATTACTCTCTTAAAATGCCGACGTGATATTTAACCCTTCTGTTGGCGTATAGATCCAGACAGACCATTGGTACTATATGATGAAAAATATCGTTCAATAATATTTTCCACCCCTTTCCATATAAATTTCAAAGGAACCGACGGCCACAAATGCGATCAAACATTCGGCGAAATGTAAACTATGTCTAAAGAATCGAAAAAAAAACGGCGCATCATCGTAAGACACAGTATGTAAACTGTTTCTAGAACCAAAATTAGACCTCTTCAAAAAATAAGATTGATTTCACAGAAGATTCAGCTACACCTTAGGCATAATAGCTTGTAGGCGGCGTCAGAAGGGTTGATAATTGCATCGACAGTATTTTGACATTTGAATTATTTCGTGGAGTGTAGTGTAATAAATTTGGAGTCAAACACATATGGGTTGTGTGATCACATAGCCACTCTGGACTAACGCATGGCATGAGTTGCTATGTTTTCTCTAAGATTTCCTCGTACCGTTTGTTGACAAAATAAATGCGGAAATACAGCTTTGACGATATGTTCTCTGCTCAGCCCTGTTATGGCGCGGGCGCTCTGTGTTTTCTTTTTTCTTTCAACAATCCCTTGAACATAAATAAATGTTTTAACTTAGCAAGGCTTCCATTTGTAACTCTTAAAGAAGAAATATAAAAGTGCCTACACTGCAGGTCGAGCAACGCGGAGCCATGGAGCGATATAAAGAACGAGGCAAGGAAGAAGAAAGAAGAAATATCACTAGCGCCATTCAGTCAGGTGTGATTGACCTTCTATGACGTGAAACTACCGCCTCCTTCGATCTTTTAACAAATTTTGCGGTATTAGATTATCCCATTTTTGTTTGTTATTTACATGTATATGTATGTCTATACCGACATGTTAGAGAAAACATGATTACGGGTCCGACATAAATCTTCAAAATGCGTTAAGCGGTAGCACTACGCCTAAGAGTAATTTTTTGCGTCAATTTTGTCCATGTTTCGAAACGAAATTTTGGTTTGAAGCACGGATTCGGGCTCAGCACCCGAAAAACATAAGAATCAAAAAAAATTGCAGTCTCATGTACTAGGGTTTTAACCTGCTAATTGCACTAATAGGTATTGCACACTATTTCAAGAAATTTTTGTGTACTACGGTGTTGGTTAGTTTAGTGTAAATACATGGGGTTACAATAGCAACATGATTCATACAGGTTAATCTATACCAGAATAAAATCCCGGTTCTTCAGACTTTGGCTCATAAATACGCATGCCCCCACTGAAGTCAAGGAAGACGCAGTTAAAGATGAATTCTACAACCACCTAGAAACGAAAGTTGGTAAAGGGAATTCGTGGAGGTCACAGCCTCCATGAGGACTGTAATGGTAACGGCCAACGACTAATAGACTTCGCGACCAGCAGAAATATGGTCATTAGCTCTACGTGTTTTCCGCATCGTCGCATTCACAGGCAGACCTGGAGATCTCCAGATCAACATACCGTCAACCAAATTGACCACGTCCTCATCTGCAAGAGATGGGCATCGAGCGTAATTGATGTTAGATCCTATCGAGGAGCAAACATAGATTCTGATATGATAGATATGGTGAAGGCGACAGGTTTAATCACTTACTCTCACACAAAATGGAATTTCGATATTTACCACCACTTCCTTTGATATTTTCAAAAAATATAAACCTTCTCCAATGTAAGACGGATAAAACAAAAAAAATCATCCAAATCGGTCCAGTGGTTTAGAAGTTTACTGGCAACAGACACAAATACACGTCCATTTTTATATATATAGATTACCTTTTGACTTTAAAGCTTTTTTCGTGGGGTTTCTTAGGGTCCTTTTCTGACTTGAGTATCGATTTCAATGTAGTTCTCCTAGTCGATGCTACCACCTCGATGTCGTGCTTGTCCATCACTTTTTTTATTGGGGCATAAAGCTCCTTTGAATAGTTAACACTTATTCGTCGTTTAGGTTCCACTTTCCGGGTTTGTTGAAATAGCGTTGTTTTGCTGTTCATGCTTATTATTATACCCTTCGCTCATAGAGTGAAAGGGTATATTAACTTTGTCATGAAGTTTGTAACGCATTGAAGGAAGCATCTCCGACCATATAAAAAGTATACATATATGATCAGCATGACTTGGGGAGTCGATGTCTGTCTGTCTGTTGCGACGCGTTTTACTCGATCAATTTAAACGCTATGAAGCTGAAATTTTGCACAAATGCTTCTTTTTGCTACAGGCAGTTTGTATGTTTGAATCGGTAAAATTGGACAATTGGGTCATGGGGCTGCCATACAAACCCAACCCCCCATTTTGGTTCTTCTAAGAAACATTTTTTACACCAATTTCAACTAAAAAGTTCAAAACAAATGGAATCGTACTATGGGGTCATGCTCCCGCATCCCGCAATAACATTTTCTGAGTAAATATTTTTATTTGCCCACTTATTCCAAACAAACCCCACACAAATATTGTTTTGCCGACGCAACGGAACTTTTGTGAAGACAGAAGGAAAAGAATGGGAGACAGATTAAATGCAAGTTGTAGGTACGCCCGAAAAAAACTTTTAGCCCGAGGGAAGCGAAGGGTATCCAAATTTCGGCCGCGCCCGAAATTAGCCTCGGTCTCGTTTTGGATTAAGACCTGCTAAACTCTGATTTTGTTGAAACTTCTAGCTGAATTCCGTTTTTTTTTAAAATCGGTTAGTTTTTCTTTATTTATAATAATAATAATACTATTTTTATTGTAGTACTAGCTAATAGAGCTCGCTTCGCTCGCGCTACTAATTTATCTTTATGAGCGATTTTAAATGCAAATGCAAATCAACCTGCTAACTATAATTTATTAGGATCGACGTATGGGCGGTGAAACTAAAGTGGATATGGAAACAAAACGATAGATTTACGTATGTACGTCGCGCCAATACTTCTTAAGGGGTCACAACCGCTTGACTGGCTGATGAGACTGCACTTGCCCTTCAAAAATATGCAAATGATAATCGAAGAGGCTCCAATATCTCTCTAGGTAATTTTGTGGCGAGTCCGCCGACACCTCAATCGTGTCGCTCCGCCAAAGGATTGCGGAGATGGCCAACATCCAGGTTGACGGTTATCTCCGACCACCCTGTCCATTTATCGGAGAAGAGGATCCAATTACCCTTTAGACAATTTTGTGGCGACCCCAGTGACTCCTCAATCGTGTCGCCTTGAATACAATTTATCGGAAATATCAATAGATTTCCGACCACCCTGTGCTTTAATCGGAGAAGAGGGTCCAATGACCCTTTAGGTAATTTTGTGGCGAGTTCGGCGACACCTCAATCATGTCCCTCCGCCAAAAGATTGCGGAGATATCGATGGATTTCATAAGTAGAACGAAGTTGACTGTGAAATTGCTATGGCCAACATCCAGGATGTATGTACAAAAATAAAACCTAGTCACCTTGAATACAATTTATCGGAGATATCGACGGATTTCCGACCACCCTGTGTTCTGATCGGCAAAGAGGGTCCGATGACTTTTGTGGCGGGTCCGGCGACACCGCAATCGTGTCGCTCCACCAAAGGTTTGCGGAGATATCGACGGATTCCCGAAGTAGTACGAAGTTGTTGGTGAAATTGCTGTGACAACATCCAGGATGTATGTACGTAAAAATGTAGTCACCTTGAATACAATTTATAGGAGTTACACTGTACCTTAGAGAAAGCATGCGTTAGTCCAGAGTGGGCATCAGAAAATAAAAATGGCACCGTTCTCACACTATTGCAGTCCATAGTATGCGTGAAAATTTTATGCAAACGTCAATTTTTTGTTTACAATTGAGAATATAAAATCCGCGCAATATTCATTACTCTCTTAAAATGCCGATACGTGATATTTAACCCTTCTGTTGGCATATAGATCCAGACAGACCATTGGTACTATATCTTGATGAAAAATATCGTTCAATAATATTTTCCACCCCTTTCCATATAAATTTCAAAGGAACCGACGGCCACAAATGCGATCAAACGTTCGGCGAAATGTAAACTATGTCTAAAGAATCGAAAAAACGGCGCATCATCGTAAGACACAGTATGTAAACTATTTCTAGTACCAAAATTACACATCTTCAAAAAATAAGATTGATTTCACAGAGATTCAGCTACACCTTACGCATAATAGGTCGTAGGCGGCGTCAGAAGGGTTAATAATTGCATCGACAATATTTTGACATTTGAATTATTTCGTGGAGTGTAGTGTAATAAATTTGGAGTCAAACACATATGGGTTGTGTGATCACATAGCCACTCTGGACTAACGCATGGCATGTGTTGCTATGTTTTCTCTGACAATTAAATATTTCCATATTAAATTTAAATGTTATCGATGAAAATGTGATTGCAACAGGTGATTCTCATACAAAATGGAATTTCGATTAAAAGAGGGAGGGGGCATTTAGAGACATGAAATATAGTTTACGACCGATTCCCATACCTAGCGAGTATACACAAAAAATTTCATAAAAATCGGTCCAGCCGTTTCGGAGGAGTCTGGGAACAAACTTTTTGAGGAGAATTTTATATATTAGAAGATGTAATAACAAAACAATTCCAATTCCTAATAAAATATGTAAATCCGTGTGAACTTCTCTCGAATTTCTCTATTCTACTTTTACGTCGCATTGTCAAACGATCAAAATTATCTTAGTCGCAACACAAAAAAGAAACATAACAAAATTTACTAAATTCTAACTAAAAACAAAATTTCTCAGACCTTGTCATTAATTCTAAATTACTCTGCAATCCGTCGACATGATAACACAAAAAAAAAACACACACAACACACGTAACCGGCCTACATTTAAATAAATTTTCATATTTTTTCAAATACTATCGACACATACATAAGTGTCTCATATTATAGAGCTCTAGCTTCAGCTTTGCATCAACTTTGCCCCCGTTTTTATCTTATCTCGTCGGAGTCGTGCCGGCGGCATAGGCCCCTCTACTCTGGTATGTTAAGGCGGGTTTTGTAGGTAAACTCTGTACAATGGCAATTAATTGTTGTCACTATCTTTGGGATGACATGGAGAATATTGTATTTATCAAAAATATCTATGGACTGTTTTGAGCAATTTTATATGTAGACAGCCTATGTATATAGATACAACAAAATGTAATTTATTTAACGTGCTGAATCGAATATTCAATGTCATTGCTCGTGTTACATGATTGAGCGATTTTTCTTATGATTGCGAGAAGGTAGTGAATGGATTTGATTTACATGTACAGCTTATTCGATCTAAGCTCCGCGTCTCACTTGAAATGAATGGAAGGTGAATTCGTGACTGTAAGGAAAATAGACAAAACAATTCAGTTAATTGTTTTTTTCTTTCAGAAATAAGTATGCACACGTCCCATTCATTTCAGGACCTAGCCAGTATTGTTTACCCATATTGCACGACGTCTATTGTATCATTCATCACGAAAATATATTTGTTCTGTCCATAAACAACTGCCCGCCCAATTATGTATTCCCAAAAGTAATTAACTTAGAATCGAGGTGCTAAGAATAAGACGATTGCGAGTCACGCAATCAATCAGCCATTTCCCCCTGATATTTATTTGAATTAAAATTTATGGATTTTCCAATACACTTACGAATTTCAAATCGTTTGTCCGGATACAGTTCTTGTAGACGTCTGATCACATGTTTGGTTTGGATAAGCGCCAACTGAAATGCAGAGAATTGAAAGTGATGAAATTTTTTTTGGATCAAACTAATTGCGGTCAAAGTTTATATTATTTAATGAATAAATTTATTATAGACACGACACAGACACAGAGTGTGAGTACAATGTACCGCGGGGTCGGGCCTCTGGACTTATGGTTGTAATTGAATGAAAACCGGTTCGTCACATACGCAAATGAATTGCGAATGACCCTGCAGCCAAATAGAGATTGAGACACCTCAATGCCCAAAACTTCTGGCCACGATCCCCCGGCATGTATTACATCACATCGCATTCGCACTAGCGCGTGTATGACCACAACCCCCAGAGGGTATCCACTTACCTCACTTTTACGGGAACCCACCCGAATTACTTTCTCGGCGTGTGTCTCATTCATTATGATGGTGAGATTTGTGCACTTTAGAATATTTTTAAGGTTTCCCGTGCAGTGTACTTTTAAGACGAGGGAAAGTTTCGTTACTTAACCACTTGAATGAATGTTTTCGGACTATAGAGAGCACCAGTTTCCGATAAATACACTTTCTATTTAAAGAGACATTTCTGACTTCACGTCCATGCAATAGCTCGTTGTAGCACTGCTCAAATGTGAATAAGTAATAAACAGAATAAGAAACAAGTAATTAACGCGACACGAGTACAAAACTTTCGAATTGAATTGAACAAGACCAAGAACTACCCAATGTCCACAGCACCGTGCGTACAGCGTACACTACTCACGTTGTACACCACCGATTCTTATTGGATTGAATCTGAGGAAATTCTCTAGCTGTCAAAAGTAATCTCTCTTCTTGGAATAATGGAATTCGCCGCGAAGAAATGCTCGTGTTAAGGTCCATCTAGATTAGTCGCCAAATGGCGACACGTGCAGCCAAATGGCTGTTGTCATTCCATCCCAACTTGTCGTCATTTGGCTATGCGTCCAGTTTTGATATTCAATATGGCAACTCAACCAACCGCTTTGACAACTGCTTGTCAAATTCAAAGTGACAATTTTGCAACTTTTGTTCGTTCTTTTGTGTGAAATTGAATAATTCTTGAATGGCCGTGTAATAAATCAAACGCGCAGAGTCCGCCAGTTTTTGGACGCGCAGCCATTTGGCGACTAATCTAGATGGATCGTTAAAATAATTTTGCCACTTTGTCCGCCTCAACCATTTCGCCGCATGTCAACAACTGCACAATGCAAAATGTTGTTAAGTTGGCAGTGGTGGTTACATTTTTTTAAAACAAATCGAGACAAAAATAAAAACAGTTTATGTGTGAGCACACCACAATTATCACAATGCCAGAGGATAACACCCTGAAGTACCATCAGCTAATTCACGCAGAACTTGGTAAGAAAAATGTGCTCTTTACTATTTTCTATTGCTAAATTGACCCTGTTTCCTTCATTGTTCTCCACAACAGATCGTTGCCAGAACTCAATTAACGCTCTAACCCAACGTATTCGTGATATTCTCCCGAAACTATCGCAAATACTCCTCAAATTCGATTGTCTACCGCTGGATCAAAGCAACAAATTACCATCGCTAATGTACACCTATAAAATTACCAATATCATGTATAAATTGGTTGATATGGTGGAGAAACAGGGTCAGTTCGGGGAGCATTTGCTCACGGTAGCCGATGATTGCCATACGAAGGAGTCATTTGATGAATACCTATCGTTGGCCAGAATGCGTACGGATTGGCTTAAGACAGTTTCACGACGATTGACTGCTGTTGCTGAAAAGATAGCACACGTCTTCGGTGAGGTGGCTGACGTGAATGTCGATATGGATGAGGAGGAGGATACTACCGAGACGGAAGATGAGATGGATGGATCGTTTGTGAGTGCTGCTACGAAGCAGTGATGCTGCATTTCATTTTTGAGTATTATTTAAGTGTTCTGTGTCCAGTTGAATGCAATTTGGGATGCAATTTATTCCTATATTTTCTTTATTGAAACTATTTTTGTTATTATGTATGTATTTCTTATTGGTCAATGAATGAATCATAAATTTCGTTTGATATTTCATAAGTATATATTTACTCAATGTAAACCCTATGCAATAAATATACTGAAGCATAGCTGATCCTGACTATCATTGAAACAGACCTACATTGCACAGCATTAACATGTCCAATATGTTTCCAGCACCGCGCCCAATCCGCGGATATGCCAATTCATCAGTAAAAACTTTTGCCTACAAACAAAGTATGGGATCGGCTTCCAGAACATTCGAAAGATGAATGTCGTAAACAACCATTTACATGATCTTGCATTTTAGTAGTCACAAATGGAAAATGTTCACCATCTGTGTGAAATCATTAAACCGTCCCACGGATCGCGCATTCGAAAACCATCATTAACCGTATCCATCTATCTGTTCGTCTTTGCTAAGATCTTTCACTCGGGACAGCCATAAAATTTTATTGACGGAACTAAATTAATTTTTTTGTGCATTGCTTTCGTTTGTTGTAAGATCTCTTGACTCTTATATTCTTAGCTACATGGATACTGCGCAAAAGTAGTTTTTTCAAGGTTCAGTATTAGCATCTTTTGTTCCGCCGTCTGGTTTACTGCAGGGCTATATTCTTTGTCCATTATCTTCGTGATTTGCACTCCTAGTCTTCGCAGGTATGTCCTGGATGGTGTGTGATGTTTGTACATATTTTGGATGCTATGCTATATGAATGCAACGGCAGATCAGTCAAAGCTTGGCTCAACGGATATTTCATCTCAACGCTATACAATACACAATCGTCTTACACCCAGCATATTGTTATTGGACCACATTGAAAACCATTTTTATGTACATTTGCAAAATCGATGTACCTTGCGCACTGTGCCGGCAACAACCAATTTGTTGTATGCTGCATGTAAACTTTCGGATTCTTTTGAGGTGCACAGTGAGGTGAAACAAGGCTGCATTTTGTGACCTATTCTTTTCCTCGTAGCCATTAAAAGTGTACTAGTGAGTGCGCTTCAAACCCAAATGAAAGGTATGTATCAGATGGAAAATGTTTGATCACCTGCAACATCTGGACTATGCTGACGATATTTGTCTGCTATCAAATAAAAAGGAGAGTGTAGCTCAAGTGGTCGATGATATGCGTTGCGAAAGTCGTAATGCTAGGCTCAAGATAAACGCTGCAAAGACCACGTACTTGAGCTCTGATCCAGGGAAAATAAATGCCATGAAGGGGGTTTAACGTCCGTTCCTACCGTAAAGGTTTACCAAACGGCCTCGAATAAGCGAACGGATTGGATTTTAATGTAATGTAAATGTAACAGTTTATCTTATCAAGTGATAAGGCTTGGTGTTTACTTACTGCTTGATGCGAGGCCTTTCTACTACCGCTCCCGTTCTATGGGCCCCGGCAACTCCACGCCGTTGTGAAACCACAGCCTGCACGATACTCCCCTAATGGGGGCCTACCTCTTTGTGTCGGATTGGGGAATTGTCGCCCTTCAGTGCCGCTTGGCTGATATCTCGACACCCCGTGCTAACAGAGGAACTCTGCTCTGAACTCGCAGTAGCCTGCCCCCTGCTGCGGTATGGGTGCCTCACACACCCACGTAGGACTCGTTGCTTAACTATTCGGGTAGACCGAAAGTCTCATTGGAATCGACGCAATGTCTTTGTGCCAGTGAGGGTCCCCCTGCTCATGCCGGCGTGTAGCCAAAGTAAGGCCGAACAGTAGAGACCTAGACCAGAGCTGAACTGTTATATAACATCCGGGTGCATTTAGAGCCAGGAAATATTCACGCCTAAAGAGACAGCGAGAGATATTCAGAGAACCATCCTTGATAGTGACGACGAATGCGTCAAAATTCGCGATATCCGCGTACGCCGGGCAATGGCATAGTCCAATCTTCGCCGAGATGGTCGCACATGGGACAGAAAGTATCATCAGCTAAATTGTGCGTATGAAGCCATGCTTTAAGCGATCCGTGACCGGTGATGAGGAATCCTAGACTAAGATTGAAGTCTTAAGTCAGCATTTCCTCTCACGTCACTAGCCTGCCTAACGTATTAGTATGTAGTTCTCCCATGGGACGCTGTTTCCCATCTAGATTACCATCTAGACAGGACACACTCCTCTAGGAGGCCAGCGATTTCCCGCCGGGATCTCCCAGAGACACTCTCGAAGCATAACAAGCTACTACGAGTAACGAAAGTCCTCTTCGTATGTAAAACGCCATTCCACGACGCCCAAGTTAAGAGGGGGTGCACCCATCAGGACTTGAAGAGCCGCGGTGGGGAGATTTCAGTATCTGCGGCGTCCAACTTTGACATTGAATATCTGGAGAACCGTTACGATTTCGCGAAAAAGGATTGCAGATTCGGTCGTTTCAGGCCAATATTAAAGAAATGGCATCATCAAAATTGGGCGTTACAGATATCGAAAACGTGCCGCCGCAGTAGATACCGTCTTACATACCCGGAGACATTTAGTCAGCGGGAGACGTTGACACATTTCACATATTCCCTACCGCCCATATCCCCATATGCTGCACAGCCAACAAACAAGGATTCGTAGATCCTCTGGATTGCGCCCCTACCAAGACCCCAATACTTCCTAACAACGCGAATTTTTCGGTGACAGCTGTGAAGTGGAAACTGAAGTTCTTGCCTGCCTCGTACTTGAGTCTAAGTTCCTCCATCCTCACTACTGGAGGGCGACTGTGGTTGAAGCTGCCCTTGGGCAACATCGTCACAGTCTTAGAGGACGAAACTACAACTCCCCATTGATGGATCCCAGACGCTCTAGCGCAGCACGCGAGTTACCCTCAACAATAATGAGTAAATCATCGGCATAGGCGCAGCATTTGCACAGCCGGTCGAGAAACTTAAGCAGGTCATTACTAGGTTCCAAACGAATGGGCCTAGGATGGAGCCCTGCGGACAGCCACCCGATACGCGTTTGTGCAGCACGTCATAGGCACCGAAAACTAGGGACTCTCTGTCGAAGAAGTAGCTCCTCCAAAGAGACAACTCCGGATAGCCGACTGCCTCGAGCTTGCACAGGATAGCATCCCACAGCAAGTTATCAAAAGCACCCTTGAAGTCAATAAAGAACCCAAGGACGTATTGAGATGAGCTGTGTGATACCGACTCCCACATGATAAAGTGTCACAAATCATCAGTACATCTGCCGGCACGAGATCCATACTGGCTGTGAGACATCTGACCGACAAGTCTTTCCTCCATCCTCCGGACAAGAATCCCTTCCAGCACTTTATCAAGTACTGGAAGAAGACTAATGTCCCGATATGACTGAGGTTTGGACTGGTCTTTGTCAGGATCCTTCAGCAGTACAACGATGCGGGCAGACTTCCAACTCGTCGGGAAAAGACGCGTTCGAAAGCAATCTATGAAGAGGCACTCCAAGTATTCCGGGACGACATTCCAGATGTGCTTGCAGTAGAGTTACTTAGCGCACTCATTTCCACCAAAATGCAAGGTCCTACCTATCTGCGTTCGGGAGTCACAGCTGCCCAAATCGCACTTTTGAGTTTTCTAATCGAATGGAAATGGAATGGAAAAAAATAAGGAGTATGGAGAAAGCTGACAAGTGTACGTGGTAGAATTTCATCCCTTTTTGAAATAATTTGCAAAGAGATTTTCAAAATAAAAAAATCTCTGGTTCCTTTTAACTCCTAGTAGGCATATTAGCAGCCATATGGGCCTTCAGTTCGTCCCACAATTCGTATATTGATTTTCCCTTTGCCTCAACAGACCTTCTCCATGTTTTGCTGTGTCATCCCACACGGCGACTTGCCTCGGTTTCATGCGGACTGCAATCAAGAGCCTGCCATTTGCGGTTTTTCATATCGATGCCTATCTATTTTGGCCAACCCTCGCGAGAAAACCAGCTTGTTTATTCTTCAGAGTGCGATCGGGCATTTTTTGATCCGGTCCATGATTATTTTGGACATCAGTTTAGAGACTGCAGAGAGGAGACATATTCCCCGCCAATTTTTTTATGCGGAGGAGCAATTTGCAGGAATGCGCATATTGAGTAGCGTATGGTTGACTGTGTCAAACGCTTTAGACCAGTGTTTCCCAAACGGTAGGTGCGCCCCGTAGGTCGCTCTGACAATATCAATTTTGCTACTCGACGTACCACTGAAGGCATGGTGACGGCCAAACTCATGACGAAATTCAAGATGCGGAAAACACGAAATTCAAATAATTCTTCTGAAAATTTCCAGTAGTTCCAAAATATGCACTGACAAACAAATGTTCAAACAATTTAAATTGCGAAAATATATTCCGAACTTAAGTCCAAAATTCAAAGCATTCCTTCCCAATGGCAATTTTGGACACCTATTTTCGTTTTTTTTTTTGCCAACCTTTTTTAGGGGCGCGAGGATCACTGGACTGAAAAATATTGGGAACCACTCCTTTAGACAGATCGAGAGCCACAAGGATAGTGCCCTTGCAGGACTTCGAATGGTTATATCCATTGAAGATATTTGAGGGACCTCAAGAGCGGTGGTGGTACAGTGCATTCACGGAAGCCGTGTTGGTGATTGACAATGGTGATTCAAAGTTTTTTCTTTTAAATCGAAGGGGTTTTTGGCAGTTTTCCGCCGTTGTAACCACGGATAGCTCCGGGACGATTTAACATCGAAGAACCGACTGCCGTAGGAGCATTTATTTTTTATAGACAACACAAACTTCAATGGTCACAGAGGAGCTCGAACCCACGCTCCGGCAACTCAGAGAAAGAGTGTTGCCTCTAGCCCTGGGTTACCGAATGGTAGTACTAGCGCCTCGATTATTTTAGCCACATGAGACAGGGGACGGTATGATTCTCTAAGAGTATGGTCTTTGCCTATTTGAGGTATTGGAGTAATGATGCTTTTTCTAGAACTCAGGTATGGTTAGCTTATCCTTGTTGCGATGTTCGACGAGTTGTTGGTTAAATTTGTGTGCGCATTTGTTTTCGTTGTTGTAAGTCTTATCACCGAACTAGATGACAACGGGGTTTGGAAAGTGCTTTCCCAGTTTTACAGAGAAAGAAAAGGTTTCGTTGATGTACCCTAGTGTTTGCGTGCCCCGTCATCTAGCTGACAGAAGTCGGATTCGTCCAATTGGTTTGCGATGTCATTTCCACATCTGGTGTCGTTATTGATGTTAGACTACCATAAATCGTGGTATGCATTTAAGTCACTCAGTAGTAAACAATATTGTCGGGTAAGTAGGGAGCTAGTGTTGGCTTGAAATCCAGCGGGACAACTTGAAACTGGTGGTATAGAGACATTGAGAATCTCAATGTCAACATTTAATTTGATGGACGCCAAATTAAAACCATGCATCTAAAAATTATATTTTATTCAGTGCCTGTTTTTTGCAAACAAAACTATTTCTTAAACATAAACAAAAACAATTTCAAATCACCAACTTGGAATGCCAAAACGTTCCACTCGTTTCTGTTGCGAGTCCAATTCAATTTGTACCTTCTTTCGCATATAGAAAATCGGACAATCACGGCTAGTGCACAAGACTTCTTCGTGCAACGAGCCCTGACAGCGTTGACATTCGGTCCACAGGCGTGAGAAGTTCTCCTCCAACGACCGTTGGGCGGACAACTCTTGCTGATAGAGAGCCGATCGTTGCGTTTCACAATGCGGACACAGGGCACTTTTTTCATAGCCATTCGGCAACAAAGCCTTACAACCCAAACATGTTTCTCGTTTCTTTGTGAACGCGGCCAAGGCGCCGACTTTTGAAGTCACAACGGTTCGAGTGCGTGTGTGTTCGCCCTCTGAAAAGAAAGAACAGAAAGTTTTTAAATCAAAAAGAGATTTGAAATAATTGCATTTGCCAGGCAAACTACAGTTATGAATTGGCTTCCGAAAGATCACAGACCAAAACAAAGATTACAGAAGGAACGCAAATCCTATATTTGTCTGCTTATTAGCTCCTCTTATACTGTTTCGATCCATTGTTGCCTCATGCCACAATTAAAGCCAATTTGTGGTGTGAAACGTCGATCGTAGCACATCATGTGCTGGTTGATGTTCAATGCCCCCGAAGGAGTTCCGAAAGCCAGAAAGAGACGCATACAACTATACTTACTCAACAAAATCGACTCCGCCTTCTCGCCCAATATCGGCTCAAAAATTCTCAACAATGGCTTCGACAATTGATTCTCCAAATAGTATTTACAATCGATCGGGACACAATTTTCCAGTGCGAAGATTGGATCCTCCGCCTTCATATAGGCTGGTGTATTTTTCGCAGCACAAATGATCACATACGGTACACGATCACCCAGTTTTGGTGCAGTGCCCGGATCACGTTTCCTCATCTTGTTGGCCAATTCCACGTGAGCCTGTTTGGCCGCATAATCCGTTTTCGCCAATTCTTTCGTAATCACCAACTGTGAGATGTCAATTCGATTGCACAGCAAATCAGAGATGATTTGTTTGGCATAGCTAACAGCTCCGTCGGGATTACGTTCGATCAGCAGTTTTTGTAAGCAAGTGTTCATGAGATTCGCCACAAGTGGGGAGTTGTCGCGACGAACGGTTTCAATACCTGCGTAAGAAATGAGAGGGGAAATTAGTTGAACTACGAAATCCGAGCGTTGGACACTCACCTTTACAATCCATTTTATCATATTTATCCGGTCGCGTAAAATACAGCCCTGCATATCGCTTCTTATTGATCAACAAATACGGAAAGTAGACTTTCTCAAACTCCAACTTAATCGGCTGGACAAACTTTGCACTAACAAATTCAGCCGCTTCACGTCCCAATTCCATACTTCGCTCCAGCGTTTTCACGCCAAAATTAACCATCACTGAATCTGTATCTCCGTAAATGACCACGGCATCGTTCTCATAGCCATTATCGCGAGTATAGCGTGTTTCGACCTCATTTTTGGTCTTTTCAATCATTGTTCGTCCATAGGCCGTTACACTGCCCGAGATTTCCAAACATGGCAATTTACCGACCTGAGCACCGGTAAAACCATATACAGAGTTGGCGGAAATTTTCAAAGCCAATTGACGACCGTCCAGAACGCTACGTTTGAAGGGATCTGTTTCGACTTTTAGATCGTTTTTGGCACGCTTACGGGCGGCCAGGAGAGATTCCAGAATTTCTGGGAGAAGTCCTTTGCGGACGGATGATTGGACGAAGAAATTGTTCGACGGTGTTCGAGTGATTTGGTCTTCGGATAGGCTGGAAAAAGGGAGAGAAGAAATGGAACGTAAAAATAAAAGAAAATTGGATAAAAACTTTATACTCTGAAACGGCGTGAAACGTACAAAAACGTTATGAGATGGAATTTCCAACGAGATCCTGTAACGAAGGATCGACATCAAAGTGCCATTCGGAACAAGCAGGCTACTCAAAACACAAATGATAAAAAGATATCGAAGTGGGCGGTGTCTTTATCGTTCGCCAACCCTAACCATCAAGTCTAACAGCAGCCCCTCTAGAATCCAGGAGAATCGCTCCTGCAGTTCATATTTTTGGTTCGTTTTTACACGAATCTGTCAGATACCTTCCAATTCTGCTGATTCTAGGTAAAGTGGCGGATAAGGTCTAGATATTTTCGTGACCGGAAATGTGGAGAATCCGTATCCACAAAGATTCTGAACAGCGGACTCGAGACAAGATACCGTGAACCACGTTTTGGCTGCCCTTTTGGTGGACAATGGATAAATTAAGTCTCTAGAGTGCCCACCGAGACAATTGACCATTGAGATCCGTTTTTTGGGGCATTCGGTAGCTCAGTGGGTACATAAGACACTCTACCTGTAAATAGTCCCAGTGGGTTCGAAGCCCTCTGTCACCACGGATGTTTGTTTTGTTTATAAAAATGCTCCCTCGGCTGCTGGTTATTTGATGTAAATCATGCCGTTGTTACAAACGCCAAAGGCTGCCCCTATAGATTCAAGACAAAAAATCTCTCGAGTCCCTACTACCAAAAAAAAAACAATCACTTAGATCCGATTGATTCGTTAGCCACCTCAATGAGGCGTGATCAGTGTCTACCGTAAACTCGCCTCCCTTTTTCACTACAAGAACCGCCTCTAAACTAATTCCTGCTCCGTAACCGTATAGTTCCGCTGGGTATGATTAAGTTTCTTCGACCTATAGACTATAGGCACCTCTGGACCGTCATCCGTGGTGTGTTAGCAGAGCCCCTAAGGCGCCCGGCTCGAATGGCTATGAATTGCGAAGAGATGCAAGTAGCCGGGCTGAGCAACACTGGTGTTTTTGAAAAAAAAAAAACGGCTATTCAAAACCCAAAATGCCTTAGAATCACGGTCTTTACAAAGCATGTCTGTTAGCGGAATCGAGATACGACCCGATAAAACGAACCGCCGATACCATTCTCACATGTCAAGGAATCTTCGAAGCTGAAGTTTTAGGCTTGCGGAAATCAACAATCGCGTGAGCTTAGTCCGAATGAGTCCCGATGGTGAACTAATCACGTGACCCGAATAGAAGACTTCCTTAACCACGAATTTACTCTTCTCTATATTCAGAATCAGTACTGCCTTTCTCATGCAAAACACTACTTCGCGAAGAAGGTTGAAGTACTCTTTGAAGGAAGTTTTGATCACCTGCAAGTCATTAAAGTAGACAAACTCTTGGTGTCGTAAATGCGCTGGGATGACGTGCTCCATCGTTTGCGGGACGATACAAAGCCCAATAGGCATTGTAACAAATTGATACAGCGATCTGCAGGGTACAGCGAACGCTGTCGTATCCTTTGACGACTCATCAAGCGCAAGCCTGTGCTACAGCAAGCACGTGCAGTGGGATTGTTGTCGAGACAGAAGTTTTTGCGGTCGCACAATCCACCATTCTCTCTCATCCAACTATGATTACACTTACCCCAACTTCTCCTTGCTTCCCGCCTGTAACAGTGTCGTATAGCACAAATTGTGCGCCATCATAATACTGGGATATAGCGACGCAAAATCGAGCGTTGAAATCGGATCAGCATAATATCCACGTTTTGGCTCAATAACCGTCGCTCCCTCGTACTGCTCGTCCGATCCCTGTCCCGAATACGTTGGAATGATAAATCCCTTACTCTTGGCCTTCCTAAGCAACTGACTCATAACTTTGATCTGTTGCCCGCGTGTCAAAAGACTTTCCAGCGAGACGCCCGTTACCCTTGCCATTTCCATGTAATTCACGATCGACATCAACTTATTGAGCAATCGCAACGGCAAATAGGCATCCTTCAGACAATACATGGCCAATCGACGTCGTGTCTGCTCATCGCCATTCTGCAAATCTGTGATGATACTATGATGCACGTCCTCCTTTTGTTCTTGCAAGAAATGGTAGCTCACGGCGTTAAGGGTGTACGAACGCAGCTTGTAATCACGCAACAGGACGAACAGCAGATCGAACGGCACTCGTCCTTCAAAGTTCACGTATTTGTTCTCTCGTCGACCCATTTGTTTCGACTGCAACATCTGATCCTTAATCACCGATTGGATGTTGGTGATTCGTCCTAAATAGGCAAATTTATCGGCTTTCAAGTGCTTGGCACGATCCAGCAGGTACGGTAAATCGAAATTGTTGATGTTGTAGCCGGTGAGAATGTCGGGATCCGTTTCGCGAACAAATGCCGACCAGGCTTCCAGCATTTTCTGGAAAATGAAGGGAAATACGTTAGGCTTCAGTCAACAACAGGATGTCCCGAAAAAACTTACAACTTCGTTCTCAAAGCTGATGACTTGCGATCCGACAATTGGAGCACAACTCTTCAAGGTGAATACGTTCCGCAGGAAAGGCTCCTGCTCGCCCTGTCGGATCACCATGTTCGCGATCTGAATGACTGAATCCATTTTGGCTTCTGGGAAGATACCTTTGCGATTAGCGCATTCAATATCGAATGAAAGGATGCGGAATGGTGCCACTTTGGACCACTCGCCTTCGGGCTCATGTGAGATAAACTTGTTGTAGGCCACGTCTACTTCGATTTGACAACGGGACTCCGGAAGGAAGGCAGTACGTTTGCTACGAGCTCGCCATGTACCCGGTGGCAATTCAATCCAATTGCAACCCACAACATTCGTGTCCACCATGAACCGAATGTCGAAGTCGATGTTACTCTCAAAGCAACGACAATCCTGAAAATCGAATTTCGAGTACACAACGGCCTTCTCCAGAAGCCGTTTCACGGCAGCCAGAAACTTTGGCAGGACCATTGTAACTTTAATATACGTCGACTTATCTTCGCCATGATATCCATAGATAGTCTGTTGTTCGACCAGCTCCACAGCCAACACGGCTTCCTGGACATTATCCTTGTTGCCACGCATGTCGGCCAGCACGATCTTGTCGAGGGCCTCGCGAAACGGTTCGCAGTGCGATTTATCGAATCCTTTCGGTGCCGAAACGTACAAATAGGGAGCAAAGCCGTGCACATGGCAGCACACCGAATGGCCTTCCATGGTCACGCCAAACATTCGAACAATTGGAACGGGTGCAATTTGTGGTCCTGGCATGCCAGCCATAGGCTTTCCAATATATCGTTCAATGTCGATTTGTTGGAAAATGATAGCATCGTGCTCGGGATCTAGTGCAGGTGGATCCGGGCGACTCCATTTGACCGAGGTTTTTTGATCCTCCGGACCAACACCGACGACGAGGGGTTCTGAGTCGTTTTCGGTGTCCATTGCGGCCAGTTCGGCGGACCAGCCGTCGTTGCCGTGATCTTCTTCGTCGTCGTCGTAGAATCTGGGTGAAATGGAAAGGGATGGTAAGTTTCCTCCGGAGCGCTACAGAAATTGGTCGCGTGTAAGGTACTTACTTTGCCCGCTTCGTTGAAGCACTGGCACTCGGTGCAGGTCTTTTTGCATGCATTGTGTGCACTCAATAATTTCAGATATCGCGAAACTGATAAGGTTTTAAATTAATTGAAGACTAATTAGAGAAACTATGCAAACAAGCGCGGATTGGCAGTGTTGTTTCTGCGTTTTGATGTCAGTTGAAATCTTTTGGCGGGTACTCATACCGGCATTGGTGTAATTCGGAAAATGCGAACAATTTTAGTAACAATGAAGGTTCACGTTTTTGTATATCAAAGAAGAGTTGAGAAAACAATGATTTCTTTTGAAATTGCTGACCAAACTAATTGAAAATGTTAGAAAATTGGTGTTTACTTAATTTTTCCACATTGACATTGTTCCACCCTGTTTCACCAACCCCCAAAAACGTTGATCTGGCTACACGAATTTGCTCTCTCTGGATCTGGACTGACAGACGGCGCGCCTGCTCATATGTCACCACGAAATGTCAAAGTGATACGAAGTTTTCTTTTCATCCGCGGGCACTTACCAATCCGTTCTGACGAAAACTCCGCAAAACTCCAGTGAAAATCACCATTAACCCGTCACCGATGTCCCATCGTCGCGTCCCTAACATCCGAACAACTTCATAGTGACTGTTGTCCAACCAGCAATAGTCACTTTCGTGAAATTCGCGTCGAAATTGACCCATCCCGCGAGTGCACCAACTCTTGAATTGTTCTGTTCTGTGTTGTGTAGAGTGACAAAAAGTTTATCAAGCGACAGGCGGTGGTGGTTCATGTCCTCAACCATCGTCGTTCGCAGTAATTATGTATCAGAGTGCATGTAATGCGGCTGCGACAGGATCATGTTCTGAGCCGCAACGAGAACGCGATCGTGATGCCCTAATTCCGCATGAGCCGGCCACGGCCCCCATTGAGCCCGACTACAGTGGCTTTGACATTGTCAAGGCTACACAGTATGGGGCGATATCGCGAGTTAAGGAACTGGTCGAGGCCGGATGGGATGTCAATCAGCCGGACAGTGAGACGGTTACGCTGCTCCACTGGGCGGCCATAAACAACCGTCGCGACATTATCAAATATTTCCTCGAGAAGGGAGCGGTCGTCGATGCAGTTGGGGGCGAGTTGAATGCCACCCCACTGCACTGGGCGACACGACAAGGGCACTTAGGTAACACATCATATTACACATTCCTGAAAGTATTTTTTTAGGACCATCCTAATCAATTTCGTGCCTTTTCAGGAGCCGTGGTGCTGTTGATGGCCGCCGGTGCCGATCCGAGTCTTCGCGATGCCGAGGGATGCTCCTGCATACATTTGGCCGCCCAATTCGGCCACACAGCACTCGTCGCCTATTTCATTGCACGCGGCGTGAATCCCGATCTGCAGGATCGGGGCGGGATGACCGCTCTGATGTGGGCCTCGTGGAAAGTCTCGGCATTGGATCCAGTACGTTTGCTTCTCACACTGGGAGCCAACACAGCCCTCGTAGATCACACGCACGGCAATACGGCCCTGCACTGGGCCATTCTGGCTCGAAATGCAACTGCAATCAGTACACTAGTCATTAAGGGAAAATCTAGCCTAGACATACCAAATCTGCGCGGTGACACCCCGCTTAGCATGCTTCAGGCCCAGGCGGGTGCAATTTGGATCAGCCAGAAGGTGGCCGATCGAGTGCGTGACCTAAGTCAGACAACACAACGACGCAACTTCTTCAAGCGAATGACGAGCGATAGTCGAGTGCGATGGTGGACGATGGCCGCTCTACCGTTCCTAGCTTTCTACCTCGCCGGCCTTATTTTCTCCGCAAACACTCTGTTCATTATAAAATTCTTCCTGCTCGGCTGTCTGTTTGCCGGCACTCAGTTTATTGGACGCAGTCTGTTTGACGAGCATTTGATGGCATTGCTTCCGCTTAGCGTGTATTTGGCGACAAAATTGTGGTTCTATGTGACGTGGTTGGCGTACATTGATAGTGCCGTGTCTTCGATGACGACTGTGGCGTTTTTGGCGTCGTCCGTACTGTTGTGGATATGCTTCTTGAAATCGTGGCGTGGCGATCCGGGTGTTATACGACCGACACAGGAACAACGATTTAGGGTAAGTTTATAACTTTTTTAAAGACACTTTTAGACATGTTTTTTCTGTCATGTATCCTTCATCAACATTTTGAGAGTTCGATAGATACTATAGGTCGTAGAATACCACAACCTTCGAATAGTGGGCGACAGTACTAATAACACGGGTTACTGGGCTTTACACTTGATTTTTGGCCCCGATTATGCTTTATCACACTAAGTTCCTTAAATTCTGTCCCTGTCTGTCTGCGCCCTAGTGTTCCAAGGGATTTCTCAGCTTAGTCGATCTTTTATGAGAATATTCAGCAATGAGCAGCTTCAATTAATTTAACCTTGGCAGCCCTGCACAACCGTTGTTGATGTTGTTTCTTGAACTCCACAGCTCGTTAGCTTGCCTTTTGTCTGTTGTATCAACTTGATCTGGAATACAAAAAAAAAACAGACAATCAGTCGTTGGGGAACATCCTGCTCCCTGGATAAAACTAACGAATATTCTATTCAGGGCATTCGGTAGCTCAGTGGACAGAGACGACACTCCATTCTCTGCATTGCCGGACCATGGGTTCGAATCTCACTGCGTACCATGGATATTTGTGCTGTCTTTATTAAAATGCTCCTATCGCAGCCGGTTCTAGGCAAAATTTTAGAATCGAAGTACTAAGCCATAAGTCAAACTTTGTCATTGAATATCTGGAGAACCGTTGTGATTACGCGAAAAAATTATTACAGATTAAATCCTTTCAGAATAACATTAATGAGCTGCCATCATTAAAATTTGGCACCATATATTCTAAAAAAGATCCTCAGCGAATTTTTGGGGTCGTTCGAGTTGTATCAATTGTACGATGAGCTGGAAGTATCGAAAATCGTGAAGCTTCAACTTTTGCAATGGGCGGGGCATGTGCAACGAATGGACGATAAACGCATGCCAAAGAAGGTGATGAACGCACAACGAATTGATGGAGCGAGGTTGCGTGGATGACCGAGAGCTCGCTGGAAGAACTCTGTAGGTGAGGACGCCCATCAGCTGCTGAGCTTCTGAAACTGAAGGATTAGGTCCCGTAACCGCTACAATTGAAGGTCAACGATTCAAGTGGCGAAAGCCCGACGTCGGGCTATCGTGCTTCATTGATGATGATAATTTTAAAATTTTCCCCGGTTCTATGAAGAAAATCGTCCCGAAGCTACCCGTTGTATCGGCCAAGACCTTGCAAATCTCCCTCAATTCAAGAGAAGAAAAAACCTCTTCAATCACTACAACAATATTCTCGTTACATCTAGGCTTCAGCCCTGAATCTATCAAAAATTAGTAAATTCTACACATAATCTCTTGCAAACAACGTAATCTCATTAAGATTTACAATAATTGTTGATATCATTCATAAAGTGTTTCACTCACATTTCTTATCTTCTTGAACTTGAACAATTAACCAACGATAACAATCGATTCTACTGATTAGACGAAAATATGCTTTTGTGTGGTGAAAAATGTCTGTCAAAAGTTTTGATAGGTTTGGAAATTATGTAATAAAATGCAATGACTCATTTAGAAATAGTAGAGTTAGGAGTAATAAAATTTTACACACTTAGACAAATCCTGAGATTTTTGCTAATCTAGATTTAAATGCGCTTACAAGATTTTCCATACACTTTCAAAGATTAGGGATTATAATGGAGCTCTTATTTGGCGACCTACCAAAATTTATATTTGAACTATGAACTATTTGATTTCAATAATTTTCATTTTTCCCCTCATACATGAACACTTGTGAGCTTCTAGCTTTGAGCTTTTTCGTTCAAAGTTCTCGAGTGTTGCCCAATCTTTCCTGCAGAATGAGTGTGGAATGCGATTGATAATACCTTTGGTCAGAGTGTCGAGGTGTAGGGAAATCTAGTGAAGCGTTCACATAAAAGTACAACCTGGGGCATATATAGGGTGTTTCTTTTGTCGTGATAAAACTTCAAATGTAAATAAAGCATCAAGAAACGCCCTTAATGCAGACGAAAATTTGCAAATCTTGATTTTTCAAGTGCTCGGGTGATCTTGGATTATCCTCAAATCATTGAAGCACAATAACAGTGGTGGTGTGTGGTGTGGTGGTGGTGTGATTTTATTCATCTATGTCTTTCAGAATAATGATGGTCATAATATTGCAGTCAAAGTCAACTGTGGGCGATGTAAACATAATTATTACCTTTGACGATTATTAATTGAAAGCCTTTGATACTGTCAACATACTGTGTTTCTAACAAAACGGTTAAAATTCCGACACAGCACATTACACATCCGTTCGGTCGAAAAGATGTCCACGATGCCAACACGTTCGTCTGATTTCCTTCGGTTTAAGTTTTTTGGTTAAATGCAAGATTAAATGTTAACACAGTTAAAACAAAAGCGACTTCAAGAATTTGAAAACCAAAAGTCGAAATATTTTCGTGAAAAAAAAACAGTCGAATTTGCAAGAAAAATGTTAGAAATTACGGCTTCTAAATAATGACATATTTCGAAAGCCCTGCCGACCACTCGCCAAAAAATATGATCAAACATAAATTTTGGGGATCAATAAAATAAATTTTCCGAACCAATTAAACACTTCTAAAAAAAAAAACCAAAAAAAAACCACCACAAAACACGTCCAAATCCAAAAAATAAAATAACAATTCAAATAAAAACAGATGGTTTTTCGAATTTGTGATTTTACGTGATGGAATTTCTTCATTATTTTTCCCGAAATCAGTTCCACAGATAATGTTAAAATCAGTTGTCACAAATCACAGAGCTGTTTAGTATTAGTTCAACCGGAAATAAATTTTGCTAATTAAAAATGACATATGTACATATTGTAAGAAACCGATAAAATAATTGATTACTACTGGGCATTACTCTACACATGCGATACTCACTTACTTCATCTTGTCCCTACCATCTGTAAAGAAAATAAAACGCTCGAGTTTGCTATTAAATCTATCAAGAATAGAAAACAAACAAAGAGACAACAAACAGAATAAAGTAGACAGCGAAGGAGAACCATACTTCCATCCATTGGTCATCTTCGGAAATCGTCTCGTGTCATCGGTTTCTTGCCGTATCAGTTGACTCGGGTGCTTCTCCTGGGTTCAATTAAACTTCGCTATCTTCTTCACTCAAATAAACCCTTCTACCTAGGGTACACCGTTTCTGGCGAAAACTTTATCTTACAGGTATTCTGGTAGAAGGCGGAAGGGGAAACCACAACCTCCTAGCTATCACAGATACCAACTCCGGAGCGGAGCACGTCTCAGAGAGGGGGGACACTACAACCTCTCCAAGATACACACAACACAGAGAAAGGAGACACCACAACCTCTTCAACACGTAAAGTATGCAAAGAGGGGGAATACCGCAACCTCTTGAGCTTACAAAAGCATAGAAAGGAGAGACACCACAACCTTTTCACAAACAAACGCTGAGAGGGGGAAACCACAACCTCTCAACACATTATTCGGAGGGGATCAACTCCGAGGTGGAGCACACACGGCTCTAATCATCTCACAGAGAGGGGAGACATCACGACATCTCATAATTACTAGCACCGTACGCAAAGGGGAAAAACACAACCTTTCCAAAACATTTAATCATTTCGAAATACATATTCATATAACTGGATGCGCTTTTTTATTTTTTGTTTTTTTTTTTTTTTTTGTCGTACAGACAGCAAAACGTAATCCACCATCTCCTACAAATATCTACAAGGTGGGGCAAAAGTAATCATCCGATGTTCTTTTGCTGTATTTTTCTTAATAAAAAAAACTTCGGTTTTGCATATGAAATACGTTTATTTCATCCCTTAGAATTTATTGTATCAAGTTGCAAAAATGATATCGGCCAAGTGGCCGCCGCCACAGTTGATTACCATACGGGCCCGTTTTACGGCATTTTCCATCACTCTTCCCATATCGGGAGACAGGTTTTCGCATTCCTGGCGAATATTCTCCTTAAGGGCTTCAAGAGTTTGAGGCTTGTTGACGTAAACCCGCGTTCAAAAAACCCCATAAAAAGGAGTCTGGAACAGTTAAATCGGGTGATCTGGCCGGCCAGTGCAAATCACCAAAACGAAAGATTAACCGACCCGGAAATGTTTCCTTCAGAATATTGAGTGTGTCTCGACCAGTGTGCGCGGTTGCACCGTCCTGTTGGAGCCACATGTTCTCCAGTCCTAGTTCATCAAATTTAGGAAGAATTCGTTAAGCATGGCTCTGTAGCGCACGCCATCCACAGTCGTCGTTTGACCCGCGGCGTTTTCAAAGAAAAACGGGCCCGTATGGTAATCAACTGTGGCGGCGGCCACTTGGCCGATATCATTTTTGCGACTTGATATAATAAATTCTAAGGGATTAAATAAACGTATTTCATAAGCAAAATCGAAGTTTTTTTTTATTAAGAAAAATACAGCAAAAGAACATCGGATGATTACTTTTGCCCCACCTAGTACAATACAAAACATCTACAATACAAAGTAATATGCATACTCAGTGTACACACCCAATTATCACCGCCGAGGTTATGTTGGTTTAATTTTTTTTCACTTCTTTCACTATCGCACTGACACAAGTCTCGCACGATCGTACAAAATGAAAATTCAATGTCACCATTCATTTTTTTTTCAAACTCGTTGTTAATGGAGACATCTCAATTTCAATATTGACATAGAAACATCAAATTTTCGTAGCCTACTGAATATTTGCACCTAGAAAATTACTAAGTATCGTTCAATGTAACTCGTGAGCTATGCATGCGACCCATCTTGTTGTTTTGTGCGGCCCGCGGCCAGGTCAGAGTGGACCAGCACAAATTCGTAAAAATAAAAAAATAAAAACACAGGGGCTTTTTGGGCAGGGATACAATAAGCCCTTTTTTGCCCCGAAGTTCGGTTCAGAAGAATGTGTTGCGATTGCCGAATTTTATAGTTATATTCGGTTTCGCATTCGCTTTCAAGTTATGGATCACGAACATCATGAATTGAGATTTATTTGAAAAGAAGACAAAAACTTTGTATATGGTGAAGAAATCATGTAAAAATGACAATTTGATCTCAAGTAACCGATTTCTCCTTATCGCCACATTTTACTCAGCGAAATGTACTTAGCGGAGTGGACGTGAATGCGCACTCATTATTAGTCAAAACTACGTTAACGACGGTTTGCATAAGCTAGACCGCACAAACTGTGAAAGGACCATCCAACTAGAAAGGGATTACGGATTGGATAACTGAGACAAAAAAAAAGATTTTCGTTGAGAATTCGTCGGAGGCAGAGATAGTATTAGTAGAGTTGTTTCTTGTTGCAAAGGCCGATTATACGATACAATCATTATATCCATTAGCCATTGTACTGTGCTAATTTTTTTAAGTAAAATATTATTTCTGTAAGTACATGCTTCCGACAATTTTACCTACATATAGTTTTGAACATATCTCTTAACTTGAAAAGATAATATTTTACGGGCTTAGTCTTGGCAAATTGTAAATAACTTTGCCTTATCGCAGCAATTATGTCATCGTCGAACTGTATAGGTACAAGTACAGTTCGCTAAAGATACAATGTAAAAACCTATTATTCGATGAAAATAATATTTTTTTCTTGATTGGTGACAGATGAGCAGATGAATCTGTCGAAATTAATTCCGTCTATTTCAAAAAAGCTAAGCTCATCCAAATCAATATCTATCCCTTCGAAAGTACGCTTGAATTGGGTAAACAACGTACCACCAGTGTCTTCTCTATGCGATAGGACTAATCAGCCGACAGGTACTGAATAATACATCCAGATCAGTGACTCCCAAACTGGGGGCGCACCCCCTAAGGAGGCACGACGATTAGGGAAGAGGGTGCGAGCACAAACTCTAAGGTTGGTGCCGTTTATGAATTATGGTTTCCTTCAACAACAACCATTCTGACTCGAACTTCTTCCGAAACTCACCAAGGATAATCCGTTCTTGCCAAACTTTGCAAATTGCCAACAATTTTATTTTCTTCGATTAAAAAAAAAATGCTGCTACTAAATGCGTTTGATGATATGGCTGATTGAAATTGACAAAGCTCGCGATTCTAAAAAGAACCGCACCAGTCAGCTAGTTTTTGTATGGATAGAATGAATCTTTGGTAAAAATCTTGCGAAATTTTGGTCGCTCCGGGTGATTTCATTTTTCGTGCTCGACGTATCACTGAAGAAATGGTGACGGCCGAATTTACGACTTAATTCAGCATGCGGAGATCACTAAATTTGATTAATATGTAGTTCTAAAAATTTCCAGTAGTTACAAAATATCGGCTGAACTAACAACTAAATTTTCAAACAATTTAAATGCCAAAATAGATCCTGAAATGTAAACCCATAAAATTAAAAGCATTCCTTGCCAACGCCAATTTTGTTACACCTATTCAGGATCAGTAGACCTCGCAAGGAGGCACGACCTGAAAAAGATTGGGAACCACTGGATCTAGATAGTATGGATATGTAATCTACTATCAATCTGTTTGGTACAGTACCTAAGGGGCGGCAATTTGTCCTCTTGCCCGGGGCGGCCTAAGTCCTAGAGCGGGCGTTGGTACCACCTACCCGAGATCGCTGGCGCACATATTCTGAAGGAACACTACTTCAATAATAGACACAACCATACAATGCAAGAACCTTTTGGATCTTTAGTTTATCCCTAACAAGTTCAAAGTTCAGTTGGTTAGTTCCCGAAGATACAAACGAAATCAAACATCTGTCTCGCGCTGTGCTGTTTACTGTAGCAGAAAACCATTTTACGCATCCAAATTGTTTGGCATGCCTTCTTTGGTGATTTTCTTAAGACGCCACTACTCGAGCGTAGTTTTTTCTTGACCTCGAAAGGCTTTTTTTGTCTATCTGGCTCCTACTTTAAAATAGCTTTGATGCAGCTGCCACGAGATTGCAAAATGGAGACGAAGGGCTACCAAACCGCTTCCAGTTTTTCCTATTGAGGGAACAAGACACCAAATATATATTTGAAATACATAACGGTAAATTTTACGTCTGCTCCTGCTTTCATCTCTTTTAATTGATTTATTTTAAATGATCTAATTTTACTAAAATGTTGCACATTAACTAATCTACAACTTCTTCAAATGTATTCTTTTACAGACAATTGTGGAGCTCTCGGAGCGTGGTGGCAGCGGTTTTGATCCGTCATCATTTTGCTCAGCCTGTTTGGTTCGTCGACCGATTCGTTCGAAACATTGCTCGGTGTGTGATCGTTGTGTGGCTCGATTCGATCATCATTGCCCGTGGGTGGGCAACTGTATTGGCGTAAATAATCACAAATATTTTATGGGATTCCTGTGGTGTTTATTGTTGATGTGCTCATGGATGTTGTATGGAGGTGGCAATTATTACGTGCATGCTTGCAATATTACAATTAATGACGGTAAGGGTTGTTTATGGTGTTTGAGAGTCATATGAGTCAATTCTATTATTACGTAGTATGAGTATTACGTAGTTTGCATTTTTAATTTATTTTAGTTTGGTTTGCTTTATTAATGAAAAATATATAGAAAAATCTAATTAGTTTGGAGATATTAGATATTACATGACAGGATAATCTTACTTCCCGGGCTTCTGTGAAAATTGTATGGAAGCTAGTTTATCCTGTCCTGCGATTCTTACATTCATGTTTTTAACCCTTTTAAATCGTATAATTACAGATTTCTGGAACACCCTCAATGCAATTGGCGGTTGCAATCCATGGGTTGGTTGGGTCATGGCCAATGCTCTCTTGCACATGTCGTGGGTAACACTGTTGACAGTTTGCCAGACATATCAAGTGATTTGTCTGGGCATGACAACGAACGAACGTATGAATCGTGGTCGCTATCGACACTTTCAGGCGAAAGGCGGAAAAAGTCCATTTACGCGTGGTCCTTTCTATAATCTTATTGACTTTTTGGAGTGTTCGTGTTTTGGACTGTTTAAACCACAACGTATTGATTGGATGCAATTTTTTGATTTTGAAAAGAGCATCGAACACGAACCGCTACTACGTGCAACGGACAATTATCAGTACGTATAGAAGCAAGTCACAGTGACGAACGACATTGTCGTCGTCATCGTCGAAGCAGAAGTGATCAATGAAAAACACGAAAACGGCTAGAAGAGAATTACATATGTGTAGGATATTGAATTGAGTTTTTATCTGCGATTTTGGCATAAGCAACGATCAACATAAAGTGCGTTTCTTTATATCATCGCGTGTAGTTTTGGGTAACGAAACTTTATAATGGAGTTTCGCTACTCAAAACTAAACGAGATGATCGAAAACCCCACTTTTAGATGTTTGAGATTTTTGTTTTCTTTTGATTTATTATTTCGTGTATTGTTTTTCCGAAGCCAATGAAGATTTAGGTTTTATGATGTGTATATGTTAAGGATAGAATGTTCATAGAGAGTGATAGGAGTGGGGGATGATGATTTATGTATTAACACGTTAATCTAACTTAATTATATTTTAAGAGTCACAATTATGCATTTGCTATTTCTTTATTTGTTGTTGCGTCTAAGTTGTATTTATTATTCAAATACGTATTTTTAGTGACATGAGACTATAATATAATGTTCGCTCTGTATAAAATACATACAATTATCCAGGAGATGATAACATAGTCAAAAGATTGAGAATGCAAGTAGCTAATGTCAATATATAGTTGAATGAATATCGCATACCGTTGGGATTTATTACTGACAAATATAAAAAAAAGTCAAAGATGATCGCAATCGAAAAACTGGTCAGTAAGGACATCAAATCGAATTGTCATGCGGTTTAAGATGAAATAGGTCAGGAGTGGAGTGAATTAAATATCTAGGGTTCCCTTCGAATTGCAACTTCTTGTACAATATAATGTTTGTAATTCTAAAAATACTTTCAGCTACAGTATAAATGTGTTTTTCACATGACAAATATTTCATAAATCATAATTCAAGTCAAGCTTACATTTCTTAGCTCGGTACAACGGAAACTGTCACTCAAATCAAAGCAGTAGTTACGCGATCCAAAGGATCCTAATGTTTTACTACCTTTGCTATTCATCAAGCGTTTAACAAGTTTAATATCATCTAACGGTATTACAATGTAGGCTAATTGTGCGAGTATATTCAATTTTGAAATTAAAGACATTTATTGATTACGCTTTTAAGAAAGAAAAACACACACTCACCACATTTTTTTAAACCAAAAAAAAATGTAACACCAATAGATCCATATTACGACTATAAACAATAAACACATTGTGGATATTTTAGAAAACAAGAAACAATTGATTTTTCGCATCTTTGTATTTATTTATAGTTTACACTTGGATATTGTATTATGTATCGTATCAAAATGTAACAATTTGGTTTTTGTCCTCTTTGTTTTGTTTTTTTTTTTTTGCAAATTGTGTTGTATAGTTTTGATCCTTTTTGTTAGGTAAAGTTCTGAAGTTATGCTAAAAAAGACACGCAGTATTTAAATTTTGGACACAGTATGCGAATGTTAATTTTTATGCGGGCATTTATTCGTACATATTTAAAGTATGTTTTAACTATAGTAATCTAGAGTCAAACTTAAAGCCATACTTAAAATACGAACGCCTATTGATTACTTGAAGTAATTGTTACAGATTTGCTATAGTTAAAGAAAGCATACTTTAAAAATGTACGCGTAAATGGACCATAGTTTTGTAGATAAGCACAAAATACACACAGTTTAAAATAAGTTTGTTTTTGCTTTGTTTCTATTTTGATATACTTACATGTGTACATATTTGATTGAATAAAAATATCGAAATGAAATTGAAAAAAAAATGTATGTATCACATTTATTTTAAAAAAATACATATATTTTAAGGTAAGCGCGGCAATCATAATTTTTTAAATTTCTTCTTAATCTTTTTGTTTCAGATTATGTTGGATTATAGTTCCACTTTTTGATGTCTAAAATTGTTTGAGCAGGTTTACAATTTTTTTTAGTCTTACAACATACTTCTTCCATTTCTCGCCGCAAGGATGCAAAGGTGGCTTTGTTATGTGACGAAATATGATTTCACTCGCATGTTAAACGAGTACCCATTTACGGGGATAAATAACTGTGCTGAGCGTGCTGTTGATCTCAACACCTCAACAAAAAAGCAGTTAAGATCTTGGAAATTTCATGTCACTAACACATCTGGACTGTCGCGCCTATTATTTATTTACTTTTGTGGGGTTTCATGCCTTTACGACTCGGCATGTATCAAGTGTATCGCAAACGTTGTTGCATCTTGTCTTATCATCCACACCAGGGGCCCCTGTGCAATTAAGCCTGATTAGCCATGAAAATGTCCGCCTAGGTTTCTCGTTATCTGTAGCTGGTTAGAGCAAGCGTTCCCCGGAGAAAGTTCTTACTCGCCACATCACTGAAGCTGCTGCTAAGGGCCAATATCGTTAAAGGAGACGGTTCTTTATTTTCGAAAATGATGTGATACAATGCCGCACATTATTTTCCGTTTTTCTGAAGGGATGGATAGACCTCGAGAGTGAAATTTATTGCGCTGCGATTTTCTCAATGAAATGTATAGTTACTGTCGTGGAAAATGTCGCAAACGCTGGGGAATTTCATAAGCTAAGCTACAATCCGAGAACGGTTCCATAATTCTTCTCGGCCATTTTATGTATAATTTTTCGATTCCCCGGTCACTAGATATTTTCCACGATGAAATCGCCGAGGAATCGAAAAATAATACAAAAAATGGCCGATAAGAATTATGGAACCGTTATATTATATTTCACGACAGTGAGTATACATTTTCAATGAGAAAATCGCAGCGGAATAAATTTCACTCTCGAGGTCTATCCATCCCTTTTAAAAAGAAAAAATTGCAGGTAATCGAAAGAAAAGACATACAGAGGCTATATGAGCCTGAGATGAGGTTATTTCGGTCCTCTATATTGAACGGATCCCTCATCCTCGTGCTCCTTCTTCTTCTTTATGGCACGATAGCCCGACGTCGGGCCTTGGCCGCCTGGATTGAAAACCTCCAATTGTCGCGGTCACGCGACCTTGTCCTCCAATTCCGAAAGCCTAGCATCTGGTGGGCGTCCTCACATACAGAATGCTCCCATCGGGCTCTCGGTCGTCCACGCAATCTGGCTCCGTCCACTCGTTGCGCGTTCATCACCTTTTTGGGCATGCGATCGTCGTTCATCCTTTGTACATGACCCGCCCATTGCAATCGCTGCAATTTCACGATCTTCGACACCTGTAGCTCATCATACAGCTGATACAACTCAAGGTTGTACCGGATGCGCCATTCACCTCGTTCACGAACGGCCCCGAAGATTCTTCGGAGAACCTTTCGCTCGAATGTGTCTAGCAGGTGTTCAGAGTTTTGAGTTAGGGTCCATGCCTCGCAGCCATAGCACAGCACAGGTCGGATGATGGTTTTATACACGTGGAGCTTCGTGTTCCTGTGCACCAGCTTCGAATTCAGAATTTGGAGGACCGCAAAGTAACACTTATTAGCTAGTTGTATCCGTCGCTTTATCTCATCTGTTTCGTTGGCGTCTTTTGACAAATTGCAACCCAGGTAAGTGAAGTTGTCTACATATTCTATATTGAGGTCCCCCACTGTGATGCTTGAATTTACTGGCGTTCTAGTTTTTGATTGCATCATGACCTTGGTTTTAGACTCGTTGATATGTAGCCCAACTTCTTTGGCGGCGTTATTGAGATTATGCAGAAGGCTTTCTGCATCACCCAATCTTCGAGACATGATGTTGATGTCGTCGGCGTAGGCTACTAGTTGAGTCGATTTAATGAGTAGCGTTCCGCTGCTGTCCAAATTCATGGCTCGAATCACATACTCCAGAGCCAGGTTGAAGAGCGTCGGCGCCAGCCCGTCGCCTTGCTTGAGTCCAGTACGAGTTTCAAATAGGTCAGTGAGTCTGTTCTGAACTCTGACCTGCGCGACGGTATTAGTCATCGTCATCCTTATGAGTCGCACTAGCTTAGCCGGTATTCCAAAATGCAGCAAAATGTTGTACAGTACGCTTCGATCGATACTGTCGTATGCCTGCTTGAAGTCAACAAATATTTGGTATACGTCGATGTTGTATTCCCAGCACTTCTGGAGTAAAAGCTTCACTGTAAAAAGCTGATCTGTTGTCGAACGACCAGGTCTAAAGCCGCCTTGGTACTCGCCAATGATTTCTTCTGCGTACGGATTAATTCTATTTTCTAGAATTTTAGATAAAATCTTATAAGTCGTACAAACTAATGAGATGCCTCTGTAGTTCTCACATTTTAACTTATCCCCTTTTTTGTGGATTGGGTAAATTATACTTTTGCGCCAATCTTCCGGGATTATTTCGTCGTTCCATATTTTAACGATAAGTGTGTGTATAGCCTTAACAAGGCTCTCCCCACCATGCTTCAGCAGTTCAACTGGGATATCGTCAGCGCCCGGGGCTTTATTATGTTTTAGTGCTTGCATGGCGAGATCAACTTCTTCTACTGTTGGGGGTTGAACGGGAGGGCCTGTTTCAGCCATCAGCTCCGGAGCTTCTTGTGTGGGGTTGTTCGGTTGAACATTGAGGAGCTCTTCAAAATGTGAGGCCCAGCGTTTATCAACGCTATCGATGTCGCTAATGATATTGCCATCCTTATCCTTACAGAGGCTGGTCCTGGGTTGGTATCCACTTTTAATTGAATTAATCAGCTTGTACGCTTGTCTACTGTTCCTACTAACTAGTCTTTGGTTTATTTGCATCAACTGCTCGTCAAGATGCTTACGTTTCTTACGCCTAATTAACCTATTCGAAAATCGTCGAAGCTCGTCATATTTTGTTTTTTTGGCTCTAGTTGCGCGTTCAGTCCATTGGCGATATGCCTCGTTTTTAGCATCTACCGCATTTTGACATTCTTCATCAAACCAATCATTTCGGGCTCGCCGGGCTTTGTATCCCACAACCTCCTCTGCGACCCCTTTGATGCTGTCTTTGAGTGTATCCCAGATCTCAAGGGCGCCTTTGTTTCTGATGTTATTTAGCAAGGGCGTCAGATTCTCCTCAAGGGCAGTCGTATAAGTGACCACCGTGGCATCATCCAACAATTTGTCAACCGCAAAAATTTTTGCCGGGTTGAACCTCGAATGATGCACCGAAGAAATTCTGCACCTATAAGTCGCCTTCACCATATAGTGGTCAGAGTCAATATTTGCTCCACGATAGGACCGAACATCCATTATGTTCGATGCCCATCTCTTGCAGACAAGGACGTGGTCAATTTGGTTGACGGTATGTTGATCTGGAGATCTCCAGGTCTGCCTGTGAATGCGACGATGCGGAAAACAGGTAGAGCTAATGACCATATTTCTGCTGGTCGCGAAGTCTATTAGTCGTTGGCCATTGTCGTTACAGTCTTCATGGAGGCTGTACCCTCCAGTAATCCCCCTATGCCAACTTTCGTTTCCGACTTTGGAGTTAAAATCCCCTAGCAGCAATTTGACATCATTTGATTGAAGTGAATCGAAGAGATTTTCTAGGCGGTGATAGAACTCGTCTTTAACCGCGTCTTCACTGACTTCGGTGGGGGCATGCGCGTTTATGAGCCAGAGATTGAAGAACCGGGTTTTAATGCGAATCGCACACAGCCGCTCGTTTATGGGTTTGAAGTCGATAACATGCGGCTTAAGTTGATTGTTTACAATGAACGCCACTCCAAACTCCCTGTGGCCCGAAGGTTTTCCACTTGTGAAAATTGCGTACGAATTTCGGTCATCAATCTCGCTACTAAGCCATTTAGTTTCCTGGAGTGCAACAATGCTCAGCTTATATTTTTCGACCTGATCCAAGAGGGCCCTTAAGGCCCCTGGCCTATTCAGGGAGCGTACATTCCAGGTTCCGAAAGAGTAATCAGTTGTCCGTTTGCGATGTCGTCGTTGGGTTGTATCCGTCCAATCCGAGGCTTTCATTCTCCTAGATTGGTCCAAATTATCAAAACTCAATTCGATATCAAATTGACTTTCTCTTGGCGCATCTATACTTATTAATTTGTTTATCGATTTTAATTAAGTACCCAATTAAACAAGATTTGCTAATTGAATACACAAATTTAAATTACTTCTAAAAGTGCGTTTTTTTTTTGGTTATCGCGTGTAGGTTTGGGTAACGAAACTATAAAAAAATGCCAGCTTATCTACCTGTCATTTTTTTTATATGAAGTTTTGTTACCCCAACCTACATGCGATAGCCAAAAAACTATTTTAAAAGAATATGTATCTTTCAAATCCCTCTAGCGATCGATATAGCTAACGGAATTTATTGAAATTTAAATAGTTTCTGCCTGTGCAACAATTGTATAGGTTCACTGGCTTTGAAGATTTTTTTTTTACAGCGGTAAGCCATGTTTTTAAGCCCGGAGCACCAAATTTTAGAGACAGCTATTTGGTTAATACTCGAATACAAAAAAATCTAAATGAAAAATTTAATATTAACTTCGATTTAGTGGAAAAAAAACATAGAAACTACAGATGAAATAAAATGGGGCGAACTAAAATATCGCACGGCCGGGAAAAAACTGGCACCCAAAAAACAATCATTGCGGCCTTTTTTCTGTTAAAAGTCACTGGAATAGGTTTTTAGTGGACAAGATTATTATGCAAAGTCCTTGTGAGGCTTTGAAGTCCCCACAATTGATACGAGGTGCTGCATTTAGTAATAATAAGTAAAAGTGACCCAAATTGTACGTCCTAATGGGACAAATGGGACAATTCTGTCAGTTATGTGCCAATTAAGCTCTTATTTTAAAAAAAAAAAGGTTTTAATTGCAGAATTATATGTGGTAATTTCGTCCTCCAATTGAAAATTTAGTTCCTCTTGTCTTCGTTAGAATTAAGGATTCTAATTAGACGTGCATTACCCGGGAATACCCCTAATACTTCTTAAAGGCAAGGGCCACCAAATTTTAAAATAGTGTCTCTAGTCTGTTGAATCCCAACAGAACAGTCTACTAAAATAAATATTGTACCCTAGTAGAAATTCATATCAAACTTAAAATAACCAATCTTCTGTGAAAAATTTCACGCCAAACGGCATAATTTTCATCACTAATTTTCTTTTTCAATAACTTCCATCCACCTTCAGTAACAGTTCAATCATCTATGCACGGATGGATTCCTTCAGTGGGTTCCAATTGCATTGATTCATCAAGCATTGATAGAAATTTTGAATGAGGAGCTTGGATTTCAGTAAGATAAATATGATGAAGCCTCAGTACCAATACTGCCAGAGCGATAGCAGTCCTCCTTAATCTAGTTCCGGACATGCTAATATCGCAATTTGGCTATAGGTTCCCTATATGATCGTTTTCTCTAAAAATTTTCGAGATTACGAATTATGAAAATAAGCCACAAACGTTAAAACCTCTAAAGAAATCCTTTCGCGAAGAGACCCGGGTAATCGTAACTTATTTGCTGCATAGCGTGTAAGGAAGTTATCGAAAACTACTCCAAAAGGTCAGTAATGAAAAAGAGCACGATTCTTTGGCGCCAGAGCGGAGTTTTCCAAAATGTGTTGGTTTAAAAATCGAGAATTTCACGCCATATGATTTTTTTTTTGACGGCGGTAAAAATGTTTCGTTCCAAAAATTTTAATACTAGGCCTCAACTTTGGAATTTAATTTTTATACGGCATCCGGTTCCAACGTGTAATGGTTGAAATGCATTTCCCGCGTCAGCATCAGCATCGGCAGAGGCATCGGCATCAGCAGAAAAATTTCAATTTAGAACACAAGCATTTGCCTTTGATGACCCACATTGACAGCAGAAGCAGAAAAAATTCTTCTGCCGCTGCTGAGGTTGAAGAAAAAGAAAAGTTTTGACGCAGCTTACATTACGCTCATAAGCTGAATTTCGGAAAGAAGGCAGATCACGCAGTCTAAAAACGGTTTACGATGGGAAATCCGGACGGGTTCTCAATTAATATCATGACATTTACGGTTATGGTATCATTAGCGACGTTTTTGTTCGTATCGAGTGTAAATATCTGACTCGAAAAAAACGATCGTGGGTAACATCCCGGTTAAGACCAAACAGCTGACACTTGACAGTTTTTGCGCATCTTTGACTCACGTTTGTCGGCTAATTTGTTAGTTGTGGTGAATTTTATCACAAAAGATGATTATTTCTTTGCAAAATCTTTTCTCGTGATGAGAAAAACTCTCACATTTGGTTTAAAAAAACAAATTCCCTCATATTTCCCCTATTCATCCGCCATCTACATTTGATTAATCTAAGCCAGACGTGTTGAACTTGCGGCCCGCCTTGCAGTTCTGTGCGGCCCGCAGCCATGTCGACGCAGCACAATAGCGACGTTTTTTTCGTATCGCGTGTAAGTCTGACTCGAAAAAAACGATCGCGGGTAACATCCCGGTTAAGACCAAACAGCTGACATTTGACAGTTTTTGAGCATCTTTGACTCGCTTTCGTCGGCTTATTTTTTAGATGTGGTGGATTTTATCACAAAAGATGATTATTTCTTTGCAAAATCTTTTCTCGTGAGTAGAAAAACTCTCACATTTGGTTTGAAAAAACAAATTCCCTCATATTTCCCCTATGCGTCCGCCATCTACATTTGAGCTCTATCCCGTGTAGGGTAGTTGCACGGGTTAACTTTACCTGGGTAAGTGTCATTTTTTTTGTATGAAGTTCTACCCAAACCTGCACGGGATAAACACAATAAAACGTCCCTAATGAGTATCAATACAAAAATGTTGAATTTGGGAAGGTGAACAAATTAAGCCGTTGAACTCAAGTCTACAAAAATTACTAAAACTCGTCAGTGGCTTAAGCAAGATTATTTTAGGATTTTTTCTACAAATACTACCAACAATTTGAGGTCGGTTATTTGATTTTATAAGACAGCTTATATTTTTCGTACAGGACAATACTAAGTTTCTTCATGAAACTGTTCTGTCCCGAAATGCAGTTAATAAAAAATTGGTTGGCTTTACCGAACACGAATTGAGATTTATTTGGAAAAATGGCAAAGCTCTAAAAACTACAGAAATCTTGAATTGTTAACTAAATCACCTGGATGTGAAATTACAACATAATAATCACAGCCCAAGTGCGTGATTTTTGGACCTTTACTTATCAGGCTGTATTGGTGCATGAGTTTGTACCATATCACAAACAAATTATTGGCTCTTTTAGCCACCATTCTGTTTAAATTAATTTAATCTGACTATTTTGTTATTTTGGGTGACCTGGATGACTGGTGCTAAAATTTGTTTATCATCTGTCCCAAATTTGACGCAAATCATGTTATTCACAAAAAGTGGTTACTTGAAGCTTAATTATATTTCCACATTTCCGCTTTCTTGTCTTAATTGTTTAATGTTCTTGAAGTACATTTTCCAAAGTAGGAAGTTCTCACGTATAATCCCGAAGCCGCTAACAGTGATTCCCAAACGGGGCGCGCCCCCCTAGGGAGGCGTGGCGGCTAGGGAAGGGGGCGCGGGCACAACTCTAATATTGATACCATTAATTACCATTAATAATTAGGGCTTGCTTGCCATAATTAATTACGGTTTTCTTCCGAACTTCTTTCGAAATATGTACACCAGGAGGTAATTGCAAAGCTTTGCTTTGGCAAAAATTGTATTTTCGTCGATTAGTTCGCTGCTACAAAATCCATTTGATGAACACCGCTGAGAATATTTTAGGTCGAGAAAAAAATCAAAAATCTCTGAATTTCGTCATGAGCAAAATTGATATTTATATTTCTGGAGCGACCAAAATCCGTAAATTTTATTTTAAGAAAACATTTAAAAAATAATGAATGTTTTTTTTAAATAAAATTTACGGATTTTGTTCGTCCAGTAATGTCAATATCAATTTTGCTCATAACGAAATTAATGATGCGGAAATCATGCAATTTAAATAAAACTTCTTAAAATTCAGTAGTTCCAAAATATGGGCTGCACTAACAAACAAATGAAATTCGGGCAATGGATTCCTGGATGAAACTTATGTCCAAAATTAAAGCATTCCTTGCCCATGGCATGGGGGGGGGATCACCACTGCGCTAAAGTGATCCAGACTTTCTGTCATATTTTAAAAGTAATATTCTGTAATCAACTTTCGTAATACGATTAAATAAAGGTTTTTGAAATTTCCCTCCTGCGGCCCACCTTAACCTGAGGGGAGTCTTATTTGGCCCGGGCCAGGTTTTGAGTTTGACACCCCTGATCTAAGCTCTATCCCGTGTAGGGTAGTTGCACGCGTGAACTTAACCTGGGTAAGTGTCATTTTTTATATGAAGTTCTACCCAAACCTGCGCGGGATAAACACAATAAAACGCCCCTATTATTATCATCACTTATCCGGACAAGTACCGTTATGTTATGGGGAACCATATTCGAACATGGTGCTATTTGGCCGTTTGTCCTTCATCTATATGTGACCGAAAACTGTCTCAGATATTATACAAGACCTGAATAAATCGAATGACAACACAGACGAATATACAATCTCGATAGTGTCAGGATAACAACTCCTAAGGTTTCCCATTCCCAGTATCGGAATATCCGAGTTTTCCAGACTGAAATCTTTCGATCTGGGGAAAGCCTCAAATCCGGATTCGGATTTTAACCATTTGACCATTTTATCTAGTACGGAAATTATCGAGCCTCGTCAGAAGTTAAATTTTACGCTTTTGCAGACATGGCGAAGCAACGAGCGAACCACCTGTAATATGAGCGCGTTGCCGCGGGAGAATAAATTTTTATGATTGGTAAAAGGAGTAGGATAGCTATCGACCAGTTATATTTATTAGCATCTGGACACTGCTTATGAGTTAGGCGATTAACGCCGGATTATTTACGCATCGAAATGCAGGTATTCACCATTTTTGAGGTTTTACTACAGAAAACATCTTTGCACAATTTTCCGCAAAATACCGCCATTTTAAGGGGGGAGTAGGATAGCGGATATCCACTATGTCCTGTTCTATGTCCTGCGTAGAGCAGGCCTTAATTGCCCCTCCATAAGAACGGTTTCCTCAACGTATATAATCAAGTTCGACTAGAAAGCTGTATGTGTAAAGTGTTTTCAGAAAAAATATTTTAGGATGCAAGCGTAATAATTACAAATCTATATTTACCAAATGTTGGTTTGGTGTTGTTTTTTTTTAGTTTGTGGTGTGCATTTCAAATGTGACATCTTTTTCCAGCGATGGAAAATTTATGATGTGCTCATTTGTTATACATTATACACCTCATCCAAGATATAATGCAGTCATTGAAAAGATAAATAATTTTATTTGCAATAAGGGCTCCATTACACAGTCATATATATTATAAAAGATATTATCATATCCTTAAGCCTATACTCGATTTCGTTTAGTGCACCTGTAAAAATTTAAACCGAATGAATCAAGTAGGGTAATGATATGATAATATCTATTATAATATATTTGACTGTGTAATGACTTCCTTTCCTTTGGCTAGGCCCACGTAACCGATGCAAAAGGATCGACGGACTAAACATTTTTATCTCGTCATATTGAAATTAAGGCGGACAATTTACAATTTCTGGTGAAACACTCGTTCATGCACGATTTTTAGGCAGTACAAAAAAACACGCCTAACAATTTCAACAAAGTCAATAGTGCTGGGCATTCGCATGTACATGTACACATCGCATAAAACCTAACTTCACTGGAAAACTCAATCATCACATCTCTTTTTCTCTCAAAATGAAAACTAAAGAAAAAATTGCACGCAGGAATTTAAACGTAAAAAATTTCCATTTCCCATTTTTTTGCTACTTCTTTTTGCAACAAAATATTAAAAATTGTTCACAAAAAAAAAATAAGAATTATTTAGTGTATAAGCTTATATAATTCTAAATATATGTATAATAAAATATAAATAAATTTTTATTAAATTCAGTTGGTTAGAAAAGATTTTAGATGTAATTTTGTTCATATGAAATAACACAAAATTTATATAATCTAATGAACCGCGAATACTAAAAATTGTAACCGGGTAATCTGAAATCATCATAAATAATTATGCATTTGAAAATTGCAAAAAAAAAAAACAGATTTAAGATAAAACAGTTAAATTAAATTAAATTAAATATACACAAAAACACGACGACACACAAAACAATATAAATTTCAAAATAATGTTCAAAAATTATTATCTAAATAAGGCAATAAAATATTTTAATTCCGCCTGTTTTTGGTTTATTTTGTGAAGAAAAAAAATTTGGTTTTATTTCCAAAAATTTAATGATGAAACGGCTAATTGTGGTGAATGGGTAAAGTGGCAAAAACAGGTTTTAGCATGAAATTAGATTTTAGATGACATAAAAAAAAGATCAGAATCCCGTATGCAACTCTGTGTACCCTCTAAAAAATATGCAGAGAGCCCCGAAACAAAAATTTACGAAGATCTGGTTATTGGCAGACTTTTGATAAGATGGCTAATGGTTCTTTCGCTAAAAGTTCATGTATATGTTTGACTAATAATAAGACGGAAAATTAATTTTTGCTGCAAGTTTCTTCATTTTTATCAAATGCACAAATGCATACAAATGCACACAAATGCAATACCTCAGCAACATTCAGGATATCTGTAGTGGAAAGTTCAAAGCAATCTAATGCCGGCCCCAAACTGTCCGGGGTTTGCCAAACCGTGCGGTAAAAAGATTTTGCGAGTTTGTGAACATATTATTCAAATTCAAACGAAAACATTACGGTTGGGGTCCGGACCCCATGGACCCCTCTCCTGGCTACGCCCCTGGCAGCAGGAATCAAATCTGAAAACCAAACCATCTGAGGAATTACCATCCGATCAATGCGACGCCACCGTTTACCACTTAAAATGCAAAACAGGAAGAGGGAAGTACATGGGTCGTGAGTTCGAAAAACATATAATAGAGAGTCTTAGCATGCCGTAGAAAATAGTACGATAGTACGAATAGGCTTTGATATTGTCTATGAAAAATTCATTTGCGTCCGTATGCAAAACAGTATACTACAATGTTGAAAGTCCCAAGTAGGCATATGCGGATAATAATGACAAATAAAAAATCATGACCCCACAATTTCGACTGTTTAAGGACAGTCAAATTCACGTCATGCCCACCTGGGACATGCAAAATTGTGGTATATTGTTTTGCGTACGGTAGGTAAGCGAATTTTTCATTTAGAATGTCAAAGCCTATTCGTACTATCGTAATATTTTCTACATCATGCTAAAACTCTCAAATAAACAAAACGCTTACGTTGAGACCCGAACCCACGACCCTGTGCTTCGAAGTTCAGCAGCGCACTAACAAATGCACCAAACCAAACTACAATAATAAGACAACTGACACATGTTAAATACTTTTCTTTCATTAATTAAAAATACTTTATTGTAAACTTTCATAACAATTCTTAAAAACAGTATTTTTTTCACTTCCGTTCTTTTCTTAAAATCTAAAATTTATTATCGTTCAAATGTTAAAAAAAAAATCAACTTTTACTTCACATTCATATCATTTATATAAATCATAGTTTTGTAGCGTTTAATTTAGTCGTTATGTATAAAAAAAACCTTGTTTTCATTTATAACATATGTATGTTCATGATTATGCATATATTAGAATACATTATGTATTATATATATAGACATAGTATACAAAATATATAAAGGCACCCGAAAGTCAATTTAACTTTTTTTTTCTTCTTTTGTTACAAAATACATTACTGGTTTTCACATTTTGTTTTTTTTTCGTTGATGATAAATATTAATTCGTTGCAACAAAACACTAATTCAATTTTGTACAAAACACTCTCAGAACTGGGCTCTGTGGTGTTTGCATGAATTTTGAATTGATGATGCACGTGTAATGAGGTTAAGTGCTTGCCACACGGGATGGACAAAAATGATTCGTTGAAAGTGGCGGTGACTGAAATGCTCGTTGAATGTTTTTTTCCGGTAATTTTATTGTCCAGCAATCTATGGAAGAAAAAAGAAAACAAAAAAATTATTTAATTAATCCAATACAACATTTCTCCACTTTTGAATGATTATTACTACAAATATGTATTCCGATTTTTTTTCTTCGGTCGTGGGTTGGCTGCCTGTATGGTAGACCTCCAATTTTCGCTGTCACACGACCTTGTCCTCCAGTTCTGTAATCTTCTACTGATTGCTCCGAGCTCTCGGTCATTCACGCAATCTGACTCTGCTCACCTTGTTTTGTCCACCAACTGGCCTACTCTAGAGTATAGCTCTACAAAAGAGCGTGTGTTCAGGAACACACAATGTGGTCAATCCGCCAACTTATTACATACTGGGAAGAAGCTTGATTCGATTTTTTATATATGACTAAATATTTAGAAATTGCGTGGACGACCGACAGCTACTGAGTTTCCGAAACTGGAGAACATGCTCGCGTGACCGCGAAAATTCTACGTCAATGATGTAGGCGGCCAAGCCCAACGCCGGGCTATCGAGCCACATTGATGATGATGAAATATGTGTTTAGAAAAATTGAATCTGTTCTACTTACAACTAATAAATGCCCACTTTTTGCTCTTGTGATACTCGGTGCGTTGCCAATTTGAATATCGATAATACCTGGCTTACCGCTCACTACATTGTGCTGGAGTCTGTTGAAGAAATAAAACGTTATACCAATCACACATACTCATACAAAAAAAATATTCAACTTACGATTCCGTATCAACAATTGTCAAAATTTGCCCGTTACGTGTTGAATCCAAAATATATATGCAAAATTCAATCAAATGCGGTATCTCCAATATTAAATCGCCCTTGTCCTTTTTCAATTCGGGCGGTATACGGACGAGCAACAAACTATCATTGTGATTGGTAACGCAGAAATCGATTTTATCCAACGGTAACTTGTGCTTTTGCTTATACGTTTTAGCGTCCAACACGTAAAAATGTTTCTCGCCAAGCAGGACAAAACGATCGCGTGGCTTATAGCCATGCCGATCGAATTTTATACATGGCGAACAATATTTCAACTTTTCCTGACCGAATGAGGTAGTAACGAAATTATTGATTTGTGTCATATGCTCCTTGGGAATACGTTCGTCGATGAACCACGGACCGACACTCTCGAGGTAGCTCTTCTTTTTGCCTGGAAGTAAAAATAAAAAATTGATTATAGAAAGCTCTCTCAAAAGAAGGGGTTTCGGCAAAGAGTTTGACGTTGGTCAGAGATTCCACCATTAGTGGAAATCCTAAAGCTACTAAGGCCATCAAATCACTGTGAAGGGCAAAATTAACTAGGGAACTTATTTGAATGCTTACGGCTGCTAAACATCACTGCGGTGTCAATCCAGATGCATTGAATCAAAGCCGGCCACACGCCTCGTGTGGTTTTGTATGGAGCTCCTTTAATTATGTTACCGCCACCGAAGGACTTAATTCCAAATTAACCCAGGCTCTTAAGGTGAAAATCAAGACAGTGGAAAAATGATGAAACGTTTTTATTTTACCTATTTCAGTTGTCCTACTAGCGAGAGACTTTACTCAATCTATCTCCATTCAGTGTGCGCTGGATTCCAGGGCACAGCGGATATACAGAAAATCGTAAAGTGGATGAACTTGCCCGACGGGGTATAGCAGGAACTGCACCAGGAAACCAACGCCATATTGGTAAGCCCATGGATTCATGCAAACAGACCATCAAAGCCGGCCGCCGTAAGCAAGGCGAACTTAAGATGGATTAATAGCAGTACGGCTTCCAGCACAAAGATGTTGTGACCTAATCTGGATCTTTATCGTTCCGTTGGTGTGTCACGGGACACTGTCCTATCGGGGAGCACGCCAGGAGGAAAGTATCTTCCATTTTCTCTGTGGTTGCCCCGGCTTATCAGAAAGAAGGAGATCGATTCATACTTCTTTGCCGATTTGGGAGACCTGGAGAACGCTGATATTGGCCAACTTCAACGTTTTATTGCACGTTTTAGGTGGTAGCGATGACTTTTCCCGCGTGGACCCAGATGTGGTCTTAGCGTGTCAGGGCTCCCGCTCGATCGAACTGTTCGGACACGGATCTTAATGTCAAATGGGGATTTATTTGTCAAGAGGAAGCACTCTCCTTGGGAAATCCAACCCCGTGGCTCTAACTCCAGCTGATTGATTTGGGTAACAACCTCCAATTACCTCGTGCCCAACACCTTGATGGTAGAACCTGGGCACATCCATCTCCGAGGTACACTAGTCGCTAAAGACGTCCAATAACAGGTGTAATCCTCCTTTAACCTTCTATTGGACGCTGATTCCAGATGTGCATTCGTTTGACCTGTTACTACCCGCGGGCTAACTAATTTACGGCCGGCCCCTTCAGTTTACTAGTCATCAATTTGACTGGGCCAAAAGGACATCAATAGGTATTGGCGGAAAGGTAATTCTCCCTACCAAAAATCTTCATGGCTGGTTGTGCGAAGCTGCCAGTTTCAAAGCTTTAGACGTTCGCTTATAGTAGAATCGCTTCCAACAGAGAAATCACTACGAAGCATTCTCGGTTTAATAAAGACTGAATTCCGTCAGTCAAACCTTAGCCACCTTCATGACTCAAGTGCATCGGAAGCGTCAGCGCCCTAAGTTCTTTGTACAGATCCACACCATGCCGTATCGAATATGCCCTTTGTGCAGATCGGGAACGTGGTGGCACTGTCCACCACGAAAGGCACAGATTCTCCTGCGAGAGCTCTTTAAAACACAAGACGGGACTATGAACCGACTAGCAGAAAACTGGTTCGGGATATTTTTTATCAAACATTTTTGAAATCTTACCTTTAAACGCCTTCTCCGCCATCACCTTCAACTCAAATTGTCGCTTACGCTCGCGACTCAAATTCTTCCTGTACATACGCGCTAAATGGCGTCTGTGCATCACCTGCAACAGGCGCGATGCCTCTGAACAATGACTAGGAGGAATCACCCATGTATTATCCAGCACATTGCTGGGTAGATTTTTCGACAAACGCATCAACCATATGCGTCGCGAGTTTGCAATGAATTTATCGTTCAATCCGTTCGGTGGTTGATTTCGTGTAATAAAGCCCTTGATGAATTCACGAATAGTTTGAGCAGCTTCGCGACGTCGTTTCGCCTGTTGTATGGCCAAATAGCGACGACAGTACGATTGAAGGATAATGGCAGTGGCACGCATTTGTAAGTAGATTTTGCGTTGACGTCGTCCACGCCAGCGTGACTGAATGATAGCGGCGATATCATTCTTCTTGGCCTGGAACGCATCCTCGGTCTCGAACAGGGTTTTCGGGTAGCGGATGAAGATCTTTGTACGTCCTATCCGATATTCGCTTGGGTCGTAGCCAAGCTCTTGAGCGAGAGTTTCAACGCCACCCAAAGCTGTGCCGGGATAGTTTGGCCAAGTTTTCTTGCTAAGGCACTTGTATCGTTGTAGGAACATTTCAAAGGTTCTGAAATAAAAAATCATTGATCATTCAATCTACCGAAAGAAAGTCTGTACACATACCTTCTGTAAGCAAAACCAGCTCTCCGCACTCGCAAGTTCTCCATAAGACCCAAATATTTGACTTGATGCGACACTAGTTGATTGTCGAATACATTCGGACTTTGAATATCGTTCGGCTTAATGCAACGAATGTACGATGGCTCCTTGCACATCAGGATATCCATCAAATTGTTCAATGAAATCCTGAATTGTGTTACAGCCGTTTCCGGTCGCCTCTTATTCAAATATTCTGCTTCCGGGAAGCATTTCCTAACAATACTATTTTTTGTGCATGACATGGCCTCCTTGAGATCACGGAATAACAAATCATTGTTCTTATCCAGGAAACCGTTCACATTATAGGTCACATCACCGGCGTAGTGAACCAATCGGAAATCATCGCGTCCCATTGTCTTCTGGACGGCTGTCGGTGCCTTGCTATGACAAATATAATGCTCGTGGTAGCCCAATTGATCGTTCATCTTCTCCAAGAAAGTCATATCCGTCGGTTCGCCCGGACGCAAACATTCTTCATCTAGCATCGAGATAATGCCCTTGTATTTCTCTTCAATCAGATTACAAATAACCTTATTGTCGAAATACTCCACCGGCACCCATTCAATGCCTTCGCGTTCATATTCTTCTTGTTCCTGTTTCAGAGTCAATTCTATGAAGAGTTGTTGCAATTTTTCGTTGCAGAAATTGATGCAGAACTGTTCAAAGCTGTTCTTTTTGAAAATCTCGAAACCGTAAATGTCCAGGATACCCATGACAATATTGGAGCGCAGTTTACTCGGTGGCTGTAACGATACATTGATGCGAGTCACAAGCCAGGTGAAGAGCCGATCGTATACAGCCTTGCCAAGGGCATCGCGGGCATAGATGGCCATTTCACGGCTAAGTGGTGAGGTGACAACGTCACCTTGAGCGTCGATTGTGCGATTGGTTAGTGCGGCTTGCAGTTGGGCTTGATCACAGCCGAGGAGCTGAAAAAAATAAAATAAATTAAAAATTCCATGGACCACACACAATTGTGCGAATATATCGGTGGTAAAATGAATTTACAGATTGCCAGTCATACAGTCATCTCATAACATATGTATGGGAAATGTTTGCGACTGTGCCTGCTGACTGAAATCTGTTAAACCATATAAAACAGAAAATAGCTAACCTTTGTTACAGCTGCTACGGATTCCGGCTTCAAAATTTGTGCAACACCTTCATTCTCCGTAAATCCAATATTACCCATATGCAAAATACTGGCGACAATTTGGAAAATTTCCTTCTGTTCTCGATCGGTAATTTCAATAATACCCATGGCACGCTTAACAGTTCGGAAATTTTCCACATCATTAATTCTTGGCACGGCTCCTTTCTCCTGATCAAATAGTAATTACAAAATTAATATCCGGGAAAATTACCTCAATAAAAATTCTGCATTTCACCTACCCCATCCGACAAATAGTAGTAACAATCCAAATTCCTCTTCAACTGTAACTCCCTCAACTCCTCATCACTCGCTCCCGCCAACATTTGATAGAAAATATGGAAATTCCTTTCGCCCGGTGTCTGATGAACGACGCGTGATTTTTCCAATAGATAATTGAGAATATTACCACCCTGCGGTGCACCCGTAAAACCAAATTGTACGTCCATATATTTGCCGAAACGCGACGAGTTGTCATTTCGATTTGTCTTAGCATTGCCGAATGCCTCCAGCACGGGATTGCTTTGAAGTAGTTTGTCCTTGACACCCTCTACGGTCGATATGTGACCGGAAGCCGCAGCGATGAATTGCAAAACTTTTTTCGATGCTTCCGTTTTGCCCGAACCACTTTCACCTGAAAAAGGAAAAATTCAATTCATAAATTATTATTTGCGTTAATATGCGAGGGTGAATTGAAAAGTTTTGGTAGTGGGCAAAAAGGAGGTGCTACATTTCAAATATAGGAACTATCTCCTTCGAGAAAAACACTCCTTTGTTCCCTGCAAGCTTCCAAGATCTTGGCAGCTTTGTGTGTGTGCTTAAGAGGATAATTCCTTTTTCAAAAAAAAATTTCCGTCCCCTCCTCCCCCTTAAAAACTACCCTTAAGTGCATTTGGGCCTGATATCAGCAAAATCATATTTTACTCGTAAGAATCATCCGAATACTAAATGTGTCCACTTAGTTGTCACAGGGGCTGGTTAAGACATTTCCACCTTCAAAAAATTGTTGTGCTCCTTCACTTAAAAACTACCTCTGTCAAGTTATTACTACCACCCCAGAAGCGGCGAATTTAAGAATTTCTTTAAAACAAAAAGTATCCGAATAATTGTCGCAGGGGCGCGACAATTTTTTTGGAAGTGGAAATATCCTTATAAGCCCCTGCGACAATTAATTGGATACATTTGCTTTTAGGAAGTTTCGTAAAATTTTAGATTTTATGGTAAATACTTTTTATGGGGAAGAATCATATCTTGGGGTGTTTTTTTTAAGGAGTAAAAGGAGCACGAATTTTTTTTTAAAGTGCGTATATCTTAATCAACCCTTGCGGCAATTTACTGGATACATTTCGTGTTTGGATAGTAGAATTCGAATTAAAAAAAAAAAACTCGTTATATGGGAAAATCGCACTTTGGGGTAGTTTTTGAATGGGGAAGGGGTGTGAAAATTTTTTTGAAGGTGGATTAATGTCTCGTTGGACCCGCAACCATGTTTTCTCTAACATGTTCATGAACAGGTTTTCGCAGAAATGTACAGTTTCTGAATTATAAGCCAAAAAACGAAGAAACTCCGAAAATTTTAAGGTTTTTGGCGGTTTTGGCCCTGTTCCGCAACGAAATTCCGAAATTCTTAACCGGTGGTCCGCGAACCACTGGTGGTTCCTGAGACGACCTTCGGTAGTGCACGAAGGCTTTGGTCATTTCACCTTAGAAAATTATAAAATGTTTGAAGGTTAGGTACAGAAAATAACTTGTTCTGGCTGCCTCAGGTGTATTCAAATCGTTGGAGTATTTTATTTGGAACCATAGAAACAACAAATTTCTACAGACTGTCTCCGGTATCCGTTACCGTTACAGAAATTTTCAGGAAAATAACCAAAAATACCGAAATTGTATGGTTCAGACCCTGATAACACCCTTAGCATTGCGCGCATCAATCTGAAATTCGGATATTTAATTAAGCGTTGTATAAGCTACAAATTCGCCATATAACAGTTTTCGGTGCATCTTTGGGGACTTTTGGCGTCTTAGGGACAGCCACAGAAGCTACAAATTTCTCCTAGAAGACCATAGAGCACACTCCCCCGTCTTAGCGCCATTCACGAAAAACCCCAAAAAAACATTTTTTTTTAAGGTTTGAACCCCCATAGCGCTCTTGAGGCTGCGTGTATTGATATTAAATTTGGCCGCGTTCTCCATAGACTACAAATTTTCCATACCGTTATAGAGATTTTCGTGAAATATGTTAAAAATACCGTTAGGAGTGCCCGAACGTATTCGGTATTTCCATCGTTTACTGAAAAAGCACAAGAGCTTCAAATCTGCCATACACCACTTTTTTGTATATGCTACCGTTATCAAGATATTCAGAAAAACCTGTTTTCGAGGGTCTTTGACTCTCTGTAGAATCGCTAGCGGCACTCGTAGAGACGGGGACTTTTAGGGTCTTGTTTAGGACCTCGAAAGGGAGGTTCATGCAAAAATCCAGCTTTCACCTAATTTTTCCGAAGTTTGGCCAAATTTTTGTTCAAATTTCCTGGCGTATAGGATTATCTGACAAGATTGCGTTCGGTTATATTCAATTATTATTTTTTTTTTATTTTTTTATGGCTCTCTCTCTCTCTCGAGTTTTAATTTGGTGGTATGCGACAATTAACGTGGCTGCCGTAAGAACATTTTCATAAAGACACAAAGATCCATGGTGACAGTGGGATTCGAACCCACGCTCCGGCAATTCAGAGGTAGAGTGTCTTCTCTTCCCACTGAGCTACCGAACGCTCCATTGGTTCGCAGTATCCGCCGTTAATCTCGTCCCGTTTTATTATTTTTCAACTGTCATAAGCGAATGTAAATTGTCTAACTGGTAATGATTACGATGATGAATGATAAATTAAATATAACGCTTCCACTTGCATATTGTGTAATCACATGATCATATATCGATAAAAACAAAATAATGCAATATTGACTATGAAAAACCCACCAATATATCATCCAGATAAAATTGCAAATCCAAGATAATCATACAGGGAAAGACACCACCTACTACATGAATTGCACAGCCCCTCAATATTGCATACAAAAATGTTTTTTTTTTATTACTCAATACTCATGTTTATATCGAAAAAATAACATACTTGTACTTTCACACAAGTCAACAATGTATGTATGTACTCGTACATAGAATAGACCGTCCGCATTTATCAGTAGAATTTCACATTTTAGTCGTCAAAATTTTATTGCTGGTCATATAAAATTGATAAGACGAAAAGAATTTGATTACAATAGGCATCAAAAATAGAAAAAGGCATCATCCTTTCTGTGGTAATGTGTACTCGTATAAATACACAATTTCGTACATTCTTTGCAAAATGTATGTTTTAACTCCGGAACTGGCTAATTTTTTTTTTGCTTTTTAAATGCTTATGTATGTACAATTGATAAATTTGTTCAAGTGGACAATTATTACGATAGCAGAATTAAACATTATCTTTTTCAAAATGTGACTAAATTGCTAATCGTTTTGGTATTATTCCTAGAATTCCATTGTTTCTATTTCAACTGTTTGTATGATGAGTATTTATTAATAAAAATTAATATTTACATAGACACTGTTAACAAAAAATTCGAGAGGTGAATCAGATGCAACGGTCGGATATGTCCATTTTTTTACACCTTACGGTAGGGGAATCAAACTATTAAAACCTGGTTTAGGCCTATCTTCAGAATATTACTATGCCTACAAATCTGAATCACTAGCGACCTAGGGATTATATAGGTGTTCTTGAAAAATGCCATCTTTTAAAAATGAACTTAAACAAATTTAGGCACTTAGGACAAGAATTGAAATCCGAAAATATGGTTCGATAAGTTACAACTATTTGTCGATCAATTTCCGCCAAATTAGCTAATAAGCCAATAAGCTAAAAGTTGAAAAGTTGGGCTGAAATTGCTATGTTTACGAAATTTCACATGCTCACTAAATTCAATATTTTCGTTGTCTTTCAAATTGGTCTTTTTGGAACATTACGCTATCAGCTCTCGCAAGAAGAATTTTCTTGTTCTTCTTATCGACACGAGCGACACTTATCTTGCCGTCCGCCATTCAGCGGACACATAGCGGAAAATATCGGAAACACAAAAGTTCTCCCTATGAGAACGGATAGCAGAATAAGCCAACCCTGGCAAAAAAAACTATCCTAGTCGGGAAGGCAGACATTTTTTCTCTGAGGCGAAGTTTGGAACAATTTCACGGACTTGATATTTCATTGAATACCGCATTGGGTGTATCGTCATTGTCTATAAGGCGACTAACCGTCCCGGATTCTACGGAACAGTCAGATCGTCTGTAACTTTTGGTGTATAGCAATAGCACAATAGGCCGACTTCAGTGCTGCGAATCCCTTCGGGTTCACGCCCTTCTACAACTTTTGAACGCAGACAGCTGGGACTCCAAAATTTTCAGCAAAATATGCCCTACATCGGCCTCCTGAGACTGTTTTTTTTTAAATCGACCCCGTTTACGCTAGGTAGTTCCTTTGTATTTTTTGTCCTTGGGTCGAATTTTTCAACGACTGTGGCTTTTAAACTCTAGACAACTGTAGCCCGAAATTTTCAGCAAAATGTGCGCCACACTATATTTTACATTGCTCCTCCTGATCACCTTCTCTCCACGTTTTTTAAATATTTTAAATATACCGTTTTATTTTATTTTTTACCTGAAAATCCCGCATTGGCTTCTAAAAAGTTGCTTTTATCGTTTAAATATTTTTTTTTGTGGAGTAAGCCGCAAACGGAAAATTTCAGTCATCAAGGGTTAATTTTAGATATGAAAGAATTTCCAATTGGTTCTAAGACAGAAAACCCAAAATTTGGTTCTCGTTTTTTAAATCATGATTAAATTTTACCATTGTATTTTAACACTTACCCGAAATCAGTATACATTGTGACCTATTCTCCTCCATCAACGATCGATATGCATTATCGCTGATTGCAAATCTATTAAAGATAAATGTACAAAAAATAATATTATTTATATGACTTATAAAAAAACATGCATGGATGGATATAGGTATAATTGTATTTGCTTATTCACTTACATGTGTGGCGGTGCTTCAAAGAAATGTCTTCGACGGTATTCTTTGATATCATCTTCGGTATAGATTGGCAGTTCTTTGTATGGGTTTACTGATATCAAAACTTGACCGATATATGTCTGTAAAAAAACCAATATTAACATTATCAATTTAATAGAAAGGTTAAAGAAAAAACAACTCACATAAATAAGATCTCCTTGAAATCGTTTCCTTAAATTATCGATAAATGCTTCTTCGCTCTGGTACTGTTCTAAAAGCAGGAAATCCTGAAGACCAACTCGATCACGCTCGTGCAGTCCCTTCTCCATGCCGGAATGTGTTTGATTTCTAGAAAAAAAGCAAAAAAGAAAAATTATTTATAATTGTTAATAATGTCGATTTCAAAACATCGCGAAAAACAATTACAGTAAACTCGCGTAAACGTGAACACCCGCTTATGTGAACAATTTTATGTTCATCCACACTACTCTGAAGCATCGGTCGTGAAAGCCCTAAACATAAACACTTGAATGTCTGAAAAAATAACTTGTTTTTTTTTAGCTATTTAAGTCGAACATTATTCATCCAGAGATTTGTACTATATTTTTTCGGTCTCTTTGGGAAAAGGTGTTACATTGCCTAACACGACTAGCAAAGTAGGTACATAAGGTATGACCAAACAACTGCCACTTTCGCTTCCGATTCTAAAGCGCAGCTCTCATGCAACAGCTGACAGAAATAGGGTGCGGAATCGGCAAGATTTGGTTTTTAGACAGGAGAACACACCGAAAGAACAGTTGGCTTGTTTGATGCGAAGAGCGATGCCCTCGATGGGACACACCTCTTGCGCAAGGCTGCCTTGATAAAATCTGAAGGAGACTTTAATCGGGGTAGTTGATCGTATATGTGCATTTTATTGGATACCATATGAGGAGAAATTCACCTGCTGAGTTATTGGGCGAAGTTGTATCAATGTGACTACATCGGTTCGCTCTTGAGGGTTTTTTTTAGTTAAATACCTTTTCCCCTTTTGTGGTGGTCGATTTTCGAGAGCAACTCGCGACAGTGAAATTTGGTTTTTCTGTTAGGGAAATTGGCCGGGGAAGCAATGCTTAACACTGCCTTAAGAAAAACCAGAGTCTAAACTATTGATGACATATTCCGTTCGATGTCTATGTATCATGGAGCTTAGATGAATTTATCTGAAGATTTTCACAACAGAAAAGTTGCAGCCCAATTTCTTCCTCATCTTCTCCCATCAGACAAGCAAAGGGAGTGTTGGCTGTAGGCATGTTTTGTGCTTCAAAATAAGCTCAATGAGGACCCTGATTTTTTCCAATCGTAGTGCTATGACTATGAGCTTGAAACAAGAATTACATAGCCAATCGTTTCGTTGTTGCGTTAGTCCAAAATAAAATCTCACAAGCACACAACTGTGCATATTAACTCAAGAGACGTGTACCCATTGGATACCTGGTCGAACACTTACCCACCGCAGCAAGTTCTCTTTACTTTTGTTTCCTATTCGTATAAGGTGTTCAAATTTATTGTTTCGTGCAGCTTATTTACTCAACCTCAAAAAACATAAAAAAAATATAGTTAGCGAACAACCGCATAACATTAACCCCCGTTAAGGTGAACAGTCGCGGCTTTAATTAATTAATTTGATTAGTTCACGTTTTCGCGAGTCTACTGTAATGGCTATTTTTTTTGCAGCTTATATTTTTCCACATTTTTTGTCAAAGGATAAAATTTATCATTCTAAGGATATAGGTTGGTGTTATGGATAGTTGAAAGTCCCGTTCATAACTCTTCTAGAGTATGCACAGACATAGCTTAATAAATATTGATAGGTGTTTATCAATGGCGTAACGTTTCCCAAATTCCTTGTGTTTGAAATAAAAATGGAGGAACCTCACGTTGGATTTTTTTTTAAGAATATATTGACCAAATCCACATCTAAAGCAGTTTAGAATTGAGCAAGACCAACGATAATCTTCAACATACTCTAATTTGTTTTTTTTTTTTTTAATTTTTTGAGGCAAAAAACAATTTTGAATAATTATACGGGAGAACTTGTAAGATCATCTATGATCTTTCAAGCTTTGACCTACACGAAATTGTTTTCGAATGTTTTCTCAATATCGACACCCATGAGTCAAACCTTTTGGGTACTCAGGACAAATTAGCTGATGAAACTGAGTAGTTCCGGGCCGCAGCGCCCGCTCCAGCACTTACGCCTCCCCGGGCAAGACGACAAATTGCCGCTCCTAAGGTTTTTTTTTTTTGTTTTAAAAAGGATCCATGAGTCGACTTCATCACGGGTTCCTCAAGCCAAAGGGCGCACGAAGCCTTCTTCTGTGAAAATAAATTGTTGCGTAGCTCGTTCCTTGGGTAGTTGTTCTTTCAAAGATATTAATTTTTATTAGTTTGTTTCCCACTAAAAAAATTAATAAACAAGCTGTCCAGTTTGAAATAGTGAAAAAACTGACGAAAATCTAACTTTTCTGTGAAGTTTTGAAATAAACCTCACCACCAAATTTCTCTGACTATTTTAATGCTGAAAATCGAACTGTCGTTGCTGCTATAGTGGTTCGATGTGATCGAAGTCCAAACGTTTTTTCTAAAGTAACTTCCGAAGCCCAGCCCTTTACAACAGCTGCCTGGATTGTCTGTCTGTCAATTATTACTCGATAAAATTACCCGATAAACTCTTCAGCCTGTCTGATGAAAAACGGTAGTCCATGGCCACCAAAAACGAAGATTTTAGCCATGCAAATTCTACTAGCTCTCTTGGAAAATTATTAAAATTTAATTTTTTGTGTCGACAAATTGATAAATTTGAACTTGTTGCTAAAATAAAGAAGTTCTAACGTTCTTACGTATTAGCTGCTGAAAATATGGGTTTCGTCAATATTTTCTAATTAACAAACTAAATGTTAGGGGGCCCCCGTTTCGGTTTCGAATCCAAACAAATTTTGAAACGTTACGCATCACTGAAAAATCCTATGTACGGACTGAGAAGACATGTTGGTTCTGTAGTCGTTATAAGTCCTGCGCCAGATAGGTTTAACACAAGAAGCATAATTGCGCTAGTGTCAGTCTAATACATATCGTTTTAATATTTTATATGCACTACTGCTGACAATCATGTAACTAGAAACAGCGCCGGTCCTAGGTATTATAGCGCCCTGTTCATATACTTAAAAGTCGCCCTTCTATACAGAGTGTCCGGAAACTGCCGCATAAACGCTTCGGATTCTGATTCTCCATGTGATTTCCAGCAAAAAAGTTGCGTGAAACATAGCTGCCACAGGCATTTGAAGATTTTTGAAAAAATCATTTTTTTGTACGACTAAAACCTCAATATATCAAAAGCTGGACTAGCTAGAATAGCAAATTAAGATGATTATTACAGCCAACAAACTTACCTAAAAAATAAAACTAACCGCACTAAAAAGGTGAGGTGCTCGTACGATTCTTTTACGTCATTTTATTCTAGCTTCGTTATTTCTAACAGTTTCAATGCCTTAAGTGCGGAAAACTAGGGTTAATTTTAGATCGATTTTAATTCAATTTAAACTGTAAAATTTATTCAAATTATATCAAAACCGATCCACAATTTACCCTTTAAAGCGCAGTATAGACCTCGGGCGGAATGAAAATGAAATTTTTGTACGCTGCGTTTTTTTCAATGAAAATGCACGCTTACTGTCGTGGAACATGTCGGAAATGATGGGGAATTCCATAAGCTACAATCCGAATATGGTTCCAAAATTTTTCTCGGCCATTTTATGTATTATTTTTCGATTCCCCGGTCATTTCACCGTGGAAAATATAATAATGACGGGGGAATCGAAAAATAATACATAAAATGGCCGAGAAAAATGTTGAAAACATATTCGGATTGTAGCTTATGGAATTCCCCATCATTACCGACATGTTCCACGACAGTAAGCATGCATTTTCATTGAGAAAATCGCACCGGACAAAAATTTCATTTTCATTCCGCCCGAGGTCTATTCAGGCCTTAAGGCATTAAAGCTGTTAGAAATAATGAAGCTAGAATAAAATGATGTAAGATAGGAATGACTATGCGCCAATTTTTAAAATAATCGGACGATCTCACCTTGGCAGAATTTGGAGAAAATATAGATAAAAAAAAGAATGTTTTTGGGTCATAAAAACCGTTGGCACCGAAAATGAAACTGACCGTAGTCCGCACCGGAGGGGAAATGTAATTCATCAATCTAAAGCGCAGAATAGGACCCGAGAGTGAAATTTTTGTCCGCTGCGATTTTCTCAATGAAAATGTATGCTTACTTACTGGAATATGTATGGGAAATGCTGGGGAATTCCATAAGCTACATCCATCCCATCCCATAATTTTTCTCGGTCATTTCGAGTATTTTTCGATTCCCCCGTCATTAGATATTTTTCACGATGGAATGACCGGGAAAGAAATACATAAAATGGCCGAGAAAAATTATGAAAACATTTTCGGATTGAAGCGTATAGCGTATGGAATTCCACTACATTTGCCACATATTCCACGCCCGTAAGCATACATTTTCACAGAGAAAATCGCAGCGGACAAACATTTCACTCTCGAGGTCTATCTTGCGCTTAATGTGGATTTCATAGAAAATTTTACGCGGTAAAATCTCTTCCTACCAACTATACAATATGCATCCTACCAAACTCCTCCATCATCCACTCTCATACAATTGAACATGTAGTACGTGTACGATATACGACCCACGACGTACGAGCTTAGACTACGATCTACGAGAATGAATGAGCCATCAAGTGAATACGCACAGCACATCTCAACTCACCTACAACCAGCCTGCAAAGCAGCTACAAAGAATAGGGATATATTAATGGTCTTTGGCAGCAACTCCCCTCTTTTGCAGAATATAGGGGTGTACGCTACAACAATTTCATATGTGCACAATTGCTGCAGTGCACAACTTTTCACTTCTGCCAAGCGTACAATCTATGAAACTAGCGCCCATAGGGCGCCCATCTCGCATCTGAAGTGTATGGATTAATTGGAGCATGTTTGCAGTGATGCACAAGTACGAGATATGCGAAGCATTTTTGAACGCGGACGGATGGAAACACGTCTCTTTCTCTTCCTCTCGCGTAGATAAAATGCAGAAAAGTTTGAAGATGTGTCTTTCAAGTTTTCACGAGTCGCGACTGCGTCGATGGGTCGGTCAAATGGAATAGGATTAGCATGCGAATTGAGTTTGGTTGTTAGTGCAGATTCTATGTAATTTCTTAAATCGCGATAGCAGATCTTTGGGAAAACACACCCTTAGATAATAATTGAATGAGTTCTAGTTCGTTTAATATGTGCAATACGTGGACGACGTGTATCAATAAATATAAATATGTATAAATAAATGCTATACAACAGAGAAGAGAATTGATGTTATCATGTGCAGTTGTCATTAAAGGAAAGGAAGTCTTGATCTTAAAGGCATAATGAATTTGCGAATTTGGCGCCCCTTTCGGTTGGCGCCCTGTTCAAGTGCACAGTCTGCACATATAGTAGAGCCGGCCCTGACTAGAAAAACTCGTTAATTAAATTTGTCGAGTAGATTTAATTCCGGTCTGAGCTGTGTTGTTAGTGGACACATATTCTGCCGGCCAAATAGACAAGCTGTTTTACTGGAATACATACCTACGAAGATAATCTAATGACAGTGTAGGTCTAAGACATGCCAGAACTAAGCTGGACATACCTGCATACGCCTAAACCTCACTAGTGAGTCATATAGTTTATCGGTGAATGCTGGGCAATTCCTCAGTTCAGGAATCGGTTGTTTGAAAATTCAAGTTGTTTGTTAAGGGTTTTTTTTTGCGATTAGTTAGGGCTCTAACACAATAAGTCATTGCCTCATTCCTCGAGGCTTTGGTAGCTTTTCTTAAAAACGAATGCCTAATACATACAGAACAAATAACTTATTAGCACAAAATTCACTTTGAACCGCTTGAAATGTGGCTATTGCAAGTTTGAGGTAGATATCGCCAGTAGTAATTTTCAACAACTCCCTCTATTGTTTTTATTAATTTAAAATAAATAACAGGCGCGACAATCCAACATTGGACTAAGGCCGCAGGATGTGTTAGTGACATCCTATTTCCAAGATCTTATCTGCTTTTTGTTGAGGTAATGATATCAGCTCAGCAGTGTTATTTATCCCCATAAATGGGTACTCGTTAACCATCTGAGTGAGATCATAGTCCGTCACAAGCTCGTGAGCTCGAAAAACACCATTATCCACGGTGAGATTCGAACTCATGACCCTGTGCACCGAAGGTGCGCGCACTAACCGCTAGACCAGCCAGACTACTTTACTAATTTACTACTTTATTAATTTACTCGTTTTAATTTAATTTCTATGAAGTGCTAGTCAAACCGACCGACTTGCCCCCTCCCCTAGAGCGGGCGCCGCCGGGCCGCATAAAAAAAGATTAAATAAATGTCATCGCATCCCCACTCCACGCTTAGATACATGAAATTTTAGATTTTCTTATTAATTATTGATTTTAATTTTGCCGTATTTTCCTGACACAAGAAGCGTTTTGACAACTTATAATATTTTACTGCTTAATGATAACTGGCACATTTTTTTAAATATTAAAAATTCCACAAAAATAAAATGTAGCGTATAGTTGGACAGTGGTAGACTCTGCAACTGGCCTGCATATTTTTCTTGCAGAGCAATGAAAATTGATGTCTTTAAAAGAAAGAAAGAATTAAAGACAAAAAAATATTTATATTTTCGGCTTGGGGGTCCTTTTTGCTTGGGGGCACGTGTTTCACTGAAAACATTGAACGTACGTTACGCCACTGGTGTTTCTGTTTATATTCAGCCATAATCAATTTACATGCATCTGAACGTATAAGACATATCAAATAATTTCCTTTTAGCTTAAATGATACTACATATATAAAATTAACGGCCAAAATAATTTCAATTTGATTTTTATTCTTTAAATTAAAATTCAATGTCAGTGATGCGGCGAAACGTGTACATAATACTAAATAGAGTATGACTAATTGGTAGCTTCATCATATGAATTCGCTAACATGCATCATCACGCCGGCTCTCATGAACGTTCTTATTATAACAACTGTTTAACTAATTTGAATAATACGTTAAACACGTTAGCTTTGATGATGGTGATGATTTACTTGATATAGTATCTTCGTCGGCTATTTAACATTAACCATCTAATTTTTGGTGATAATTAAATTTCATCTTGATTCAAATTGTTTTTTCCGTACACATCTTGAACAGGTAGAACTCGGATAGGAAAAAACTTAATAGAATGAATCTTATGGGTTATTATTATGGCCATAAACTTGGTAGACAAAACATTTATCGAAATTTAACGATGATCCCATATTTAGTAAATTTATTATTTTTTGCGTAAACCGTGAATCCCAGTATGTATGTATATGAAAAATGTTAGTTCATAATATCACAGCGGATGGCATACTACATACCATAATGTCCAGAGGAATGGTGTATGATTTCCTCTCTAAGGTCAACGTGAAATTGAATCATCTTACAACCCTGGAAGCTATTGTTCTAGTAAGAAGATTTTTTTCTCTTTAATCGAGGGGAGTTGAGACATTACCGCCAGAACGGGCGATGTGCCTACACCGCAGGCCGATTGACACGACGTCATGGAGTGGTAGTATAACGAAGCAAGGAAGAAGAAATTGAGCGATGTTTTGTCAGCTTTTGGTCGTTGTATCAACGGGAAACTAGCTGCTCCAGCAGCATTTTTATAAAGACAACCGAACTATAATCACAGTGGGACTCGAACCCATGCTCTGGCAATTCAGAGATAGTGTCGTCTCTACTATACTGTCTGAGCTACCATATGCCCAAAGCTGAGCTAATTCTTCGAATATCTCGATGAAGTTAGACAAGTGAATGCTGGGATTTAAATATCGCGTTTATTATCCTTACCTTTCGTTACAAAAAGGACTAACTCGAATCAATAAATTGTTTTATCGTATAATACGTGTACTTTTGATACCATAATAAACCATCGATTAATTCTTAATCAAACGATAAAATACATACATGAATTCCAAAGTCATGAACATATAAAATAATATTGGCATTAATAAAGGTCGGTCGGTCGGTTCGTTGTTTTTTTTTTTACCGAAGAGCTCTCATGTGTTTATCTTATCGATTCATGTGATAACGCTTTGATAAAGAGCAGCTCGACAAAAAAAGCACATCAAAATTGCGATAGGACCCTTGAAATATTTACCAATTTATGACATTAATATGTATTTAACGTAAGTATAAATTTGGGAATATGTATACATACATTCCATTGACGTCATTATATGTGTATACGTAAACATTGCACCCATCCATATTGGTTGAGGTAGTAGAGTCAGTCTCTATATCTTGACCTAGACATTTTATAGTTTGTGAGATTCTATAATCCATTTTTTTTTTGAATTTCTGTAGATTTCGTAAAAAAATATATTCATCAGAATTATCAGATTAACTGAATTATGCAATATCCTGTCATTATGAGATTAAGATTGTCCCAAAATATTGCTCAATTCGAAGAAATCTCCGAAAAAGCAAAAAAAAAAGCTGATGAGATTAACAAAATCAAAAAAAAATTTTACGTCAATTATCAATTGTAATTGTCGATTTTATTATCATCGACAACTTCTTAGAGTTGATTACATACACATACTCGTGCGCATATACGAGTACAAAATATGTATGAATACAAAATTGCAATTCTGCTTTGTGAAAAGCTTTGAAATTTAATAGAGAACAGTTGTTAAATCTTAATTAATAGCTGATAATGCACCTCAGGCCGCACACACACACGGCTAATCCAATCCAAATCCATTCTGTCAAATTGTATGAACATTCATAATCAAATTAAAAAATGGATTTTCATACAATTTGACAGAAATGGACTTCGATTGAATTGACCGTGTGTGTGTGCGGCATAAGAAAACCGCAATCCTCCACTTCTGAACTAAATTTATTATATTTTGAGTTTAAAAAATACCGGCGTACAGAGGGCTGCGCCCGCAATACGAGGGTTTTTTTAGAATTTTAATGCATAGTGAATATTTTTTGTACATATATTTTATAAGCAATAAATAAGTATTGTGCACAACATTAATGAAATGCTTCCTGTAAATCTATTTTTGGATTGGTCTAAATAAACGCGTTCCAAATTAAAATTCCACCTTTAATTAGACCAATCCAAAAATAGATTTACTATTTACCCAGTTTGTATAAAAGTACTCCAAGGCAAATCGACAGGCACTTTTCGATTTAGGATTTCTGATGGCCTTTAACCAAAAAGAAACTCAGGCAAACGTAAGGATGGCTTGGCTTTATATATGAACTGAATTATTATGTGTAAATCTACTGTTACTGTCTTTTTAATCAACGAAAGGCGACTTATGTGAAATGATTCCATTGTGTCCCCTGACATAAGAGCCCGCGCAAGCTTTCCTATGAGTATTGAACAAGTATACTTTTGCAGCTATCCAGGGACACCCTGTTATCTTGGTCCTACTAACTTCAAAAATATTTGTGGCAAACACTATTACCATTCTATGCATTTCCACCAAATTTCATGTTCATTGTTTCATCAAGTTAAAATATATGCATTGAAGAAATGCTTAAGAGGCTTGCATTGTGAAAGCCCTTACTAAATACTTCTTTGGCTATATTTCCGGTTTGGATACAGTAATTCGAATGAAAATTCGTAGACATATTCTATATGTAATTTCCTAAAAACCCTTAGCAGAATTTTCATATTTGGAAACCTAAGATGGGCACACGAACAAATTGAAATTTTACAAATTTACTGTTATTTACTTTTCCTTTGCAAAAGTCAACAGTTTTAATATTTAACGTATATAAGGGCATACTGACCAATCTTTGTGCAAATTTTCATATCGATCCCTATAACGGTTTAGAAAAACGGAGCTCGAAAAGGAAGTTTTACTTTAAACGCCAATAACTTTTTTACCGTTACTCGAAACTAGAAAATTTTAACTGATATGAGGTGTACTCGTTTAGATCTTTGATTTAAATACCCATACGTCAATCTCCGATAAAAACTAAAAAAGTCGACTTTTTTCAAACGTTCGGGACACCCTGTTGTCTTCTTCCTACCAACTTCTAAGGTATATGTGCCAAAGACTGTAACCATTCTACACATTCCTCCCAAATTTCAAGATAATCGGTTGAGCCGTTCGCGAGTTATTTAGTGAACAGACGGACAGACGGAGAGACGGACGGACGGACGGACGGACAAAATCGATTTCATAAGGGTTTTTTGAAAAAAATTTTCTAAAAAACCCTAAAAACGGAAAAAGATTTCCAGACTTGTCAATCGGATCTGTAAAGTGCAGCTATAGAAGGTCACTGATAGTCATGAATTCACACGTTACCAATGCTAACTGAAACTACTCTGCTTGTGGTAATGTATGTATACAGGGTGTCCCATTCATGGTGGAGAATATTTTAATGGTAGGTAGGGTGGCTCATTTGGAGAAAATTAATGTACAACGGGACCCCTCTATTTTTAACCGTTACAATGTTATAGCATTTTTTGTCAAAATGCACGACTTGCTGAACTAAATCAAAATTTGCCACACCACCAATCATTTCATCCGAGATATGACTTCACTTTCTGAAACTACATAAAATTTCCAATAAAACGACACCCCGCCCGTTACGAAGTTGCTCGTATCTTCCGAGATCCACCCGTTTAAACTTTAAAGAAATTTTAAAATTGCATACGATTTTATTATTTGAATTTTTTATGAAAAAAAACAATTTTACAATTTCTTTAAAGTTTGAACGGGTGTATCTCGGAAGATACGAGCAACTTCGTAACGGGCGGGGTGTCGTTTTATTGGAAATTTTATGTAGTTTCAGAAAGTGAAGTCATATCTCGGATGAAATGATTGGTGGTGTGGCAAATTTTGATTTAGTTCAACAAGTCGTGCATTTTGACAAAAAATGCTATAACATTGTAACGGTTAAAAATAGAGGGGTCCCGTTGTACATTAATTTTCTCCAAATGAGCCACACTACCTACCATTAAAATATTCTCCACCATGAATGGGACACCCTGTATAATGTACTTCTAAAAATACATAATAATATTCTTAGTCTTGTGTGACATTGTAATTTAATATCGGAGTTAACCAAACATCAACACTGTTTAATTAAATCTTACAAAATACGCGATGAGCGATACTGCACACTAAAAGCATCATATTTCAAACGTACTCGTATAGTGGATGGGTCTGCATTTGTCTCAGTGATTTTGTACTAAATTTAAGTTAGTTACTTATTTGGTTTATTTTTCGCGAAACTTTTTACGTGCGATTTAATGTTGTTAGGAATGTGACATGTGAGCTACAAAATCACTTCGGGTCTGGGTTAAACATTCATTCTCGTTGGGTCATCCTCATCATCAAGGTTTAAGGCGAGAAATCGTGGCGCCTATTGGAAACATCTTCTAACTGGTTTTGATCTTATATTCATTAGGTTAGGGAGTCAGGATAAAAGTGGTTCTAGTTCAAACCTTACAACTTAATTTTGGTAAAAGAGCAACTTTTCGTTCATTCATAAAATATGATTATGGAAAAATCCATTGAGAAATGATAGTGGGTACAAGGGTATCCAGGAAACGTTTGAATGGGTAATTACCAAAAACCATTAAAAACAAATAATGAAGTCATAAAACTTCTTAACGGACATTTTCAAAAAGTTCAGATTTTAATTTATACTATATCAGTGCGTCCGCTTACGAGAGGCGTACAATGAAATTAGAGATTATAGTGTCCAGATAGAAACCATAATGTACGAAAGAATGGTATATGATTTCCTATTTAAGATCAAAGTAAAATTGACCATCTTACAGTTTGTTTTTGTTTTGTGTTAATATTAAAAAACCTTTGATCGAGGGGGTTTGAGACATTACCGCAAGAACAGTCGGAGCGGTATAAGGAGGCAAGGAAGAGATAGTCTTGGCCGTTGTTGCAACGGGTAGCTCCGGGTAGCTTCGGGACTATTTTGACCATAAAACTAGCTGCTCTACGAGCATTTTTATAAAAATACCGGTGTACAGAGGGCTGCGCCCGCAATACGAGGGTTTTTTAGATTTTGCATACATACATAGTGAACAATTTTGCACATATCTTTTATAGGTAATAAATAAGAATTATGCACAATATTAATGAAATGCTTCTTGTAAATATTTTTGGATGTATCATGTATTATAGCTACACATATTAACTCAATTTATTTGCTGTAACTCCGTTACCATTATTCCAAACTGGAAAAGAGCAAATAATATGAAATGTACCCATCGAGTTCCTTGATTTGAGTACACATACGTCCATGTCCGATAAAAACTAAAAAAGTAGATTTTTTTAAATCTTCAGGACACCCCGTTGGCTTTGTCCTACCAACGTCTAAGTATTACGTGCTAAACACTGTTACGATTCTACACATTCCTTCCAAATTTCATTACGATTGATTAAGCCGTTCGCGAGTTATTTAATGAACAAATTTGTAAATGTCCGGGACACACTGTTATCTTTGTCCTACCAACTATTAAGTATTTCGTGTCAAAGACTGTTACCATTCTACAGATTCCCACCAAATTTCATGACGATCGGTTATTTAGTGAACAGTAGTGAGTTATTTAGTGAACAAATTTTCAAATGTCCGGGACACCCTGTTATTTTTTCCTTACCAACTTTTATGTATTTCGTGCCAAAGACTGTTACCATTCTACACATTCCTGCCAAATTTGATGAAGATCGGTTAAGCCGTTGGCGAGTTATTTAGTGAACAGACGGGCAGACAGACGGACGGGCAAAATCGATTTCATAAGGGTTTTTTGAAAAATCTAAAAAAAAAACCTAAAAACAACACAAACAACTACAATCACAGCGAGTTCATGCTCTAGCAACTCCGAGATAGATAGTACAATGAAATTAGAGATTAGTGTCCAGTGTCCGTGTCCGTTTTGACAAAATCAAAAAATCGAATCGCATGTCCTTAAAATCAAAATGCATCGTAGAATTTACTTGCATTATTCAAATTACAATACAATATGGCACAAATCAAATAAAAATAACGTTCAGAACTCAGCTGGTTAGTTCTATGGTACATACCAGATCATACAGTTTTTTCAACGCTCCTTACCAGGACAAAATTAATTGCGGGCTGTGAGCCGAGCTACTACACCAAGATATTCAAGGCGTGCCCTTTTTCTAACCACGTCACTGCTCAGATGTGCTATTTTTTAGTGGAAAGTAGTATTCCTTTTTTCTAAATGCATACAGCGAAATCCCCAAAATCCCCAAAATCTGCAAATTCGATAAATCGTATTCGGAAGTAAGACCCAACTTTCTTTAAATTAAATTAATTATTAATATTCGTTGATTATGATATCAGAGTGTTATTTGGGGCATTTTGAAAATCAGAACAAGCCAATAATTCGGATGGGGTCCGGTCTAAATCAATCCGGACTATCCGGACCTGTTTTTACTTTCCCCTTATTTGCATGGGAGTAATTATTTTTTGTTAGGCAGTGACAAAATTGTGGGTTGTCAATGCATTCACTTCCTCTATCTGAAAGTGACTTTATTTACTCCGATAGAAAAATATTTAGCTTAAAATTTAACATTTTTAGTGATTAAACATCCTAATCTCCGCTTAGTTTTAGGAAGTTTTCACACTTACGGCATGATTACGTAATCTGTGCAAATTACTTAATTTGAGCTGTCAAATTCCATACATTTTCAAACTCACCACACCGCAGATTACGTAATCTGGCCAGATTACGTACAAGTGTGAAAACCTCCTTAAATATATGATTGTAAATGTATTAAATTGAAAGTGTAAGTTGGTTTAATATTGATTCAACATGCACTGAAGAGGTTAATGGTGGCGTTTCTTCATTATCTTTGCAAAAATTTTTCATGCGACCTGGTGCTTTTCACTTTATTATAAAGTCAAAAGAAAGACAAGTGTAAAAAGTGATTTAGACGAGAGCCTAGAATTGATCACCTTTTCAGAAAACGTAACCTAAATTCCTTGCAAAAAAAAAATGTGGTCCATTGCGATTCCGATTCATTTCAGTTGGGAGCCACTGGTCTTGCTGGACTTTTACAATGGTTTAGCAACGTAATATGTATGTGGTATTGGTATGCTATGCATTTGGGTATTTAACCATTAAATTGGATATAAGGAAGAGGATTCGCCCACTTACATAACAATTGCGTAGATTGACAAGATGAGCAGTGGCGCAACTATAGCATCTTGTCGTGGTAGGGGCTGAGACGATCCATATTACATTTGAGGTTATTTTCGCAAGTGGGGTGATGATGTTGTTTTCCATGACGCTATACAGTGGTGTTTCTACGTCTTGTTGCATTCACGCAAAGTCAATGGTTGGCCATTTTGATCTTTTTCCTAGGATGCCGGTTCACAAAGAGTGACACCACGGACACGGTCGATTTTTTTTTGCGAATCTCGTTGATTTCTTGCTAAAAAAAAATGCATACACATTTCAGTGTGAATTTTTATGGAAATTTTTTACAACATTTTTCTATAGTTTGAGCCTTACACATTGGCAAATTTTGTACAAATTTTTCAAATGTGGTGCTTGCTTTATACACCTTGTTTTCATTTTACACTTTTTTCTTTCATAATTTCTGGGTCTGGGAGGGGCATTAGCCCCGTTAGCCCCTCCCGTGATTGCGCCAATAAAAAAAATTGCTCGGGTCTGGTTTTTTGGGATATTGTTAGGATAGATACCAGAAGTGTACCACTAAGTTTGCAACTTCGAAAAACCTGTGCTAACCCCGTGACCCTCAAAAAACCTCAAAATTTTCGGACTTTTTTCATATTTTTGTTTGTAATTTCTAAAAGGTGCTTCCTACAAGTAAGTCGTCCACTGCACTTTTAAAGCTAAGAAAATCTTCTTTAATTTGAGTGTAATTCCAGCTTTCTAGGTGCAAAGGACCCCAAGATACAGCACTTTAAAAAATGTGCTTTTTTTGTAAAAAAGTCCGAAATTGCATTTTAGGAGGTTTGTATGACAGCCCTATGACGTAATGTTCCGATTCCATCCATTCCTAGATATGTTTTGAGGCTTTACTAGGAACACGTTTGGGTGAGGTTTGGTTAAGATTGGTTCATAAAAAAAAGTTTTTCTTAGAAGAACCTGATTATCTGGGGTTGGTTTGTATGACAGCCCTATGACCTAGTGTTCCGATTTCATCCGTTTCTAGATATGTTTACTATATGCTTTACTAAAAAACACATTTGCGGGAAGGGTGGTTAAGATTGGTCCATAAAGAAAAAAGTTTTTCTTAGAAGAACCTAATTTCCAGAGATTGGTTTGTATGACGTTTATAACGTAGTGTTCCGATTTCATCCGTTCCTAGATATTTTTTTAGGCTTAACCAGCAACATACTTGGGTGAAGTTTGGTTAATATTGGTACATAAAGAAAAAAGTTTTTCTTAGAAGAACCTAATTTTCAAGGGCAGCCCATGGTCTAATTCCATTCGTTCCGACATATATACAGCTAAGGAACTGGTTTATAACTTCATGTCAAATGACTTTCTCTGTAAAATGCGCATTTAAGCCGATATTCAGCTCGGAACATGACTGAAATTACAATTTCGAACTTTTCTTAAAAAAAAACAATGTTTAAAGTGCTGTATCTTGGGATCCTTTGCGCCTACAAAGCTGGGGTTACACTCAAATTAAAGAAGATTTTCTTAGCTTTAACAGTGCAGTGGACAACTTACTTGTAGGAAGCACCTTTTACAAATTACAAACAAAAATATTAAAAAAGTCCGAAAATTTTGAGGTTTTTTGAGGGTCATGGGGTTAGCACAGGTTTTTCGAAGTTGCAAACTTGGTGGAACACATCTGGTATCTATCCTAACAATATCACAAAAAACCAGAGCTGAGCAATTTTTTGCGACCTAACGCCTTATTTTTCGGTTTATTGACTGGCCTATGTGGATTGCAAAGACTTTCTTTCCCTGAGTGCTCAGGTACCATTCCAGTGACATTTCAAATATATAACGCATACATGAAAGCAATCAGTTCAAAAACTAACTAAACAATATTCAGTATCAGAGCTAACAAAAAATTCTTTTAATTTCCTCATTTGTGTCAATGCCAGTACTTCATTCATTCTACTTCCTAACCATATGGGAAAAAACACACTTGTAAAAATAACAGTTGACACATAGAATAAGTACTCGTCAATTGCTTTCTTATCAGCTATTTTCAAGTATCGCAAATACTACCGCCGCACCACTATACACTCTGCGTGAGTACATGCCCCTCATTTAACGGCTGATGTTGAATCGTGAACAACAGTTCGTGATGACATGATTTTTATTTTTGAGTTCATAGCCATGAAAAACCTATGCTGACGTCACTATGTTACACCAAAAGATAGGTCATTGCTCTGTTGAACAAATACTACAGTTATTGCAAAGAATCTCTTGTAACGATGTACCATGCAAAAATCCGTAAGCTGTTAATAAAAACTTCCACACTTACTCTTCCATTTTGATTGGATCGGCTGAATCGTTATTTACTGGAATATATTGCCCTTTCGTTACAGTGTCACTGCACTTTTGGTTCTAAAAATAAAATGTTCGTTCTAAAGTTCACCCACTTGATGATTGTGCATTAAATCACGCCGCGAACATGATCAAAAAGACGCCAATTAATTTATTTCAGTAAAAAAAATATAAAAATCCAATTTTATATTTTATAAATAAACTGCCGGATTATCCGTTCACGTAACCAGAAGAATTCGTATGATTTTCGAATCAATTTCAACAGTCCAGAGCAAATAGCACAATGCATCCAACGTACGAAATATGCTGACAGAGCAGTCCATTCACCGATTTTATTTTTATTTTTGTTTATTTTTTATTTAAATTGAGACAGGAAGAAGAAGGGGTGAAAATTTAATTTCTTTTTATTTTTTTTATTTTATAAAAAATTGTTGCGAAATATTTCCACGATCTATTTAGTTGGATTACTCCGAAATGTTGCACGCCGAAACATCAGGAGATTTGCATCCGCACTCGTATAAACTTTGTCCGCGAATGTGTATAGCTGTCGCCTGATAATAATTTTCGCACTCTTTGACAACCACCGGCGGGCCGGCTCTCGTGTCCCGATATGACAGAAAAAATATACCCGCGATATTGTGGAAATCTTAAAATGATTCTCTTCTTGTTGTTCCCACCCTCTGTACGAGATATGTATACTTCATTCGCGTTCACTATCACTAAGAGTCGAGTGCACTAAACATTTTTACACTTTTTTTCAATTTTATTTAACTTTTTTTTTATTTGAAAGACTGACAACGCAAACTATGGCTGTTGTAAACCAATACTTAGCACACTAGAGTTGAATTCAATACGTGCGTTGACAATATTTTTGCAATTATCAAGTATACGATTGCTAGTTCTGCTGCTATAGTGCTATTACAGCTGTTTGCTAGTATTGTAGCGAGTACAAACCGATAGTGTTGTTGTTTTTGTGTGAAACGCAAGACGAAGGAACTTATGGATGCTTCTAGCTCTAGGCAATCTAATCTGAAGGTTGTCTATTTGGTAATTTTTATTGTTGGTGTGAATATTAGTGCGGCTGATATCAATATCTGTTAGTTTTAGCGAACACGAAGAAATACAAAAAATTGACATGATATTGTTAATTAATTGTATCGATTATTGGTTTATTGAGGTTTTGAACGATACTCATCTTATCGTAAATGCTGTTGCTATATGTATTGAATAATGTTTCAAATCAGTAGATAAAAAGAAATTAGCAGGTTTGACTGTACATACGTACAGGTACAGCAGTGCCCATAGAATTTCGACTATACATCAAATACAGTAAAACCTTAAAATGTGGACTGCCAAATTTAGGTCAATTTAAAAGGATGATGATACTGTATTCATAGAAAATTTCTATGTGGATTTACTAAGACATTTGTGGTTTGATTGAATAATTCTCCTGGCGTCATTTCCTGCTGTTGTTATGCTCGTCCCAGTCTTGGTTTGGATGGAATCAACCAACAGTACTGTTTAGTATCAGGAATCATACAAGACTATTAATCGTAGTAGTGTCAAAAACAAAAAGAAAATGATCTTCTGCTGTGAGCCCTTGTCTTTGATAACATAACAATCATCAGCCTAGCCATAACAAAGCTCAGAACGGGTTACATATGTATGTATCAATCATGATAATTGATAACTTATCTTCAACGTCTGATTAATTATAATAAAATTTAACTTGCATTTCGACTGTTGTAGGTATATTTTTAAAAATATGTCGGAAACCCTTCCGCTTACTTAAATCTTACTAAATCTCTCTCCCTACTCTACTAAATCTCCAAAATTAAAATCCTGAACATAAAATCCCCAAATGCAATTCTATTGATAGAGTTTTACTACAGTAATCCAAAACAGAATACCAAACGAAACAATAGATTCAGCTCCATAAATTCTCATCTTAAACCCGTACAAAACGATGACGTCAAACGCATAAAATAACGACAACAACGCACAAAATACGCATAGTGCGTGTCTAACAAAAATATTTATTCTCCATTCTAAATAAATCCTCAACCGGCAATCTGTTGCGAATGTATCGATTGCTTATTGCATATTTAGCACAAATATAAATCAGAGACACATCAGGCAATTGAAATTCACAAGAAGATAATCTTTCGCGAACATCTTGACGAAACACAACTTTCAGTATGTACGATGTGCATACATTTATAGCAGTACATAATTAAAATGTGAAGAGTGTTAAATAGCTATGAAAATTGAATAGTAATAGGGGCGAGAAAAAACGATTGATAACAAGACAAATTTTTTAAAAGATTTCATTGAGTTTTCATTTAACTAACTGGAACTCAGCCTAAATTGCTGCAAAATAAAGGCGTCAACAGGGTGGTACATTACGTGGTACCGAACATTTTTTATGATATTTGAAGACATACAAAAAAAAGTAGAAAAACTGCATTGTCTTTTTATGACAAATATTTTGAATTTAATCGGAGTGATATTATTTCAATAAACACGTAATGAAGCTAGTACTTGGGATTGCAAAATGTGGAGAGAAATATGTATTTTTTTTTTTTTGGTTCTGAAGTTTTTTGGAGCGCTAAGCATGAAAATGGAACTCACCAAAATTTCGTTGCGGATCAAAAATAGTTCCATTCTCTTATTTTTTATTTCTGTAGTTTCCCACCAAAATTTCGTTGCGAAACAGGTTCAAAATCTCAAAAAAAAAATCAATTGTAGGGATACCGCTTAATGCATTTTGAAGATTTATGTCGCGTTGGACCCGCAATCATGTTTATGAACAGGTTTTCGCAGAAATATACGGCTTCAGAGCTATAAGCTATAAACGCGAAAAACTCCGAAAATTTTGCTGTTTTCCGCAAAGCGCCCGGGGGGGAGAGGAGCAAAAAAGGTGCAAAAAGCCGAAAGGAAAAATTTAATATCAACATTTGATTTATTCGAAAGTAAACCATAGAAACTAAAAGATTAAATTAAAAAGGGGCGAAATAAAATGTTGTAAGGGACGAAACCAATTGATACCTACAAAAAGCGAGCAAAAAAAGGTCCAAAAAGCCGAAAGGAAAAATTTAATATCAATATTTGATTTAGTCGAAAGTAAACCATAGAAACTAAAAGATTAAATTAAAAAGGGGCGAAATAAAATGTTGTAAGGGACGAAACCAATTGATACCTACAAAAAGCATTTTACATATTTTTAGAGACAGCGGAATATGTTTGTTTGGGTAAAAAAGCACATTAATTAATTACAAACGCGTTAAATATGTATGTTTTTCATTTAACAATTGTTTCATTAATTCTCTTTTGGAAGTTGTGTTTTAAAGATGCAAAGTCCTTGCAATGTTTTGACTAGACGAGCCCTCAATCGATACGAGGTGCTGCATTTAAAAACTTTAGTGAGAGTTGCCCAAAACTTACTTCCAACAAGCAGGGGCTATTCGTTCAGTATTCAGTAATGTGTAAGTTCTGCTTAAAAAAAAAGAAAGTCTTTGACGAACTATGGCCTAATTTTGCAATTTACAATTTAATTGCTCTTCTTTTCACCAGAATTAAGGACTCCAATTGAGGTTGCTTGCATGATCCCTAATTATTTCCAAAGTGAAGGGATGATGTGCGATATGTCCCAATTTGATTTCCGGAAGATGAAGTCTAACCATTTTGATTAACCTGTTGAATCACAGGACCGCACGTACAATCAATAAATATTGAACCCCCGAAAAAATTCGATAACTTCTACCTACTTTTCGTATCAATTCAACTTCGGCCGATTTCATTGTCTATTCCTTCAGTTGGTTTTGCCATTGATTTGGCTAGGTTGCCCCGATTTAAATATAGCTCGGATTTTATTCTCTTAGAATTCTCCGCGTTTATGAAAATAAGCCGCCAGAAACCATATTCGTCAAATTGTAGTTGCTGCGCGGTGTGTATAAAGTTCTAAGTTAAACTATACTCCAGAATGTTAGTAATAAAAAAGAGCACCATTCTTTGGCACAACATTTTCCAGAGTAACCTTTTCGAAAATGTTTTGGATGTTTTAGTGGAACATTTTTTGCGAATTAACTTTCGATGTTTTACGTCGGTTAAAAAACCGCCAGGTTCCCGTGGGCCATCTGTATATTTTTTTATGATGGTGAAAAATATGACGCTCGGATAATTCAGCTTAATTTTTTTTTAAATCAAACGCTCTACAAAGTTTTGCTGAACTGTGCTGTATAGCTCTCAAGAATCTAAGTGATAGCAGAACAAGTTTCTACTACAGTAGAGCGTCGATTATCCGAACGTCGATTATCCGAACATTTGATTAACCGAACCGGGCACTCAGATTTTTTTCTTGTGAAAGGCATCGAATCAAATGAAAAATCAAGGGTCTTAAGGAACTAGCCTCTCATCTGCATCGCTCAAATACCTCGAATTTTGTATTTTTGTTCAGTTCTAGTCGTTATAGAAGTGTTCAGTTTGCAACTTAATTTCACATTTGGACTACTTTCTAATTTTTCTATAGAGCTCGATTAACCGAACTTTCGTTTATCCGAACTACCCTTGTCGACATTAGTTCGGATAATCAACGCTCTACTGTATATGTATACTTGAGCCTTCGGTATTTCAGTGGATAGGGATTTTATTCTCTGAATTACAGCAGGGTTTGTCCGAATCTCATAGTGACCAGGAATTTTTGTGTTGTCTTTATGAAAATTGTTAAATGTAAATCATTTCAGAGCTACTCGCTGTTATGCCGCACACAACCACTTGACAACCAACAGGTAATTTTTTTATATGGAATTTGACAGAACGAAAAATCCATGGATTGACTGTGTGTGTGCGGCATTACCACGACCAAGAGCGAAAAAATCTCTTAAATCGCTTCTACAAAAATAACAACATAAATATCTGTCTGGTATAGTACAGAAGGGGCGGCAAATTGTGCACTTGCCCGGGGCGGCGATCTTGGCTCTATTTTGCAACGAAATGCTGGTGGCCCCCGAAAAAAACATAAGAAACAAAAAACAAATGGTTCTCCCTCACATTTTGCAATCTAAAATCACGTAATGACTACATTGTATGTACTTTTACTGAAATAGGTACTACTCGGAGTGGTATGTAGGAACTTAACAAATTGGTTGAAATAGAGTGAGATTGAAATTGTACAAATTAAAAAAAAATGTTTTCTAAGGCAAGATGCAAGACCAACATTTTAGTTTTGGTCACATGAAGAAAACAATAAATTGATTGAAGAGAGGATACTTAGACGTCAGAGAAACTAGAAAGGTTAACAGTTGCAAGCGAAGAAAACTGTCTAGATTTTTTTTCAAATATCTATTTTCGATTGAAAATTGTGATTCACGTGATTCACAAAGGAAATTCCATGACACAAAATTTAATGTATTTTTTTTTCTGACCATTTAAAATAATCTGGAAAACATACTAGACAAATACCCCTTTTCCCCAATTTGCGCACCTATTATCGGCTATTACTTTTCAGGACAAAATTCGGGATTTGCCTGCAAAAGTGCAAAACCACGCAAATATAAATATCTCTTTCGCTAAAAATTGGCAGATTAGTTGCATTTTGACTAGGCCTGTTCCAAAAACCGGGGTCCCGGTATAAAACCGGTGTTCACTTGGTACCGGACCCGATATTCTAAAGTACCGATATCCCGGTTTTTTGGTACCGAGTTAAAAAGAACGATTCATTTCAACTATGATCCGTTTTTTTCCAGGTTTTTTGGTACCGGTTTTTAACCCGGTACTCAAAAAAACCGGCTTATGGTTAAAAAAAACCGTCGGTACTAAAAAAAACGTGAGTCGGTTTTTAACCCGGTTTCAAAAAAACCGGCTTATGGTTAAAAAAAACCGTCGGTACTGAAAAAAAACCTGAGTCAGGGAAACCGCTTGTGGTACCGGGTATTGAAAAAAACCGAAACCCGGTACTGAAATCTCGGTACCGAACAGGCCTAATTTTGACCTTATTTTAACATGCTGGTCGAAATACGTCGACCCGTAAATGTATACCCGATATTCTGTCTTGCAAGTCAAATACTGATAATCACACAATGTTTGCGGCCAGAGCCATGCGAAGGAATCGTGGCGCCCGGGACAAAAGCTCCAGGAGGCGCTTATTGTACTAATACTACTAATTATAACGAAAAGTGGCGACACAAATGAGAGGGTCGCTTATCCTTTTCCGTGGGTTCATCCCCTCCTATAACTGAGGGTCAAGATATTTCGGTATAATTAGGTGTTATGGAAAATTAAGGAAGAAAATAGTGTGCGGTTTTTTTTTAACAAGAGTGTCCAAACTCATCACGAGCTCACAACAACAAACAGCCTACATTAAAGGTAATACAAAAATAAAGAGAGAGAGAAAATTGTTTGAAATCCAAATTTACTACGACATCCATTATAATTTTACTGCTGCCTTTAAGCACATTCATTATTCAGCAGCTTGTTACCAATAGCCCAGAGTCAATTGTGATATGCCAGTAACCCATTTCGAAAAAGAATGGGGTTTGTATGTATAACTTGCGATCATAACTTTCACATAAAATACAAATAAATGCGAGCCATTAAATAATAATCATGTCTGTCATAGATTAATGCTTATAGGTTAATTTATTATTATTCTCAATGAGTGACGATAATAATAAACTTATCAAATTGTATACGAAATTAGCAAATTAATTATGAAAATGATAAAAATATATGATTGCCTATATGGATTACTAGTGACGTGTGTGAGTGGCGTTTGTGAAGCTTTCCAAAATTAACTGATAAAATTTTAATTATGCATAAAACTCTTAGGAATTATAGTATATCGGGTGAACGAGCTTCAATATTCTAGTGAAATATCCTTCGAACTATACAAAAGGGAGAAGATGCGGAAGAAATGTATGACATGTCGAAATATAACGGTAAATTTTATTGTGAAACCACTGAGAGATCAGCATTAAACTTCAACTTTTTAGCATCTATTGAATGACATTGAATTTGAGTCTATAGGAATTATTATTTTAAGGGGTGTGAGACAAGTAATTACATTACGGTACATAGGTCCAGAAAAGGATAGTACAGCACAATTTCCATACAAATCTGACAGGAGTTGTTCTATTTCAACGGTTCTTAACCAGTGGTCCGCGGACCACTGGTGGTCCCTGAGATGACATCAGGTTGTACGTGAAGCCTTTACCACATAGTTCGATGTGAATATTCTCAATTAGCACAAACTATATTTTCAAAAAAAAAAAACTTCAAAGTTGGGACTGTTTTCATTGAGATGTATCGCTGTTGATGGAGAACACCCAAAAGCAAATGAATACGAGAAAAGGGCATGATGGGAGAATGTCAGGACGACCGAGAGCTTGTTGGAAATGGTGCGTTTATGCGGAAAGGTACTATAGGATTCCAACACCGGACGACGCCATCAAAAAATCTACTATATTTGGGGCTTAGATTCTGGGGGCTTAGAAGGCCGGATTTTATCACCATAGGGCCCCAAGAGCATTTCTGGAAACGTTGGAACTGATTGCTCCCATGTTGCTATTTAAATTTCCCAATTTCCCAACCCTTTTGTGCGGTTTAGCTTACGCATGTGTTTCGCATTTTCTTATGTCAGTGGGATACGGGTGGCACCTTCTCCCTTCGATTAACCCAACTTAGAGGTAAAGCGAGTGCTGTCGAAGCTCCGCCTGTCTTTTTTTTTATAGAGTGGGAATCTTGCATAGATTATATACACCGCGTGTAGCTGAGACCGCTAGCATGGAGTTCCAACTAATCAGCCTTCAGAGCAGGTATAGCAGAATTACGTCTACGCCTGTAGAGAAGCCATGTCGATAGTTGTGCATATTCACCTTACTGGTACTCTTGGGGTTTGCCCTATGTAAGTACATACATCCATTTCTTGTCCGCACATCACAGTTAGCGTCCAACGTAGGGCCCCGCATCATTTGCTGTACTTATACAAATTTTGGGAGAAAACACTCATTTTAGGTGCAAATCTAATTTAATTGTAGGAAGGGAAGTCACGCGCCGCCTACTGGCAACACTGCTTAAGCATGTTAAACGAGGGAGGTCAACTAGAGAGAGCATGTTCAAGATGTATTTAAAAAAAAAATGCACATATTTTCGTCAAATTAGCCCAACACACACGTTTAATTTGTTAATCCGTGTATTTCAATCCATTTTATTGGCTTTGGATTCGCCGTGTGTGTGCAGTTCTATAGATATGTGGATGAAGGCAGAGGGTTGGTCGGTCAGCTGACGAATGAAGGAGTTGAATGGAACCGTCAGTGTCAATATTTTTTAGGATATCTAAAATATTTGGGAGTTCTACCGCCAGCCGTTAAGATACATATTTGGAATCAGTGGAAATCACTGACTTTCACTGCCAATATTTTCATTCGTTGACAATAACGAGGAATAATACTATCACCACAATGCCCGGTACAAAATTTCATGATTTGTATGGCTCTTCACAGATTTGGAATGTTAGTGTAGATTGGAGATTTGGAATGTAGTTTTATCAAGTGGTCCCTCACGTACAAAAGGTTAAGAATCACTGTTCTATATAGAACATAAACTGTCAAATTTGTATGGGGGTTGTGCTGTTCTATCCTGCTAAATATAGTCCAGTGCTCGCCAAATTCGGCTATTTAAATCTTGTTCCATTCTTTGAGTGCTGCAGAAGTTTAGAAATGCACACACATGCATTATGCACACTAAAACACTTTGATTCTGATTCTACCAAGTCTAGGGTAGGTAAAAGGAACTCAATAACGGCGCCATAACCGAAGCATGACTATAAATTAATTTAAATATAGGCATACACATACATATTTTAGTTTTGACCTTTTCACTAGCATACCTTGATATTTTTCTTTTTGCTAAATTGCACAACATTTCTGCCATGTCGTCCGGTCCATCATGCTGTGTATTCTTCATGCATATACAACTTGCTCGCGGTTTTATCTTGTCCATTCAACACAAACATAACATTTAAATACAATGTGGTTCAGTGACTTCCAATGACTCCAAACCGGCAATCTTAGCTAGTTTATTATGTATGCAAGAAATCACCGGTTTTTGTTATACATTTCATGAAATTCAATCCAAAAACAACTGCTTTGAAAAGCAGTGATGTGTATACAATTTCGGAGGTCATTTTAATCTTAAAGCGATTTACTATATTTTAATTGTGAACAGGAACAGATTGAAACCCCGTTCATAACAAAAATGGTTTATAATGTACATACGTGTGTACGTATTTGCGGATATGTCCATATCCGTACAATGTTCATTGATTAAAACATAAAATTAAAATCCATAAAAGTATTCTAATACATAGTTCCAAAAAATAGAGGCCAAATTTTCCAGATTACATCATGCATCGGAAGTGAGCAACACGCTTATTATACCAAACACTCTACTCTCTTGGTGAGACTTTTTAGACTCGACTCGAGCTTTCCTTTTTCATGGTTCGTCGCTAAGCGATTTCGATCTAAGATCTTTTTTATCGAACCATGTCCATAGAACATTCAAGTTAACATTTAAAACCGCGCCGTGGAATCACCAACGGATATGCATGTGCTATTTTGTAAGACCTCATAGAAGAAAAAATTCATCTATGGCTAAGAAAAAGATTGAAAGATAAATGAAAATAGCTAATTGTTCGGAAATATAATGTGTGACTAAAATTGCTAATGGTTTTAGTAGACACTCTCTGTTCTGGCTATATCGAGCGTGTAACACAGGTTAAGTAAGTGAATAAGTAAGAGCAAAGTGTGGAATGTGTGTATCTTCACATCGTATAATAATTTCGTATGACTTTGCCTCAGGCTTAGCGAGCACATTACAGAAATCAATTATGACAAGAAAGTATAGAGGTAGACGGGTAATTTCAGTTACTACATATCCAGGGAATGTTAATGTTAAAAGTTATTGTTAGGTGTGCGATGTAAATTTCAATTATGCATTTGAATCCCGTTTTCTAAATTCATAAATTTTTGACAGGTTTTATAAGAGATTCCACGCGAAAAGCCAATCCTAGTATGTACATACTGATAATTAATTTTAATATAAAATACATTTTCCAGTTCTATTTAAATTTTAAGCCTCGATGCACCATCAATTTTATCGGATATTACACTGAAAATCAATATTGAAAATTCTTTTGTCCGAAAATAACAAATTGGTTAACGGAAAAAGTGTTTCACAAGTTTCAAAAAAAAATCCTAAATTTCCAACGAGCCCTACTGACACACTAAATCATATATTGCGATAAAACCCTTTTAAATGCAACTCATCTCATTCATACACCACGTGGTCTTCAAAATAATCCAAAATATCGTTAATTTTTCAAATTTATGACATCTCTCTATATGTTGGCACACATTGGCTCTCCGAACGCACACTTCATCGGAAAAGTAACATAAGCATATCGGATTTCCCCAAAAAGCAAAATATCCATAATTAGAAAACGCGGAAAAAACCCAAATAAAAAAAAATGAAAATAAATTCGAAAAATCAAGCAGCTATCCCCTAGATGCTTGTAAAAAGGAAATGACACAACAAGCTGGTAATCTGTCAATTTTAGCCCGACAACGCGGACATCGTCCGTGTGTCTGTCAAGATTATCCGTGCCATGAGTATATTTTGGAAGACTTTATACGTACATACATAAGAAGCAGCTTTAATTGCATTATCGGTCGGATCCACACTTCATCTTTAGATCTTATGAGTGAAGGCGGTTATTATGCTGTCCGCGATGTCCATACCATACTCTAATGGTTTGGGTTTGGGGTACTCAGACCCACGTATAATAAGCCGGCATATAGTGAAAAGCAAAAGACGCGTGCGACCTACTCTTGGAAATTCTAAATATAGGCCAAAGATACTAAATACATACTTGTGTGCTTACATTTCTAGAAGACAACAATACGCATACAAATAACAGATCACTGATCCAATGTTAGATACTATGTACATTTCGATCCATATTTCAAATTATGGACACATTTGACATTATTGTTTAGGAAAGAACAACATTGCTGGTGTTATTTCTTGTGTCTTGCGAAAATATCATCATAATATCCAAGAGTCAAGATGTTTCCACTGATTTGTGTACATCTTTCCCGTTGAGATGGGGTAGAATGTTTAGTCTGCATCTCTGACATAAAAAAAAATAAAATTTGCGAAATGGTCCGAACGATCTTTTAAGTATGTATGCACATCTGCAGAATCGATCAGAGTCAATTTTCAATTATACAGGGTGTTCCGCACGCATACATATATCGTAGGTACTACAGTTTGTTACTGGAAAAGTTATGCCCAACATTTGTGACTTTAAGTTTTACCGTTGCGGAGTGATTACATTTCTTGTGAGTCTTGTCAAAGACTATAACTACCTTTGAAAAACTTTGATTCTGACTTACTTAATCCAAAAACTAGCATCATATTCTGAAACAATATATATACAAATAAAAATTTGGTAGGGGAGAAAGGGGCAAATGAGTCGAATGTGTTTCAATATTTTATAAGGACATTCAACAGCTACTGACACAGGGTTATCCATTTCGAGGTTGGGAAAGTACAGTCCTGCCATTTGACAACTGTTGCATGTAAACGTGAACAAACCTAGTATTTGTTTAGTTGAAGGTTTGCCCATGTCACAATATGGATCGTTTGACCATCGCACAACGCGCACAACTGTTAAAGTGTTTTACCAAAATGGTGGATATCCAGTGAAAACATTGCGCGCTTTACGACCATAATGTGGTCCTCATAATCGGCCTACCAGCAGCAAACAATTGCCAACACAATATGAAAATTCGAAGAAACTGCGTAACTGTCATAAGATCTGTGAATCATCGTTTTACCCGTTCGACCGAAAACATTCCCCGCTATGAGTGAGAGTGTTGACAAAAACACAAATTTGTCGATTCCACGGCGCGCGGAGCATTTGGGCTTGTCATACGGCACCTTGCATCTTCATCCGTATCCATTGTCACAGCTCACTCAAGCCGGCGGATCATCGTTTGCGCAGGGAATACGCCGATTGGGTGCTCGGTTTTAGCTTTAGTGCGTGAGAAGTTCCCTGGGCGCTTAATTTCGCGACACGTCTGCAGCGGCCCTAGCGACAGTGTCTCGCTCATTCCATATAAAAACTCATTTTCCTCTCATTCTAAAAACGAGTTTTTATATTGTAGGATGCTTGGTGTTTTTGAAAGATTGTATTTTCATAGTAGGCCATGAAATTAAATGACAATTGAAAAATAAAATAAAATCGGTCATTTTTCCTAGTGGTACGTCAAGCGCTTTTATGTTCCTGGTTTGGTTTTGTTATATTCCCGTGGTCAAATTACGCGACTAATCATCGACATTAGGTTTATTCCACACGAGCGTGGTTCGCGTCAAGTGTTTTTCCGGGGTGTTTGTGAGGTGTGACGCGAGAAAATCCATTTCAAGATATCACGACACATTCGATGGTTGTTGGCTGTTGCTAAGGTGTCGGTAGGAAAAGACGTTGTGCGTAGGTGAGTACACTGAGCTTGCAGTTGCTTGTATTGTTGTTATGCTAATTGTGTGAGATCTGATTTATGGCGGACTAGGTTTTGCTGTGTGTACAGCACCGAAAATTACCTACAGGTATTCTAAGATTCAGTATTGAGTGAGTGTTGTATGGAAAGGTTGTGGTTTCCCCCTTTCCGGAAAGATATGATAGTTTGAGCGGTTGTGGTGTCTCCCCTCTCAGTGAGATGTTTAGAGCCGTGTGGGCTTCACCTCGGAGTTGGTCCCCTCCGATTGAGTCGTTGAGAGGTTGTGGTCGGCCCGCTCTCAGCGTTGTGTTTGTAGAAAGGTTGTGGTGTCTCCCCTTTCTACTTGTGATAAACTCGAGAGGGTGTGGTGTTCCCCCTCTTTGCACAGTGTTTACGTTTTGGAGAGGTTGTGGTGTTTCCCCTCTCCATGTTGAGTTTACGTTCGTAGAAAGGTTGTGGTGTCTCCCCTTTCTACTTGTGATGAACTCGAGAGGGTGTGGTGTTCCCCCTCTTTGCACAGAGTTTACGTGTTGGAGAGGTTGTGGTGTCTCCCCTCTCCTCGTTGAGTTAATGTTTGAAGAGGTTGTGGTGTCTCCCCTCTTCGTGTTGTGTGTTTGAGAGGTTGTGGTGTTCCCCTCTCTGAAATGTGAGTAGAGGCGCGGTGCTCCGTTCCGGAGTTGATCGCCCTCTGTATTAGCTAGGAGGTTGTGGTTTCCCCCTCCGCATTCTACCATAGAATACCTAATGAGAATGTTTTCGCCAGAAGTTGTGTGCCTTAGGTAGAAAGGCTTTACTTCTGGATATAGAAGAATGAGGATGGTAGTGAAGTGGGATTGAACCAAGGAGAAGCAGCCGAATCAACCGATACATCCATCCTGCGTCTACCTCGCATTGCCGTTTGAGTACCTGAGCCAGAATCAACCGATATAACGAGAAGCCGATGACCGATGCTGAGACGACGACGCCGACGAGTGGTTCTCCTTCGCTCTCCTCTTCTTCCTGTTTGTTGGCCGGGCCAACATAGATATTTGAATTATAATTCGTTTACGTTTCAAATAACTTGGTATCTTCAGTGCATGTAACTGCAGGCTCATTGGTTGTCTTTTTCTCATTACAGATGGTATCAGGCGGTATAGATCAGGTGAGTATCGTATTTTATGCATACAAATGTCCAGTACGCCATGTTCATTAAAAAAAAATGTAATAATTATATGTATATCAAAGTAAAGTTTTAGTGTCTTACAATATGGAATGAGCGAGTCGTTGTTGCTAGAGCCGCTGGGGTCGTGCCGAGGAAAATGTACCGTTCGATTTGCTTTTGTGGGGCTACGCAACCGAATTATGCGAAAAAGTAATTGAAAATTATCTCAGAAGGATCATGTCCTGCAAAAGGTCCCGTGGAGGACATTTGAATAAAGTCGTGTTTCACATAATATAATGACATCGTCCAAACATTTTAATGAAATAAAAATGTCATCCAAACATAAACGGCTAGTGTGTTTGTTATACCCTTCGCTCATAGAGTGAAAGGGTATATTAACTTTGTCATGAAGTTTGTAACGCATTGAAGGAAGCATCTCCGACCATATAAAATATGTATATATATGATCAGCGTGACGAGCTGAGTCGATTGGACGATGTCCGTCTGTCCGTCTGTCTGTCTGTTGCGACGCGTTTTGCTCGGCCAGTTTAAAAGCTATGGAGCTGAAACTTTGCACACATGCTTCTTTTTGTTGCAGGCAGTTTGTATGTTTGAATCGCTGAAATCCGACAAGGGGGTCGTGGGGCTGCCATACAAACCTACCCCCCAAAATTAGGTTCTTTTTAGAAAAACTTTTTTATTTAGGCATCAATTTCAATAAAATTTCACACAAATGTGTTTTCATTGCTGACACATAATATATGTAAAAATCGATCAAATCGGACAATGGGGTCGTGGCGCTGCCATACAAACCTAGACCCCCAAATTAGGTTCTTCTAAGAAAAACTTTTTTGTTTTCTCATCGATTTCAATCAAATTTCGCACAAATGTGTTTCTAGTTATATCAAAAAACGTATGTAAAAATTGACCAAATCGGACCATGGGGTCATGGGGCTGTCATACAAACCTAGCTCCCCAAATTAAGTTCTAAGATATTTTTTTTATTTATACACAAATTTCAACAAAACTTCACACAAATGTGTTTCTATTGATGACACAAAACATATATATGAATAGATGGAGTCGGACCATGTGGTCATGGGGCTACCATACAAACCTAGCCCCCCAAATCAAATTTAAAAAAAAAACGTTTTTATTTGCACACAAATTTCAATCAAACCTCAGAAAATTATATTTCTATTGACGCCACATAACAAACGTGGAAATAAATGAGATCGGCCTGTGGGGTCGTGGGGCAAAATTAGGGTCTTCGAAGAAAAGCTTTTTTATATATCCACCAATTTCGACCAAATCTCATAGAAATTTGTTTTAATTGATGCCACAAACATACGTAAAAATTGATGGAAAGGCCATGCGTTCATAGGGCTGCCGTACAACCCCCCCCCCCCCTTTGGTTTTTCTAAGAAACTCACATCACCTGCTTCCCCCATTAAATCTTCGCCACGGCACTTATGTGAAAATTCAAGGAAAAGCATGGAAGCGGGGAGGACTAAACACAAGTCATAGATACGCCCCAAAAAACTTTTAGCCCGAGGGGAGCGAAGGGTATCCAAATTTCGGCCGCGCCCGAAATTAGCCTCGGTCTCGTTTTAACTTCACTTTCAAAGTAAAAATGGATAGCCCATTATATTGCTATTACCTCCTGTGACTCCTTTAAGGTGTTGCATAATACCGACGTAAAAAAATATACCCTATACCACCCTTTGGGTATTGACTTTCACATTAACAATTAGCAAAGTTAAGGCCCTGGTATCTAAAAAAAAAGATAGTTAAGAGAGAAGCTAAAGTTGGCACCTTTTTAACCAGTTTTCCCTGTCCTCGGTGTATGAAACTAGAAGAAGACACCGAAAATGAAATGTATTCGATGTCCTTTTCGATACAACAACCAAAATCACAATCTTCGGTTAAAGCTGAATTTGTTCCATTAACCTTTCCTTTTTTTTCAAAATAACGAGCTCAGTGCCCCAAAAAACATAAGAAACACCACATTTTGCAATCTCAACTTATGACTACACTATGAGTGTTTTTCTTGATATGTCATTCGAGACGTAACATAATGAGGCGACTTTAATTAACTTTGCAGATATATCAGTACAGCATACCGTTAGGAAATATGGGTTTGATTTTGAGTTGATTTTGAGTGGAACAAATTATTTTTAAATTTTGCAACATTCAATCAGGTGTACTTTGAAAGATATGTAGGTATATAAAACTTGACCGCGTCCAAGGTGTCATTTTATTGCAAATTTACATCTAAAACATCTGAAAGGTGATGTTCGTTATTGAAGCAGAAGCTTGAAAATTAAGTTTTCCGTCGGAAGTCATGCTTTTTGACAAACTGGGAAAAATTTAATTCCTCCTTAACGGTTAAAGTTGGAGACATAAGTCGGAAGACATTTTTCCGGTGACCCATTGTAGAAACTACCGTGGGTATATGGCGAACTGGTTATGGAACACCCTGTATATATTTGAAAATAACGCTGTGTTTCAACTGTAGAACGCTTATACATATATGATGATTGGTTTTTTATATATTTTTGAAGGGAAAACAATCCAGGGGTCGTGAATATCTGAACCGCAGGACAAATCCGGAACGAATGGTCCAACGAATTTAGCTTTGCTGTCAATACCATAGGATTGCCAACCCTGATTCAATACATGCTTATATGCATTAGATGTGCTAACTTTGAAAAGAAAAAATAATTTGCAAGCATGAAAAGGGTTTTGTGCACAAAATGCATCCAGTGGGAATTTCTGTGGAAAATGATCACTATCGGTAAGAATTAGAACGTAGTTCCAAGATTTAAATAGAAATAATTTTTGTAAAACTGCCGTTATTTGATTTAATCGAAACAAAGTTTGATGGTGTATTCAACGCTAATTAGTTACCACGAAAACAAACATTATTTTTCAATCAATTCAATCAATTTTTAAAAATCTAATTTATTTGTCTTGCCATTCTGCCAAATTAGTTTTTTTCTGTGTTGTAAATACATATATTGATGAAGACAATCGAATTTTATTTTAATTTATTTTTTAAAGAATCTATTATGTCTTATGAATGCGTATTTCTTTTTGATACCATAGAAAAGCGAAGACAATGAACAGATGAGAACATGTAATAATAAAACAATCCTAGATATACAAATGTGCCCAATAAAACTATGTTTAAAGTCAGTTCACATTCCGATACATCAATACAAAATACACACACATTAATGATTGCCCCATTAAAACAATAAAAAAGAATAAACGAAATATAGCAGGAAGCTGGATGAATTTTTGTTTAATTTTATGAGGATGTTTGTATTAATTGCACATGATATGTGGATTTTAATCGAATTGATTCAATGAAATCAGACGTTTATTTCACATTAAATGGTAAAAGTTTATACTGATATTTTCTTTAGTAATGACTTGGTCAAGTCAAGGATATACAATGACAAGACACTATGCCATGCACTTGAATAGGGAAAGTTGGTATGTACATTACATACTCCTATACATGCCACGCGAAGGCCTATACACCGCAGGCATGTCAAACTCGCGGCCAGATGCGGCCCACCTCGCAGTTTTGTGCGGTCCGCGGCCAGGTCAAAGAAACACAATGTGTATCAACACAAATGCGTAAAAGGGTGAGGTGTTAAACTCAAGTCCCAGAAATTTACTCGTCTAAAAGTCGGTCTTAAGGTTCATTTTCCTCGGCACGACTCCAGCGGCTCTAGCGACAGCGACTCGCTTATTCCATATAAAAATTCGTTTTACAAGCGCTTAGCATTATTAAGCGTGTTTTTTTGTAAAAAGGTGCAGGTTAGGGTATATAAGCACAAAAAAACGATTTGGGTTAAAAGCTGTTTAGATCTATTGCACCAACCATGAACTTTGTAAAAAGCTGAAGGTTCAAATTTGTGATAAATAAATAACCAGTAAATTAACATGTCTTACAAAAACAACAATGAACATTTAACCAATGGTTTTGGTATTAGCTCATGCTTTTTCGTGTTAGAGCGCCTCTGGTTGTCACATCTATAACAATTCTTCCGGGTTAACTTTGGTCAGAGTACGTACCCTCGATACATTACTGGGTTTATCTGGGTTATGTTGTTATTGTAACCCCATGTAGTTACCCTAAACTAACCTACACCCGAGCACAAAAAAACACGCCTATTATTAAAACGAATTTTTATATGGAATGATGGAGTCGCTGTCGCTAGAGCCGCTGGGGTCGTGTCGAGCAAAACGTACCTTTAGGACAGCTTAAACTATGTATTTTAGAAATCTTCCTCTATGTTCTATCAACAAATTTCTGGTATTTGAGGTACATTTGTTGAAGGCGGCCTTTTTTGAGCATGGAGTATGAGACCCTTTCGTGATATCGATTTGCCACGAAATTCGGTTTTAAAAGTTTATGGCTTCGCCGAACCTTGTGAATGTAATTATCTGCCACGGTTGCATTGTAATTCCCGTCCTCATGTTTCAGATTATGGGACAAGATCATCGTGGATTCAGATTTATTTGAAAAGAAGCCAAGCTTTAAAGACTCCGAAATCTTGTATTTGGTGAGAAAATCGCCTGGCTGTGAAATTTCGTAAGCATAACAATTTCAGCCCATTACCCGATTTGTTAGCCCTTTAGCTTATTAACATTTACATGGCTGCGTTTCACACACACGGATAAAAAATTGGTAAAATCTGACTGAAGAATTCCCTACCTCCAGTACAAATGACTACTTTAACATTGACCAATAATTTTCGACAGAATACCGATAGTGACCTGAAATTTCGATAAATGTCGAGTTGTGACATATCCCCCAAATTAATGGAAACTAGAGTAAGTTTACAAAGCTATCCCCTAATCACCCTGATCTTTCTGCGGAAATGTCGCGATCGCAAAAGATTTCAAGTTAGAGTCAAATGGAAATGGTAGCAGGAGGTAGCAGTATGGAATGGCATGGCGTGGCCTCATAAAATATCGGAAATGGACGAAATAGGGGATATAACCCAAAGATAGGTGTTAATCTGATTGTATAGTCACTATAATATTAAAACCTATCTTGTTTTTTTAAACACCTAAAAGAACAAGAGACGACAATGACACTGATAAGAATGTGAACACATATTCTACTGAAGGTATAGAAATTAACTTTTATCTTTGTTTGCATACGCATATTGTGTTAATAATTCTTACGGCTTAGTCTACACATACTTGGTAGTACGTATTTCCTCTTACGACGATTCATACTTTTTATGAATGTCTTATCGGAATTGCGGTCTGGGATTGAATAAGTCAGTAAGTATTACTTCTGAGCATGGTGGTTACATACTTAACATCTGTTTATTTTAACGGTATTGCATGGTACTATTTGGAATGCAGACATTCAGTATACTCAGTAGAATGACTAATGTAATAATATGAATGTGTTGAAAAGAAGGCCACACTGTATAGTAATTCATGCCAGGCATAATATCAATCGACACTTAATAACAACAGAATTTGTTAATAAATACGTGCGTACTCGATAATCCGAAGCCTCGAAACCTCGAATTTCCAGTAATCCGGATAACCTCAAAGATTACATTGTACACTCTGTAGTCCGAATTTCAAGAGCTTCTCTAATCCGAATCTGACTTTTTTCTCATAATAACAGTGATATTATCGTCCGAAATTAAAACAACAGTTTTCTTTGTTCTTGCAATCAGAGAAAAAAAACGCACATTCATATTAAAAGCTCCACATTTAAATTGAACGCAGTATTCGTTTGAAAAATCTCGTTTGATTTGAACGAGTTCTCATTTACGCTAAAAGAATTTCTTTTAAAACAAAAGAGTAGCTAAGCCCCAAACGGCGGTCGTTTAAATCAAAAGATTCCGCATTACATAGTAATGTGGATACATTCCTTTACGTAACAAATACGCATACCTAAAGGACGCGATGCCAAAATATCATTTATTTCAACGTAGCACAACAGGTAGTTAATACGTGTGGCCGGTCCGATGAGTCTCACGTGTTCATGTTCATTGTGTACAAATGTGTAGTGTCTAACAACAAACGTGTATGTCATTAGTTAGAATCTTCGTCGATGTTAAGAGTGTTTTCGAGAATGTACTTTTGCATTCATCTGGAGGAATGGACGCTTCCACACGTGCAATTTAAGTTTAGCGGGTGTTAAAATAAAAGTGTTATGTATTAATCATATTAAAATTAGACATAAATAAAAAATAAAGTGTTTTCCTGAAGTTTTCATAAGTTTTATTATTTATTGATTTGTCAACCCAGGTAACAGTGAGTATCTAATCGAATGGAGAATGGACAATCAAACGGAATGTATTATTTTATTTCAGCAGAGTTTGCTTTTAATTCCATGTAAAACTTAATTATTTTGAATGGGGTAATTTCTATGAAATGAAAACGGGATATGTTACTTTCGAAATACATATCGTTTCATTAAAAAGAATGCTTCGTTTAATTTAAATAACAAAAATGTTCAATATCAAAACGAAGACGTTTGATACAAGCCTTTCATTTATTCAAAATGCGTTACACGTTTACAATCAAAGAATAAGTGTTTATTTCAATGAAGAATACGTTTAAATCGACTGGCTCCTTCTTTTCAGGTAAACGCAAATTCTTTTAATTCAAACGCCTTTTTACAACTCATTATGCTTTTGAAAGAAACGCCACTCGTTAGAATTAAACGCATTTGCTTGTGGAGCCAAATCAAAAGCGCAAATCGTTTGAATTAAATATATTTCGTTCAATATGAGTGAATATTTATCTGAGTGTGGAAAAAGCAAAATCTAGAATAACAGAGTAAAATTCTTCGAAAATAGAAAACAGATTCTTCGAACAATTTGATTAAATTCGTCCATTTCCTCGAAATTTAGAGCAAATTAAAGGCTTCCACTAGTCCGAATTCCTCTGTAGTCCGGATCGACCCTGGTTTTTAATAGTCCGGATTATCGAGTACGCACTGTAGATACATCTGTCATCATAGTTGTTATCAATTCATCTTATAATCAAACCTAATCGATTTCATATACATAAAATTATTACTCATAAGTATCTTTGGAAATTTATGTAAGTTGGATTAGTCGTGACGCTCTGTGGTCCACTTGGTTGAGTCGCACTCTACGATGCTAGTAATCGAGAGGTCCGAGGATCGAATCTCGGCGTGGTCCAAAATGGCTGAGTGAACGCACCATGCCCCGCAAGGGGTTTACGGTACAGAGAAGGATTAGTGGTAAAAATATCAAAATCTTCTACTAAGTAGGTAGGTAGGTAGGTACATAAAAGCTACATTCGGAAGAATCTCCAAATTCGATTCTATTTTTCGTAAACAGGGCATATTACCAAACTCTTGCATTTATTTTTTAATTTCCACTTTAATAAGTTAACCGTTCCAAACAAATAAAAAAAGATCATATCTAAATAGGCTTTTAACATATGAAAAGGTAAGCTGCGTTTCTTTGTGTGCAGAATAGGACAGAATAACCAAACTATTCAGGGCCGTATTTACCCTCTATGGCGCCCCTCTAAGCATAGTTGTTAAATTGTCGCCCGCAGTCACTGGAAGTGGAGCAGTTGTTTCTTATGGAAAGCTTAACGAGGGTGTATGTGATATTTAAATGTCCATCGAGCTTAAGCGAAAAATGAAAGATCACCCCATAATTTTTTGGAAATACGTTGGCTTTCGCCCGGTTCAAGGTACGAAAAACGTTAGCATCCGTCAAAATTTGGACTTATTCCTAAAACCAACTGATTCCTGAATCCAAGTTTGTATGTATACAAGATTTGGGGGGAGTACTTGTTAAGTATGATCCCCCAATAGTCGGAGATCAATGTAATAATGCGGTAGGGCTATAATCTTACCGTTAGTATGTCCTGTTCGAAAGAACATATAGCGGTTTTAAGGATGCTTTTACCAACCCTAAATTATAGATAATGTGCCGTTCCTCCTTTCTGATGTTACAAATGATGCTAACAGATAGTACGTTTTATATAGAGTAACATATTATATGGCTATATTGCTTGCTCATTTACCGTTACAAAACTGCACCATTATTTATGAAATCTTTAGGAAAGCTAGAGTTACCAAACAAAACCCAAAGTTACTCCGTCTTGCTTTGTGCAATTTAGTATTTGTGTTAGGGTCCTATAAATATGTATATACATTTGTTGTAATTTAACTGTTCCTCCGTTCAAAAACTCACTGTTATTTCGAAGATATAGTAGTTCAAACTTCGAAAAGATACAAAATTTATGCGACATAGAAAATGCGCACGCTAATATCATAACGGTTCTTTCAACGGATAAATCTGAATAATTCACAAAAGTTACTCTTTAATGTAAGCTTTTAAGGAGTTTATAACAAATTATCAAAAATTTGCTAATATTGAAACAAACGACTTTTCCTTTCACGAATTACGAGCAGCTAAAACCATTTTTCTGGTAAAGTAAGATCTTTTATAGGGGAGGTGATGGAACCTTGGATTTAATCGAACCTTCAATTAGTTCTGTCGAAGGGTATTCGATTAAAAACTTATTAGAATAACTTGGCCGAATTAGCTTAATTTAGCCAAGAGTTGTTATACTAATTTAATGTTTTCTACATACAATTTGTAGAGGAGGTGCGGGCACCTGTTGCTCCGATTAACCCCATTTTCAGAATCAGATAAGCTTGTTATAACATTGCGAACATGTAAGTAAACACGATTTAAAGTCGAAAGCTACATCAGAGTGGAAGTTATTATGCAAAAAGTCAAACATGAAAAACCAAGATTATTCGATAAAAATAGCTGCACTTTAGCCCATTTCCCGGCTAACTACGGCCATTTGTTGTTTTTGATGAAATAACAAAAATATTATGATTTTTGGCTAATATCTTTAAAATTTACCGTTAAGTTCCTTGTTAGATACGCAAATACCATGACAAGGTCTTCCTATCCAAAGGCCTAAAGTGAAAAGTATATTTGTGTGCCATTGTATTAAGTAAGGTGGTTGGTACGGGTATTTGAAATTTTGGTGGTATGTATATGTTAAAAATGCATTTCTTATTGAACAAACATGTCTGTACAATCAATACCGTTACAATTAAAAAAAATTAACAACGGTTTTCGATAAGTTATACTTTAAAGTGTAAAACCATAGTAGTCAAATCGGCAATATTTAAAATTACTTTATTTGCCTATGTCCGAATTTTTGTTCTAATCGCCCGCCCCACTGTGCGCCGTGATCTTCTAAGTTAAAAAAAAAATTAACAAATGGTTAACTCGCGACAAACAAATTTCTTTTTTTTTTTAATTTTTCAAGACTACTCTTAAAATTTGTTTTGTAAATTGAGTAATAACTGCAAAAATTAAAAAAAAAGAACGTTCAAATGCAATTTCCTTTTTTTGAGAGATGATAAGTTTTCGCAAAATATTTCGATATCTGAAGGTTTTAACGACAACAACCTCTTTCTAGGACGTGATCTTTCAGATGTACCAAATTTTCGAACTGCTTCACAGAGATATTTCTATCTTTTTATCCATCACTATTCTCCTGCAACACCAGAATCATTTTTCCGGCTTCTAGGACCTTAACTTCTTTCCAGATGGCCCGCTCATTTAATCGAAGATTGAATTCAGCTGATCATTTGCAATCCACAACAATTATAGGGTGAAAATTGCAATTATGTAATTTACTTATTGGAAACGTGTTTCGACTGCAATACCAAACGAAGCGAGCAGGGGGCGAAGCCCCTAGTGTACCTAAATCAGCCACTCATTCACCGAAGCAACCGCTTTTAATTTATCAAGGGCCAGTTTCTCGTACATCTTATCTAATGGTTAGTCTTAGGCCTGTTCCAAAAACCGGGATCCCGGTACAAAACCGGTGTTCACTTGGTACCGGACCCGATATTCTAAAGTACCGATATCCCGGTTTTTTTGGTATCGAGTTAAAAGTCGGTTTTTTTGGTACCGAGTTAAAAAGAACGATTCACTTCAACCATGAGCCGGTTTTTTCAGGTTTTTTTGGTACCGGTTTTTAACCCGGTACTCAAAAAACCGGCTTATGGTTAAAAAAAAACCGTCGGTACTGAAAAAAACCTGAGTCGGTTTTTAACCCGGTACTCAAAAAAACCGGCTTATGGTTAAAAAAACCGTCGGTACTGAAAAAAAAATCTGAGTCAGGGAAACCGCTTGTGGTACCGGGTATTGAAAAAAACCGAAAGCCGGTACTGAAATCTCGGTACCGAACAGGCCTAGTTAGTCTTATCGCATAGAGAAGACGCACACAATTTTCTCATATAGAGAATCGAGACCTAAAAGAATCTAAAGTTATCATTAGTTTAGCCTTCTTGTCACTAAAATATATATTTTAATTCTGAAAACTTTCGATTCATTAATAATGTTTTCATTTCTGTAGAATGACCTCAACCATGCCTACTGGCATTGATCGATTTTTATTGCGATCATCGTGTTCATGATATCATGGGAACATACTATGTACAAACACACGAGTACATGTTTCGAATAAAAGCTATAAAAGATTCATTATCATTTACAAAAGTGATTCATTTTTATATCTTTTCTAAAAGATTCATATAATATCATACATTGTATAGAGATAGACGTAATACAACATACCACGTTTCCAAGAGCCCGCAGTATTCAAAATACATATATAAAAAGTGCATAAAAACAGATTTACATTTATTGTTCATTTTATTATTGTAAGCAGGATTTCAGGTTAATATTTTATTCATGACCAATCGAATCGTTTACAACAATAAATTGTCATTATTGGCAAAGGAATGCATATTCACTATTATGCAGACATGATATGATAATGGGTGTTGTAGACGTAGATGGTGTTATTGATCGTTATTATGTTGATGAGGTCAAGTGCAATCATGCAACTCTTTCTGATATGATTTGGATTGGACTATAAAAAGAAATCGCTCGTTTCAATGTTGAATGATAAGGATACGATTCAAGCTCGAATTAAGATTTCATTCGACAAAGGGAAACTTGAAAAGAACGATAGTCGTTAAAAAAAATATCTGGGAAAGGGATTTTTGAAAGAAATAGCTTTGGATGATTGCGAGTACATACTTGCATATCTCAAACCCCGAAAGGCTCGCACATAGTTTTAGTGATCTTGTATTATAATTGTATGCTTTTACAAGCGTACACAATCATAAGCGCGAATTTTCAACTATTGCCTCTATGTCGCCCGTTATTTTCAACGCCTAAGGGTGCTGTTACAATCTTTTGCGAATATCTGCGAATTGTGAATTGCGAGAAAAAAACTTTCGGGTTTTGGAGTCTACTAGTAGGTACATGGTGGTAATCTGTGATTTCAACCGCGTTTGAATTTAGAAGCTACAAACAACAACAACAATAACTTTTTTCATGTCACAACCAAAAATATGCAAAATATGTTACGCATATCAGTTGGTGTAACGAAAAGGGACCACATCAAGATCAAGAGTATAGCTACATCCGAGGCAGCTTGTCCATAGACCAACCAATCACCGAAAAGCTCGAAGACCGACAAATGGATTGGTATTGCCATGTTCAACGCCGTCCGCCTGAGAACCCCGCAAAGAAAGCGATATCAATGGAAGTTCCACTTGATGGACCCAAGGCCAGAGGCAGACCGAAGAACACCTGGATGTGTCAAATGAAAAAGCAACAACAACGCATTGGTCTCGGCGATGACACGATCCAAGATAGAGCTGCCTGTAGAAATATGCTGGGATATTATCGCCAAAACGGACAATGTGCCTACACCGCGGGTCGAGCAACGCGAAGCCATGGAGCGGTATAAAGAACAAGGCAAGGAAGAAGAAGAAGAATCTTGTTGCAAAATAAACTTTTGCGAATAAGCTTTAAGATTGTAACCTCTCCACTCCAATTAATTACATTTAATTTATACACTCGCAGTTTTTCGTAACATTTCGCAATTCGCAAAAGATTGTAACCGCTGCCTAAGAATATTTAGCTTACCTGGCTGCCACTTAAGGATGATGTTTATGAAGCTAAAACTGAACTGAACTGTACCATTTCGGGATTGAGTTCGATTAAATGGGGTTTCAAGTAAGAAGTTAAGTTTTTTGGTGAATTTTTAAAATTCTCTTCAAACAATTTTAATGCAATCCACCTCACATATCTCAGGATAAGTGTAAGACCGCACACACACGGAATCCATATGGATTCTCTGAATCCAACGGACTCCATTTAAAAAAATGCAGCTGGGCAAGTTGCCATTTTTTATATGAAACCATGGATTCCGTGCGGCCTAAGAAGCATACCTTTTATGGAAAAGCGATTACGAATGTAAAGGGTTATCCATTTTAAATTAAACACAGTAAATATTTGAATTTCGATGGAATTTTTATTTTATAATACTTACAGTTTGGATTATGCCATTATACGTGGAATACAATATCTGTCAAATGTCCCCCACGGGACCGCTTGCAGGACTCGATCCTTTTGAGGTAATTTTCGATTACCTTTTTACACATTTCGGGCAATAATTCGGCCATAACTCAACGGATTTCGTCCTTCAATTGACCAATCGGTCCTTGGCACAGCCCCACAAAAAGAAATCTAACGGGGTTAAATTGCAATACCTTGCTGGCCAAGCCACATCGCCGACTCTCGAAATTACCCGTCCTGGTAATTTGTCGCGCAATAAAGCCAAATTTTGTCGCGTGGTGTGGCATGTGGTCCCGTTTTGTTGAAACCACATATCGTCGAGCTCCATATTTTCAATTTCCGACCAAAAATGTTCCGTAAGATAGGCCTAAATGCTTGGATCGGCGCGAAATCGACAAATTCGGGTCTTCGGCCACACATTCACTCACAGCGGCGATGTTTTCGGTCGAACGAGCAAAACGATGATGCACAGGTGTAGAAATGTCTGTCAACGATCTAGTTTCTTCAAATTTTTTCAAGGCAATTGTGCGCTCATTATGACGATTATGTCGATTCACCATTTCGGTAGAATAATTTAATAATTTCAACGCGTTGCTTAGTCGTAAATCGTTCCATGTTGTAAAATGGCAAACCTTCAACTAAACCAATACCAGTTTGGAATACACTGACATTTGACAGATGTCGAATGGCAGGACTTTACTTTCCGAAACACGAAATGGATAACCCTGGACTATGGAAAAATAGTGACATCAGGCCAATAAACCAGTTCCAGTTCTTTCTATCTCGATAGGACTATATGGACTAACGGAATAATGTTTTCAATTAAAGCATTGAAGGATCAGTTTAACTATGTAGTATGCTTTAAGACTACATAAATCACCTGAGTCCACCTTGGGCAAGTGTTGCTTTCAATCTACATTAGGTTCGGATTCATATACAGGGTGTCCCGCATTGGGTGGTCAATACTGTAAGGGTTGATAGCGCAACTTGTTTCAGCAAGAAAATTCCCAACACAATCGGAATTTTTTTCACCGTTACCTTGTTATCGCTCTTTTTGTGAAAGTCATCGAAAATCGTGACTTGTCACGCAAAATCGTAATTTGCAGCACTCCTGATGACTTAATCCAAGATTTGATTTCAGTTTCAAAAACTACATAAAATTTCACAAAAACTGAAGTTTTTCCTGTTGCCAACATTATCGGCACTTCCAAGATACAGTTACTCAAACTTAACAGAAATTTTAAAATAGATTTTTCATCGAAAATTCAAACAGTAATTGCATAACGGTGCTTTATACGTACAACTCTGCAAAGTTGATAAAAGTTGCTTCAACATGTTGGCTTTCCAACGGTATACCACTTTTCTTATTGACATTGCAGAATTTTAGGTAAACACGCATTGAATGGTAAAAATCATGGCTTCAGTGGAATCGTAAACAATTTACCCTTGACTCGAAAAAAGACATACAAAGGCAATTATAATTCGGGATAGAATCTAGCTACATTATTTTGACCAGAACTGTAAGATATTTGAAATTTGGTACATTGTTTGGCAAATGCAACGGTACTTATAACGGTTAAAATTTAATATTTGCTATTTATGGCAGATAGACGGGTGCCCGCTCATAATGCGAGACCTATCAAAGAATATTTGGAAAACGAATTTCCCGGAAAATGGATTGGCAGATTTGGGACATTTGCTCCTGCGAGAAGTCCCGACCTTACTCCCCTAGATTTTTATTTATGGGGTAACTTAAAAAGCAATGTCTATTCCGAGCCGATTACCTCCCGGGAACAGCTGCTGCAGCGAATTAATGATGCTTGTGACAACATCAAGGAAACCCCTCCTTCGGGACTTTTCTTCCATGTGCCGAAGGTGTCGAGTCTGCATACAAAATGGAGGAGGCCAATTCCAGCAGCATTATTCCAATTCACCAAACAGACCCATTTAATCATTAGTTAATATTTTTAGTTTATTGGTTCTTTCTCATATTCAAAACTTTATTTTCATTTTTATTTAACAAATTTTCAAAATTGCGATAGTAAAATAAAAAAAATAAATGAATAAAATTTCAGTTTAAATAATCCGATAAGAAATAATTACCTTGTTTTTTTATATCCAATATGTGTAATTCTAAAATCCCGCAATGTAAATATGAAAAGTGATATACCGTTGGAAAGCCAACATGTTGAAGCAACTTTTATCAACTTTGCAGAGTTGTACGTATAAAGCACCATTATGAAATTACTGATTGAATTTTCGAAAAATCTATTTTAAAATTTCTATAAAGTTTCAGTAACTGTATCTTGAAAGTGGCGATAATGTTGGCAACAGGAAAAACTTCAATTTTTGTGAAATTTTATGTAGTTTCTGAAACTGAAATCAAATCTTGGATTAAGTCATCACGAGTGCTACAAATTACGATTTTGCGTGACAAGTCACGATTTTTGATGGCTTTCACAAAAAGAGCGATAACAAGGTAACGGTAAAAAAAATTCCGATGGTATTGGTAATTTTCTTGCTGAAACAAGTTGCGCTATCAACGCTTACAGTATTGACCACCCAATGCGGGACACCCTGTATATCCACATAACATGTATCTCAAAGACATAATTTGAGTTCAATAGCCAGTTCTGCTCTCTGAGTTCTGACGCGGCACTTTTAATAGTGACTAACTCAGAAACTTGTTCTTCAATCAAACTAGCTGCGCTTACGTTATTAAATCACAATCCCATTACTGCTAAGAATTATATCTGTACAAATTGATAGTGAGTGCCTGCATAATGATCCACTCGGTTGATTCAACAAAATTTCTTCAACCCATCATTTCCAGCATGTCTAATGAATAATGACTTTAGCTATAACACTATTGGGATAGCAATTGCGAAAACCTACTATCAATCAAATTCTATGCAATTTAAACCACAAATTATTGGCTAGTCGTTTTCATTTAACCTTCACCCTAAATCGGTTATAGAGAGATACGAGTTGATAGTCGCTCACATGAAAAGATTCCAATAAAAAAATACGTAACTTGAATTATTTTATTCCCACAAGAAGGAAGTTGAACGAAGGAATGGCCTGGCGGTGGGATGGGCTCTTTTCGTTGTAGAAAAAGAAGAACAGAACCAAAAGAATTTGCAGCTCATGCTTTTTTTTTTGCTAAAGATGTGTGAGATAGATGAGGTGAAACCGGTTGTTTTAAACTTTTCTTTTTATCGTCCAAGAACCACTATCTTGCCGTAACCTTTTAATTGTATGTTAAATCACGATTTCACAGCATTTTCGCACAATGGAATGTAATGAAAATGTTGAAGCATCGACACGGTTTTCCATTATACATAACATAATGTATAGACAAACTCTATCCCCGGTACAAGAGGTTCTAATTTTTTGAAAAAAAAAAATTGAAACTACTCGTACGTTGCGTAATTGTTTGGATGTTGACTTGCAAGGATATGTGAAGATCGCAGACAGGACTTGAAAAATCATGAGTAGGTTGATTCATGGGAATTCCTATTTCAGTCCATGAATTTAAAATAGGAACTGACTATGACTGTTACTGTCTGTATCTTCCCTAATTTTTCTTAAATTCTGATCAATTCTTCATTAGTATGCCCAACATGTAAGAAAATCCTTTGCACGTTCTTCAAGTGCTGCTTACCTCATTGTCAATACCGCACGATTCTGTTTTTTTTTTCTTTCAGTGCGATGAATCATACACGGTGACAATACTTTGCAAAAAGAAAAGTAAAAACGTAAAAATAGTTTTGCATCTACCTACCCATGTAGGTTGTGGATTGTCTATTGTGCTCGACTGCCTGAATAGTGCGGCAGGGAGTCGGATGGGGACTATGTCTATCTTTCCGCGCACATGAACTCCATTAGAATAAAACATTAAGGTAACATAATGCTTGCTGATTCGTTTAAATTCTCACCTTGGTGTGATATGACATGATGACTACGACAATGGATCATGCCATCATAAACGTACCAAGTTACCCATATGTCTGCGAAAACCGCAGAGCCTCACGCTTGGTCTTACTTGTACATTATTTTAATTTTTTTCCGCTTTTCGGTCATATTACGCGATGTGGTTGATGTTGATGTATCAAGGCAAGAAAACGTGCTATAGTTGCATTCAAGTATTTGTCCGCGCAATATTGTTTGCCAAAAATGATGTAAAATCCTGTGATCACATCACCCGACCGGTTAAGAAGCCCCAAACAACACCAAGCATGTTGAATTCCCGAAAAAAAACTTTTCTGCGCGAAAGTCATGCTGGGTCTTATAAGCTCCGCTATATAGAATAAGATCTACCTACATAATGGGAGGTTGTTAAATGCTATTTAAGGTCAGCAATATAACGTTGAGAATTGGTTTTGAAGCACACTCTTTAAAACACTTTAAGAAATGGTTTAAGCGTACGTGTATACCGTCTATATAGGACCAACCACACGATATACAGAATAATGAAAAAGTTGAATGAGTCAGTTGTTGGTGTTTGCAGAATTTTGTGTTATGTGAAAGGTTTATTAGTTTTACGACTATGTATATACACGATTCGATGGTTGATTGCACTTTTTGGTAGAGTGAAAATTGGTTGTAATCTGGGACAACACAAAAACAACAAGCAAAATGAAAAGTATTAATTTTAATTAAAGTTTGGCAATAGCACGGGTCATTGAGATACAAGTACATATAGATGTATAGCATCTATGCAGAAATAATAAATATTTTTTTGTGTTTCTAATTAGCTTATGGGTTAATTCGTGCATTTGACCTACAATGGCTTAATTATTTCTATAGACTACAAGAAGCTGAGTCTCACATCTTGACTTAAAGTTAATATGGAAAGCATCTACGCTATCCTATGTATTGCTAGGAGCGACTCATGCGATAATCGCTGAGCTACTTTTGCTCCTAAAGTGTGCTAGAGCGTTGTTTGTAAAATTTATGAAGCTGTTCCAAAACGTAGGTACGATCAACTCTCACAACAAAATAGGAAATTGAAGACTAAATTATTGGACTGTCTGGGCTCGACCGAATTTTATCATAGGCTTATCCGCACTCATTGGTAAAGCGTTGGATACAAAAACTTTCCCACTGAGTGGAAGGAAGGTTTGATAATCAAAGAAGAGCAGTCTAACAGAATGCAATAGTGGAGAGGCATTTGTGTGCTGTAGTCTGGCTGGTCTAGCGGTTAGTGCGCGCACCTTCGGTGCACAGGGTCATGAGTTCGAATCTCATCATCATCCATGGTGTTTTTCGAACTTACGAGCTTGTGACGGACTATGATCTCACTCAGATGTTAAACAAGTACCCATTTATGGGGATAAATAACACTGCTGAGCGTGATGCTGATCTCATTACCTCAACAAAAAGCAGATAAGATCTTGGAAATAGGATGTCACTAACACATCCTGCGGCCAATGCTGGATTGTCGCGCCTGTTATTTTTATTTGTGTGATTCCCTCCCATGCCTAAATAATAACTATAATAATCTCGGATAGGATTAAGGATCACAAAATAAGATTTTTTTTTTGGAAATCAATCACAATCACTATCTTAATATGTATCAATGGCTATGTCCACACATGTGCACTTTCGTCTTCCCTATCGTATTCAAGCTGCGTTTCCCCTTTCAACATTGAACTTGCCATTGATTACGTCAAGGGTTCAGAAGAGATGAATGCCTCATTCTATCCACATCTGTTCATTATTTATCGTTAGAAATGTGTCGCGGATTTGGTCAGGACAGGTAAATGATAAATTCTTTCGTTAATAGTATGAATAGATGGCGAATTGTTGACATATTCAACACTTGCAATCTCGTCCAAGAATGAATGCCTTTCTTCAATAGCGCAGACATCTCAAGTTTCAATTGTCAAAATGACGAAGACGAACGAATATAGGTATATATATATTGCTGTTGATGAGGATGACATTTGTCTTCACATAAACTATGCTAAAAGTGTTTTCGACGTATCGTCGAAACTGTGGAACATCAGTTATCTTAGTGTAAAAACCAAGCTGGGGCTTTTCCGCTTCCTGGTTGTTTCAGTGCTGTTACCGTTACATTGACGAGTTGATCAGTTGCAAGCTTTCGTCTAAACTTGTCTTTGTCAGATCTTAAAATTTTTTCCCAAATGAATTTCAAATGAAGATCTCCGTCGGAGCACAGATCAAATGCCTATTGACGAATTAACTCGCAGGTGAAAATGGTCATAGGGGCGATAATTGCATTGATGATCGCGCTATGCAATGAAACCGTTTCGTTTGAAACAATACTCATAGTAACGGTAATTATGAGAGGCGGCAGCTTTTGTTATCCAATTTAAACTTCTGCCTTTTTGCTCTTTTTAAAGCGTCTTAAATCTTTTCTATTAAAAATAGTTGCGTAAGACGGCCATCTTAGAAGAAATTTAATTATAGATGAGAAAGCCGCCCAATAAAGACCACCACTTTTTGACAATAGGGAATTCAATAACATTCACAACAAAAACCTGACGATTTGACCCATGGAACAAGGAGCTTGTAGAAGGGATGGGTGTTTCAGTTGAGAAATGGGACTAAACGTGAGAGAGAATCGTGTTTAATGGGAGAGCAGAATAACGGCAAAGACTGGCCAAAGACAACTATTTAAACATCTTTAAAATAATAGAACTTTTCGTGCACTTCACCAAGATGCGTTCCAGAATGAAAGGCGTTAACTTTTAATTGAAACAATCCAAAAATATATTTTCTATGTACGCAGTGTGGATAAAAGAACTCAACGGCAAATCTACAAACATTTTCGATTTATAATTTCTGATGAACACTCAACACAAAGAAATCAGACAAACGTAAGAATGGCTATACACCTATAAACTTAATTTATTAGCTGTAAGTCCGTTACCGTTTCTCCGAATCAAGAAAAAGGAACTTATATGAAATGACTTCGTTGAGCCCGTTTATATAAGTATCCACAGAAACCTTGTCTATGATTATTGAAAAAGTAGAGTTTTGCGGCTATTCAGGGACACCCTTTTCACTTGGTCCTACAAATTTCAAAAGTATTCGTGCCAAATACTATTTCAATTCTATGCATTTCCACCAAATTTCATGTTCACAGTCACAAGATATGCAGTGAACAAATGCTTAAGACGCTGCACTCGTATTGTGAAATGCTTTTACTAAATATTGGATTCGCTATATTTCCGGTTTGTATGTATAAAGTTATTCGAATGAAAATTTGCAGACATATTCCGTATGTATTTTCCTAAAAACCCTCATACAAATTTTCATATTTGTATGTACCTAAGTGGGGTTACAGAAGCCCAAATAGAAATTTCACAAATTTACTGTTACATATTTACTTTTTTTTTAGCAAATGTCACCGGTCTATATTAGCTCATACTAACCAATCTTTGTGCATATCTGTACCTATAACGGCTTAGAAAAACGGAGGTGAAAACGTGAGCTTAACTTAACTCCATTACCGTTACTCTAAACTGAAAAAAAAACAACTGATATAAAATGTACTCCTGTCCTTTGATTGGAGTACCCATACGTCCATCTCCGATAAAAACTAAAAAAGTTATATTTTTTTCAGCTCTGCGGGACACCCTGTTATCTTCGACCCACCAACTTCTAGGGTATTCGTGCCAAAGACTGCTTCCATTCTACATATTCCTACCAAATTTCATGATCGGTTGAACCGTTCGCGAGTTATTTAGTGAACAGACGGACAGACAAAATCAATTTCATAAGGGTTTAAAAAAAAAAATTTAAAAACGTCCTTCCGTAGATGTACTCTAATAAAGAAAACCCCGGCGCACGCTTTTTTAAACTTTACTACTAATAGGGAACGGTAACAGTGGCTAGATTGGGAAGAATATAGTACACAAAGTTCTAGTTAACAGAATCTATAAATTTTTAAAGACACGAATATGCCTGAAAGCGGTTATATTTTTTCAAAAATGGCAAAAATTCGTCTAAGCAGTTTGCAGCTACAAAAACGGCTAAAAGCATACAAAATTATATGACATTGTCCAGTAAAACAATAAATAATTGATAAATGTTTTCTTCTTTCGAGAAATACCCCTAAACTACGGTTTATATGCTTTAGGCAGAGCTGATCTCTTATCCTTTTTTTCCTAATCCTAATGACACTTTGAAAAATGGTAAAATGCTCGGATATTACAATTGAATTTCCTAGGAATTTAGGATTTTTATTGGCTGTTTTCAGTACTGGATGAAGAATTGACCGATGTAACAATATCGGGGTAGGGGGTTGAGGGGATTTAGCGGGTGAAAGAAGGTGAACCCAGGGAAAAAGGACTACAGTCAACGTTTAATTGCATATAATTTCGGAGTGTATATAATGTTGCAAGCACTATACATGTACATACTTATTTCCTATCCGCACATGTACGGAAATTTTGGACCACGCCGTGAATCGATCTCCAGACCTCTAGATTACTAGCAAAAGGCATCATAAGGCAACTCTAATTTCGGCTTTGTCCTATCCTAAGCTGGCCAGACGTACAGCATTTTGACCTGTCGTACAGCATTAGTAAATGTACAGCATTCCCAATGCCACACAAAAAATTTAAATTTGTACATAATAACTAATACGCGTCCCGATGAGGCCTGTGGTCAGTCTTGTCTGTTTCGAAAATGTTTTTAGCAAGATAATCGCACTTTCATGTGGCGAACGTTAAGTTTCGATAATCTAGGAACTGTATGAACGATCGTTCTGAAATTAAACACACTTGTAGAGCTACCTGCGCTTAAATTTACTTAAATTCCTCCATATTTTAGGGTCCTCCCTATCCGCCTTCGACACTTACTGCTGCCCAAATCGCAATTTTGTCTTTTCTAATCGAAAAGTCTCAATAAAATGTTGCCCAATAAATTTGAAAATTGGCAGACTTCTGAAGCACCACACTGTCCATATTTGATGAAAATTTCAAGGCTCACACTTGTAGCTTGTAGAGCTACTTGGCGCTCAGCACTCATACTCCCTCCAAATTTCAAGGTCCAACCTATCCGCGTTCGGAAATTCAATCGAAAATTGTCCATAATTCGGAAATTTGTTAGCGGAAAATTTTGAAATTTTACAGCCATGTATAGAGCACCGCACTGCCCATATTAGGTAAAAATTTCAAGCATCTAGAGATGCCAAGATTCACAAGTAACAGCCGTTTAAAGAGGCGATTTTAATTTTTGGCAAAACGATGAAGAAATCACTGTACTCTATCCGATTCCCCTTTTATCATTTTTAGGAAAAAGAAAATGCAAGCCAAAGAACTATGCAAGGATTTCCCCAATATCTCCGCCAATTCCAATAAAATGGCGCTAAATCCGCAGAGAATCGCCATCCGATTAAAAATTCTCTTCCCAATGAGGTATTAGTTTATCTATTGTAATAAACGAAACGTAAATTTGTAGGTACAAGGAGAGGTAATTTTCGTACTTCATGATTTTTGTCTCAGGGTCATGGATAGTCATCAGAGACAGGGAAAGAGCCATCATAATCCGTACAATGCTGCCGCCGAGACTGGAGATTCGAACACTGAAATTCAAAAGTTGAAAAATCACTGAGTATCGACTGTCTAGAAAGTGGAAATCGTATCTGAATTGGAACAAATTGGATTATCAATTGTCCTTTCTTAAAATATGGTTTTAAAATGTCTAACATCTTTTCTAACAAAATGGAACTGACAATTTAAACTGACAGGAAATCCTAATTTTTGTCGGAGATGAATTACTAAAAAAAATCCTGGCTTATTGTGTTAAAAGAAAAGTGGGTGTGTCCTTTCTAAACGAGATCCTGGCAACGCTATTTCCATGCTTGTTATAGATTTGCGTGTTAAAACAGACATTTGTACCTCACATGCTGATGATGATGACGTTTTGTCAATGAGAACATTGAGGGCTCTTTTCTGGGTCCTGTTTGGTAGCAACAGAACCTTGCTATCTCAAGTTTCACCACACATTTCCCAGAATATCGGCTACTATTCCTTCTATATTCTGTTTACGAATATCACTTATGAAAGGAAGGAGAATACGTGATCGTTTTATGGCATCCATCCTGGTGGTAGCCTCATGCAGGACATACAGTCGACGGGGCTTGATGCGACCGCATCGGGACCTTGTCGTAGAAATAGTATTATTGAGGGTTGCCTGAAAATTGAAAAATTGAAAAGTAATTCCGCAATGTGTACAGCATTGACCCTTTGGGAATCTGGTCACCTTATCCTATCCAGTACTGAAAACGGTCAATTTGGGGCAGAATAGCTAGGGTGATCCCGTGGAAAAGGACTTCATATTTTTTCATTAGGGATCAAATTCTTTTTTGTCTTGTCTTTTTTATATTTGGCGGAAAAGTTCCAAAAAGGGACGCACATAATGCTCGTTCTTATTTAAGTTTTGCAAATCCATAACTTTAGCAAATGACTAACCTGTACCTACACACCTATATTTGTTTAACTCTTTCGAAACTAGGTAACTACGCTAGGGAAAAATCAGTACCTGAAGATAGACATACATCATAGCAAGGACTCCTGGGACATTACAGATTCTAAAACGACTCTCAATTTATAGCCATAGGTTATTTTTTCTATTGAAAATGCTAAAATGATTAGACTACAGACTTTTTTATATGACACATAATATGTTGGACGGGGAATTCCGAAAATTAGAAGGCGTTCCTTCTCCTTTGTTCTGACGCTAAGTGTGATACACTATTTAAAAAACTGATATATGAACATAGTTGTACATATTTATAAAAAGAAAATTGAACGCCGTCTCACCTGTAAAGTTATTCCAAAGCCAGTAAATGTCAATTCCAGTAATCACTGTCTGTCACTGATCAAACACCACACCACTGCTGCGATTTGCCAACACTTTTAATTTTTTTTCCACACCCGATCGCTCGACACTTTTCTGCAGCTGATCGGAACCGCCTCAACAAACTGCTACTCCAATTCCACACTATCGTTGCACACACTTATCACTAAAATCGACTTTCGGCGGCGCCGCTTATCAAGTGTATTGAGCTAAGCTGCAAATAATGTCGTTATCACCAAAACCGGACAAAATAATCACCAGTTCAATGACTCAATCATTAATCGACGAACTGTACGAAATCCCCGATATTCCAGCCTGGCACACACCACACGAAACCACTTTCTTTTTCAAACACACACGATTCGAGATAAAAAGCGAAAAATATAGCACTGCGACCGGCTATAGACACGATGACGAACACTGCAATAAACACTCCTTCAGGCTTCAAAGATATTTTTCTTCTTTTCCTTTTATGCAGATGTTACGGTTATGAGTAAGAGCACATGTTCCTGTTTATTCCTGTATGCAGAAAAAAAGGGAAGAACAATCACTCAACACACGAATTTGCCAAGTAATCACAATATAGGTATAAGGGTGAATCCTTCTTGTACTTGTAGGTACATAAGCATACAAGAAACACACAAACTCCTAGAAATTCGCTCGCCTCATCCGTCGTTCACCTCGCACAAGACACTATTTATGAGTTACCGAAGACGACGCGCCAATTTTTCAAACGTAACCGAACCTTCGCGAAAGGACATGCATATAGATGTAGACAAACCGGAAAATCGTATCCCGTCTGTCTTGTCAGCCCGCGCCTCCTTACAATATACACGAATCCTTAAAGCGACTTTGAATTCAAAAGTGCCTGCGATATGTACGTCGTATAAGGTGAAATCGATATGACGACGAACGCGTACAGGTAATTCAATGTCCGTTTGTCGTTTTCCAATCAGATCGGATGTCGTGTCGCTCGAAGCATAAATACGAGGGTTGTGCTCCCTTTTATCGGACTATTATTTAAACTTACTTAATGGCTAACGACGACAGTTAATTTTCCGCAATTTCCAATCGGACCTAATCCACGTTTAATTTATAACGAATCGACCGCAAACGTACTATCTATGCCGGCCGCGTCGATTAGATACAAACGAATCGTTAGGAAATTAGATACATTTATACATACTGACCGCGAAAACCTTTATCATGAATGTAATCCAGGTGATAAATTGGCGTGGATTTTCATGAAAAGCCACGACGAAAATGCACACCACGAAATAATGATTAAATGGAGGAAAAATATGCAATAAAAAAAATTATTATCACACACGGCACGAATAGTTTTTGGCCGCAACCGAACCAATAGCTAATAAAAGACTGAGACTATGGTGACTGGTTAAACGGCTGCAGACTGTAAAAAACTTGTCTTTGGACTGGGAACTATACGTGAGTTGGTGTATCTTGCTTTGCTCTAGCACCGCTGCTTGCTTGGCTATAAGTCTCTGGGGTATAGTTGTGACTGAAGACGGGCCGGATGGATGGCCGAGTCAGAGATTTAGCGAAAAACTTGAAATTGTCCGGGACCGCGGGACCATAAGTCGATGATTCTTCGACATAAAGTTGGGTGTCAAGACGCCACTATAAATGTTGTACACTCTGGCACTAGAGTACAAGAGCAAAAAGCATTCATATGAGAAAAAAATCAAGAACCGGGGGATTTTCACTAGGAATTGAACAAACTGCTATATGCATCATCTACAAATGCTGTACCATGAACTGGAAGTCAGTCACATTCAAAGAGTCTAGTTCTGTATAGTTAGCAGCTAGATGCCAAGGCTAGAATTTCAGGGGAATTATAAAAATGGAGACCCTGATGGTGGCGTATATTTACAATCTAATATTACTCATAAAAATATAATTTGCATCCACTTACAGTTTATTCTAGAACTATTAGAGAGTTTTAGCAAGTCGTAAAACGGTTGTGGTGTACGAGTCGGCATTATACCTATACGTATTGAAATAGGTGATGAAAAAGTTATGAATTGTCATTGCATCGAGTTCTTCTGGCTTAAATTAAGCAATACACACCTTTCACGGTATCCTAGGATACGCCAACCAGTGCCGTTTTAAGACCTTTCGGGGCCCCTAGGCATAAAACGATTGAGGGCCCCTTTTTTGAGAACTGTTTTCAAATTAAATTTTTAACATATGTGTAAGAAATATTTTCGGAAAAAAATAGTTTACGAAATAAGAATTTTGTGATAAAAAACTTATTACATTAAATATTGTCTTTTCTTATGTTTTTTAGTTGCAAACTTGTGAATTATATCTCTGAAATGTTGTGTCTTTGCAGTGTTGCTTTCAGTATTCATTTAACTTAAGGCGTTTACTCGACTTTGCATTATTACAGAAAGTTTTTCGCTTTTAATTATTTTCAACTTCGAATAACTTGGTTCTCCTTCACCAGGATTTCGTTTCGGGAGGGGTTCAAATATTGTTGAGGTACCAAATGTTAATTTTTTATTTTAACCTTTTTTAAAGGTGGTTAATTCAAGGACAGGAAAAATTATTTTTTAATAAGCCCGAATATAAAGTTTTCTTAACGAACAGGAAAACATTAATACAAATATTAATAACCTATAGAAATTAAGATTAAGGGCGGAATTCATAGTCCCCACTTATGGAATGAGGATTTCCTTAAGGTATAAGGGATTTTTCAATATAAGTGAGCACTTAAGGGAGCTTCAAACTCAAATAGACATTACTTATTAGGGCGTTGCCTCATTTTAAAATATGATTTACTTATTGGGCTTATGTATTGAAAGTGACGAATAAAATATAAAAAATATCAAGTAGTTAAAATTCAAAAAAAAAAATTCAAAGTGTTTCCATAAGGATATGTCAACAAATTCATACATGAATTCATATAAGGTTACTGTAGTCTCGCTGGTGCAGAGGTTAGTGTCGCATCTTCGGTGCACAGGGTTATGAGTTCGAATCTCACGGTGAACCATGGTGTTTTTCGAACTCACGAGCTTGTGACGGACTATGATCTCACTCAGATGTTAAACGATTACCCATTTATGTTGATCTCAACACCTCAACCAAAAGCAGTTTAGATCTTGGAAATAGGATGTCACTAACACATCTTGCGGCCTTAGTCCAATGTTGGATTGTCGCGCCTGTTATTTATTTATTTTATTTATTTTATTTATAAGGTTACTAGATATGTACCTTAACAAATAAGGGAACCCTTTAGGAAACCATTAAGCGTTTGACTATGACTATGAATAGCGTCAATCCCTTAAGGGTTCCCTTAAGTGTAAGTGGGGACTATGAATTCCGCCCTAAATGTTTGGTAGGTATATGCCCGACGGTAAGGATTTACATTTATTTGTTATTTTCATACTTCTTTGATTTGATACTCATGTCTCTTCAGTCTGAACATACTAAAACTACTTTTCTCTGCAACTTTGCAGATTTTACAGGTCTCCAAATACCCTTATAAATCTTTTTGTTAGAAGTACTGTTATTTCAGGTCCAAATTTTCGATTCGTATGTGCACAACATTCCAGATAAGGCAAATCAAGTCGTTTTCCACTTTGACTTTAATTAGGTAGTTTGACGCTTCAATAAAAAAAACCGTTGACTTTCACACAAAATTTTGGTAAAATTGAATGATCCACAGCAAAGCACCTCTAAAAATAAGAAAACATGCACTCTAATTGAGAAAGACGTATTTAAATTAAACTGTCACCACAAAAGATAGGTACAAAGAGCTTCGGATAGGTGTTTAATTTTAGATATGCTCCCTTGCATTTGCATTTTGATAAAAATGGATGAACACTCAGCAATCGTGAAGCGCAAAAGTTAAAAGCTCACGCGTATGAAGAAAATCATTATAGATATAGGAAGTCAAAAGTTAGTGTAATGTACTGGCGGTAAATGTGTAACCATAGATTAGGGTTTATTTCAGAATTAAAAAAAAGAACACTAATAATAAGTGGTTGCATTATTTGTGCATAAGGAAGGAAACACAGAGCATGCCTTTAAAAAAGGACGTCTATGGTCTATGTAATTTTTATATGCTCGGGATCACTGTCAGTGTGAGTGCTGATTACGTATAATCAGTGCAAATTACTTAATTTGAGCTCTCAAAATCCACACAATTTTAAATTCACCACACCGCAAATTAAGTAATCTGGCCAGATTAAGTACAAGTGTGAATATATCCTTACCCCATTCTTCAGCACTAAGGTAGCTTTTGTGTTACAGAATAAAATTCGTGACTTTTGGGCCCTTGTACTTAAAAGCCCTGTGAAAGTTCTTATTTTAGCAGGCGTTTTGCGAGGCTTTATTTTGAAGATAGTTTATTTTCAAAAAACACCTCAGGCATGGGCGTTTGTCTTTTTCGTTTTGTCACAAAGATATTAATTAAATTCTAGTATTCTATTCTAAATTGTACATTGTTTCGAATTTCTCAATTTTTGCTTTTCCCATTTTTGGATCTGGGCTTTAGCCGCCTTAGTCCCTCCCATATCTGCATCACTGCGCCAAAGACTGTGAATGTTCCGAATGCTCTGGAAACATTCTGTCAACTCTGTTAACGTTTATTATAATCTTCTATTTGCAACTTTCTGTTTAAAATGTTATTGCCATGTTAACGATTTTTAAATGCTTTGTTAACAGTCTATTAAGTTTGTTATTGTTTCTTTGAATGCTCTGTTAACGTTATGCTTTTGTTTTGCTAGCGTTCAGTTATTATCACTTTATTAATATTCTTTTAACTCTGTCAATACCCAGTTAACGTTCTGCTAATGGGCTGTTAACATTCTCCTAATGTGCTGTTAACGTTCCTTTAATGCTCCGTTAAAGTTCTGTTAACGCTCTATTAATTATTAAATTGAAAAATAAATTGAATTTGTTAATGCTCTGTTAATGTTACGCTATCAGGATCTTAAATGCGAAACCAAGGCTTCAGCTGAGGCTCCAAACAGACATTTCCTTGATACCCGCCACTATAGGGTGGGCCAAATGAGACCTACCATTGCAAAATGTATTTTTTTTAGTTTTTGAATATTGATACAACAGTACAAAAGAACGTGCAAAAAAACTCATTTTTTTTCATTTTTGTCAAAAACGGATAAACGGTTGTTTTGCAGCGTCATGTTGGCAACAAATGGCTTTTGCTGGCAACATTCGGGTCGCTGCTGCTGTTGTTGCATCATATCATTTTCAGCATGAAGGATGAAAATTCGACACGAAATACGGAGCCTGCAGCTAGAAATATTACGTTATGTAATGGAAAGGTAGGCTTACCTGTTGTCTGTACCGAACCAAATGGTGGACATTTTGATTTTATTTTTAATAATAAATTCCAATAAAATGATTTTCATTTATGTACACACATATGTATGTATAAAAAATAATCAGGCGTTCAAATCCCGACGTGAGTCTATCTTCCCACATTACTGATACAAAAAATTAATAAATAAAATTTGATATATCTGCGAAATACCGTTGAAAATTGTCCAAACAGCTACTTTTCCTTGAGTAGCGTTTAAAGGATATTGTATTTCTCTGAAAATTACATACCCTAATAATGAAAAAAAGTTTGTATATTTATCTACCTGATCGATATTGATTGAATTCAGGTCATGTAATTGCCAAAAAAAAATATTCAATTTATGAGATTCGAATATTTCATGCAATACATAAAATAATAATTTATTGGCCTCTTTCACATTGATTTTACGATCTTTGAAGAATGGCAATTTGTTAGTCGCTATGCGATTTTGTAACTTGTAAATCGCGCCGAAATGCGAAAAAGCATAAACAATGTAGAAAAAGCATTTTCATTATTTATATGCTTTTTCGGAAGTTGCGTAATTGACGCAATCACAATCGGCTACTTGTTTTTACGAAAATGTATCGATTTAGCATAAATAACGAGATTCATATAAATGTTAGTCAAGGTATTATGCACAGAAATACACGTTCGGGTAAGTGGTGAGACAGCTTTTTTTATAGGAAATTTGCAAAAATTAAGATTCATCAGAAACCGTTAGATAGATTAGTTGTTTCATGTTTTTATAACTTTTTTTGTTTTTTTTTTTTTTGTTTAATACGAGTGCGGCGATTAGTTTTTGCTAGATTAAAAAAATAGTGAAACTACTAAAGCCACAGAAGATGTTAACTTGGTTCTTATGTTCCACCCGTATTTTAGATATTTTTGAATAGTTTACAAGAAAAACTCACATTAGGACAGAAGGGCATATTGTTAGGTGTGACCTTAGAGAAAGCATAGTAACCCATGCCATGCGTTAGTCTAGAGTGGCCATCAGAAAATAAAAATGGCACCGTTTTTACACTATTGCAGTTCATAGTATGCGTGAAAATTTTATTCAAACGTCAATTTTTTGTTTACAGTTGAGAATATAAAATCCGCGTAATATTTATTACTCTCTTAAAATGCCAACGTGATATTTAACCCTTCTGTTCGCGTATAGATCCAGTCAGACCATTGGTACTATATGTTGATGAAAAATATCGTTCAACAATATTTTCCACCCCTTTCCATATATATTTCAAAGAAACCGACGGCCACAAATGCGATCAAAGGTTCGGCGAAATGTAAACTATATCTAAAGAAACGAAAAAACGGCGCATCATCGTAAGACATAGTATGTAAACTGTATCAAGATCCAAAATTAAACCTCTTCAAAAATTAAGATTGATTTCACAGAAAATTCAGCTACACCTTAGGCATAATAGCTCGTAGGCGACGACAGAAGGGTTAATAATTGCATGGACAATATTTTGACGTTTGAATTATCTCGTGGAGTGCAGTGTAATAAATATGGAGTCAAACACATATGGGTTGTGTGATCACATAGCCATTCTGGACTAACGCATGGCATGGGTTACTATGCTTTTTCTAAGGGTCTGACTTCCAGAGCGAGTGAATTCAGTAAACACATCAGATTTGTTTCTAAATCTACATACATTAAACATTTAACTTTGGAGGTTTTCACACTTACGTTCAGATTCAAAATCATCGCAAATTAATTAATTTGATTCATACAATTTTAAGGCGATTTTCAATATATTTCAATATATTGGTAACGGTAAATGTTAGGGAGAATAATTTTTTAAAAAGTTCACCTGACATGCTTAATGTCGAGTTTCTAACAGTTTGCCAGATATATGTAGCTTATTGAAAAATCGGAAACACCTGATTTTGATGACTTCTACACCTACCTTTTGAGCACTCATTGATATTGGCCTAAAGTAGTATGTATTTATACAGTTGTTCAACTATGCACAGATTCTTTCATTTTCACTATGAGAAACGTAATACTTACATATTTATATGAAAGTGGATAATTTTATTGCATTCAACATTTTACTTCCAAATAGAGGCTGAGACTATTTTATTAATTAATAATTAATTGCTTTAGTCAAATCAGTGTACACCGAGTGAACTTGCGAATGATCTAAAAATGATTTAGTAATGTAATCCTCATAAATAACCAAATTAGTAGCTGCAGACTTTCCTGAGCAAAATCCGTGCTGATTAGATATAATCAGAGGTCGCACTAGCGGAGTTAAAATATCAGTGACCAGGCTTTCGAATATTTTGGGAATACATGACAGAATATTGATTGGGCGATAGTTTTTGACATCAGCCTTATCACCCGACTTATAAATTGGCAGAACATAGCTTGACTTCCACTGGGATGGAAAGTGTCCAGAATCTAATGACGTGTTGAATAGATGAAGAAGTGGTTGTAACAAATTTAAAGCACACTGTTTTATAAACATAGGAGGTATTCCATCGGGTCCAGCAGTCTTTGAAACATCTAAGCCCATTATTTTTTTTAAAAGAGTCTCACTATTTATTGATAAGCCAGATAAACTAAGAGTGTTATTCACCATGACCGGGTCATATTGGCAGTGTTCATTACTATAAACTTTCGAAAAGTTTTCTGCAAACAAATTAACCGTTTCTGATAGTTCAGAACTCCTAACTCCATTCAGATGCATGATGCCAGGAAATCCACTATCAATTTTACGGGAATTAACATGTCGCCAAAAGAATTTCATGTTTGTTGGAACTTGAGATTCTAATTTATATATATAACGTTGGAAATCTAGTTTTACTTGCATTTTACATTCTCTTCTTAAAATTGAGAAATAATTATAAAAATTTAGGTCACCGGTCTTTTTAAAATTCAAATGAACAATCTTCTTTTCGTGTATAAGATGTTTAAGTTCCGTTGAGAACCAAATTGGAAAGTTATCATTGGGTGAGGTTATAAAACACAACGTTGCGCAACGTTTCGCGCAACGTTTCAAATCAACCGGCCGTTACGGATCAGAAACTTCTCCCTACAAACAGATCCTCTAAGCGCCCCCTTGCGAGGCATAGCTTGATTGATTGGCAGAAATTTACAATCTGCCGTCGAACCGTGCATTTCCGCCCTCATTTATTTATTAAACTATTTATAATCAAAATAAAATGTATCTGCATCTCGTTTAAAACTGGAAATTTTAATTTTCGAGCAAAACGTATCAGCTGTGATGTGTCAATTGTCACATTTGTCACTTTCCGAGAGATGGCGATGGGAACACCAAGTCTGATCCGGATCTATGCGTTTACAGAACACAATAGGAAACGTTTCGGAAAACGCGAAACGTTACGCGAACGTTGTGTTTTATAACCTCACCCATTTATAGCATGACTACGTGGTACGTGTAAGCTTATAAGATTGTTGACTACATCATAAAAGTGAGACACGGCAACATCGAGTGGCAAGTATTTAAGTTCAGACCAACTAACTGATTGCAAATCAGCATTTAAAGAGATATAATTCGCCCTTTTAAAATCTAAAAAAGTTGAAAAAGTTCTATCCGTGGTTTTAAAGTGACGACATGGCAGATTTACAATGATTTCTAATGCCGGATGGTAAGAATCAATTGGTGTTACTGGAAAATTAGATTGAATTACATCAATATTATCTAAATTTGAGAATACTAAGTCCAACAAGTTTTCAGAAATATTTTTGATCTTATTATATTGAATAAAGTTTAGGAAAGCAAAAATATCAATAAGTTCTAAGCTTTTACTGTTACGATTATTTACAGACCATGAGTTAGATGACCAATTAACGTTGCCCAAATTGTAATCTCCAGTAACAATTAGGTTCGCTCCAGAGTGTGCTTCAGCAGTAGTCAAAATATCCTCTGCATGCATCTGATATGCTTCAGGTGCTGCATCTGGTGGTAGATAGGCCGTCGTAACTATCGTAATTAATGGTTTTGTTAAAATACGAACGAAAAGCTGTTCAATATTATTAAAATTGCATTTTATTAATGTAGTTTTTAATGATTTTTTTATGGCTATAAGAACGCCTCCGCCGTCTTTTTTAGAAGATGTATTAGCATTCCGATCACACCTATAAACTGTGTAGTTATTAAGACCGATTTCCGATGTATGAATATTATTATTAAGCCACGTTTCAGTAAAAATCACAACGTCATAAATTATTGTTGAGAGAGTAAGACTAAGTTCAGATAATTTAGATCGGATACCACGCACATTTTGATAAAAAATAGATAAGTTCAGTTTTTTGTGGATTTACCATTAATTATTCGCGGCACATTATTAATATATTTTATTGTAGCGCCCGGGTCATTCTTTTTGATCACCTCAAGTTGGGATCTTAATGATTCAAGATGCTGGCGTTCACGAAGGGTAAGATCTCCAAATATCTTAATCTTGTTGGAGTTTAAATAGCGTTGTGCAACCTGACTCCTTTTGGCTTTAAGAACGTTTAGAGCAATTGATGAGCTTGATGTGATGACTTTCAGTAGCCTGGACTTGCTCGGGACTGGCTTTCCGATACGATAAATTTTGATGCTCGTTGAATCGACTTCAATATCCGGTGCAACCTTGGATATGATCTCCAAGACTTTTTGTTTATCATCAGTAGATTCTTCTTCAGGCACCCCATGTAGTATGATATTTGATGCCCGTTTCCTACGGTCTTCCAACTCCGAAACAACATCTTCAACGTTAAATGCCGTTTGAGAAGCAGCTTTCAACGTATTTACCTCATTTTTCAGGACAGCAAGTTCCGATTTCAATTCAATGAAGTTGTTATTAAGATTCATGATCAAACGATCTTTCTCAGTGCATAAGGTACAAACGAACAGTGGTGGTTTTTCTGGAGATTTCAATAATTTAACTTGAGAACGCGTTAGACCGGCACAAGAAGAATGTTCATTTCGTTTACAATAGGAACAGGTGAAATAGTCATCGTTATCTGACAATTGTTCCTTACATACACCACAATTATGTTGACTAATGAGAGACATTTTATGGAATTTAAAAAGAAGTCACTCACAAAATTTATTACTAAGTCACTTTTGAGGCGTACACTGTAAATGTCAAATTACAAAGGTTCGTATCTCAACTAAACACGATTCAAAAGTTCGAAAACCGAAAAGGCTTTTCTGCGAACAGGCTTTTATTGAAAATGTATGTTCTTTGTTATCAAGACACTAAAGCACTTTCTCAAAAAAGGTCTTATGGATGGAGAACAGAGCTTTCTTCAATGTCACAAAGTCACAAAGCTTTCTTAAGCCGAATGGTACTTGATTTCTGTCACAAATACACAAGTTACCACAATTAAAGAATGAAAAACTTTCAGTCACTTTGTAAACACAGGTGATCACTTTGACAGCTGATATTATATGTTATCCTTCAATTGCTTCTCCAGGCTCTCCCCGTGGACCGATGTCGACGAAACTCGGATGGGAGTTAAGTGGTGCGATCCTTAATATTTTGGTGCCAGCACTTCTTATGAGGAAGATGTCCTTGTAAACAAAATGTCCTTTTTTCTGTGGGAATGCATTATAGACGCTATGTATAAGGATATGGATATCAAAATACAGAATCCGTTGCGACGAGTCTTGTCAAATCACGACAAGTTGATTTTGAGTTTTGTTAAAGGATATTACCACCAAAAAGGACATTTTTCTAGCATAGGAAACAGAGTATGGGCATTATGGGTGTCGTTCGAAAGGTGATATTTGAGGCACTGTATGTGATCGGTTTCAAAATATTTTTTGTTTGTTTGAAAAAAAAAAAAAATGGTGTTCCAGGGGGGTTCGAACCATGGTCCAAACCGTCGTCAATACCTTCCAAAAAGTCAACAACGAACACCAAACCGCCTTGACCACACTGCGCCTTATCAGTACGAATAACTTTAGTGATCATCATTATCGCATCCAAAATGCATACGATTTATCGCGTAAATTTACGATCACCAAAATGAAAAGAATGTTCAGGTAACTTAAAAAAAAAATAACGCTCTGTGGCGACTCGAAAACGTCGCACCAAACACCTATCATCTAACCTACTCGGCTATGCCGACCTGGATGATGGCGAGTAAATCTAGCGATCATCACAGATTATCTCGCACAGGTCGGGCAACGGAAGAATGATATTGTGTGTTGGGAACATTGTGGGACGGTGATAGTGGTTGTAAAGCCACTGAACGTTGATGTCCGTCACAGCACCGCAAATCATTGATTCGTTGGACATTTCTTTCTCTCCATTCAGCAATATGTAAACGCTCTGCAAAATGTTCGAACGTGATCATGTGATGATTGCTAGATTTATCGGGCCAATGTGTAGTCGATGTAGCCTGGTTGGGTATTCGTCAGGTTTGGTGCGTAGGGTAATGTGTTCGAGACCCCACAGCAACATTAATTTTTTTCTTTTATTAGTGTCCAAAACAATTTTTTTTAGCTTAGTGAAAATTATTTGGTACATAAAACACGTGTGACTATTTTAAGTAAATTAGGATGTGTACGCTGGGTTGTTCCGTGACAAAATGTGATATTGTAAAACATAGCGAAAACCTAACGAAGCTTTAAGTCAACCTTTCAGTGGTTTGATCATTGCTAAATATGGTATATATTTTCCTTTGATCGCCCTTAGAAAGAATCGACAATTACTGATGAGTTGCGGGAATAGCGGTAAATTTGCCGTTGAAGCAAATGAAAAGTTATCTTTCAATTGGTTCTCTCTTGGCTCCCCCTGGGCGATTTAGATGAAACTCGGATGGAATTTAAGTGGTGCGAACCTATTATTTTGGTGTCGGCACTTATTATGAGAAAGATGTCCTTGGACAAAAAAGTCCCTTTTTCTTTGGGAATACATTATAGTCGATATGCATATCAAAATACAGTATTCGGTGAGTTGAGACCTTTAAATCACCACAAGCTCATTTTGGGTTTTCAAAGGGTATTATGTACATATGTACCACCACTTCTCTAAGGAAACTGAGAATGGGAATTATGGTTGTCGTTCGAAAGTCGATATTTGGGGTACTGTATGTAATCGGTTTGGAAGGATTTTTGGTCTTCTGGAGTGACAATGCAATGTGGATTATTTTGTAAGCAATAACGTAGACATATACATGATCAAAGATTTTTCCCCTAAGGGAAAACTTCTCGGAGTTTTTTTATTAAAGAAGCTCATACACGGTACAATGAAAAAAGATCTATAAAAAAGAAGAAACTGTTAGTGATTTTTCATTCATGTATTGAGAAATGAATTCCTAGAAGGGGTAACTTGCTCTTTAGGTTACTCCTGTGTACATTTTTACTTAAAAAATTTTACTCCACCTATTTCGCAACGCTGCGTTTTGCAAATTACAAAAAAAAGACAATTATTATTATTAAATAAAAAATATTCTTTGTTTGTGGTATGTCCATACATACACACAAAAAATACCAAAATACTGTCTCTGCCAAATATGTAAGCATACACATATTGCTATGTATTTTGAAGCTTGAACGCGCTCTCTGCAGCCTAAAATACAAAAGAAAATTCCAAACAGTCATTCATAATCTTTTCCAGGCTTGTACAACATCCGGCCCGCGAATCACACCGGGAAAAAGAGCCATAGGCTCATTTAAACAAAATGTTGAACAAATGCTCACAAAAAAGAGAAAAAACAACAACAAATGTTGGTACGCAAAGTTGCAAGTCAAAAGTATTTTTTGCACAGAAACCCATTTTTATTTTAAATTGTTGGATAATAATTATTGATGGGATTTCAATTTTTTCCCGCAGAATGTGAGTCCCTTTTACCTTTAATTGGATTGTTTGGTGTACGTGATTTTAAAAGAAAAGGCAATCAGATTTTATAAGTGTAAAGCCTTGAAGATAGATTTTATGAAGATTTTCGCTAACTATGTGAGGGGACCAAAAAATTAAAATCAGAGGAGCTTCATTTAGGTGAGGTGGTTAAAAACGATAATACAAATCGTTCAGTCGAGGCTCCCGCGGTTTTTTACATATTTTTTCAGATGCTTCATGTATATGTATATAGACCACTGTTTCTCAAGTGGTGGTCCCCGACCCAGGGGTGGTCCGTGAGAGCCTTAGGGGTGGTCCGCGGAAGCAACTAGTGACTACTCTTGTATTACGGAATATCCCTCTATGACTACATAACATTTTTGATTTTCATTAAGCAATCTCTCTGACGGTGTTACATTGATCATCAGGTAGCCAAAGTTGAAAAAATCGACCGCGAACCTAATGATAGGTATCAACGAATTTGCAAATTACTAAGCCTGTTCCCCATTACCCCAACGCCATTCAGTGCCGGATTAAGCATGCGCGGGGCCCGTGGCAAATCTTAGGCGCGGGCCTACGAAACTTCGATTAACCAAACTAATAAAGTGGTCTTAAAAATAATATTTCAGTTTTATTGGTCATTTCTCAATGGGGGGTAGGTTAAGGTAACCAGACTCCCGAAGGCCCAATGCTGTACACATTGCTGAATTCGGTTTTCTGGCAAACCCTCAATCATACTATTCCCCCCCTTTCACGCCGATTTGGAGAAAGCATAATATGTGACGAAGCTACCACAATCATGCGTGTCATAAAACGACCACATATTCTCCTTCCTTTCATAAGTGATATCTTCGTAAACAGAATTGAGGAAGTAGCCGACATTCTGGGAATTATGTGATGTACCTTGGGAGAAACACGTTCTGTTGACACTAAACAGGACCCATAAGGAAGCCCAAAAGTTCACAGGGTCCTCATTGATAAAACATCATAGCATGTGAAGAACAAATGTATGTTTAACACTTAAAGCTAGAACAAGCAAGGGCGTAGAGTAGCTAGGATCTCGTTTAGAAGGGGCAAGACGAAAATCCTTTCAACATCATGAGCCTGGAATTGCCCCATTTTGTTAGAAGAGATGTTATAAATTGTAAAACCTTATTTAAGGAAAGGACAATTGAGAATGATCTTCGTTACATTTTAACGATAAATCATTTCAGTGTTTGTGCGAATGATGAGGATGACTCTTTCCCTGTCTCTGCCAATCCGAGAGCCTGAGACAGGAATCATGTAGTTGTTTATTTGAACTACGGAAATGTTTGTGCCGTGCTAGGAGTCGAACCCATATTTTCACGATAGTAGTGCAGATATTTTTATTTTTATAGATTGTACAGCAGTACCATTTTAGTGGATGTTTGGATATATTTTGGGAACATTTTTTTTAAAGCTTTGAAGAGTAATTTAGTAGGCTGATAGAGGAATCGGATGGAGTACAATGATTTTTCCATCGTTTTGTGAAAATATATCATTTTTTTCCACGGCTGTAATTTCTGAACTTTGGCAGCTATAGAGGCTTAACATTTTTACCTAATATAGGCAGTGTGGTGCGCTCCAGGTTATGGGCAATTTTCGATTAGAAAACACAAAGTGCGGATAGATAGGACCTTGAAATTTGGAGGAAATGTGAGCGCCAAGTAGAACTACAAATTACAAAATGCCAATTCGGAAAGATCGGTCAAAGTGTTCTGGAGTTATCGAAAATTAACGATTGCATCTTTCAACGGTTATAACTTCTGAACGTTGACAGCTGGAGCATTGAAATTGTCACCAAATATGAGCAGTGGGCAAATTTCAAATTTGTTCACAAATTTTATTGGCAATTTTCGATTAGAAAAGACAAAAGTGCGATTTGGCATTGGGGATCATTTTTTAAACAGATAATTTTGCCCCCATTTTTCATAACTTTTGAAGCGGTGCGCCATTGTAAATGAGAGATATAATTGTAATTTCTAAATTCTATGGATGTGTGCAAATACATTTCCCAACATAAACTTCAAAAATCTTATGTCGCGCTAGAATGTGAATCGGAAACACTATGGACGTAGGTTTGGGGGAATGCCATCATGAATTAGAAATAAATATTTCTGTATTTTTATGGAATAGTATAACCTTTCCTATAATTTTGAACACCCTGGCGTAAATTGTTCAAAACTAACTTGTTACAACAATTTAGAAGGAACTGGCTCTTAGAATTTCGATGACATATTGGTTGTTATAATTTTTGTTTGAGCATAACGTGGGTCGCGGGGCCCCTTAAAGCGCGGGGCCCGTGGCATTTGCCACCTTCTGCCACGTGGTTAATCCGGCACTGACGCCATTTCACTTACATTTACCATAAAAGCAAATGGATTTGGATTTTAGCATTTTTCAATTTGCGCATTCAAAAATTAGCCGTTTTTCATCTTCTTTGCAGTGGCGTACCGGTTTTTCCTCAGCTATTTAGATTTCTTAAAATGCTAATTTTTCGTTATTTAGCAGAATATGGAGTCCGACAATCTTTCGATTGCAAAATTTCAAAATTACAGTAGGTTTTGCTTTGAATCGGATACGAGCTTTGCTGCTAGAAAGCCGTAATAATTCGGCGAGCAAAGGGTTTACTTTCAAAGAAGTTTGAAAAAAAACGAAATTGACTGAGCCGAAGCTGTGATTTAAAATTACCCCATATGGTAATACTTAATCAAAGCAAAAAAAAAAAGTTAAAGAAAAAAGACATTTAATTGATTACTAAATTGGATTTGGTTAAACTAGGGGGAATTAAAAATAGACATCTTGGCTAAGTTTTGTGAAGCGAGAGTATCAACCATACGCAGCAGGCGTCAAAGACAGTTAAAAACAAGAAATTGATCGGCAAATAGTTGTAGTACCGAATGATGTTGGAAGAGATAGAAGAGGCAGCGCGAGCATATGCCGGTCTGATTTTTTTTTGCGATACCCATAAATACCAATTTTTGAATATGGTGGGTCTTTTACAGATATCAAATTTGAAATTGATAATATCCAAAATTATTGTGAGACTGAGCGAATTCCAAAATTAAAACCAGCATATGTGCCTAAATTGAGCTTTGTTATTAAGTGGCACTGAATTTTTGCATCCTTAGAAATACTTCTTCTTTACATTATGAACAATAAAAAAAAGTATGAGAAAATGCTCCTCCTTTATTAAAATGTTTGTTTCGGCATCATCTTTCAAATGAACAATGTGGCCCGCGGTAAAATTATGTTTGGCACCCCTGATCTATTCGGTATGTATTTTGTTCGTGTGCCTATTATTTAAATTTTCCCAAAATGGAAAATTTAATGAATTGGACAAATTTTAATTTATTAATTTATGTAAGATTTTGAAGTGATGTTTAATCATGAATTGCGGTGACTTTGCAAAAATTTATATCTATATAACATTATAGATAAATAGTTTGTAAATAAATGATTTCTTTGCATTTTAGGTTTTTACTCATGCCGTTTCTCATACATATTGTGAACTTAAGCCTAAATTATTTGACAAAATAAATGAACCAATAAATAATGGCCTTTATTGTATTCATTGCTTTAATGAAATTAAACATTTGAATATGCAGGTACTTTTTGCGGCTTTTTTTACATGTATCTTCGCCATTCTTCAGATAGTGACGTTGGACTTATGTATTAATTAAATTAAACTAATTAAATAAATAATGTATGTGATATGTTATTATATATATAAGATTCTTCTTTATATAGTAGGGAAAATAAAACGAGAATACGTTTCTCTGTAACAAGAATTACAAAATTGTTTATTCATTATTTAATAACAATTATTCAAATTATTTACAATCTTACCTGTAACAAGAAACTACAATTAAAGTTTATTATTCTCCCTTCACTATTTACTATTTTTATTTAAATTTAAATTTGTTCAATTATTTAGATGTTCTATTTCATAATATTTTTTCACGTCTGACAGTTAATCTAATTATATCCAAAGGACTCTATGCAAAGGCTATTATTCTCTAATGTTCTACAAATCTACAAAGTACTAATATAAATTAAAATAAAGAAAGTAAGCATACTTTTCATATATGTATGTCAAATACATACGTCAGAATGAAGAAAATTAAAAAAACCGATAACTTTCAATTTCATTTTATTCAAGTACGTAAATGTTTGTAAAATGAATTTCTTTGAGTTTCCACCAATATCTAGAGAAAAACTGGGCCAATCAAATTAATTAGAAAAGATGACATGGACATCTGTATATACAATTTATAGCAAACAGTCAGTCAGACATCACATCACATTACACATTTATTATTGGCATGGCGTACCATTACTCTTATTTATGCATTAATGTATTTCTGAACTGGTGGTGATATAGATGCATCACTATATCCAATTGAACACACATTTCTGCATTATGGTAAACAGACAAGAAGTTGCGCAGAAAATGCAATAAGTGAAACGTGATAATGCAAGAGTCGCGCTAATAAGACGAAAGGAAAAACACTAAAAAAAGATTTGATAATAATAATAATAACATATAGAGTAATGGTAAATTATACAGAAAGGCAAAAATCGAAAGTCCACCGCATATACAAGATACAAGTTTGGAGTCCATTGGTCATAAGAAGATGCCGGCTGGCTTTCTAATATGCAATCTGATTCATTGCATTCATCTTGGCATATTTCTGGCGATGGTGCAAATATAATTTGCATTGGATGGCATAGAAATTATTGTGTTTGTCTATCAGAATTATACGTGGAAATTAACGAAACGTTTAGTTAGTGCATTACTCTTTGGTTTTCGTGAGTTTAAAACTCGATAGTACAAATTTTGTTTTGGCAGATTTAAAAGCGTAACCCGATTACTGAAGAAAAATCTTTCTTATCCTGGCTCTCCCCATAATCGGATTTAAATGAAATTTCAAGATTTTTTACTACACTGGAATATCCGAAATTTTATTACAATGGGTTTCATTAACGTTGTCTTTCCAATCCCCTAAACACCATTTTACGAATCAGAAGTAATCTCCGGTTCTTTTCGTCTACATGTTCTTCGTATCTCCTTATAATGTACGAGTTACGAGGTTTTTAATGCACTTTCCAAAACTTCTTCAGGAGACAACGCCATATCATAGAAACACACATTAACTCGCTCGTCATTTTCTGAAACCATAACTTGTGCCACTTTATTATTATTATTTATCATCTTACTTGAAAAAAAAGATGTTTTAAAGATCTGTGGTATCATCTCATCTCTATCATTATACGGTGTTGTGTTATCTACTATGAAAATCACCAAACGATTTCAAAGTTAACTGCATTCCTCATTTTATGCTTTTGATTTCCTCATTTTAAATTTTCGAATCTGCAAACCAATCTAAACATCATCGACTTTCATCTGATTTTAAATAAATAGATATATGTAAGTATATTATTACAAATAAAATTGTATTGTATTGTGCGGTCACAGAAGACATTGTTTTTTTCTTAACGTGAGCCGCGACTAAAGACTAAATGATCGTTAAATTTTGTAATTTTACTATTCGTTGAATTGTAACTTTGTTTGTATGAAAGTGCCGCAACTCGCTGGAGTAAAAATACATACATATTTAACATATTAATGTGGTTCAATCAAACAATAGTGGTGCTTTGGCTGGCATACATCATAATCTCATCAGACATTCATAATGTCTCGTATCTATATTTACATACGCATGTGTGCAGACAAAAATGACGAATTTTCTACTTCACCACCCACATGACAGCATTTAACTGCAAATGTATAACTGGTAAAATTATTTTTGAATGTGTACCAACATAACGGAGCCATTAACTTGAGGCAACCTATTTTTAACGATTTTTCAGAGAAGGTATGCGAAATCGAATAGATGTGAGTATTTTCCAACAAACATTCAATTTTTAATGTTTGTTGGAAAATAATTAAACATTTTAAATATTAAATTTAAAAATTTAAAATTGAATAGAAAATTGAATATATATTGAACATTCAAACATTTCCGCTTTCAGGAATCTGGATTTAACTGATAGTGTTGAATGTCAAAGATGAATAATTAAGTAAAAATAAATAAACATACATTGTCATAAATATAAAAAAATTAAATTGTAATAAACAAAAAACAATAAAAGTAAAAAGTATGAAAAGAAACAAGTAAAAAAAAATAAATAGATAAAATGACAATAATATACAAATTATAGTAAAAAAACAGCAAAAGCACGAATGCCAATAAGTAATAGAAAAAAATGTTAATTATAATAAATACGGAAGTGAGTCATGAAGCAAAAAGATTATGCAATTGAGGACAAGAATTTGAACATAAGACAAAAAGACAACGAATATTCGAAATTATGTATTTTAAAACTAAACTTAAGCCTATTATATAGAACTGAACAAATATGTTGTGTCATGATCATGATTCATCAGCCAGATTTTAATTTCTTTAATAAGCTTTGTAAAAACTGGGATTTTTTTAATAGCGAATGGTAGATGGTTGAACAATCTTGGAGCAAAACACGTAAAAAAAATCGAAAAATAAGCTCTTCCACACCGGGGGATGTTAACTAGGAATGCAATTATTCAGTCGTAGGCTGTAAATGTTTGAGTCCCGATTATGAAGCAGCGCCCGCTCTAGGGAGCCGGGCGGTCGTCCGGGTGCCGAATTTTTGGGGCGGCATTTTGGCTAGCGTGCCCTACAACAAAGTTGAAACTCATGTTTGGTCAAAAAATAAAACACTGATTAATGGTAACGAATTCGAGGGAGTAGCTTTATTTGCTACTGACAAAGGGCAGACCTCTATAAATTCTAACGAAGAAAACTGAAATCGGCCATAAGAAAAATGTTTTTAATGATAGATCACTAAAAATGTTATTCGCAGCAACGTTCTCTTTCAAAAATTGTGTTTAATGGCAATCAAAAAATATATATATTCAATATTGATATTGTCTTGCCAGTGTCTACGGCGCATCCTATAAATCCGCTGGCCGGAGATTATTTCCAATGATGATCTCCTGAGTATCACAGGCCTGGATTTGGATAGGCACTTCTGTCAAAAGGCGAAAGTGGCAATGGATACAACGTACAACGGAACCCCTCTATTCTTAGCCGTTACAATGTAATAACATTTTTTGGGAAATTGTGTCAAAATGGGCGACAAAATCAAAATTTGCCACATCACCAAGCATTTCATCCAAGATATGACTTCACTTTCTGAAACTACATAAAATTTCCAATAAAACGACAACTCGCCCGTTATGAAGTTGCTCGTATCTTCCGAGATACACCCATATTCGAACTTTAACGAAAGTTTAAAATTTCAACAAAAATTCAAATGATAAAATCGTTAACGGTTTTATCTAGGAAGATACGAGCGACTTCGTAACAGCCGAGGTGTCGTTTAATTGGAAATTGTATGTACTTTCAGAAAATAAAGTCATATATTCGATGAAATGTTTGGTGGTGTGGAAAATGTTCATTTAGACGGAAATTTTGACACAATTTACAAAAAATGATATTACATTGTAACGGTTAAAAATAGAGGGGTCCCGTTGTACATTAATTTTCCCCAAATGAGCCACACTACTTACCATTAAAATATTCTCCACCATAAATGGGACACCCTATAGATTAATTTATCAGAGGTGGCGGGTAAATTCTTCTAGCATTTCCAGTGAATTTCGATTGCTGAATGCAGAATGACTAGTTATTCAGAAAGTCTGAGTGAAGATGGTGCCAAATGTGGGAACGCTTTTCAATTGACATTTATGCTTTATCTTTTTCCATTGGTTTATATCAATGGTTCCCAATCCGCAGATATCTGCGGACCACTTAGCCTCGAAGGGAATTGTTACGGACCACACCGTTCCGAGGATTGATTAAGAAGTTTCCAGAATGATTTTGTTACGCATTTAGTTGTAGCCAGTTTTTTTATCGATGCACTTTTCCAGCTTTTTTAATCTTTGTAACTACACGATGTTGAGGACTTAGCAGTCGCACGAGGTATGCAAGGTACAGCGATTCGGTACAATTCAACTAAGTGGGCATAGTTCCTTGGGATGAATTGACTGAAGTGTTGTCGGTATGAAGGAGCAATTTCTCGTTGCTGTAAACATGTGGCTCGCCTTTTAGCGCACCAAATTTAGCCAATAAATCACTGTAATATTATCTGGCATCGTTCTTCCTTTTTGAAAAAAAATATGCGTCGCCTGCATGCTGCATGGCCCACAAACATGGCTTTCTTTTTGAAGGTTTGATTTAAAACTATGTTCCCTCAACAGAAAAAAACTCAACAGTAAGAAGGGCATATACTCGCTGCCTCTTCTATATCTCGCCCAAAATCTTTCGGTACTACAACTATTTGGCGATACAGATATTTTGTATAGTATTTAATCACAACAGTTGAACGATAATCTGTTGGCGATAATTTGTATTTGTAATCGTCGTTGACGCCCGCTTCATACTGTTAATTCTTGATACACTCGCTCACAAAACTTTAGTAAATTTCGTTGTTTTTTGCTGCTGATGAAATTTTTTCTGGTGGAAACCTTTCTAAGTGTTTTTTTGTTGTTTTTTTTTGTTAATGCTAGTAATTGCTTCATTTTAAGGCTAAATTAGCTAAAACTATATTTGACACCTTTTCTCTCAATAATACGATTTTACGTACCTTTGCCACTGTAACCACAAAATCCACCAAAAATATCTTAAGTTCATCTAGATATGATGACAGAATGGAAACATATTACATATGAAAAAGTTCATACGTTCAAGTAATGGGTACCTCGGGCGTTTTCAAATCGTCATCGTCATCGTCATTCATATGACTATGAATGAACTTCTTAACGAGTTGGCCGTTAACATCTTTTTTTCGTTTTTTGAACTTAACGTTAACGAACTTTGAAACCCACTTAAAGCGGATATGTACGATTTAATAATAATTATTACTTTTTATTATTGGTACGTCACATATGAATACAATGACTGTATTATAATGAATAGGTGGAAAATAAACCGTAACAATTTATTTGAGTATGCAAAATGAATTTTTGATTAACCATTTCGGACAAATTGTTAAGTAGAATATGATTGAATGCCAAGCGTTTTATGTAGAGACTTATGGTGGGTTATTTATTTTTTTGGGCTAATTGATATTGTTTGTATAATAAATAAAAGTAATTATAATATACAATACATATTTTATTTAGATTAATTTTTATTGATTAGAATAAAATTTATGATCAAATAGAGTGAGTGAATATGAAGTCTTTTTGGATAATTTTAATTATTTGTGACGTATGAGAGTTTCCAAAAACAGACTCAGGACCCAAAATCAAATGAGCTCATACTTGGGCAGATTTGAATCCATGGATTTAATATTGGATTCAAGTTCTCTCAGATGAGCCCATCCCATCCATGGTCGGATTTGTATTTTAATCCAATTAAGCCCATGTCAAATCCATGAATTCGCAGTGTGTGTTTGTGTGCTCTCATATGCCGGACATACACGGTGAATCCATGGATTTAAATCCAAATCTAGCCGTGATTTTTGTTCTGTCAATTGAGCACCGACCCTAAATTGATACAGAAGAGCTGGCTGGAGTCGATTTCGCCATTCGAATGTGACTCCATTTTTGAGTCGGCAAATTGACGTCATCAAATTCGAATTTGTGACCTTTTCTGTTGCATTTGATATTCAAACTCGAGCCCGTGTCTGAGGTTAAAGATGTAAATTTGGACTAGAGGAAATATCTCTTGAGAATTTATTTACAAGAGAGTACATAATATATTGATAGTCATGGTTTCTTGGTCTCTACGTTGCTCTGATTATGCAATCTTTCTGTTATGTAGGTACTCGAACTTTACACAAATTGTATGCAAACAAAAAGAGAGGAACATATTTTACAAAATAATGCATGTATGTAAATATTTCAGCTACATGCCACAAGTTCACTACTCTAACCAACACTTTGAATTCCTAGATTTACAAATATCGTATCGAATCGTCTTCCTATCAATTCAGAAAGCCCATGCCACGACAAAGGCCCATTAATTTAAAAGTCAAAGTAAGAAGAATAGCAAGTAGTGATGGCGTTGCCAATAAAAAATACAAATGCGGATAAAACAATAGTCCATCAACACTTGATTAGTGATACACCGGTTCTCTTGAAATGGCAATAGCAAAGACCAGATTCCCAGATTCGTGCGTACATTGTGCACCATTACGTGGAAAATGATACTCATCGCGGCTCGTATAGCAGCTTTTCCTTCCTCCCAGCATCGCATGATCAATTCCGTCAGAATCTAAAGATGGGCAGTGATAGCGATAAAAAAAGTGAACGCTACATACTCGTATAGCTGATATGTAGCACTTAATACTTCTGAGGATCTTTCTTATCTCCAATGTCTTTGAAAAATGCTCTTCGTTCGTCAAATGATGGATTAAATGGCTTAACGCGGTACCTTTTATTTTAGTATACTCGTAGCATACAATACATTTCAAAGTGCCTGCTGAATTACACACTAGATTTTTTCTGCTGCTTCCACACAACTGCTAATCGTATACAGTGATCCAGTGGAAGAAGAATAATTAAAGTATCAAAGTAAATCGTTTCAGTTTCTTTTATTCAATTAAATGCATTATCGCTTTAAATTGCGTCGATGACGACGTGATGGATACTTTTATCTCGTTAAATATCAGACACAGGTTGAGGTTGAGCTTTGCTGTAGGTTCAATAATACATTCTCACATAATATGTATAGCATTTTTATTCAATTGTTCCGATTTCTTTTAATCACTTGGTTAAGCTGTGAATTTATTAAATTATTGAATAATAAGAAGTAATTATGTATACAATAAATGTTACTTTTGCGATTAAATTAATTACACCTTTAACTTACATTGAATAATAAGAAGTAATTATGTATGTAAAGTAAAAGGGCAAGTTGTACAAAACGGTTGTACGTCCCGCACTCATGTATGGATCAGAATGCTGGACCATGTATGAAGGTTACGCGAAAGAAATGACAGCGACTGAAATGAAAATGTTACGCATGTCAGTTGGTGTAACCAAAAGGGACCACATCAAGAGTAGCTACATCCGAGGCAGCTTGTCCATAGACCAACCAATCACCGAAAAGCTCGAAGACCGACGAATGGATTGGTATTGCCATGTTCAAAGGCGTCCGCCTGAGAACCCCGCAAAGAGAGCGATATCAATGGAAGTTCCACTTGATGGACCCAAGGCCAGAGGCAGACCAAAGAACACCTGGATGTGTCAAATGAAAAAGCAACAACAACGCATTGGTCTCGGCGATGACACGATCCAAGATAGAGCTGCCTGTAGAAATATGCTGAGAAATTATCGCCAAAACGGGCGATGTGCCTACACCGCAGGTCGAGCAACGCGGAACCATGGAGCGGTATAAAGAACGAGGCAAGGAAGAAGAAGATGTATGTAATGTAAAGAGGACATTTGCTACCCGTATGCCGAAATAAAGTTAAGAAAACGGAAATTGTTAATTCAGTTAATGCAAATAATGAGTTAGACAAAATTCTTCTAATTTTTTAAATGCTAGCACTCTCTGGGGCGAATACCTTCAGGCAGCGACAATTTTTCACATGGCCGTGCCTGGAAATCATTTCAATAACGAGGAGCTTTGGCTGAACGTAACAGTTAATAACGGGCCTTTAAAGCTAGTTATGACACCGGTTCTCCACGGTCTTTCATGGGTCCGACAACGATTTTCAATTTTTTTCTGAAACATTAAGGAGAGGCTTTGCAAGATATTCCGAATTGGTAGTCCGTTACACATTTTGGTTGAGTTTTTACCTAAAATTACGTGTAATGGCCAATGACGCAATATTCCGGTGATAGTCACATGTAGATACCGTGACCAAATTTTACTAGGTGGTAAATTGTATTAACAATATTCACTATTAAGCAGCTTCTTTTTTGAGAATACAAGTGGGGTATATTGTACTAAGTTTTATTAACCGGCTAGTATGACCCCCATTGTAATGGTCGAGCTATACACTATACTCGTTGGCAAGTCTCAAAGGTAGATGATGATGAGTCGGCATGCCTACGGACGAAACCATCTGACAATGTGAATTTTGGTTTTATCCATAGCGATGGCAATTAGCCGTTTCGTTTAGGATCTCTAAAGAAGTACATTTCAGCACTTGTGTAAAAGATATTAGAAAAGCATAAGTCTATAAAATCGGCGGCGCCAAAAAAGTCCCTGGTCATTCATTGAAACTTAAGATTTTAAAATTTTTGAAAAGCGGAGCACCGTATGCCGGAAAAAATGGAGCATACATCTAAAGTAAAGAATATCCCATAGAACAACCAAAAGATATTAGCTAGGCAAAATATAACGTCATACGCAAGAATAAGGTGCTTGAGCCTCCAATTTCAAGCATACATAATGAGTTTGATGCCAAAAATAGAAGAAATGAGAAATATCCTTTCTTTGTACTAAACAACAAGCACACAATATTCAATTTTGATGAGAATTTTTTCTTGAAATATAAAACGATCACCTCAACAAATAATAAGAAATATTGTCTATACCACTGTTTTCTAAATTAAATTGTTAGATAGAAAAAGAGATTTCTGCCTAAATACTTATGTCACAACAAAAATTGGCGCGACCTCTTCCCCACAATAAGGGAGCCCAAAAAGGGATATGAAAAATATTACTCAAATTAGTTAATGTTGATGTGTACATACATGCATATATATTTTGAATGCTCCATTTTCTTATAAAACTGTATCATTAATATTATGGTTTGAGGTTACGCAATTTCTAAAACTCAAAAAACTATGGCCAGAATTAGTGAAAAGATCAGATTCTTACAAAAGTGTAAACGATTAAAAATCACCCCAAAATCTCATCGGATTAAAATCAAAAGCAGACAGCGGATCCCCGAAACAGACAAATACGAATTTGAATCGAAGCTCATTGATAACTCCATCAAGAGCGCCTATGCAAAGTTAGACAATGTCACCCTAGAAACATCTAACGTGCACCTGGAGCTCGCGAAATACACAACATACTTAGGTGCGTCCATTGAGCAAATTACACGCAAAATAACTAAAGGCTATGTATGCGAGCGGCTACGCAAGAGGAAAATTTTAAATAAAAAACTAAAAGCACTAAAACCCAGCCCGAAGCCCTCCAGCACGATCAATACAATAGAAATCGATAACTCGTCGTTAATAGATCCAAAATCTCATATTCAGCCAACGAATTAAAAATCATTGCAGACACAAATTCACCAACGTACAATATTGCAAAGTGGTTAATAAAAGAATTCCAGACCATCGGTAACACCCAAAGCAAATACTCAATAAACAACTCTACGACCTCATGATGAAACTGGAGTGCATCGAGCCCATCAAAGATAATGAAATGCTAGTGTCATTTGATGTAAAAGCCTTATACCCAAGTACACCGGTAAAGCAGGCAATCTACCAACTACAGCTCTGACTTAACAAGTTCGACAAGTCCTCAGAATGGCGCAAGAAAACCGACCAGTACGTAAAGTTAGCGACACTCTGCATGAGCGAGAACTATTTCACGTTCCGAGGCCGATTCTTCAAAACGACATCCGGAACAGCAATGGGCAACCCACTATCGCCCCTACTTGCCGAACAGTTTATGACCTCAATAGAAAATATCATCGTCTCGTCTAGTATCCGACAGTTTTCAAACAAAAACCTTTTTTTTTAAACCTATATCGTCCTTGGAGCTATATAATATCATAATGTCTCTTAAGAACTCATACTCCGCAGTGGAACATGGTCTCTCCAATTTTGTTATTAAAAATATAGCCCTAAACATAGTAGACATTCTTGCGTACATCTTCAATTTTAGTGTAATGAGAGGTACTTTTCCTGATAAACTTAAATTGGCTGAAGTTATTCCATTGCTAAAAAAAGGAGATACTACGGACGGATGCAAACAATTATCGTCCAATTTCGATACTGTCTCCAATCTCCAAAATGTTTGAAAAGGCTATAAAAAGTCGTATGGTTTTATTTTTGAACCAGACAGATTGTTTTAGCAACAGTCAATTTGGGTTTCGTGAAGGTAAGTCTACTGAAGGAGCACTACTGTCTTTTTGTAGCAATATTTACGATGGGGTGAATGCAGGTGAATTTCTGGGTGCCTTGTTTGTTGATATAAAGAAAGCATTCGATACTGTGGACCATAGGATTTTACTTGATAAAATATACAAAGCTGGTTTCAGAGGTTTCATGTTTGATTGGTTTTCGTCATACTTAGGAGGTAGATCTCAAAGAGTCAAAATTCGAGGTGTTTACAGTAAGTCTAGGATAATAAATATAGGGGTACCACAGGGCTCTGTTCTGGGTCCTCTCTTTTTTCTTATTTTTGTCAATTCGCTCCTCACACAGAAAATTAAAAGCAAACCTATTGCTTTTGCCGATGACTTAGCCTGTGCCTTCAGAAGTGATTCAATTTTGAATCTTATTTCCGATATAAATCACGATCTGGAAATTCTTAGGCTTTGGTTAACGGCTCATAAACTGGTCATAAGTGATAAAACGAAGTTCATGTTTTCAACCTAAACGTCGATTCTTCAACTCCTTATGATTTCTGGTACCACCACCATAATTGTAAACGATTTATTATGGACATTCCTCTCAACAGCCATGGGATTACCCAAATGATATTTGCTCGGAGAAATGCTTTAAGATTGAAGTTGTCTCAACGTTTAAGTACCTTGGTGTTATTTTAGATGACAAACTAAATTGGTCATATCATATTAGCTCTATCACTAACTATTTATCTATGGCCATACGACAGTTGTATATGTTACGCCCTTCATGCTCTCCTAATATTTTGAAAATGGCCTACTTTAGCCTTATTCATTCCAAATTGGAATATGGAATATCTTGCTGGGGTAGCATTTACAAAACAAGGTTAAATCCCTTATTGGTTGGTCAGAAGCATGCCATTCGTATAGTATGCAACAAAAGTAGACAAAAGTAGACAGCAGCTTTCCTCTGTTCAAGAACCTGAATATACTTCCACTGATCCACTTGTATTATTATAAAATTTTAAAAATATTCTTCATTCGTAGTGGTTACTTATGCATTCGTAATTCTAATTTATATAATCTACGTTTGAATGGTTTAAATCTAGTTAATGTTCCGCGGCATCGTAAAATTTGCTTTTTTAAATTTTATACTTGCTCAGCACCAAGGGTGTTCAATAAGCTTCCTTCTACTATTAGAAGTATTCGGAATTTAACCAGATTTCTGTTGCAAGTTAAGTCGTGGCTCTTGAACTACGATCATGTTAATATCCTTACAATTTGAATAATTAGGTTTCGAAAATAGGTATTACGTATTTCAATCTTCGCTATTCTTTACTCGCCTAACGCTTGCATTATTTGCTGTCTCTTTCCATGTCTTTCTTAATTCTAGTCTTTTTTTTGTTTTCTCTTATAGTTTTACTTTATTTTTATTTTTTTGCCTCCTCTTCAGCTCTTTTTTAACTTTTTAACTTCTTAACGCACTGCTTATTTATTTTTTGGTTTTCCTTTTCTTTTCTTTTGTTTTTCCTTTATTCTCTCTTTCTTTAATTAATGCATTCGAAACTAATTTTCTAAATTACAGAATGCATTTATATTTTATTATACCCTATACCCAAAAGATAGTGTAGAGTATATTGTTTTTGTTACGCCGATATTATGTAACACCTCAAAGGAGCCACCGGAGGTATGGCAAAGTATATACAGTCGCCTCTCGTTAATTCGAACCTCGGTAATACGAATTTTTCGATAATCCGAACTAGTTAACCTGTCCCTACGATAAATACACTCGATAAAGCGAAATGATTTCGTTCAACTGAGTGATCGCTTGCATTTTATAATTCGAAATTTGGATTTAGAAACTCTTTATAATTCGAATTTTTCCTGAAATGTTTCTGTTGCTGTCTTTTTACTGCACATTTTCTTCAGTTGATTGTTAATTTTCAAGTGAAAATGATTTCGAAAAAGTACACGTGCATCTCCGTAGATGCGAAAAAACGAATTATCGCGGCAGTGGAAAATGGTGATAAAAAAAACGCAAAACAATGCGATAAGGTATCATATTTTCTTATTAAATTTAGTGTATCTCCAGTCGATCACAAAAAAAGGACAAGAATTGATTCGATATTTTTTCATAAATTAACTTTAGTTGGACTATTTAATCCCATTATACGTTTAGGATCTACCTAGTGCTGAAAAATAGTTTTCGCTTTATGTTGAAACAATAGATGAAAGCACACTATTGAAGGAAAGCCCTTAAAATGGCAGTGTCGCGAAAAATTTTCCGGTTGGAGGCGCTTTGCTGAACTGTGGAAAAAATTTTTTTATTTACATAGTCCCTTTTTTCGATAATTCGAACACTCAATAATTCGAAACTTTTTCGTTGTCCCTTGGGCTTCGAATTATCAAGAGTCGACTGTATATAAATGATCAGGGTCGGTTCCTGAATCGAATAAGCCATGTCTGTCCGTGTGACTGTCTGTTAGCAAGATAACTCCCGAAATAATGAAGCAAGAGGTTTGAAATATTGGTCAAATGTTTGTTTTGCTAAAATCTTGGACGGTATTGAAAATGGGCCAAATCGGTCCACGGGTTCCCCTACCTCCCATACCTCCCATAACTTTCGGTAGAATATCGCTATCGACTTGAAATTTTGACCAATGTCTCATTCTGACATATACTTTGAGTTGATGGAAAGTGGAGTAGGTCCGACTACCCCTATCCCTACTTCCCCTACAAAGTTATATTCAGCCATATCTTTTGATAGAATGTCACGAAAAACTTCAAATTAGTATCAAATGGTAGCCGTTGGATGCCTTGACAAGGAGTAAAGATGTGTCAGGTCCGACCCATCTACCCCTCCCTCCCCCACAAAAAATATGAAATTGAATATTTTGGGTTTTGCGTGCCTTTTAGGTCTGTACATGGGTATAGGGTATACACTCATCGTGCTATTCGCACGATTAGAACTCGGTCTCGTTTCTCATTTTTTTTTAAATTATTTTTGTTGTACGTAGCTGTGAGTTCAGTTTTTTTTTCTATTATATATTTCCCGGTAAATTGCTTTTTTTTCTAACGTAGCTATGTTATGACTATTGTATTGAGGACTAATTATATTTTAAATAAATAAATAAATAAATGTATGTATTTGCAATAGTCGAAAAAGACCGGATTCAGGATTTAGATAACGAGATCAACAAGATCCACAAAAACATTAAGTTCACAGCAGAACATGAAAAAGACGGGGGTCACTGCCATTCCTAGATATCTTGATTACGAAAAATTCGGAAGCCCTAATATGCGACATATACCGCAAGAAAACATCTAACCAACGAACTATCACAAATGCATCCAACCACACGACCCCACAAAAAATGGTAGCATATCACAGCATGGTTCACAAATTAGTCACATACCCACTCACGAACGAAGCATATAATCGAGAGAAACAGTACATCCTTCAAACCGCAAGAATTAACGGATACAACGAAAACGACATATTAAAAATGATAAACCGCAAAGAAGAAATCCAACGAAAAATTGCGCTCTCAACGTTATTCACCAACCCGGCAAACACAAAAGACAACGAAATAAGACTAAACATCCCCACCTCACAAATATACCATTCGATCAAAAACAAATTACGGAAATTCAACAAAAAAGTAGTGGGCTCTAGCAACAACACCAAGCTAAAATCCATCCTCGTTACCTTTAATTTCAAATTAACCGGCCGTTACGGATCAGAAACTTCTCCCTACAAACAGATCCCCTAAGCGCTTAGGGAATCTGTTTGTAGGGAGAAGTTCCTGATCCGTAACGGCCGGTTGATTTGAAATGAAAGGTAGCGTTGCGCGAACGTTGTGTTTTATAACCTCATCCATTACCAACAAATATTTTTCTTCACAGTAGCCGTTAAAACGTCTTTCCTCTTTACGAGGCGCTGCAATCAACTTCCGTTTAAATAACACCGCTATATAGAATTGCATTTCCGCCACCGCCGTCTATCGATTCGTGTCCAGGGTTCGCGCTACGGGGGACCAAACATCTGTTCCCGATTGCACGAAAACATCTGATCGGAACGTAACGTATGCGACGGGCTCAGCTGTTTTTTGACATCTTCCAATTGGGAGAGGTGAGCTCTCTTTATTCAGCGGCTTCGATTAGCAATTAAAATGGATGATACGAATTTAAGGAAATTTGTTTTTTAAAAGCATTATTACAGCAGCACAGGTACTTAATTAGTCTATTATATAAAATAAAAGATAGTAGCAATAGTAGTTTGTTTTTGGCTTAACAAGATTCCATTTGAAGTCAACAAACATCCGCTCTGCGCAATGTCTTCGCCATTCATCAGTCGATTCTCTTTGTTTCGCATCTTTCGTATCACCACCAATCGCCGCAGTCGCAATCGCAATCTGGTTAGTGGAAGTTAGGAAACTATTGAAATTACAAAAATTTGAAGTTTGAATGGTAAGTTCCAAGAGGTGCTTCTCGGTGAAATGTGTACGTGAAATGGTGAAAAGTGTCGGATCGTGTGTAGCGAAAATAGAAGAGCGCAGATTGCCAATTGCGTTCCGCAATATGAAATTGCTGACAGCGCGTACGTAGCTCGGGGTGTTCTTTCTTTTTCTTTCATCTCTTCTTCCTCTTGTTTACGACGTCTCTACTAAATTCGAGACGTGAACAATAGACAATAGATCTGAGCGCGCTCCAATTTAATACCCAGAAACAGATGCCAAGGCCCCGTGTAGACGGAATCGCCAGATTTTGTGTGTTTTCTTTGCACAGCATAGCCCTGTGCAGGCTCTAGCTTCTGCTCAATAATTGTTGAGCCATAGCCATCCATGCCACCCTCACCCATTCCCCGCGACCCAGCCTAGGAGCTCTCGCAGCCGGGAAATTTCTTTCTTTGTTGCCGTGTGTATATGCTTATACTTGCCAATCGATCAGATTAGTCTTCGAAGTCTGACTCAAGTTTTTTTTCATCATTCTTTTTTTTTGTTCGGCTGATTGGAAAGTACACACAAATGTTGTCCGTTCTGGCTACATACATAAATCATTTCTAGAATGTAACTACGCGAGTTTGCGGAAGACGTGTGCGATAGCAGCCACACACTCGGAGAAGCCCCACAAGTCCCAGAACGTCTCCCCCGGCACCTAGTGTAGAATATTAGTCACACACAGAATAAATTGTCGATAAGAAGATGATGTGTTCCGTTGCTGGCGCAGGCCTTCATTCAACCAGCTCGCAAACATTATCTTCTGTCGTCGTCTTGGTCGTGCAGTTAGTTCTCTGGCTGTAGCGACTTTATCTGGGGCCGATTCCGATTGTTTTGGATGATAATGCGAGCGTGGAGCGCGGTGACAATGTTTTCGATTGAACTGTCGATGCCGGGCCATGGAAACCGCAAACCAGAAGACAGTGGCTATGTTTTCTTATGCTAATGAGACGTGTGTTGGGTGTCTGAGACGAATAAATAAAAGCCAGAGATGACCTGCTATCGAAAAGGGGTCAGCGATCGTCTCGGTTTGATACAAAGCGGGAAATACTGTCTTTTTCGATGTGAGCCAGTCTATTGATTGGTCGGGAGTTGGGACAGACAAGAAGGGCTGTAGAATGATAGGGTTAATGTATATGACTTGTGGAGAAGGGTATTTGAAATCATCTAGACTAAGGTGACCAGACTCCCGAAGGCCCAATGCTGTACACATACTTGCGGAATTCGGGTTTCAAGCAAATCCTCAGCCATACTACCAGGTCCGAGGTCTACGTCGCAAAAATGTTGCCAAATGCTCTGATGCGCCACAGACAGAGAGAGGTCTGCTCGCAGCGTAGGGCGAGGTACAGGATGTCAGTGTACGTATGGACGAGCCAGAGGCCTAAATCCTATAAATTACCTTCCATAGGCTCACCGCTCCCTGCGCTCCCCTTATCTTATTTCCCAGCAGCCCTACGTATCAAAAATGTTGGTGAATTCTGAAAAGCACGACAGACAGCGAGATCTGATCGGAGCGAACGTCGAGCTATAGGATCTGAGTAATCTTAAGGACGAGTCAAAGGGCTAAATCTTACTAACTACCTTCTATTGGCTCTCCGATCGCTGCGATCGCACCTCTCCTTATCCACTACCTACCAGTGCTGGTCGCAAGGAGGTTGACGAATTATGAAAAGCGCGACAGACAGAATGAGCTCTGACGGAAGCCAAGGGCGAGTCACAGGATCCAAGTAAATGTATGGACAAGCCAAAGATGTAAATCTTACGGATTGCCTTCCATTGGCTCACTGCTCGCTGCGCTTGCATTTCGCCTTATCCTATTTTGCAACAGCACTGCGTCGCAAAAATGTTGGCGTATTCTCCAATGCGCGACAGACGAGGTCTGAGCGAAGCGAAGGGCAAGGCATAGAATTAAAGTAAGCCTAAAAACGAGTCATATCTAAACCTGGTTGCAATATTTCTGGAGCAGAGTATGCATTTCTCCATTGTTTATGCCGGTCCCCTGGGGTCTTAACGCCGTTTTACTCTAAGGAAATGTGGGAAAAAAACTTTATCTAAAACTCATGTCGAGTCCTTTCATTAGTATGCATTTTGCTATAGAGGTTGATAAAAGAGTCGGATGGAGTACAGTGGTAACTACTGAAACTTGGCAGCTACAGCCTGAAAATGTTCACCAAATATTGGCAGTGCCGTGCCCTACACGTTTGCCAAATTTCAAAATTCCGCTCAAGAGTTTCCAGGTTATGGACAATTATCGATTGGAAAACACAGAAGTGCGATTTAGGCAGCTTCCGAACGCGGATAGATGCGGACCGTAAAGTTTGGAGTAAATATGAGCGCCAAGTAGCTCTACAATTCTGAAAATTTTCCAGAGAAGGGAAGATCTCCCGAGTTATTGAAAATGAAAGAGTGGCAAACATAAAAGTGTGATTATCTAGCTAAATATCGATCGCATAGGGTACATGGATCAAACTGTACACCTAAAAGCAGACATGACTGGTCATAGACCTCATCGAGGAGTTTATTATGTAGTGAAGTGAATTAGGTTTCATTGTGTGCCATGGGGAATGCTGTACATTTTGCTGTACATTTCCCAATGCTGTACGACATGTCAAAATGCTGTACTGTACAGCAAAATGCTGTACGTCTGGTCAGCTTAATCTAGACATATTGTAATTTTGATGTAAAACCGGGACCTGCTACCTTCTCTGACTCTTGAGTTCAACTTTGAGATCCTTAATACCTACAGCCCAAAAGTTTCGAGCTGTCCCTTGAGATACAAAGTGAATCGATACAAAATTTCACTACGTTGGCTACCTACCCAGGACAAGCCTCTATAAGGATTGGTATGAACAGTGACATGGATGTTGAAACACTGGGCCTCACATTTCGAAGAGCTCAATGTTCAATTGAACACCCCCACCCAAGTAGCTCTGGAGCAGATGGCTGATTTAGGCACTCCCATCCAACCCCAACAGTTGAAGAGTTGATCTTGCCATGCAATCATTAAAACGTAATAAAGTACTAGACGCTAAAAAGATTCTAGCTCAGTTACTGAAGCACAGTGTGGAGAGCCTTGTTAAGGCTACGCACACACGTCGTTGTTGTTTATATTGTAGGGGGTTTTGGCAGCTCTTAACTACGGGTAGCTCCGGTACGATTTACATCGAAGAACCGGTTGCCGTAACCACATTTTTATAGACAACACAAACATCCATTATCATAGGGGGACTCGAACCCACGCACCTTAGAGATAGGGTTTCATCTCGTAACACGGAGCCACCAAATGCCCACTCGTGAAAATATGGAACGATGAGATCCCGGAAGATTGGTGCACATGTAGTATCATCTGCCCAATCAAAAAACGGGACATAAGTTGAAATGTGAGAAATACAGGGGAAGCTCATTTGTTTATATGTACAACTAATATAATTTTAAGATTTATAGATTTTATCAAAAATTCTGGCAAGCAGAATTAATCCATACACAGAACAAATCATTAGCGAATATCAAGGCGGATTAAGACCTGGTCGATCAACAACCGATCAGCTCTTTACTGTGAAGCTGTTACTTCAAAAGTGCTGGGAATACAACAACTGGAGGAGGAAACATACACCTACTCCAACAAAGCCGACTAGCACGGTCAACCTTTTCGAATTTAACAGCACTGACAGATGCCCAAGAACGTGATGAACGCACAACGGACGGAGTGAGGTTGTGTGGACGAGAGAGCTCGCTGGGGGAACTCAGTAGGTGATGACGCCCACCAGCTGTTGGGCTTCCGAAACTGGAAGACAATGTCACGCTACCGCAACAATTATGAGGTCAACGATTCAGGCGGCCAAAGCCCGACGTCGGGCTATCATGCCACATTAATGATGACGATGGCAGATGTATGAATGGTAAGAACGTGATGAACGCACAACGGACGGAGTGAGGTTGTGTGGACGAGAGAGCTCGCTGGGGGAACTCAGTAGGTGATGACGCCCACCAGCTGTTGGGCTTCCGAAACTGGAAGACAAGGTCACGCTACCGCAACAATTATGAGGTCAACGATTCAGGCGGCCAAAGCCCGACGTCGGGCTATCGTGCCACATTAATGATGACGATGGCAGATGTATGAATGGCTGAAAAATAGCTTAGATACAACAATCAGTCAACAAAATCCTTCCAGCAAGATAAATTCCCAGCCTAAAGCTGTATCCACACTGACTCCAATTGGCTTTTCTAAAAACTGGCATCGGGAGCTGTCATTTGGCAGAATGACAGTAAATTACAACAGGAAATGTGCAAACTGCTTTTACTAACAATTCCTCGATCATCAAAGATAAGCGAAAGCCTATATAGTTACAAGAACGGTTACCGGTACGGCGTAATCTTCAAGTCACCGCCATTGCATTGCCATGAAAAGAGCTAAACAAAATTGGAAGCGCTTCTTCCTGACGGTGTTCGAATGATAAAGCGATCCCACTTCCAGCGAATTTCGGGACTTAGTTATTTTTCGGATATTCAAAAAAAGAAATGGTGATGATCCAGATCCAGCGGTACAGGAAGGTGTGAACCGTTGTGTATCTATAAAGATTCGATTTAAAGTTCGTCTACAGGATTCGACATAGTCTACCCTACAGCGATGAGTGCACTGTACATATTGGCAACTTAAAATTACATTCCGATTGGTACGACCTCATAAGCGGTTATTTCAAGAAGCCAAACGCCTGTTTCATACGCCTTAAACTATCAGCGCAGCTCATTAGTCGAGTAAACAAATATGATTTGCCCACTGTCCGTCTCCCCAAAATTCTTGGCGTAACAATATATGACAAATAAAATAGGCCCATCTTGCGTTGGTCCTACGGTCAGAAGCGGCTTCAATTGTCGATGCACAGACGGCAATAGTTGTTTTAATCTTCTCGTGGTCGCCTTCAACAATACTTGCTACCGCATTCCGAGCCAAATCGTCTGCGCAGCAATTACCTGCAAAGCCATTATGCCCCGGTATCCAGCATAGTGTAATGTTGAAGAAATCACCCATTTCTCTAAGTGCATAGCGGCACCCTTCAATAGTTTTAGATGTTGTAAATGCTGATTCAAGTGATCGAATTGCAGCTTGACTATCAGTGTATATAGTGACATCCTTACCAGTGGCAACGTGCCTACCTAGCCATAAAAGCACTTCCGAGATTGCAGTGATTTCTGCTTGGAGGACGCTACAAAAATTAGCGAGGCAAAAAGACAAGCTGATGTCGAGTTCCTCCGAGTAAATTCCAATGCCGACTCCAGCGTCTGTCTTGGAACCATCAGTGTAGATGGAAAAGGACCTGATGGACTGGGTCGTTTCGTTGCTCCAGCTTTCCCTAGGCGGGATTAAGGTTGAATAGTTCCTACAAAAAAAGTATTTGGGAACAGTGTAATCAGTAGCCAGTGGCAGGCTGAAATTACGAAGTATCGTTGAGTGACCATAATCCAGCGCTCGCTACAGACCAGTTTCACGAAGGCGTAAGGCCGTGTAAGCTGCTGACCGTTGGGCGTATATGTCCAATGGCAGCAGTCCCAAAACCATGTCTAGTCCGAATGAAGGTGTTGTACGAAGAGCTCCTGTATTCAGACGAGAAGCCAACCTTTGCACTTTAACAAGTGAATTATGATAGGCAGTTGTGCTAAGTGCGGTCCACCACACACTAACGCCATAAAGCAGAATAGGCCGCACAATAGCTGTATACATCCAATATACAACTTTTGGTTGAAGGCCCCACGTATTCCCGATGGCTTTCCTGCACGAATACAGTGCCACCGTAGCTTTGTTCACTCTTTCCTCGATGTTAGGTTTCCATCTTAATTTCTTGTCCAAGATAAGGCCAAGAAATTTGGCCTTGTCAGAGAAACCAAGTTGAATGCCTCCTAGCTTAGGGAAGTTAAAAGTGGGGATCACACGCCTTCTTGTGAACAGGACTAGCTCCGTTTTTGCTGGATTAATCCCAACCCCGCTGAGACTTGCCCAGTATGTTAGGATAGCCAGGGCGTTCTCCAAGAGTCCGCTAAGTGTGTCAGGAAACTTGCCTCTAGCGGCGATAGCAATATCATCAGCATAAGCGATGACTTTACATCCGATTCTTTCCAAATTCAAGAGCATTGATTAATCGCTACGTTCCAAAGTAGAGGAGACAGAATACCTTCCTGTGTGCCCCTGCAAACATATCTACTAGCAGAAGACGAACCCAACCTACTATGAATACGCCTAGAAGTGAGTAGCCTATTAACAAGGGTACAAATTGAACCTTCGACCTGTAGGCTCATGAGAGCATCTGTTATTGCTCTGGGTTTAATATTGTTGAAGGCTCCCTCAATGTCAAGAAACGCCACCATAGTATATTCCTTTTTATGAAGAGATGCTTCAAGATGCTTCATTGTAGAGGAAAGAGTTATTTGTTATGATTGAAAGTTTGAAAATTACTGTGAATACTTACCACGAGCATCTGCCAAGTTATACCGGTAGGCTGTCCCGCAGGAAAAGTGCATCAATTGGTGGTTTTGTTTTATTTGTTAAAAATCAGAGAGAAAACAATCCAAAATGCTTGACCCAAACAAATCAATTTAAATTCCATTCTTTCTTTCAGCCTTTTTAACTCATCATCAGCATCATGTCTCGCGGAGCTTTAACAAATCCCACCAATCATCGCGATTACGGAGCAACATCGTCCAGTACGAATGTCATTCAATCCATTCCGGATGTCAACTTTGCGGGATTCAGCCCAACTGAATTCATGTCACTTAGCGAGAACATTGCTCACAATGTGAACACCGTGAAGAATAGCTGGCAACAATTGGAGCGTGCTTTCAAAGTGATCGGTACAAATCGCGATACACAATCGACACGCGACAAAGTTCATCACATTCAAGCACAAACCAATATCAAAATTCAGGCGACCAGTAAGGATTTGCAACGGCTCGCGACCGTAGTGCGTCGCGGCGACAAACAACAAAAACTCCAAGTCGAGAAGTTGACTTCGGATTTTCGGGCTGTCGTCGAGAAGTATTCGGCAAGTCAGCAACAGATTGCGACGAAAATGAAGAAAATCTTTTTGCAATCGGTGCATGCACAACAGGACGATGAAGCGTCCAGTGCGGCGGCCGCCAATATGAGTGCTGAAGATCGCGAAGAGTTGATACAGCGTCAGAAACAATTGAAGGCGGGATTGCAATTTGAGCAGGACATGCTGATGGATCGGGAGAAACGTATGCGCGAGATTGAATCGGATGTGCTGGATGTGAATGAAATTATGCGTGAATTGAGTAGTTTGGTTAATGAGCAGGGCCAGAATATCGGTACGTAGGGAACAGTATACATGAAAAAGTTTTAAAAACAAAATTTAATGTCTTCCCATTTTTCAGATACTATTGAGAGCAGTATCGATCGTACCTGTGACGATGTCGAGGCTGGAACTTCGGAACTTATGAAAGCGGCACAATATCGTCAGCGATATCGTCGTAAAGTTCTCATTTTGTTGATAATTGCTGTGATAATAGGTTTAATCGTAACGGGAATCATTGTCTCCCAGTTGAAAAGTTAAACTCTAACAAATAATTATTTAATTACACATATTTTATTATAAAAAATATAATAGAGAAAAAAAACATACAAAACGTGTAATACAATACACAAATGACTCATCATTTTTCGTATACAAAAGTATTACACAAACAATACAAAAAAGTATTTATATAATAATAAAAAAAACGATAATAATTAATCATAATGCAAATCGAAAGAATAAGAAAAACAGTCGCATGTAACACAACATACAAATCAATGGTGGAAAAGAACGAAACACACAAGACACGAAAGAACAATAAATTATGAAATATATCTAGTAATACAAACAGAAAACAAAACAAAATTACTTTTACTACATATTCTTAAACTAGACAACAAATCCCTACGTAACTACATACCAAAACAGATAAAAACTTCATCAAATCAATCAAATAGTAGAAAAATATCTAAAATGTTATATAAAAGAAAAATCAATTAAAAGAACTCAATATCTCTGTAAACAGTAACAGTAAAAATTAGCAAAAGGGTTTCATACACCTCTACAACCAAAATACAGTACATTACACTATACAATCTCCGTCAATTTCTTTTTCAAACATTTTTCAGTTTTTTGATTTCCCAAAAACAAAAACATGCATGCATTATCGTACGCTTTGAATGGAATGTGTCCTTAATTTTCGTAACGTGTAAATTTGATATGGCATACAAAATTATATTCAGACAAAAAAGAAATTTCGTAACAAAACATAAATAAATTTAGATAAAAAAAAACACTTTTTGGCCTCAGGAAAAAAACATGTACTAAAGCGGTAAGCGATTAGGAAGATGAAAACGACGAGAATGTTTTAGTAATTTTATTAGTAAGTTTTGTTTCAACTTCTACTTATATGTCAATTGTTGTGAGTTCTCGAATCGAGTGAAACATTTTTTTTTCTGAACAATATGATCTTTGTTTCGTTTGTACTATTTAAAAATCTAAGTGCAACCTTTTATCCACTACTTTTATAAAAAAAAATATTTATATTTAGGAAACTCTTTTATTCGAATTGTAATGTTTACTTTAATGATGATAAGTTTTCTCTTTTTTGATTCGATATTATAATAATTATTATTGTCGTTGATCATAGAATTTGTTACACGAAGAAGAGTTAATCATATTAAACGGAAACGATGGTTGAGAGAAATGTTGTGTTTTTATGGCAAGGCTTTTTGTCCCTTGCATTTCATTATCAAGTGGTTTTAATTATTCGTATCGTATAGGCTGTAGAATATGCATGATAACAGTCGGATTTGAGGCCTAGCACATAAACCCAAGCGAGTTTCCAAACTCGGCACGACTCGTCGCAAGTTTATTATTCAGAAGAAGATGATAAGAAATATTCTTATCGTAGAATAATAAACTAACAATGTGGTATGGCTGACAACCAAATCACACTCCAAATTCAGTTGTCTTTGTAACGTTTACGACTACACACGGTAGTCATCAACGCACCGTGCTCCACTAGGAGGTACGGTATTGAAGAGAGACATAAACCCATGGAGATACGAAGCAGGAAATCGCTCGTCGAATCACTCAGGCAAAGTGCATATATTGAATGTTTCAAGGCGGGAAGGCCTAACTCACACAGGGGTACTGCTCCGCTGTTTCTTGCTTGCTTTTGCTATGCCCATGGAGCGGGGGCAGCATTGCTTGGTACGTGGCCTATTAGTTTGCCCGTTCTAAGAGTAATGTCTCAGTCAATTTTTACATGCAGCTCCTTGATTGTCATTTTAATTGATTTGTACAATCCGAATTAACCGCAATTCTGCTTACCCATTCGCAAAACTATTCTGCACTGGACTATCAAGGCATACGGGGAAGTACGTCTGCAATTTTCAGTGGAGTGGACGTGGAGTACTAAATCAATAGGTCCAGCTTTCCCAGCTGTCTTTTTTATATGGAGTTTCGTTGGATTCGGGGAATCCATGGATTCTGTGTATGTGTGGGAGAAAAAAATTCCCTGACTACGATTATGGTGTTGAAAATATGCGCAACCTCTTGTCATCTTATCCTTTTATATAAACGAACACATTTATCATGATGCAGCAGTTACTTTCTTTTCAAGAGTCAAGTACTCAAAGATTCAGTTCTTCACAATGGTCCAATTTCACGCAAAAATCTTCAAGAGAGGCCAGATCCGTGCGAAGGAATTTTGGTGCCCGGAGCAGAACCTCGCGGAAGCGCCCTCCTATATCACACATGTAAACGAAGATGATATTTTCAGTATTTACCAACACGTCATTTTGGGGCTTAACGATTCTTACTTAACTAATTTAACGAGAGAAAGCCGAAGAATTAAAAAAAAAAATCAGTGTGAAGCTTTGGAAAGTTAGAATATAGAGGGGATGAAAATTAGGAATTCACAAAAAACCATACCCGTTGGAAATCGCGATGATTAAATTTGCAAAAAAAGGAAGAAGCTTGTCTTAATTAGACACAAAGGATAGCAGATAAAGCAATGTTACATTTGAACTAGCACGGGCGCAGATGGCAACACTTTAAGTCAGGCACGTAGCCAGGGGAGTCCAGGGGGTCCGGACTCCTCCCGAAATGTTTGCAGAAATAATCGGAGTCAGCGTTAACATAATTTTGAATAAGATTGACGTCTTCTTAGCTCCGCTATTTTTTCAGACATCATTACTCATTCACTTAAATAGCAGTCGATTTCAGAATTTAATCAATATTTTCAAACTGTTAGCTTAGTTAAAAGTGCCGCTAGCAGTGATGCGGCTGAACACTACTAATTATGTGTAGAAAATTACTATTCGCATTCGGTACAGAATTATCGTTATTATTTATCCTAATTTGCCTAAGAGTTTGGTGTTTTGAAGTTTCCGCTGCTGAGGTCATAAATGTTGCTAAGAAATAATTTCAGAACGCGATGAACAATAGTTTAGCCTGAGCATTGCTGAAAATCCAGAATGCAACATAGTCGAGATTTCCAGCTTACACCTATGGCTAAATTAATATATTAGTCATTTGAAAATGTGCATGAGATAGGGTGGCCAGACATCTCTCTTTAGGTGGATATGTCCTGCTTTTACTCTCTGTGCTTTCCATTCCAGCCCAAATGCCACGAACTTAAGTTCGAATCCCAGATTTCTTCCTACGATTCCTTAATAAAAAAACAACCGCAGATAGAAACACATCCATTGTATCCTCGCCACATTCCGAATTCAGTAAGCTTAAACTTATATTTTTGACGGTGGTGTATTATGGATCAATCGACGAACTATATGCTCTTGGAAAGTATCAAGACCTTAAATGCGAGCCAAATACAACTTTATACAACATTGGTTTTAGGGAAACTCGGCATTTAAATCATGCTGATGACCAACATTGTGAAACATGCAGCCACAATCAATAATTTGCCCTTTTATTAGTTGGAGACAGTGGCGCAACAACGGGAGGGGTAGACCGAGAAATTGTGAAAGGAAAATATGAAAATAAGAACTACAAAAGTTTGAGTTGTGCCTGCCGGTGATCCCAATGTTTCTTTACCTGGGAAGATATTAGCGCAACATCAGTCCAGGTTTTGTTTGTGCATAAATTCCTTTTTTTGCATTTTTCATGCCTTTTTTCTAAAATCCGGATGCGCGCCTTGATCTAATTTGTAGACCGTTGTGACATACACTTAAACACTCCCTCGTTAACCACAATGCTGAGAGGAGTGACTCAAAATTGGGTTTCCATGAAAACAAAAGAAATTCCCAATGCGGATTTCGAGTATAACATTTCACTCGTCTTCTTACGATGCTAAAATACGAAAAAATTTGCATCGAAAATTATTGTGAATGCAACGAGAACTACACATCATCATTACTGGAAAATAGCACCATCAACAACTTGCGACAGCAGCTTCAAATATCCAGTAACATGAGTGGCCTTTGCCATTTCCAGGATAAGATTCAAGTTGCACCACTGGTTGGAGCTCTAATATAATTTTTTTTTCTAACGATGGACCATAGTGAAATAACCATAAATATAAATCTTCCTTTCGGTGCTCCTAACAAACCCTCCCTTCTTTTTAATTTAGAATCTTTGCTATTAAATACTGTACCGTTCTAGCAAAAGAACTCCAGTAACACATATTTTACAAAATCACACTGTTCATTTCGAAAGGCACTTCCCCTTAATTTCTTTCGGGACACATGGAATCTTGTAGTAATTCTTGGTGTACTACCCTGTTAAAATTAACCTAATAACACAGACCATAATTTAAATTTAAAGGTTAAAATCGTTTTCATAAAATTTATAGAAAACAAAGAAATAGTACGGGGGGCAATATTTGGACCCCTCCCGAAACAAAATCCTGGCTACGTCCCTGCTTTAAGTGCCAATAATTTAGGCATTAGACCTCCAAAAGCTGTATTTAAAAAAATAAACGACCTTAAGTAAAAAAAGAACATAGAAGAGCCACCATCTTTCCTTCAATTTTGATAATGATTTAATTCTCTGATAGAGACCCGTTTTGCAAGAAACCTGATACACTACCCCACAATGCTGAATCCGCGATGGCTCAGCACAACTATGAAAAAATGTGGCCTCATAGAAGAAACTGCTTGCTTACTGTGCCTGCAACGATCAAATCTTAACTGCTCCCACCACGTTGCCCAAATATCTGGCTGCAGCATAGGGCCGAATGTCCCTTGCAGAAATGCGAAAGAGCTGATTGGCCGTATAGTACGAACACAAGTGGAAAAGTGCCCCTTTCGCCCTCCCCCCTCATCTATCTTCAATATTCTTGTAAACAAAAACTCAGTAGAACTAATTATTCAGACGAAAACAAATCCCCACTCCACCAGCTTGGAAGACATTATCCGTGTGATCTATTGATTGCTCTGATGATTGTTTTATTGGAAGATTAAGGTAATTATAAAGTTGTTCAATACTACGAAAAATCTTTAAATTCACCGCTTTGGGGGCCCCTCTGGCTTGGGGGCACGTGTTCCCCTGAACACGGAACACCGTACGTTACGCCACTGTTACTGGTTTTTGTAATAATAAACATAGAGGCTTGCTTGCGTTTTTACGTGAGTTAGGTGCTAGGCGTGTTTTTTGTTCGAGAATTGTTTTGCGGAATGGCTTCAAAACATGAAGGTCTTACTTTTTACCAAATAATAATTTTGGCATTAACAAGAGGCAAGCGCAAACAAGTACCGAAAAGAGAGAACTACACTCTGTAGGTCCCTTACAATATAGGTAACAAGAGGCAAGCGCAAACAAGTACCGAAAAGAGAGAACTACACTCGGTAGGTCCCTTACAATATGAGCGGCGAGTTTTTTTTAATAAAGGGATAAGACCGGCCAACATAATCTGGTCTTTCGGAGCTATCCATAATAACATCTGTTTCACGTTATTATTTTTATGCCGCTCATTTGCCGATAGAAATTATCGCAGCCGTTTTGCAACTCGCTAATCCTTAACTTATTGCGCCTTGTTCAAAACCAATGAATTGATACCAACTATGTACTAACAAATCGATACCGTCCATGATGATACCACAATGCTCTAACCTCTACGTCTCAATTGACCCAAATTAATCACAAGGGCAACAAACTGCTTACAACGAAAGAATATTGTGATGCAAACAATTAATTGCAATCGAATTGTTAATGACAACAGCATAGTATATTTATTGAAACCACTCAAAATGGTTCATTGTCTGTTCCTAATAATAATTATTGCAATTTCGTTTATCAGCTCGGTTTCCGCATGGGACATACGAGATCCTTTGAATCGCGGCAATGAAGTTCTTTTGCGACACGTCTCTTTGTATTATCTACGGGCGTTTTTGTGCGTCGAGTCGACGAATAAAACGAACATAATTCCCACACTGTTGGAATCAACTTGGCCGGAAAATATTCTTGCAATACGTCCGCGAATATTTCCTAATGCCATGCTTCATGTAACCCGCGATAGGGGCGATTGTAAGCGTATTCATCAGTGTCGTTCGAGTGATGTCGATGGTAACGGTTATTTATGGATTTTGGATATCGGAAGTGAATTTTGTCCGGCGAAAATAATCATATTCGATTTGGAGGGCGGACATACAGAGGTGATTTGAAAATTTGAAGAAAATTCAGATGATAGAAAGTTCAGGAGGACAATCTGAACTTTTGTAGTCTTGTCCAACAAATATTTGAAAGCCACTCAATCTTAATTTGTTTTATCATAATTTTTTGTCGAGGCTAGTTAGCTAGATAAGCCCATTTAACTTCTAGTTGCACATTATGAAGAATTTTGTGATTTTGCTGACATACAAACATTCTTTCAGATTTTACGTGCCAACATTCCGAAAAACCATGGCTCTAAACTCACTTCAATCAAAGTAAATCCCTATACCGTCGGGACTCCGGATCAAATGGCCTACTTAACTCTATCGGATGGTAAACATCTCATTGCATTCTTCTTCCATACGAAAACTTGGCGAGATATTTCTGTATCAAGTGGCGATGATTGGCCAGATGATCAAGTCTATCCAACCGATATTGCCTTTACTGTGGACAAACGTCTCTATATGGTTGATTATATCGGCAACTTGTACGTAACGAATACAATGACTACGGCCAATGAAACGGAAGTGCCGGTGAATCATTTGGGCATGCTACTCGATCAACAACCACGAGGATTGATAACGGATGAAAATGGATTTGTCTATTATATTATGCAGCGATTTGGAGCAGTTGTTCGGTGGAATCCGATACGGACACTCAATGCCGAAGGACATGATGTGCTGAAGTTTCACAATGAGACGATCGTACAGATATTGTTTGGCATAAAAGGATCTGTATGGATTGCTCTAGAGCGAATGACGTCCGCGCGAGATCATTGCTTACGGGTGATGTATCATTTTTCGAATACGGTTGTGTTGTGAGTGCTGAAAATAAATGTTTTTTTTTTATGACCAATTAATTGGTTTAGTTCTTTGCGTTCCAATTTACAGTATTTTCTCAGGCTCAGTTTTTAAGTGTTTGGATCAGCATCCGTTACCGTTACATATGATAAATATCGGCGTGATTGTAAAAGCTAGTCTTCTTCTCTCCTTGTTCGTGGCCAAGCGAATTTTTAAATAAGGCTTGACGAACGATTGTGTGCCTACACCGCAGGTCGAGCAACGCGAAACCATGCAGCGATTAGGTTGGGGTTGGGGCATTCGGTGGCTCAGTGGCAGAGATGTCACTCTATCTCTATCTCTGAGTTGCCGGTGCGTGGGTTCGAGTCCCACTGTGGCCCATGGATGTTTGTGTTGTCCATAAAATGCTCCTACGGCAGCCGGTTCTTCGATGTAAATCGTCCCGGAGCTACCCGTTGTTAAAACGGCCAAGAGCTACCAAGACCCCCTTCGATTCAAGAGAAAAAAAAATCTCTTGAATCGCTACAACAACATGGAGCGGTATACAGAACGAGGCAAGGAAGAAGAAGACGAACGATAATCATTCTAAAAAAATGTGTATTCCCTTTTCATACAATCTTGGACAACAGGATTAAAGAAAACACATTTTTATACATGTTAAAGCGCTGGCGCTCTATATTTGAAATTAAGATTAAATTGTACAAAATGGTAAGACCATACATACAAGAAGGCATTTTAATTATTGCGATTTTAATTTCTATAAATGACTTGATCTTTTGCCTCGCATAATATTTTTCCCGCATCTATTATTGTATCGTGCAATTCTTAAGAATGTTGCCGGCGATGATGAGGGAAAAATTATACCAAAACGTATAATAGAAATAATAGTAATTAAAAATTAATTTTTAGATAATTTGTTTTTTGGTTATTTTCTAATTTATTAGTAAACCTAGATGAGATACTTGTAAATGAACAGAACAGATTAATACACGATTAATTCATAACAATTTGAGAGCGTGAAAACAATGCATTAAATTACATAATAATCATATGATATTCATAATCCGAATCATAACCATTCCATAAACATATTCATTTGCTTAAGGGCCCCGGGCAGGAGGAGGAAGTAAGTAAAATTGTAAAAAATTTAGTCGCTTATAATTTGCTTATTAAGATAATTCATTAGAGCGTGTAATCGTTTTTTGATATTTTTCTGATCGTCCAGCGTGCATCCAAGCAAGGCGCTTTCAAATGTTTTGTCAACCATACGATCTGCCACCGCCGCCTGGCTGGATGAATGACTATCGGCTGATTGATGATGATGATCGGCATCCGAACCACTGCATGCATTCAAAAATGTCTGACATCGTTGTCGCGATACGGCCGCATCGCCATTTGTGATGAGTGAATCGATTAGAATGTTCACTTGATGCAAGGAGTCTTCTTGGGCCTGATCACGTATTGTTTTCACCATTAGTTCGACGGTGGAGAGTCGTGCGTTGACGCGATGAATATAATAGTGGATTTCTTCGCGTTCATCTGTGAAGATGGGGGAGTATTGTTAGTTGTTGGTTGCATTCAGAAAAGGTGGAACTTTTTTTGACAAAGTATTATGGAAATGAGAATTCAGTGCGTCAAATAACAAAATATCCAAGCTGTGCAACGAGTATTTTCTTATACGGGGTACACATTCGTTGCGATACTAGAACTATCCGGTGCGATAAAGCTTGCCATCGAACCAAAAAAAAAAATACCTAAAGTTTCTATACAATGCTTGACGCTGACATAATCAGCCATGCCACTACGAAGCCGATCTGAAATCGCAAATCATACAAATGTCATTCAGCCTCAGACGATGCGCATCGTCCGGCATGGCATCGCATTGTATGTGCACACATCGCATCGTATCGCTCGGCTGGGCACAGCTCGGTAACGCTCTCTATGTGAACGCCGCTGCATCTGCAGCCTTCTCATCTCCATACTATGATAATCGTCAACATTTGGCTTGCTTTACTACAATCCGTGTCTAGTACGAATATTGTTATTATTGACTTGAAGCACAACTGCTCCATCAAATACTTTTTCCCAAATGATGATCACTTCCAGGAAACGCATTTGAAAAGAATTTTTTTTTCTTACAAACACATAATACTCACGCTCATGCATTCCTTGCAATAATTCATTATTCTTGATGAGATCAATAGACATCAGCAAGTAGTCTCGTTTCTCTTGAAGTATCACCGCTTCTTTTCGCAACCGTTCCACACGATTATCCAGCTGATCCAGCACAGAAACGAATCTAATCGAAACCGAAAATTGTTATGGAAACATTTTGATGCTTATTAGAATTATTACTAGACGACTAGAGATTTGGATTAAAGGTGAGTAGGTGAATTGTAAAGAAGAAGTTACTGTACCTTTCATTTAAGTTGAATGGTCTGTGAATTAGAAATAAGAAAAAAAGAGAGAAAAATAAAAGACTAATATGATTGTGTTATGAATTGCAAAGTAAAATTAAAATATGGTTAACTACACTAGCGTCTAGAGAATAATAATATAAAAATGGCGGAATGTTTTAATAAATTAAAACATAATTCTAGGCGAGATAAAAAGTAATTACAGGCATTTTTTGAAAGGATTAGGATAGGGTTAAAAGGATTATTATTTTAGAGCGTCTAACAGATTGCCTGGACGACCGAGAGCTCGCTGGAAGTACTCAGGTGATGACGCCCAACATACAGTACAATGCCGCATAACGATGCAGGCGACAAGGCCCATGTTGATTACATCTTTTAAATATGTACGAGGGTAGTCTGATAAGTACCCAGCCTCCCCGCCTGATTGTGTCAGTATCGCAAGAGCAATTTTCTATCGTGTAGTACATTCTTTTAGACGGCAACTGTCCAAAATTCAGCCGGATCAGACTCGTAGTTTTGCTTTGGCCACGTGTGAAAGCTGGAGTGTCCACCAATTTTAGAAAAAAGGAAAAAGATCAATATCGGCCGGTGATTCGATTCTTGTTTTTGGAAGGGAAATCGCGCAGCGAAATCAAAGAGCGTTTGGGTGCTGTGTGCGGTGACTCTTCTCCTTCGATGGCGACCGTCAAAAATTGGTTTAACGAGTTTCAACGTGGTCGCACGTCGGTTTTTGCTGAGCCACGTCCAGGTGCGCCGAAAACGGTTAGCACGCAGGATAACGTGACAAAAATCCACGATCTCGTATTGGCAAACCGCCGATGGAAGGTGCGGGAGATAGCTGAGACAGTAGGCATTTCAAAACATCGCGTGGATCATATCCTGCAAGAAATTTTGGGCATGAGAAAGCTGTCGGCGCGATTTGTGCCGCGTTTGCTTACTCCGGACAACAAGAGCATCGGCCGGAAAGGTGATGGCCAGCGTTTTCTGGGAAGGGCAACACGGTCACAGGGCTGTACTATGCCGAATTATTGGGCCGATTCGAAGCCGAATTGAAGAAAAAACGTGAAGCGTCCAAAATGGCCAAAATTTTGGTGAGTAACTGTTAAAAGATGCACAACTACATTCACTAGCTTTTATTGACGAGTGGCGCCATCTTTGAGTTGAGGTCGGAAACTTTTCAGACCACCCTCGTATACACATTCGTATTATTTTTTTTAAATTGCAATTTCCATAAATAACCTAGAGCGGCAGAGTTTATTGTGAATGAGAGAGACGACAGACTTTTCTTTATGTCGATGTCAATGCTTTAGGAAGGGGATAACCCTTTAATGCAAGCAAAGCCTTGGCGGGAGGGAAATTAGGGTAAGGGTTCGAGAGAGGGTTGCGTGGCGAGGAAGTGCCGATGCACATTTAGTTTAAACTTTTGCAGATCATAATTTACTGAAAAAACTGAAGATGGTAAGTTATTCCACATTCTAATTGATCGAGTAAGGAAGGAGTCGAAAAATTTTATGGTGCGGCTGTTCCTGACTTCTAGCGTATGCTGGTGGGCACGACTTGAAAGTCGGGTGGTTCATGATGAGATTGCAAGGTCTGGAATAAGGTTGTATATTTCCTTCGAGCAACGGTGATTATAATACCGATAAAATAAGGTTAGGCAACTTACGTTACGTCTGTGCTCAAGACATTCAATTCGAGATGTAATAGATCACCAATAATTTAAAAAAGCCTTGCGTTGTACCAACGCCGTCTAAATATTAAGGCCGCAATGTAGAATCTTAAACGTCAAATCGCCTACTAAGTTTGCACTGTTTTGTTGTTCCTTTTAATTACGTCATACGCTTGTTGTTGTTATTTGTTCGTATCCGTCCACAATTTAGTAGGCAAACGGTACAGCTGAGTTATGGCCTTGATATATCTAGATGGCGTTGGTTGTACTTTATCCAGCATAGACAATACAGTACTGCCTGCGCCAGCCCAAACATGAGAATTATATCCCAGTCTAGGTCTTATCTGGCTTTTATAAATTTGGGCTAGATCATTGGCAGCAAAATATTGTTTACACCTATCTAAGAACCCAAGGTATTTTAAGGCATTTTTCGCAATGTCAAAATCGGTCCATTTAAGGTTGCATGAGATGCTAGTACCAAGGATATTAAGAGAAGGAGAATTTGAAATACTAACGCCATCAACGTTTATAAACAGAGATGTAGAAGGAGAGTACAACTTTTTGGATATCAAACAACATAGAGTTTTACTAGCATTAAATAAGACCCGGTTCGCTTCATTCCAAGTAATTATTGTAGATATGTCTTGGTTCAATGATGCAAACATAGATTAGTCTATGGGTTGATGTAGCGTCACTGCGAGATTCAGCTGCAGATCTGAAAGCATATCCAAAATCAATAGTACTATCATCGACAAAACTGTGGATCGGATTGGATGTTAAGTTTAAAAGGTCGTTGATATAAATCAGAAAAAGAGTCGGCGACAGGACAGTATACCTTGAGGTACACCATGGTTAAGCCAGATGTTCCACTGGCAAAATGAATTATCTTCTATGCTTAGAGGAACAAAACCATCGTCCGCTTTACAAATATGATCATGCAGAAAGGTTCGATGTTACAGTGAAGGAATGACATAGGGGACAGAATTTTTTTTTTTTTTAATACGATTAGCCGTTTGGACTATCCAGTTTCCTATTGGGGTAGCTGTGAGGAAAGGTGAATGTACTCAAGACGTCTCGTACAGTTTCGGATTAAGGCATGTAGGAGCCCATAGGCAATGGATGTCGCGACCCTCCTCGCATATGAATGTATGTCTCTGATTTCCAGAGGAATTTCCGCCCAAGCCATCCTGATCATATCCTTCAATTCACAATGAGTGTTGAACATCCTCCCGTATGATACACTTTTCGTGCTAGTAATGCCCCATACATTTTTAATTTTCTATTCCATTTATTTGGTCAGACAAAAACGATGAATGGGAGAATCGTTATGTTGAAAAATGAAGTTTCCTCCAAACAGTTGCTCTGTATGGTTGATGAAACGTATCTCCAACATATCTACAGAATGATCGCACGTCATTTTGATCGAAATCCAACGGATGGAATTAATCCTTGAAAGGAAAATCCACCCCAAATCGTTGCTGTTCCGCCTCAAAAGTTAAGTTTTGGGAAAAATTTGTAAGACAAAGGTTTGTCCTTATTAAATACTTCGGGGTATCTCTGTATATAGACGCTCAGTGTGGTCATCGTAATATAAATATATCTGCGTTTGTTTATACAACGCATATGTAGAACAAATGTGTCCTTTCTGATAAGAATGTTAAGAAGGATACATGTGGGTTAGATCACCGAACTCTATTCAGTCTGGATTTGACTTTAGAGTGCGGTGTAAGTTGTGCTTAGTTGAAGTGAATATTGTAGTGTAATGCCCAATTGGAATAGCAGAATTGGTAAGTAGTCTTACTGAGTAGTAGTACGTAGTAGAATCCAAAATTATTGAGAAAAATACACTTACAATTATCCGATTGAATTCATTTTACCGCTATTCAATAGAACAACTCTTCGGTCATACCAGAACTAAACATGAGTTCAATTGTGCAATCAAGGGCCCGGCTAGGTAATTATTTGTGTCGCATTCTGATTTCGTATTTGAAATGAAGCAGATCAAGTACCGCGCGGTCATTGAATTCCTTTTTTTGAAAGGATACACGGCGTCCCAGATTCGAGATGAACTGATATCCGTGTACGGCAACTATTCACCATCCCAGGCGACTATTTACCGGTGGATTTTGGAATTCAAACGAGGAAGGACGAATGTTTTTGATGAACCCCGCACCGGACGCCCAATAATTGAGACCACCGAAGAAAACGTCCAATTAGTCGAGGAAGTTGTATTGAGTGATCGGCGGCTAAAGTTATCAGAGATTGCAGAAAGGACAAGTCTATCAAAAACCACCGTCGAAAGAATTATTACCGACCATTTGGGGATGAGGAAGATCTCGGCAAGATGGATCCCGAAATTTCTCTCAGCAGATCAAATGAAGCAGCGGATGGAATGTTCGAAAGACTTTTTGGAACTGTGTCGCGCAGATGTTTTGAATGTCCGGGTTAATGCGAGAAAGGTAAGAATTGAGGCGTGAACAAAAGCCCGATCGAAGTTGAGCTAATGCCACTCTGTTGGCTCTCGGGAGCCTAATCTCCTCAGGCGAAATGGGTGGAGGGCGCACTGAGAGGACTCTATTCGCACCTAATCTCGCAATAGACCGACTCACTTCTGCAGTGTGAATCTCAGCGATGGCAGCTCGGTATGCATCATCGTCGTAAGGGTCCCTCTTGTATCCCTGGACCTCTCTCTCTAGGTATCGTAAACCACGCCTGACATGTCGTGGTGGAGGAATTCAGTCCATGAGACTGTTGTTGGGATGATCCTCACGGTAGCAACCAACAAGATATTTTTTGGACAGTAGGAGATTGTGGTCACGTATTGGCATCAATTTTGTCTCTTGATGTGTAAGTGATCCTGGGCCGACATCAAGAGGCAACCTGTGGCTGTGCGTAGAGCAGCATTTTGGCACCCCTGAATTTTGGTCCAGTTTGTATCACATAGACTATGTGACCGAACTGGGGCTGCATAATCAGCAGCTGCTCGACCCACCGCTTTGTATGTGACTAGCATGGTTTCTTTATCCTTGCTCCAGGTGCTACCAGCTAGTGCTTTTAGGATTTTATTCATACTGCGCATCTTTTCGCAAACGGATGCTGCGTGATGAGCTGACGTCATCATGCTCTCTAAATGGAGCCTGAGAATTTTAGGATTAGCAAGAGTAGGAATTGGATTGTTGCCAATACGTACATCAACCTCCCACCGACAATCCCCCGACCAGGTGGTAAGAAATGTCGCAGAAGATTTAGACGCGGAGATGGTGAGGTTTCGGCTTTGAAAGAAAGCCTGTAATCGCCCAAGATAGCGATTAATTTGGAGGCGCATTTCATCCTTATCCTCCCCTGTGGCGAGCACGGTGCAATCGTCTGCGTAGGAAATCACCTCGATTCCTCCCGGTGGTGTAGGAAGGCCGGACATGTAGATGTTGAACAGAGTTCGAGTCCTGACTATGACTAACAGATGGTCAAGCAGACATTTTCGTAGACTCGAATCAAAATGTGTTCCAATTCAAGCTATGTCCTGTCCTGTAATCTTGTTTCACGACTTGACAGTACGGTTGAAAGTTTTAGTAGAGATTTTGAAAAATCTCAAGATTTTGCGAAATTCGTTAAGTCTGTAGAGATCTTTATGTATAATCCGGCCCTGGTACTGATTTGTTCTGCTGACTTCATACTCTTAGTCTAGGAGCCAGGTACCCAACTACCTTCCTCATAAGGTAACCGGCTGAAAATGTGTACAGGTGGTAGTTCATCACCGCTTCTGTACAAAACTGCTGGTCAGCCCAGAATTTAGCGGTTCCTTGTTAGGGAAATTACGCAATATGTTTGCTAATTTTGAGGTTCAATCTTCCTCATAAGGTAACCGGCTGAATTTAAGTGCATGTGTTAGATCTCGACTTCCAGATGCCGAAAGTGCCGGTCAGCCCAGTTTTTAGCGGTTCCTTCACCTATGCTGACCGCCTCAAAGCTGCAAAAAAATGACCCGTACCTTCCTCATAAGGTAACCGGCTGAATTTATGTTCAAACGATAGATCTCGCTTAACCGTATCGAAACATAGTGGGCTGACCGCTCTGAACCGGTTCCTTGACCGGTTTTAACCGGTTTAAAGTATTGAAAATACCCTCGTAAAAAATGAATTTTTGATCATACCTGATTAGGTAACCAGGCTGGATTTGTATTCAAATGGTAGATCTCAATTCGCCCCTGTCGAAAGTACTGGTCAGCCCAGACCAAACCGGTTCCTTGATGCATTTTTACCGATTCAAAATAAGCAAAAATACACCAAGCACACAATATAAAATACTTAATTTTGGGGGATATGAAGCATTCACCCGATTAACTTTATGTTCGTATGATAGACCTCAATTCGCCTGTGTCGAGAGTACTGGTCAGCCCAGACCAAACCGGTTCCTTGACGCATTTTTACCGATTCAAAATAAGTAAAAATACACCAAGTGCACAATATAATCTACTTAATTTTGGGGGGATATGAAGTAATCACCCAATTAAATTTATGTTCGTATGACAGATCCTGATACGCCAGTCTCGAAAGTGCCGGTCAGCCCAGACTAAACCAGTTCCTTAAGGCATTTTTACCGATTCGAAATAGGCCAATTTACACCAAGTACACAATATAATACACTTAATTTTGGGGGGATATTAAGTATTCACCCAATTAAATTTATGTTCGTATGACAGATCCTAATGCGCCAGTCTCGAAAGTACCGGTCAGCCCAGACCAAACCGGTTCCTTGACGCATTTTTACCGATTCAAAGTAGGCAAAAATTAAGTATGCATATACATATATTTAATGTTTAAATCAAATTAAATTATTAAATAAACAATTAATTCAGTTCCATTGATTATATTACATATTTATCTTAAAGTGACTAATCACTGTCGGAGTCGGAGCTATAGATATTACTAGCAATATCGTCATTGTCGTCAATATCGTCGTGTGGCGTTGGTTCTACGATTTCTCCTATTTTCAAATGGGTTTGTTCGCCATCAAACCAATGGAGCTCCAGCCTTACCGAATCATTCGCAGTTGTGGTTTTCCATCCGTACCTTATAGGAGGTAAAACTGTACATGTTGCCTTTGTGGCATTTCGCCACATTGTCGAAACGTATATTGTCCTCAATATTTTTTGCTTCAATGATTTCCAGCAAGGAGGAATCAAAGTTGAATCAAAGCCCTTTATTTTTTTTTTAGAAATTGCTCTGAATTTTTTTGCTAGCATACATTTTCTCAAAAATTTCTACGTGAGCTTTATCTACGCTATCGCAATTTCTAACAGAGTAGGTACATTAACGCGGTAAACTCTTGAATCCCACTCATTTTGTCTTCATCATCCACGTCAGACTCGATCGAAAGTGAAAAAAATATATTTTGAAATATAACATTATTTTCTAATATCTTACAGGGTCCGATTTTCCCCTTTCTATAGAATGCCGCAGTGTAGTGGCTACCTGTTAGTAAAGGCATGTAGTGCAGGCAAATCCTTACATACATTTGGCCCAAGTACCTTTGGTAGTTCGGTACAATTGATGCTTTCCATTTCATGTTTGCTAGCCCCAGCCATCCATATCTCTAAATAGGGGAAATGATGTTTATTACATAATGTAATAATTAAAATATCTGTGTCATTCGCTTTGATGAGAACTTTTGCGGTAGAGTTTTCTTCTGCAATTTTGGATGCATGCTAAATTATCCTTGTGTCTGCTTCTTCATGATAACATACATATCCATGTTTTTCTTTTCTCAACACCTTATTATTGAAAACTCTATAAGAAAAGCATTTTTCCTCTACGGTGAGAAACACAATTTTATCTTTAAAGATAGGGACGACAGAGTCACTAGACCAGTGTGCAATGATGTTTTCAATCTAAGATGATGGTGTAACCAAGCAAAATATGGAATAACTATGCAAAATAAACAAAAATTCAATTCAGTTTAAAAGAAAAGCTTGTGTGTCTTCTAAATACGATAAGACTAACCATTCGATAAGAGTTTTGAGAAATCGGGCTTAAGTTTTTCCAAAATTACGCAGTTTGTATTTTGTACTTGGTGTATTTTCGCATATCTCGAATTGGTAAAAATGCGTCAAGGAACCGGTTTGGTCTGGGCTGACCGGTACTTTCGAGACTGGCGCATTAGAATCTGTCATACGAACATAAATTTAATTGGGTGAATACTTAATATCCCCCCAAAATTAAGTAGATTATATTGTGCACTTGGTGTATTTTTACTTATTTTGAATCGGTAAAAATGCGTCAAGGAACCGGTTTGGTCTGGGCTGACCAGTACTCTCGTCACAGGCGAATTGAGGTCTATCATACGAACATAAATTTAATCGGGTGAATGCTTCATATCCCCCCAAAATTAAGTATTTTATATTGTGTGCTTGGTGTATTTATGCTTATTTTGAATCGGTAAAAATGCATCAAGGAACCGGTTTGGTCTGGGCTGACCAGTACTTTCGACAGGGGCGAATTGAGATCTACCATTTGAATACAAATCCAGTCTGGTTACCTAATCAGGTATGATCAAAATCCATTTTTTACGAGGGTATTTTCAATACTTTAAACCGGTTAAAACCGGGCAAGGAACCGGTTCAGAGCGGTCAGCCCACTATGTTTCGATACGGTTAAGCGAGATCTATCGTTTGAACATAAATTCAGCCGGTTACCTTATGAGGAAGGTAGGGGTCATTTTTTTGCAGCTTTGAGGCGGTCAGCATAGGTGAAGGAACCGCTAAAAACTGGGCTGACCGGCACTTTCGGCATCTGGAAGTCGAGATCTAACACATGCACTTAAATTCAGCCGGTTAACTTATGAGGAAGATTGAACCTCAAAATTAGCACACATATTGCGTAATATCCCTAACAAGGAACCGCTAAATTTTGGGCTGACCAGCAGTTTTGCATAGAAGCGGTGATGAACTACCACCTGTACACATTTTCAGCCGGTTACCTTATGAGGAAGGTAGTTGGGTACCTGGCTCCCGTACTATCTCGAGAAACGTTTGTACCAGAAATTCTGCACCTTGTCAAGTCCAGGTTCTTTCCAATTTTTATTCCACTTGCGGATGTCCGAATCGATAACCTCAGCGAAATTTATGGCATAGAAAAATAATTATCATCTGGATCACAGCGTGGGAAACATGCACATAATGCATGAAAAAAAGATCAATGATTTTGATGCAACAGGTTGTTACGATCCTTTGGGCTGTGTTTCTGTATTAGGAACGGATGATAAAAAGAGTATGACCCCATTTGCTTCTTTCTTGATTTGAATCAGTCACACACACAGTTCACGCGAATTTGGTGTTATTCCATCACCCTCAACTGAACTTTCAGGCAGCGTTAGTCACGATTTATTAGGTAGATGCGAGGAAATATTGAGGAGAGTTCTAAGGTCGAAATGAGCACCCTGAACAGTTGAACATATCGTCATCATCATAAATCAGCAGCACACCTGTCAATAACATTCTTATCATCAATCAGACCGTGCTCTCCGCTTTCCTTTACATTCCAGAGCAATGGGATCGCCGTACTGGGACACGAACTAGCCGCAGCTGGATCAAAACTGGCACCAACATCAAGGGACGGATCCACTTCCATGGCTTCCTCTTCCACAAACGATTCCGTCGAGTTCAAAATTGACCACTGGTCTCCTGGATCGAGTGCCAGCTTTGCTAATTGTGCACTTAACACTTTTCTTTAGTTAGGAGAACTCTGGCGACTTTTTGTCCACTGTCGAAAAGATGTTTTTCTTCACACTAAAACTGAGCGACTCTGAACGCGTTGAACACACAATCCACCTACGCACTTGAAGGTCAATTTTGGTTGTTCGAGTATCTTTGAGTACTTTCCGCAGAACTGAAAAAGAGGCATGCGAAAAAAACGAATTAGTTCACTCAAGTGGATTTACCTATCCAAAACAATCGGATTTGGTTGTTGTGTCGATTCGTCGTTGCCTGTGTTTCTGCCACCACTGACGCCAGTATCCGTGCTATCGCGTTCGATTTTCGGACGCTTTCGTAGCATCCCCATAATATTTTCAAACATGACGACTCGGTCGGATTTGTTTTGTGTATTTGGACAATACAAAACAGCGAAATTACCAAGTCAAATTAAAACATTTGTGCACGACACGCACTAGAGAACAATCGAAAAGCACTTAAGATCTTCGGGACGGATAGAAGGATGGAGAATTTACGTTTTACGGACGGGAGATGTAACCGTACTGCAGGCTAAACTGAAATTTTCACGAAGATTCGACACACTGATCCGAAGTATTTATTTCTAAAATTACCTGAATGATACGAGAATTTTCCACAAAGTACCAGCAGCTTCGGTGTTCGGGTCCGGCTTTTGCACCGAGGTACAAGATTTTTTTTTCTTCAACCAGCTGTCAGTAGAGTTGTCAAGAATGACGGAATATCTATGGGTGGGAGCGTTCACAAAATGATAGCAATGATAGTGTGGAAGCGGAAGTAGACATGATTTTTTGAAATGCTACATAACGATCAGTGGCCGTTAAATAGCGAATAGCTCGGTAACGACCCACTAGGAAAAAGAGTGTGAAGTAAGCCCTTCCAAAGGTCTTCTTAGAATGAAACAATTCATTCTTTTTACCTACCTTTATATCTACCATTTTCCATAGCCATGTCCGCGGAAAGAAGTAATTCCAAGAAGGAATCTTTTGGAAGTACTATGTAATGATTCCATAATGACTTCTAGGAAGGTTTTATTTCCAGTACTTCGGAATGAAATAAAAAGGCCTTCATGGAAGGCTTTTTTTGCTGTACTTTAGAATGAATCAGTAAGGTCTTCTAGGAAGGTTTCTTTTGCAGTACTTCAGAATGAATCAGTAAGAACTTCTAAGAAGGATTCTTTTTCAGTACTTCGGAAGGAAATAGTAAGGATTTCTTGAAAGGCCTTATTGGTAGTACTTTAGAATGAAAATGGGAAGGACTTTTAGAAAGATTTTTTCACTAAAAATAAGCGCATTTTTTGTGCAATCGGTGTGGATTAGTTTCGGGTAACAACATAGTGTACCTTATAAGAAGTTAAACTATTTATTTAAGATCTATTTTATATTTATTTTTATTATTTTATTTTTTATTTATATTTCTATATTTTATGTTGGAAATACCACCTACCCGCACTCAATGTCCAAAAATGTATTCATCATCAATGTGGCACGATAGCCCGACGTCGGGCTTTGGCCGCTTGAATCGTTGACCTCCAATTGTCGCGGTTACGTGACCTTGTTCTCCAGTTTCGGAAGCCCAGCAGCTGGTGGGCGTCTTCACCTACGGAGTTTTCCCAGCGTATTAAAATGATGCAAATTAAGTTGATACTAAAGTCTTTACTTTTGAATTGAGATCGCCGTTCAGAAAGGAAAGAATTTCATTTATTGATAGTAACAAACTTATCGCATTGGTCTCGGCGATGACACGATCCAAAAGAGTAAGTTCCCTGTAAAAATAGGCTTAGACATTACCGCCATAACGGGCGACGGTCCTACACCGCAGGTCGAACTACGCGGCGCAGTGGTATAGAGGGCAAGGAGGAAGAAGAGCAAACATTGCTTACGAAAGAGATAGATCAGCATCTCACGAGTTCTAAGAACTCTCCAATCGGGCGTCGGGCGTATAGCGCCCTATGATGATGAAAAAAAAACTTAGTAATTTATGTAGAATTTTTTATATCAAATTTATTATATCACACTCTTAACATTTAAAAAAAGAAAAAAAAAAAACAATTTCGTTATTTTTAAGTAAATAAACTAATATACACTTTATAAACTTCAAACTATGTATACTCGAAATTTTCTGCTACGAACTGAATCAATCCACCACTCACAACAAAAACTATGCACAAACTGCGCAGGAAAATGATTTCCAGCAATATACGAAATTGCACGTCGCAAAGTTAGCTGTAAAACAAACGGCATATTCCTTCGAATTCGCTCCCAAACACCTACCCGGAAATTATTTTATATTGTCTTCTGAACTCATTCTAAATGCCTCCATATTTACTTCCTCGGAATTACTATTACCTTCTACACACCTTCTAAATACCTTCCCGAGAAGGATTTCATTTCATTTTTAAAGTCATTCTAAATACTTCCATATTTGCTCCCTTGGAATGAAAAAGACCTTCAAAACATCTTCTTCCAGAAGGACTTCTAATTTTTCCTAGTGGGGAAGAACTTCTGTGGATTACACTATATTTCTTCTTCTCAGTACCATATAGCCCCATGTGGGGCCATGATGCGTTAACTCAGTCGTTTAGTCTCAGCATAATCAATGCACATGTACGGAAATTTTGGATCACGCCGAGATTCGATTTCGGGACCTCTAGATTACTAGCATCGTAGAGTGCGACTCAACCAAGTGAGCCATAGAGCGTGATAAACACTTACAATGTTCCCAAATATGTATTTGTTTGGTAGGAACCACATTTTTTTGGATTTTTATTCTGTCGAGTCATACATTTTCCTGAATTTTGACAGAACGCATTCGGAGTCTCCGTATGTGTGCGGCATAACCAACTATTGTGTGCCCAAGGGACCATGATCCCCAACCATCACGGTGTTGGTCTCGAAGTGGAATGTGCTCGACAAGTCGACCGGCTAGAACCGCAGCTTGAGGTGAGGTTCCAAAGGGAGGCATCCCGGCGGTAAAATTCCATTCCGACTTTAAGTCGGATAAAATGCCTTTCCCGTATGGGTATAGGAGGTATGGCCGTTGACATAGTTACTTCTGAGGCAAGCGAAGTAGACGCAGACAGACTGTTACCGAGTCGACGACGAAGGACAAGTAAAATTGTCTACTATACTAAAATGATTGATAATGATGCCTTGCAATGAAAGACGTGCAATGTATTAATTTTACGGTAACAATTCGTCCGTGTTCCTGAGAACTTGGCGCACCGAAGTCACTTTAATTAAATTCACCAGCATTGTTCTTAAAAAGGAATATAATTCTTCTTATTTGAGGAAGGTACTGCAATTCTAAAGGAAGGAGTCCAAATTTCACCAGTATGTGAACAGCATTGGCCCTTCAGGGGTCTGGCCACCTTATGCTAAGCGAAACCCTCCCCATGTGGATTCAAGCCCACGACGAATCCCTGCGGATTGGGATCCACATTTTAATGGATTTTCGTTCTGTTAAATGGGCCCATCCAAAGGCGGATTTGGATTTTGATAGAACGAAAATCCAGTAAAATGAATTCGAATCCGCGGATTTGGATTTTAATCCAATAAAATCTATGTTAAATCCATTGATTCGTCGTGTGTGTGCGGCAATACATGCGGCGATATCTTGGCATCAAATCCATAAATTTAAATGCTAATCCGCAATGTATGGTCATTTTTAAAGAATTTACATCCCTGAGGGTGAAACTTTAGTTTAACGGCTTTACCGAAAAATGGTAATACACTCTTGGTTCCGGCTTAGAAAAAGTTCGGTGAAGGCAGAGCTTTTGAAACGGGATCCTTAAAAATGACGGTTAAATGCATTTCAACGCATGCTGTCGTCCAGAACAATATATACCAGCATAGGCAATACCACTCTCACTGCCCAAACCACACGTGGCTGCCCCCAAGGAGGTGTACTATCCCCCCTCCTGTGGTGTTTGGTAGTTGATGGATTGATGTGGAGACTTAACTCAGCTAGGTTCTCCACCCAAGGGTATGCGGACGATTTGGTCATCACGGGTAAAGGCAAATTCGAGGAGGTCCTACCGGATGTTTTACAGAACGCTATCTGCAAATGGTACAGGAATGGTGCACTGTTAACGGGCTACGTGTCAATCCGACAAAAGCCGCAGTGATGCCATTCAGTAGGAGGGGGACTCTAAGAGCTCTGAAATGTCCCTCAATGTATAATTCACAGCTGACCATGCCAGAAACAGTCAAGTAGGCCACTCTGGACAAGAAATTACTCTAGAAAGAGCACCTCAGGCTGGTAACAGAGAAAGCAACTAAGGCCTTATGGATCTGCAGAAGCTATGCGGGAAAAGCATGGGGTATCAAACCTGATATAATTCTGTGGATCTATAAGACAATTGTTAGACCAATTATGGAATACGGGGCGGTGGTATGGTGGAGAAGGGCACCCACTACTGATGGTAGGCTGAATCTGGACAAAGTTCAGAGGCTGGCCTGTCTAGCTGTCCTTGGAGCCTTCATCACCTGCCCTACCGCCGCTTTGGAGGTTCTGCTGAACCTCCCACCACTACACATACACATCGAGGCAGTGGCAAGACTGGTCGTTATCAGGCTTAAGGCATGTGCTACGGCATGCCCACTGAACTCGGTTCAGCTAGGATGGATAGGTAATAACAACCTACTTAGTATGCCATCAGACTATCTGGTTAAAACGTTACGTTTCGACTGCACATTTGACTCAGTGTCGTGGGCGAGGGAGGACTGGGCTGAAAAGTTCAAAGCACTCCACCCCGGTACCATCAAATTTTACACGGACGGATCAAAGACAGATACAGGTTCTGGCGTAGGAATTAGCGGCCCAGGTATTAGTATTTCTATTCCAATGGGATGCCGGCCGTGTTTCAGGCAGAAGTACACGCAATCGAGCTGTGCGCAAGAAAATGCATTGAAAAGTGTTACATAAACAAGAAAATAGCAATATTTACTGACAGCCAAGCGGCAATGAAAGCGCTGACGAGCTTCACTGTCACTTCGAAGCTAGTGTGGGGTTGTCAGGAAATCCTCCAACAGGTAGGCTCCTGTAACAGTCTTACCCTTTTATGGGTACCTGGGCATTCGGGTGTCGAAGGCAATGAGCAGGCCGATGAGCTTGCAAGGAGAGCATCCGCCACTCCCCTCATTGGCCCAGAACCCTACTGTGGGATACCACTCTGTACATACAGAAATGTAATAAGTGAGTGGGAAAAAGCCAAAGCCACCTCTCACTGGGAAACTCTTCCCCGGCTTCGGCAGTCAAAAATTTTCGTTGCCAACTACTCACCTAAACGTACCCTAAGTTTAATAAACATGAGTAGAAACAGGGTTAGGATAATTTCCGGGCTCCTCACGGGGCGCTGCCGTATGAATGGACACTTAAAGACCATGCGCATTGTTACCGACGCGAGCTGTCGCTTCTGCGAGGCTGACGACGAAACGGCTGCGCACATTCTTTGTGAATGTGAGAGGCTAGCAATGTGCCGCTTGGAATGCTTCGGCATTATGCTCCCTTTAGAGGAGGATATCGCCTCCTTGAACATGGGCCAGCTTAATCGGTTTATCGAAAGAAGTCGGCTAGATGAGTTCATCTAACCCATAGTTCGGGCAATGGCACAATAGACCATCGGTCGCAGTGCCCAGGGCCACCATGTAGCCACAGCCCATATGTGATCATCCGTTGGCCCCCTATCGGGAAAACCTATCGAATTGGTCTCGCCAGTCGCAGAATTTTCCACCAAGGCCATTCTCCCTAACTAGCCCCTTCGCTTCGGGTTATGCGAAGCCGCCAGCTCAGAGGCTCTACATGATCGCTTATGATGGATTCCTCCCATACGAGGAAACAGTGCGTCGTGATCGACTTGTATGTCTTTCCGAAGAAATAGGGAAAACGTCAGCTATGCTGTGAGACACCCAACATGACTCGGGAGCACGGGAATTTCATCGCCCGAATGGTCTTTATCCAGATTCACGCTATGAGGACTCTCTAATTGTGAGAGTTCTGCACATAAATAGCTTAATTAGCTGCACTGTCCTGGTGAATTTGTCAGTCTCTGATGAAAAACCTGCATCCTTGATGATGACTAAAAAAGTTTACCCAGTAGCCGTTAAACAACACCAGGTTGGGACTACTCACGTTGGTAATAGTACAGCAATTAAAGGGTATCCATCTACTATATACTTCGATTGCCAGAGTCCTCGTAGGCTACAGACCATAATCTAAAATATTCTTCTTCTTCTTCTTCTTTATGGCACGATAGCCCGATGTCGGGCCTTGGCCGCCTGGATCGAAAACCTCCAATTGTCGCGGTCACGCGTTCATCACCTTTTTGGGCATACGATCGTCGTTCATCCTATGTGCATGTCCCGCCCATTGCAATCGCTGCAATTTCACGATATTCGACACCTGTAGCTCATCATACAGCTGATACAACTCAAGGTTGTACCGGATGCGCCATTCCCTTCGCTCACGAACGGCCCCGAAGATTCTTCGGAGAACCTTTCGCTCGAATGTGTCCAACAGGTGTTCAGAGTTTTGGGTTAGGGTCCATGCCTCGCAGCCATAGCATAGCACAGGTCGGATGATGGTTTTATACACGTGGAGCTAAAATATTAGATTGGCAAAATACCAAGTTCAGTGCGGTTCTGATTTGATCAAAATGGCTGAGAAGCCTTTTGTTAATCCGTCTGGGTTTCATCAGCTCTTACCTCTTCACCAAAAATTGTGGCGGACACTAAAGAAGTCAACTTTCATACAGCACTTTGAATAAATCATATGAGAAAAAAATTGATACAGGGATACCTGGGGACCAAAACCATCGTTACCTACAGGCGGGAATAAAAATTGTTACAGAAAAAAATAATCAGCGCTAATACGACAACAACATTCTTGAAGTATTCACAATGATATCACAAGAATCAAAAATTGTTGCAAAACGTCGCTCTACAATTAGTGAGCTCATTAAATTTTTTTACGAAATTTTTTGTTCTTGGCGAGATTTCGCTGCTTTTTTCACCAACGCTGCGCTGCACACAATGGCGAGTTGCTTTTGAAAAGGGTTGTTAACACTCAAAAATAAATGAAATCACTTAAAAATTTTGATTTTATACTTTTATTCAAAATAACACAGGAGCGTGTGGCCTGGAAAATCAAAAGACATAATTTACAAAAAACCATCCAAACGTATTAACAAAACATGAAACTTACAATTCCTCTAAGAATTCCAATCTCAATAACAATGCGGTCAAGACACAAGCTCCAGCCTCTTTGGTAGTCCATATTACTCCCTTATCCACTAACGCCGTGGCACCCTCCTCTTCATCACCCGTCGTAGTTCGTGCCACCACTTCTGCCTCTTCGACACCACCATCACCACCACTTCCCTCCGCACTACGCGAGTCCGGCAACAGCGACAATGCTTGCGGTCGTACATAAACCTCAAACGCTGTCCCTATTGTGTATGCATTCAACCCCGATACATAACGGTGTGTCGAATTCGTATTTGTCGTCGAAATACCATTCAACGATGAGTTCAATATCAAATGCATACCAGGCTCGTCTTTTTGATTAATCGCCGAACATGATTCGCGTGGCGCTTCAATCGGTAGCGGTTGACCGTGATCGAGTATTGCCCGTATCTTATAAATTCGCGTAACATGATAGAGTTTCTTCCAATCCGGCGACGTATTGGAATTAATGGTTGTCGAAGCCGGATTCACAGCATGTTGATTCAGCTCGAAACGTACCCAACCGTGAGCATCAATTTCTGTATTGCAGGCGGGGGCGCACGATGCGCAAAAACACGAAGGCGGGAAAGTTGCAAAGAAGGCATCTGGTAGAAGTAAAGATTTCTTAAAGCCGCACACTAATTTCACGTAGTCGCAGTCTATGATTTCCGATCGTGGATGCGATGGGATCGAATGGACGATCGATTCGTTATTGGACGGATAGTTGCAATGGTTGTTGGCTAATGGAGTTGGAGTTGTTAGTGCGAGTAATGTTAAATCGTCGGTTGGTCGACGGTTTTCGGCGTCGTCGTTGCATTCGATGTTGCTGTGATCTGGTTCGACGGCTTCGTTTGAAATGTCCGAGTTTGATTGGGTTACACCGATTATGACGGCGGTGGCACCCTCCTCTTCGTGCTCCAGCTCATAGGCGATATCCTGTTGATTAGGCGATTCGCTGGTGGCTATGTCGAGAGCTTGAGTCATTGACACTAAATCGGTAAGGGAGTCGGGTGCAACAACATCTTCGCATGGAGGCTCGTGATGCTCTTCGCCGCGATTTGTGTCGTTTTCAGGCAATGAAGTTTTTAGTCTTTGTGTGCTTTGGCTACGTTGAATATTTAAATTTGTGTTATGTTGTAATTGTAGAGATTCTCGTAAGCAGCTGCGGGAAAAACGAGTTCGTGACTTGTGATGGTTTGTTGAAACAATTTGTACTCACCAAGGCGTCGAGGCGTCATTCTCACTATTTCTAATACCAATCGCTCGGCTTTTGATCGAAAGATTTGTCAGCAAATTTTCGGACATGCTCTCCATCACGGATCGACTCCTGCAGAAAAAAAAGGTTTCCGAATACCATCCAATATTAGGAAGAATTAGACTAGCAAGACTTACATTCCAGCTGAGGATGTTGATGGTTCCTGTGCCTGAGCTACGACAGTTGTTACTACATTAGGCGGCAAGTCCGTCTCCTTTTCATGTACTTCCAAATCGGCCTTTTCACATTGCGGTGCATTCGTGTCCGATTCAACAGCCTGATCGATGCTGAGCGATACTTCTTCCAAAATTGGTGTTCCATTCCGAACATCACCGTTGATGATTGTGATCTTTTCACATTTGCCGTATACATCGAAAACGGGATAAACGTGATTGGGCAGCCCGGAAGAAAGTTCCTCTAAATAGTTATGTCCCACCATCACCACTGAAACCAACCGAAAGAACGTAGTCATGATTATGATCACTCCAATTCGAAATTTCTATTTGTTTACCCAAACTTCCGGTATGTGACAAGGACATTGTGATAACCGTCGCCTGTTGGATATTGTCCAAAGCTTCGCCATATTTTGAAGGAACTCTGTTCCCGTTTATGTTAATGTAATCGTTGGTAGCAATCCAGCATGGTCTCTTGCACATGATAATCGATGGTGGCAACGCTGCGTTGTTACTTTGCGGACACATTCCAAGCGCCCCGACGCCTATCGTTCCCTTCCACCTTGTGTCGATTTGATCGATTTTTATCTGAAACGATAATAAAAAAATAATTCCGAGAAGATGCACACACAACATGGAAACTTACGCTAATACTATGCCCTTTACAAAGCGGTTTAGTAATGTATACTAATGCGTGATTAAAGGACTGTGTTCGAGTCGCACTTCGCTTGTCCTCCGACAGGACAATATTCTTTCCATGAAATTCGGAAAATTCGAAAAGTAGCGATTCCGAATCGATCGATTCCAGCATTGAGTCCTGCTGTTTCAGCGGATCAGCAGCGAATTCCAGCGAGTCTTGCAAACGTAGGCTGCAAGGTCGAAGCGGTGATGATGGTCCTTGCGATGATGTCACCTGAATGGCCATTGTTGTGCCTTTGAGTTCGGCAACTACGTAAACATCCTGGAAATAGTAGAGCAGAGTTTTTCACTATATCATTGGTAACTGGTGTCCAGACTTACATTTGAAACATTATGAAAATTGATATTCATATCGTCCGAGTTCAGCAGCACCCTCAGTGTTCTGGCCGGTGTCAGTTCGAGCGTGATTCTGTCGCCAACTCGCAGCCATTCCAACGAAGCCACCGATCGATGCAGCACTGTTGAATTGAAACGAACTTCGTTACCACTAACGTACCAGACGTTTGCCGGAATACGTTTCATGCTGGTGGGAATATTTTTCAGGACATTCTCGTCGCTGAAATTCAGATCCGTAACGCCAATGTTCAGGCATCCTACGAAAGTAAGATATTGTATAAACAAATACTGACGAGGAAGAGTTTTAAATTCTCACCAGAAAACATAGGATCGTAGGATGTAATTTTAACCTCGAATGGAGAGCCTACAGCCAGCGGGTGCTCGGAGAAAACGAACAGACTTGACAACGCCGAACGTGACCAACGCTCTGCTACGGTGAAGTTTAACGAGAGGGTGTTGTTGCCGAGAGCGAGTGCCCATCGATGCTTTGTCTCCAGCGTCGGTTGAATCACAGACGTAGCTTGAAAACTTTGTGAGTTTTCACTTGTTGCATAGGGTGCTCGCAAGTCCGGCTGAGCCAATGTTAAACTGACTTGTGCGCACTGCCCGTAGAGATCGACCACTGCGTAGACATTTTGAAACCGACATTCACATGCCGGGCCCTGATCAACTCCGTCAATGAAGAAATGAATGTAGTCACCGTTACGCATCACACCCACACGTGCACCGTTCGTAAGTGTGTCCAAATCGAACGGAATGTTATTGCAAATTGTCTGACGATTGTGAAACACAATTGCCCCACAGAGGATGATCGTTTCATACTGCAAATCGGTGGCGTTCGCTTCCAGCTGTATTTCATCGGGTCGCACACCGGTCACACCAATCTCAATGTTGCCACTCCAGTGAAACACCATCGCCTCAATGACAACTTCGAAGAGTTCCCGCTGTCGTAGTGGTCGATTGCTAAACACCACGGCATCATTGAACTCGGCCAATGCTTTGGGGCGGCTGGCTGTCAAGCCTCCGTTGGAGATTCGAGCATTTTTCCCGTGAACCGAATGGAATCGTAGGGGTGGTTCACTGTACAGAGTTGTGTTCGAGATTGTCGAATTGCCCGTGTCGGGGCTTCCGCATTCGGACGTGTCGACAATGCTTGCTTGCGCCGCTTGGCCGTACAGATCAATTACGCCGTATACTCGTTCAGGAACATTGGTTGCTGCCGGTCCTTGATCAACACCGTTCACCCAAAAGTGGAGAGTGCCGTCATCTTTTCGCACGACTCCTACACGATCGCCCACTTGTAGTCTGTCCAAATTTTGACCGTATTTTTCCTTGATTGTAGTGCCATTGTGCATTATGCCGTTTCCGGTCATCATCCATGTTCCGGAGCTGTTGAAGGAATAGACATTGAACAATGCTCAAGAAGAACAAAAATATGGTACCACTTGCACCACTTACCGAACGTTGGTCATCGTAAATGGAAAATCCAGGTCAGTAGCACTATGTGTTGTTACGCCCATTTCAACGGAACCAGCCCATTTCGTAACTACACGCTCCAGTCGCACCTGAAACAATTCATTCGGACGAAGTGGTCTCCGTGTCAACACAACTCCGTTATTGAAATCATCCGAAGCACTATAAATACAAGGAACAAGTTATTTAACTCTTATGAATGCATATTTATTTCTCACATACTTTGGCCTCAATGCCGTCCTCCCGCTATGCGTAACCGACGCATGCAATCCACAAATCGGATGAAATGTCAATCGATCGTTATTCTGCACCGTATCCAGTTGCGGACTCAACGATGCCGGCTCATGACTTATCACTGTCGACGTCGTCGTCGTATTTTGTGCACACAACATATTATTGCGTCGTGTCACCAAATTCTGTTGCTCCCGCTCATCACGATCCACAATTGTCACTTTGATTGTCATCCCGTACAGATCAATAACACCCCACAATGTCTGTGCGACTCGCGTCGCGGCCACTCCTTGATCCTGTCCATTTATATAATAATGCAAATTTCCATTAGCCTTTCGCATCATTCCGACACGGTCCCCTTCGCGCAATTCATCCAAATTAAATTCGCCATACTGACGACGTGTCCCCTTGCCATTCGTCAGAATTCCACAGCCAGACATCATAATTGTTCCGCTACGCATGTTGGTCATTGTTGCGGGAAAATGAAGAGTAGCTGGGTTGTGAGTTGTCACGCCTACTTCTATCGAACCGGACCATTTATCGACCAATTTGTCGATTCGAATTTCAAACAGTTCGTTGTCTTTCAGGGGTCTGTGAGTCATCACGACACCGTTGTTGAATTCATCCAACGGTCGCCGACGTTCGGCCGTACGAGAATTGGTCGATAGTTTGACTAGCGAGCCGCATCGATTGTGAAATCTCAGACGATCATTACAGTCGATATAATCGCCACCAGCTTGTGATCCAATTATGGAAACATCTACCGACATGGGAATGTCGATGTTTTGTGTGATTTGTGTGCTATCCATGGGATATTCCTGTAAAATTTTGCACATGTAAATTAAACCACATATCAAATAATTTCAGAGAACATTACCAACGAATCCGATGGGCATGCGGACACTTGTAAACATTTGCCGTATAAATCCACAACAGCATATAGGGTTGCCGGAACACTGGTCGCTGCCACTCCTTGCGATTCGCCATTGACGTAGAAAATCAGCTCGGAATTGGATGTCCGCATGACGCCCACTCGATCACCTTCGGACAATGTATCCAAGTCGGTTCCGTAAAATTCGATTTGAATAACTCCATCCTTTATGACACTGATGCCGGCCATTACCCATGTTCCGTGACGCATCTTTGTGGCACACGATGGCAATTCGGCTGTCTCGGGATTTTCGGTGGTGACGCCAATTTTGATGTTGCCACTCCATGATTCGCTCTCCTGAAAAGAAGATTGTGCATGAAGAATACCGCCATCTTTTTGTAAGTTAATATTATCAAGGAAAGTATTATTTTCAATTGTAATTGTCAAGTAAGTTCAATTTAAATATCGAAATGTGTCATCTAAAGCCGGTCTGTCGTTTTAAAAGGTAAATTAAGCGACGAGGCAATAGAGCCGTCTCACAAGTGCCGCTACAGGTTTTTGTCTTCATGAAGATAAAATTTCAATACATGCGACGATCGCATGCCCAAAAAGCTGATGAACGCGCAACGAGTGGACGGAGCCAGATTGCGTGGACGAGGAGGACATGGTCGCGTGACCGCGACAATTGGAGGTCAACAATCCAGGCGGCCAAGGCCCGACGTTGGGCTATCGGGCTATAAACAAGAAGGAGAAGATTAAAAAGCTCAAACCATACTAGCAAAATTTTGAAAATCTACATAACGGTAACGTTAAAAAAATTATAATTTATTCAATTATTTAGTTAAATTATGACAAATTTGAAGGTCTTGCGGCTCTAAATGAAATAACAAAAGTATTTATCGGCACCCCTATGGAAAATTGTTCAAAAATAAGTTTAAACTCAAAATTTTGATAACGGTAACATAAAATCCATTAGTCGAGTCAAAAATATTGCCTTAACTTTATTTATGAAACATGAACTAGAGGAGGGTAAGGGAAGAGTGCCAGTGCTGCTTGCAGCTTGACGGAACAAATCATTCATAGTTGTTATTTTAAGGCTAACAAAAAAGGCTTGAGAACAAAATTCGTGCCAACCAATCAGTTTGTCGGATGCAACAGAAACGACATACACCAGTTAACATGGCTTCCATAAAACACCATTCCAATTCATCGAGATGAAGGTGTTTCATGGGGTTGAACTTAAGGTGTTCATCGTAGATATGTTCTACAGGGTTCAGTCACATGTTGTAAAATATCATGTACGATTCTGGAACTCCCAATGCCTAGAGCAGTGACGCTTATCGGATTTGCGGACGTCGCATTAACGAAAAATCCGAAATTAGCTATGGCTAGAAAAGAATGAAATAGAATGGGCATGTCTGCAAAGAGAAATTCCCAGAAATTACCGGTTTTCTTTGGGACATACTGTGAGGAACAAAGCAAGGAAAAAAATGATTTTTCATATATATTCACGACATTTCAACATAAACATTCCGTTCTGACCATGATAGGAAGCAAACATCACCAAATGGTTCTGATGGCTCTTGATACCAACTCGCCATACACTTTCCCTAAAGGTACTTTAAGGTTTTCATGCTTTCGGAATCATAGGATTCAGAAATCACCGCACAACAAGAGACCTCAATATTTAACATGAGCCGCTTTCCCCTATACAAGACTTGTTTGGAAGTTGAAAACAGGCACGCGGGACCAGTTCATCAAAGCCGAGTAGCCAGTACCACCTCGTAGCTCAATTCTATCATTTAGGTGAGCATCAAAATTTACACTATTGCGAAAAGTACATTTAAATGGGATTGCAAAGCGTTGCGTGGTATAAATTCGTTTAAATATCAAATTTTAAATAGTGTGTATTCCAGTGCATTGCGGTTGAATGCTCCAACCAATGAAGGAGCCAAAAAGTATTAAACCATACCAGCCCGAAACACTAAATTTCCTACGCCACTGCTAGCTATGAAAAAATCAAATTGTCCCCTTTATATTCAGATATGTATTTCGTTTCCTTCTTTTTCTTCTTCATTGGTATGGCTAAACACTTGCTTGAAGTGGTCACACGGTTTTATTGTGGTCCACACTCAGCAATGGCGGCAGAATCTTTCAGAAAATTCATCAGGTTTCCTAATTGAGTTGGCAATCTAAACCGTTTTACAATGGGCGAGCCCTATCAGAATGTCAGAATGGAGGCTTTTCAAATGCCCTGCGAAAAAAAAAAGGTTTCATATGAGAGCAACGTTGTTGTTTGCAGACAGGTCCAATGGCATTGAAGCTCGCTGAGCAGAAAAACTGTCTCCTTCACCAAGCGAAGAAAAAATTAGGTATACGATAATGTATCTGTCACAGGGGCTCTGGCAAGAATTTTGGCAAATATATGCCTTCCCGGAAAAAGTAGGAGACTGTTATTCTTTTCGGTGGTAGTAACATAAAGTAAGTAATTGGAATAGAGATGGAACTCCATATAAAAATAAAATCTACTGAAAAACATTTTATCTTTGAGTGTGTGCTGTAAGTAACGTGTACATACAGGAAGATATCTTCGTGTATGTACACGTTACTTGCAGCACTCCGTCTTCGCCAATTGAAAGTGCGTTCTCGGGGTATACCGTGCGTACCCACTTTGAATGAACATGTTTATGTTGTTTCTGTAGGGTGACCAGACCTGACCTGACATTTTCTGCTTTTTTGACAGAAAATGTTCACAAAAGTCGGATTGGGTACGAAAACATACAGTCAGATCAAATTACGAGTATGCACATCTCTTAGGCAGCATCAGATATGCCTTGGTTGAACACCAACATTGTCATGCCTTATTAGTATTAGGCTGAGTGTGAAACGCTTCACAGAAGGAGAAACTCTTTAGCCTTAAATTAATTGATTAAGCAGATTGATTGGATTACAAATTAACTGACTAACCATTTCCAATTAAGCACTGAACTACCATACAGGGTGTCCCAAAAGACAACGTCAACCCGGAAGCGGACAATAGCGCATATAATACCCGCTATAAAAAAGAAAATATTGAAAAAAAATCAGTCGCTAATTTTTAAAGTTATATGTAAGCAATCAAAAGGAATTCAATGCACAAACACCAAATTTTTTCATTTTATTTTATCAAGCTTTTTTGGTGAATGCGCTTACACAAACAATTCATCGCAAACAAATGTGTCTTTTTGCAGCCACCATCCTAAGTTAATTTATGCTTTTAGTCTACCAATTTTCGGCTCCCAAGGTTGTTTTGGGCGAACTGAATGTTTATGACCAATGTCAATGTTCTCATAATCTGACCAATAATTCGTGGTTGTAGATTGTAGAGGGGCGATAACCCGAAGGAATTCGCAGTACTGAAACCAATGGGCCTCTTGTGCTATAGGTTACTGATCGATTAACAAAATTTTGGAGTTTTAACTTCTAATCTAAAATTCATTCTCAAAAGATGGCCATTTCACACGAATATGTATATAATCATGGGGTCGTAAGTAATTCAGATATATAAGTAGTTATATTTCGCAAATTTGAGTAGACGTTTTCGAAATTTTCATTTTGCAGCTTGCTCAAACCTGAATACAGTGTTATTTGGCCCATGTTTAGGATTTGAATCTTACAGCCTTGGGGCTGCCATAGAAAACCAACCTCCAAAAGTAGGTTTTTCTATGAAAAAGTATTTCATTTATGGACCAAACGTAATCAAACCTCACATGAATGTCTTTCGATTTCACGAAACATTTGCAGAAACGATTCAAATGGGACAATGGGATAATGGTGCTGCCATAGAAACCTCACCCAAAAAAAGTAAGTTATTCTAAGAGTAACTTTCTCTAATACTTCTTCTTTTAGTGGTATGCATCGAGGCCATCGAGGCTCTTGCCAGGGAGGCGTTTGGGCAACTCTTGGCCGTTTGCAGAACAAACGGGTATGGTCCGCTCCGGAGAGGGTTGAAAATGCCGTGAAGCAGTGGTTGTCAGTAGTCAGTAGGACCACATGAACTAATACATGTTAAAATCCTTCGAAGTCATAAAATGTATGGAGAAGTACTGGAGAATTTCCTAAAGTAAGTTCTTCAAGAAAAACTATTTCTAACTATGATGAGTGAGTTGGTGAGCTGCACGAAAGATGTTCATGTTCAGAAAGGGACGAAATTACACCGTGAAGGGATGGGGCTGCCATAGAAACAACATCCCTAAAATATGATCTTCTAAAAACCCTTCATTGGAGTATGTTTCTTCTTTATACATAAGTATCTTTATTGTTGAAATTTTTTGAATTCTTGTAAGGCTGGAGAGAGTGTACGAAGCAAGCAATTTTCTTTTGTTGGTTTATCGACGGTATTGTACAAGTCGTCAACACATTAACGAAGAATTGATACGACCCGATCAAATACAAGTGCATGCGATTGTATCCAAAAATTGCTTGCTCGGTGTCCTCGGTGTCTGTTTTGCATCCGCCGTGACGTGGTATGGGTGGCGATCGTGTGGCAAGCGGGATAACCCGAAAACTCTAGGATTCGGGTTTGGAACATGGGTAGGTGTATACATCGGCGGATATGTCTCCATAGTGGCGGTGTTATTTTCTACTGTTTTCCCTCGAGTTATTTCGTTTTTCCATTCCCTTATATGTATATTTTTCTTTGACGATTTCATTTCGGCAATGAGTGCTAAATTAATTAATGCCGAAAATGAATGGGACACCCTGTATAGTCTTATACAGGCAGTAATTCGAAAACAAATTAACAAATAAACGGTGTTCCGCGGTTGTGAAGATCTCTCAGGGTTTTCCCAAAGATATCCAACAATAGGAAAAATGTGAAAAGAGCTTTTGACAATAAAAAGCAAACAATCCATACGAAAAAAAATGTTTGTAAGTTTTAAAATTCTGAAGCTTAGTCTGCTACACTGTTCAGGAAATCAACTTAACTGTAAAATATTTGACAAGCATCAGAGACTCGACCGATTTTTACTTACACCTTTCTACTATATGAAATGGAAAAGGAAGTAGTGTATACCAGAAAAAAAAGCATGTCCACAGTGTTTGTGACGAGGTTTTTGGGATTTAAATGAAGGCTTAAATAAATTAACATTTCTGTTAATCAAAACGTTTCTACGATTTTTTTTTAAAGCATATGTTTAACAGTCCAAATTTTAAGTTCTACTCACATTGTTGGTATCCTTTTCAAATAATTGGCTGATAGCTAGTACTTCGAAATTTAGCCAATTAGCACGAAAAGCGCCGTTTTGAGACCACAAAACTCCGTTAAGCTATTTAAAGGATTGAGGTCACAGTAAATATAATTTCTAGTGTGGAGACGCACCTAGAGCCATTTAGAGAGATTTAGGAAGTGAAGCAGCTCTCCTATTTTCGCCTCCGACGCATCCCTAGGCGGGCAAAAACGCACATCCTAAGGTTTGGTAGCGAGATCCCTCGTCAGATCAGATGGGCATTCGCATAGAAAGTGAAATAGAGTTTCTCTTTCATTTGCATTATCGGAACTGCGACAGTGTGAGTTGTGGGGAATAAGCAGCCTGGCGGCATGATCCCCTATTGGCCAATGTCCAGTAATAACCGCTGTAAGTCTAGCAATATCTTTACGCGGTCTGGTCAGAATCTCAGACGTCTTTTCCGGTCATAGAATGGCCATAACTTCCTTGTTATTACACAAGTTCTAACGTTCCTCCAATTAAGACTAGCATACGCGAGATAATGAAAGGAGATTTCTTTTCTGACAGCTGCCATCGGAATGTCCACGCGCTCCGTATGAGAGCTGTTTAGAGTTGGCCCCCGTTTGGCCAACTCATCTGTAACCTCATTTCCGTGTATGTTCCTGTGTCTCGGTACCCAAAGTAGGTTGTTCAGTGTTTCTCGACAGCTTTTCACAAGCTTGGGGATATCCCTACGGATTTCAGTGCCATGATAGCAGTCTGACTATCTGAGCAGATGACTATCTTGTTGTTGTCTTTTATGTTCCCGAATGCGTGACATGCTTTTATGATTACGAACAATTCAGCCTGGAAAATGCTGGAATGATCAGGAAGACGGTAAGATTAAGAGATATTGAATGTGCCACAGAAGACTCCCGCACCCACACCACAGAAATCTACTCACGAATATCTACGTTCCTACAAAACTCAAGGGAGGGTCGCTATCAAGTTTGGCAATTCTACCGTGAGCGACGACAAAAAATGCGCCAATCTGTTTAACAAACAGTTCGTCGAACACCCACCCAAGGATAGACTCAAGCACAAAATTGCACGAGCCATCCGTAACGCCAAGGTTCAAACCACCACCACTGAAGTAGCCAATGCCATGAAAAACGCCAAAAACTCAAAGGCGCTTGTACCGGATGGTATAGCAATGATAATGCTCAAACACCTCGACACACCGGCCCTAGAGTATATCACTGCCACGATGAACCTTTCACTTAGAACATTCATCATACCAGAGATTTGGAAGAGAGGCCGCATTATTCCCATACCCAAACCTGGCAGACAACACTCCTCAGGAGAATCCTACCGCCCGATCACGCTTTTATCTCCTGTGGCAAAAATACTAGAAACGTTGATACACAAAACTCTTGCGACGCACATACAACTCGCCAATCATCAACACGGCTTTAGGAAAATGCACAGCACCACCACTGCATTAGACCGAATCATGTCTAAGGTCTTGAATGGAATGAACCAACCAAAGCCGTTTAAGCGCACCATCCTAGTGGCTTTGGATCTGTCGAAAGCGTTTGATATGGTGAATCACTCGCTCCTACTGACAGACCTCCAAAACTCATCCACACCGTCGTATGTAGTTAAATGGATCGCAAACTACCTTGCCGGACGTCAATCCAGCACTGAGTTTGGAAATGGGAAATCTAAACTAAGAAGGATCAAACAGGGAGTACCACAAGACGGAGTTCTTTCCCCCACTTTGTTCAACCTCTACATGTCAGGACTTCCCACCCAAACTGAAGGAATCGACATAATATCCTACGCTGATGATGGTACCATCCTGACATCCGGCAACGATATTTCAGACATGTGCGACCGTATCAACGGCTACTTAGAAGAGCTCAACACATTCTTCATTAGCAAGAACCTGAAGTTATCAGCACCCAAGTCCTCGGCCACCCTCTTTACCACGTACAACCAGGAATACAACCTACGGCTAGACATTAGTGTAAACAACACCGAAGTCCCCACTGTCCGTCACCCCAAAATCCTCGGCGTCACAATTGACAATCACGGCAATATATGTGACAAATTGAAGAGTAGGAACAAGATCCTAAAATCTCTCGCTGGCAGCAAATGGGGAACTGATAAAGGGACATTACACACCACTTACAAAGCCATCGGTCGTTCATATGGACAAACAATCTTTGCAACACTCGATGGAAACGGATTCAAACGTGCCAGAATGCAGCTATGCGTACAATCACTGGATGTGTACGCATGACATCACAAGATAACCTCCACCAAGAAACTAAGCTGCTTAATCTAAAAACTCATAATGAGCTACTCGCAAAGCAATATCTTGTTGGTTGCTATCGTAGTCAACACCCGAATTTCGATCTTATGGACAAAAACCCACCTCCACCTCATGTTAGACGTACATTAAGGGACAAGAAAAGGGAAGTCCAGAGATTCAAAAGAGTTCCCCTCGATAACACCAACAACTACAAGGCGGCTCTAAAGCAGTTGCATACTAGCGAAGTAACAATAGCCACGAATGTGTCCTTCGAGCTCGACCACCAGATATCTCCAATGACGAACTACAGCTACCTAGAGCCACACGTACCACCTTGGCTCAGCTTCGATCAGGATGGTGCTCCAGACTAAATTCATATTGGTCCCGTATCGACAGCACCATTGCAGACACTTGTCCAGCATGTGGAGTCAGCCCGCACAACGTGGACCATATTTTCAATTGTAATGCCGCACCAACGCATCTAACACCCATTGCGCTTTGGGAAAAACCCATTGAGGTGGCAACCTTCCTAGGCCTCGAACTTGAGGAGAGGATGCCAACCATTTACGAATGACACTAGTTTCCCTCCCCCCCTCACTTGCGCAGCTACAACAACAACAACAACTCACTAATATCTCAGCTAATTGGAAAATTTCGATTTAAAAACACAAAAGCTGTACTTTATTTAGACTGGGCACTCCCACTCTTCTTTTCACAATTTCCCTTTTCTGGACGTGTAACTATGATTTGTTTTACTTCCTATTTGGAGCTGCTCCGGCTAGAAAAGCGGCGATGGTAGGTGTTTCGTGACTCCAAAAAAATTTGATCTAACCCAATATAAAGCTCTGATAATTCAATCACGGTAGCGAACAATTGTACGGCACGCGAACCACATGTTAAGAACCGGTGCCCTAGAGCATCTTATGAATATAGGGAACTACTATCTCAGCACGTCTCAATGAATAGTCCGTGTACAGCAGATTCATTCATAAAACTCCACTATTCTCCGACTACAATGAAATTTATTTTAATAAGCTACTGCGGATGAATAGCTCTTGGTGTCGTATCTACAATGTGGAACAATTAATAATTTAATCAGAAGTTTGTATTCGGGGTACTACACTCGCATGCACTGCTTGCATATGAATCGCACTGGGCTTATAATTTATTTTATAAACTAACGGATGAAGCATTTGCGGTAGTTGTAAAATTGAAAACGACAAAGCAAGCAACAAAAGCTGCATTGCATTGATTATACCACCCGGTGTCCTAGTTCCATTGTACTGCGAAATATGAACTAAACTGATGACCTCATTAATATCCTATCGCCCTCACAATACTATGAAACTGACCATTGCTAGACAAGATTAGGTACATACTCCGCACCACCGGGCTGATGTCCTTCCAAAATCAGAACAAAGCACAACCGTACACTCACCTTTGCATCGATTCGAACTTCAAACAACACATCATCCTGAAGCGGCTCCGCGCTAAGAACTAGACCAAAATTGAAATCAAAAGTGCTTCTTGTTGCCGTCCGATTTTCATTCGTAAGCGATACTCGGCGTCCGCATCGTCGATGGAAGACCATATTTTCAATTACACGGTCTCAATAAACACAAAATATAGGGGATTCTGAAATTTGGACTGTACTGGGAGTAAATTTGGTCAGCTACACGATTTTCTACAGTTGCTTTTGACAGTCCGGATGGTGAAAATTTTCGGATTTTGCGCGATTCGCCCTCTTGTCGGGAAAGTCCTGACCTGACCACAATCACCCGTCACGACGGCGACGACAAGAGGTTCGAAGTTAGGGCGTCGTTATTACGGTTGGTTTGTGCATTTTAAACTATTCGTCATTTGCTGCGTACAAGGAACAATATCTTAAATCACTATTTTGGTATCTGAATTAATACAGTGGACCATAAAGTAGAAAATCCGTAAAAAACTTCAGGCGCAAATTCGAAAATCCGGACAATACACTTGACAATCTTGACAGCTCCCGAATGTTGCTAAACAACAAAAACAAAACAAATCTTCGAATATGCAATGTATATAAAAAGGAGCGGCTTATATACTTGCATATGTCAAAACTTGAAAACATATACAAAACATTCGCCGCTCTGCTGACGGATATTGACGGTTGAGGCAGATTTTAAAAGCGTCGAAAATTTGTGTGATGTCCTTTCGCGCTAAATTTTAATCAATTCTTAAATAAGTGACCGAGTTTTTACCAAACATTTTACAATAATGGAACAGTTAGACTCAAAATACGACAATTTGCGCGATAAACTCGACATTCTCGGCTACACGCAAAGCCTACCACTTAGTGCTGTTCCATTGGTAGGAGTTTTATTCGAGGACCTTATCAAAACCACAGAATCCTTACGAAATGCCAAGCTCGAAGTAGCCAAATATCTAGAGGTGAGTATATTGTGCTCATGCACATATCATATTCCTTGCTAGCCCACTAGAGTAGGCTCATCAAATAAAATACAAAAACTATATATTCATGTAAAAAAACGTGTCCTTTGAATCGATCGATAGGAGAAACATTGCTGGGAATTGGGAGTGGAACCGTACAAGTGCGACAATTCACGCCTCTTGTCGGAATGTAATGCAATTCATTTACAATTGATTAAGACACAAGACGAATTTGAGGAGAAACTTTGCGGTAAGTCTTGTATAGTTCTACTCTTGTTTCATAGACACTCGCGAAACACTCGCAATCATACACACATCCTTTCTTGATACGCTCGCTTGCAGACTATCGACAGAAAATTCGCAACTTGGAAGCGGACAAACAACACTTGGAAGAACATTGCGCACAGCTCGAGAAGAATGTTCGAAATTTGCTAATGAAAACATCCGGCGGGTCCAAGAGTAGTAAAAATAATGTGAATATGAGTGAGTTATTGATGCAAGGATGCGTTGCTGTGTTACGCGGTGGATAATTGGGATATTTTGTTATAGGTCGCAAGCCGTTTGTTTCAGCCGTTAAAAGTGGCACTTTTGTTGCGAATCCTAGTGAACCGGTGCATGCCTATCGTTGTGGAAAGTGTTGCAGTGTTGTATGGACAAAACATTTGGATGGAAAGGTACAGGAATTGCATATACTACAGAATGGAATACAAACGCAAGCGGATCAGATCACGAGTTTAAAGGAGAGGGTAGGTCATGTTGAAAGTACCGGAATTGTTAGTTTAGTTTCCCTGGTAGTTTTTGACCCACAAATTTTCAGGGAATAGGGTATTATCTTATTGATTTATTGATGACCCATTTTTGTTTGATGTCTTGAAAGTTTATTTTCATTAATGCTGTCCATTCGATGGTTGTCAAATTGAGTTCGAATGTTGGTACTTACATTTACATCCAACATGGATTTTCGAAGTATATCCGTAAACATAGTTGATAATACCATGGGCCAATAGACCGTGTGCTTTTCGTCGTCTTTTTATTTATAGAATACTGCGCGTGGAGGAGAATCATAGGGCCTAGTAACTATATACGTGTACTGACCATAAATAAATTTACTAGTAAAGGTCATATATTAAAGGGTACCAGCTAGGCTAATAAGGATACAAGCTGAATACGAAAACTCGCCATCATAGATTAAACTCCCACTAACTATAGTCTACCTACATTCCATGGAAGTTACTTAGCATTAAATTTACGACCTATTCTTCTAACTCACTGATAAATCTAACCTGGGAAAAGCCGAAAACCTATGGTTTCTAAAAACCAAATTGACGGTTAGGCCGGAAGAGCCTTAATCATACCTCAGCGTATGTAACAAAAACCATCAACCAGCATGGTATAATAAAGGAGAGGTATGAGAATGGGAGGCTGTTGGTAAATGCCGATATTAACAAATTAATATCTCAACCATCGCTGACGGTAAATGACTGCACGACTTTCATCCAGGGGCTTAGAAACAATTCAAATGGCCAAGCTGGAGCATATACTGGTCTTTCTCTTATTGAAAAAAACTAGGCATGATGTCTCATATCATACTTCCAGAACAAGAAAGACGTAAGTGCACAAATTGTCATTTTTGAGGAATATGTATGCCACACCTTCATTAGGGTAGTGAGCCACAATCCACAATTATAAATACCATTAGTCGACGCTCCGGCATTTTTGGAAATATGTAGTCAAAAGCAACTTTCGGCAAGCCATTGAAAAATGCTACCTCGTCAACCTCGTGTCTTTATGGCCCAATTAAAACATTCAATCAGACTCGCAGATCTGAGCTAGTGTGTACTTTTTCAATCGAACAAAACTCATCTGGTCAGGAAAAAAAGGAAAAATGAAGCGCTGAGATGGGTTTGCTTTGTACCGCCTCTTTCTTCTTTACATAAAGAAGAAATATAGCATACTGGATAGGCGAATACGAATCAGAGGATTTAAATTGGGAAATCTGATTGTGGATTAGTGGTAGCGAAAACGGAATAGCGAGGCCTTTAGTAGCTTGGAGTGCCGACTGCATTAAAAGAACAAAAAGCTCCCCACGATATGGCCAGATGGTGCGGTTCCACCCTACCCATCCCTTCGCGTATGGTCCAGGGTGTTCACATACGATGGCATACGCACTTCATTGTCAGAGTCATGCAAACGATGTTCGTCGCTCCACCTCAGTATACCTGGTATGCGATGGATAAGTTCCGGTCAGCTAGACACTGCTCTCAGTTGACAAATCCTATCCCACGCCATTGTTTTCACATCATTGAGATATTTCGGTGTTCGCGAAACGAGCGATGAATGTTAACGCGCAAGGCAGCTGTTCGCCCATTCTGGCGGTAATGTCTCAGGCTATTTCTATAGGCAGCTCTATCTAAGTTCATGTCATCGCCGAGACCAATGCGTTGTTGTTGCTTTAGCTGTTCTATTAACCATTCTGCATTCTTCGTTCTCATCGACAGCTGTTAACCGAATCGCACCAAAAACGCCAGCCAAAAAATGGCTACCCTTCATTCACAATGACCTCATTTTGAAATATCAATAATTTGAAATTAATCAAATTAACGATATTTCATTGCGTTTGAAACATGCACGAAATAATGTTTTCTCCTTTATAAAAAGGTTTGGCCCACCATCGCTTTTCAAACCAACAATGTGGCCCACGTAAAAATTAAGTTGGACACCCCTGATCTAGATTTTAAATCGACTACATTTTGAATGAAAATAATTTTGATTTTAAATTTATATTTAAACGAGACCCTGGCAAGTTTCTAGCGCGAGCGAAATCTGAAAGCCTGTAACATTTGAATGAAACTTAAGCTTCTTTTGTGCTAATAATTTTCACAGCAGCCCTATGACGTAGTAGTCCGCAGCTCTCCTTCAATTGAGTTCACCCCGCTTTTTCTTCTATTTCTTTATAACTCGGACTCTTTTCTGAGCAAAACCAAAGCAATTATTGTCTATCAAACCAATAGGTTCGGTGAGCGTTACACTAAGCTATATCAGGGATTTGTTGATGATGCTCCTTCAGAATTTTTTTTTAAGGTTTGTCTGCTTTTGGGGATTGTACCAACATATCCGGGGCTTCCAACTAACCCCCCGAAGCCCAGAGGTGCAGTATGCAAGTTTCGCCTAGTGTGCAACTGAGCCTCCCGCTGGCCCAACCAATTCCATCTGTTCCTAGATGTGTTGAGGCTAAACTAGGAATACGCTTAGATGAAGTTTGGTTAAGATTAATTCATAAAGGAAAAAGGTTTTCGTTAAACAACGGCTCCTAACCGGTGGTCCGCGAACCTTCTGTAGTCCCTGAAACCATGGGAAGTGGTCCGCGAAGCCTTTGCTATGGTTATCCGATATCGATACAAATACAAAATTCGTTTTTCACTAAAATTTCTAAACCTTCGATAAGTCAATAGTTCGCTGAAAAATAAATAGAGATTAAATGAGTTCCGCAGTGAACAAGTAATCCGACATATTCGCCAGATATTGTGTTCAGAGCAACGCCACTTTTCACAGCCGTTCTTAAGCCTTTTATTGCTTTCGGAATAATGGGTTTCCAGGAGGAAGACTGTAAAACACCGACGACTACTCATCATGTTTCGACAAAAAATTGTCAATCAATCAAGTCAGCCAATTAGACCAAGGTGAGTCAAGATAAATGGGCGAAAGCATTTTTTATACCTCTTAAATACGGCACCTTTTTAACCCACTTTCACGTACTGTTCCGATTCCATCCATTCCTGGATATGTTTTACTAGGAACACAATTGGATGAAATTTGGTTAAGATTGGTTCATAAAGAAAGGAGATTAAGACAAATCAACAAATTGGCTCTTGCGTCGTTCTTCTGTACGATGTACGATACGCTCTTTGAACAGTCTCTTGCAGTACCAAGAGAAACTCCGAGCATACAACATTACATGTAGTTCCTCTAACATCGGTTCCCATTTCTAGTAGCATTGGGAAACAGAGCAAATTCGGTCAACAAAACACTGCTAACAGTCATAGGAAAACCAAAGTGAAACTGCCAGTGCTTACAAAAACACCCATTCCCCAAGTATGAACTGTTTCCAACATATCAAAACCCTATCTCCACGAAACTTGTCCGCGGAGATCTAAACTTACCACGGAGAATTTTATAAAGACCTAGATCTTAAAATGGACCCCTAGAAGTGTTGTATACCATATTTCAAACAAGAATTCATTTATTTATTTTTTTAATCTACAAATCTACTAGGTTTTACGGCAACCAGAAAGATTCAATGAAATATGCTTATTTTGTTACTTTATCAAACATACTAGATTTTACTTATGTATGTATTTTCTACCGTGGCACTTGCTAGTTTACGCCAACTTATTTTTATTTTGTACGGGAATTCCGGCATAATACCACTACAATTCTATATCGCGTGCAAAAGATCATAATCATTCAATTAACAGCTCTTAAAGCACGCGAACAGTCAGCGCATTACGCAAATTATATTTTTACGTGACTCCGTATAAAGAAGAAACTCCCTTGACTTTTCCTATTTTCGGAGAGTTTATTTTACTGTTATTGATTTCGACACATAATTGTATTGATTTGAATTTGATTTGTAGCCTGACGCGCTATGAATAGAATTAAATGCGGAAAAAGTAGAAATATTGAAATGTGTTAAGCGAATATGTATAGAATGCTGGAAATAGTCTGACCTTGGAGAAGGAACAATACTACAAATATGTATCAACCTAAACGAAGGATACATTGGTTATTATTCTTTTTTCTTTGTTGTGCATAGACAATCCGAATTGTATAGAGATGATATCATGTTCACAAAAATCGCATATAAGGTAACCTTGTCGTCAGAGACATTATTAGAGAACAGATATGCCATAATTGTTGCTGCTTCAAGACTTATTTAAAGCAGAGAGCAGCAATTTTCAGCCCTTCCAAATCCTAAATTGCACATGGAGTGTATGCGCACTTACTTTTAGACACCCAGACGCTGCAGCGATTAATGGTTTGTTAACCTGAACGTAGTAGTCTGGCTGCTCCACAGGGTCATGGGTTCGAGACTCACGGTGAACGAATTCACTTTATGGTGTTTTTCGAACTCACGACCTATGTGACGAACTATGATCTCACTCAGATGTTAAACGAGTACCCATTTATGGGGATAAGTAACACTGCTGAGCGTGCTGTTGATCTCAACACCGCAACAAAACAAAAACAGTTAAGATATTAGAAATTTGATGTCACTAACATATCTGCGGCCTTAGTCTAATGTTGGACTTTCGCGCCTGTTATTTGTTTATGAATTAATCTGAATGAAATGGAACACCGTTTCTAAAGACTAGATGCTCGATATTCAAAAGGATGTTCTATAAGTTTCCAAGAAGCACCTCAGCCAGGATTTGATACATCTTGCCGGGGCACCAAATTTTAGCTTTATCAATTTATTTTTTGAATTCAATCAAAGAAGATGTGACAAACTCCAACAATCATCGATTGTGGCAACATTTTTCACCATTTCGATGCACTATGTTGCAAGTTAAAACTCAAGCCCCAATTGAATCCAATGTTGTGGACAGTGGCCATTTTACTCTCGCTCCTCTGCGTAATTTGAATATCTCCATATGAACCCCGTTCCCCCTTCAGGGGCATAACAATATACTCTATATCGGTCGGTTGATACTCTGTTTATCAAAAAATTTTGAAAAATTGTTGAAAAAATTGACCCTTTTTCAAAAGTTTTCCAAAAATTAAAAAATGTCCCTATTTTGGAAAAGTTTTGAAAATTTGACCTTGTACGTATTTTGGAAAATTTTCGAAAAATTCCAAAATTAACCCTGTTTTTTGAAAAATCTTCGAACATCTTTTAAAATGAGACAGCAAGGACAGCTAGAAATTGCCAGAAAAATGTGCGCCGAAACATATTTGGGAAAATGAACGTTTGAGAATTCGCTTTTAGGACAATTGGACAATTACGTCTAAACAGTGGGGTCATAGCAGCACGAACTGTGTTTGTGGCATATTCACTGCGGTTGAAGATTTAATGACAGACATGCACTCAAGTGGATTTAATACGACATGGACCGTTGCGGCAGGGTTCTACCAGGACCTCACAGCGCTGGGTTCACGACGGCGTGTCATTTTACTCTAGCAGTCTACTTTTCGCACATACATATAACTGCGAGAAAACATTTTTTGAATTGATCCGTGGTAGATCAGAGTTCAGTCGCAGCAATCGATGTTGATCTACCGAGGTTTGAGTGGCTCTAGTTAATTATTGTTCACCAAAAAAAAGTGGATGATTCTTGGGAGCTTAGTAAACGATCAGTTAATGGACTGTTAATCAATCACTTTACAAACTTTTCTTATGTACATATGGAATAGTACCTTTCTGGTTCGCTGACCACAAAGAAAGTCGCAAACACTTATGCGCCATAACGCTTCGCTGTTGCTTTTTAAAAATTAGGTAAACTGATGAATCGATGATGATGGTCGGTACGAAGAACCGACTACCATAAATCTTACTTTAGAAATAAATATCAATTTTTCAAGGTGCAATACTTACAAAATTAGAATACAACCATATTCTCAAAACGATTTCTATTCACCACAGCTTGAACGCCGCGATCGTGAAATCACTCGCTTAAACAATCTTCTATCTGGCGGTCGACCGGTTGAAGCTCTTGCCAAAGATTGCTGTTACAAAAATATCGGAACACTTTCCGAAGATGTCGAGGACCTGCAACGCGAGAAAGTCGAATTGGTGAAGAAACATCGTGACGCGCAAAGTGCAATGCATGAAGCGATGAAACGAGCCATCGATTTGGAACAGAAAAATCGACAACTTGAACACGAACTGGAAGAGTTTCAAGAGAAGGCACTGTCCGTCGAAAGTGAAGCGAACAGTGAGTTGGCCAAAAAAGAAAATGAAATATGCGCTCTTAAGAAATCTTTGGAAAAATCGCGAAATCAGGATAAAGATTCGGGAAAATTGTCTGAGGAAAAGAGACGATTGCATGATCAATTGAATGCTATTACGTTGAGAGGTAATTTTTACAATAATTGTAAAGGGAATTTAAAATTTATCTGATTATTTCGTTTTACAGAAAAAGAACTCGCCAATGAGCTGGAACGTTTGAAAAAGAAAAATACAAAATTAAAACAGAAGATGACGCAAACGCATAAAGGTACGTTCAAACAATATTTATGTTGAAGAAAATTAAAAATTTAATATTTATTCTAAAACAGATTCTGCAGAAACGAACAGTGTTCCTCCATCGATAGCTCATCAAGAAGAGGAAATTAAACGAATTCGCAACGAACGCGACTTTTTCCAAAAAGAATACCTCAAACTTGTAGAGCAATCGACATCAACCAAGGTTTGAATGCACCTATCAAAGGATACAACATTTTTTTAATTTATGTTTTTCCTTTCCAGGACTACCAAATGCTAAAATCCCAACTAGAAAGCAAAGATGCCGAACTGACAAATCTCACTAAAGAGATAATCCAATTGCGCTATCAGTCATCGCGAATCCCTGAAGACAGTTCGAAAACACCGTATGCCGTTCAGGCGGCTATTATGCGTGTCGAGCGTGAACGTGACATTCTAAAAGAAGAACTGCATCTTTTGGTCGGCGAACGCGATCAGCTACGTCAACAATTGGAAAATGTTCACGAAACGCAACTAATGGAACGCTGTCGTATCGAAGAGTCGAATCAGTTGTTGCACGCGAAAATTGCAAAATTGGAAACGGAAAAACGTGAATTGATGGCACAACATATTCCCGAAAGGACACAACTAACTCTTATCAAAGAAGAGTTGGAGCAAATGCGAAGACGTGTACAAGAGGTTCAGAGTGAAAATCATAAATTATCAACGACGAATAGTCAGTTGCGGTAAGTAGAGTTTGCTCGGCATTTCTGTGGAATCGGAAGTAACGGTTATCGTGTTATCACAGAATTCTACAAGATCAGACCGAAAAAGCGCTGATTGATCATCAAACGAAACTCTTAGCAGCCGAAACTAATCTCGAGAATGCTGAGTCGCAGTTGAATACAATCAGTACAACGCGAGAAAATGTTCTAGGCGAAGCAAATCGCTTACAAAGGGAAATAAGTCTGCTTAAGTCGAATTATAGTTTACTGGAAGTTGAGAAGGATAAATTAATGGTAAATTTAATATTTTTTTGCCCGTAGCTCCCTTCTTCATTTACAGCTATTGTCTTAAGTCGTTTTCGTTTCGTTTTCATATTTTTCATAGACTGAATTGGATGCTAAAACCGAGAAAGTGTACGAATTAGAAAATAGCTTAAAGGAGATGAAGAGAGACAATCAGGACTCACAGGGAAAAATAAAATCACTCGAGAAAGCATTAAGGTAAGTACAAAAAAAAACTTTATTCATTAAAAATCACTTGGTCTGGACACACGTACAAATTATAAACACATTCGGCTTCAAAGTGGGTTGTACTTAAGCTAATCCTTAATCTATACATGTAACATATTCAAAGCTTGTATGGCACGCTCCGTCAATGTCCACTATAGACTTGCAGGCATCATCGTTCGGTAACTGTACAAAATAACTCAACAATAATTGAAATCGTAACTGCTTTACGTTTGCTCGTCGTAACCTATCAATTGAAGTATCCACCTATAAAACAACAGTCAACATTTTTTATCAAACTCCACACGCATAATTGAAATCGAAAGGGAGGTAGATCCAATACATCAACCATTAACGAGTTATACATACTTGGAACTGATATTTATTATATGGCTATATCTCAGAAATTACCATGCACTAAATACGTTATGTACTTGTTATTCACCAAAATGAAAAAAAAAAAAAATAAGAATACACACAAAATTACATTACAAATTACAATACAAGGAAAATTACATAAGACAGGAAGAGTATGACTAGCATCTGAAGGCAAGGAAGCAGCTTTTGTTTATCACTGGGAAGACCACACACTCCGCGCATTCATAGTTTAGATTGAGAAGTAGTGACAGAGTAGGAGACTTGCCGTACAGAAATCGATTTACTAAAGCCAAACTTGTATGCTCTATGATTATAATTTTGGCTGTTCAAATACCTCGCCAGTCCGACGGTCGGTGCAAAACATCGCAATGTTCCCGATTTAGTTTCGGACGTTGTATATCCCGGTCGACATTTACATTGGGCTTTTGTGCTGGCCGTGGCTGCAATTTCTTCGGATGATGATTGTTTGATAGGCTCCAACCATTGCCCCGTGCCGCATGGTCCTTGTGTGTACAATTTGTAACAAATGTTTTCGATATTGACCATTCCGGGTGTCAAGTCACACTTGTCCACTCGCTCCTCCTGACTGGACGTGCATGTTTGTTCGAGACCTCGTATCAGTCCGGTACAACCGCATACTCCGTTATAGGAAATCCCGTCTACCGAGGGACGTGATGTGAAATCGAATACGACTACTTCGTGTAGTGAGCATGGTCCTTGTGAGCCGATTTTGTAGCAAGTGTTCTGTTCGGGAAAGTAGAGACGACCTTTACCGCATAAATTCGGTATGCATGTTGTGCTATTGAGAAGAAATTCGCCTTCGTTGCATGGACCGCGAGTGTAGAGTCGATAGCAGGCACCGTCTGACCATGGGATGTAACCTTTCTTGCATATGCATGATGCATGCGATGATGATTGTTCGTTTTCCGTTTCGGGAATGGTGAAAATATGTCCCATCGAACATGGACCGGGAGTGCCTAAAAGATATAAGAAACATTTTTTAAATTAATATTTGTCATAAATTTATCAGTTTAAAAAAAAGTACCGTTATGTTGAAAACAAGGGGGGGGGGGTTATGAATTATATTAATTAAGTGCAATGCAATGCTTCCTCGTAAAATGAACCATGTGACACTGCCTACGGACTTTCGAACAAACAATAAACAGGTAATAATGAAACCCAATATAACGTGGAACTTTAAGGTTGTAGTACTACTTTTTTGCGCACCAGTTTTTCTGCTAATTTGATACATCCTTAGTTAGTATGATTTGTCATTTTATAAGGCATAAACACTTCAATGGAAGTTCCACTTGAAGGACCCAAGGCCAGAGGCAGACCGAAGAACACCTGGATGTGTCAAATGAAAAAGCAACAACAACGCATTGGTCTCGGCGATGACACGATCCAAGATAGAGCTGCCTGTAGAAATATGCTGAGATATTACCGCCAAAACGGGCGATTTGCCTACACCGCAGGTCGAGCAACGCAAAACCATGGAGCGGTATAAAGAACGAGGCAAGGAAGAAGAAGAAAGGCATAAACACTCTCCGGAACAACGTCTACAAATTGTGCAGATTCTACAAAAAACTTTGTTCAATTCGCTCTACCGGACTCTGCACATCCTCAGAGGCCTAGATCTGTCCGTACTGAAAATGTTATTGCTGCTGTGGAGCTTAGCATCGAAGAAGATCCAAATGAGTCCATTCGGGCCGTTCGCAGCAATTGGATCTTGTAGGCTAAGACATTACCGCCAAAACTGACGATATATCTACACCGCAGGTCGAGCGACGCGACGCGATCCATGGAGTGGTATAAAGAACGAGGCAAGGAAGAAGAAGTGATCTTTGTCTTTCCATTTTATGGAAGAAGTAGAATTTTCTACGGCAGAATTGGGCTTAAAAGCATTACAGTTCGTACAAGAACTAAAAATGCACGACCGCCGGAAACGTGGAAAATTCGGTCAATGGGCTCAAAACAACTTGCTGAAGATCAAGAATTTCACAAGAATATTTTGTTTAGCGACGAAGTGCACTTTTGGCTTAATGCTTTTGTAAATAAGCAAAACTGTCGTATTTGGAGTGAAGAGAATCCTCATACGTTAGCATTCTGAAAAGTAAAGTTTGGTGTTCTTTGTGGGCCGCTGGCAATAATTGTTCCATATTTTTTCAAAAACTATGTGGGCCAAATCGAGGAGCTATGGTTTCAACAAGACTGGACACTTTGCCACACAGGGCGAGCCACAATTGATTAACTGAGAGAAATTTCAACGATGGAATAATTTCACGCGTGAATTGACCTCGAAGATCACGCTGGATTATTTTTTATGGGGACCAGAGACTTATCTGGTTTACGTTGACAAGCCACAAGAAACGTGACTTCAACAACCACAACCCTGTCGTTGGATCCCGTTACCTTTCTACATTTTCCAGCCAAAGCTGATGTCGATAGGTTTAGCCGTTTTGATATAACTGCTTCGTGTGTAATATTTGTCAATATACACAAATAGGAGTTTTAGAGAGTTGAACATTAAATTACAGCTGGGCTGCCCAACCTACAGACCAGAAGTCTCCATCCGCCCAGCGAGTAGTTTTGGATGACTTTGTAAGAATGTGCATCTAATAAGAGTTGTGTTTTTTTTTTGTAATAATAAGCGCAAAAACGAAAACAATTCGGGTTAAAATGGGTTAAAAACTGTTTACAGCTAAAGCACTAACCATTAACTTTCTAAGGGGCTGAAGTTTAAAAATTATGATCAACCAATAACCAGTAAATTAACATGACCTACACAAACAACAATTGAGCGTGCCGGTCGGTCTATCGCGACATTGAACCTTCCACCCGTGGCAACTAGTCAATGGTTGTGGTATTGGCTAATGTTGTACTAACAATTCTTCTTGATAATCCCGTGTATTAAATAAAAAAGCGGGGTAAGTTCTTACCGGTGATTTCACATGGATCCCTCTGTACAATTAATATAGATTTTCTAGCGGTTTCTCTCAAAAGTCTGGACAGAAAGTTCTGTTTCAATTAGAAACTGTCATGTTCATTCCCAGAATGATGTCTTTCGTATCAGAAGTACTCTCAAAAATATGTTTAAAAGACCCACATTACCATAAGATCACATTAAACTTAATTAAAAAAAATTCCAGCCAAAGTCTGCCAAATCAAAAACACATTCAAAATTGCATCGAGTACTTATTTAAAAAAAAAAAAAAACAAATTGCGCTCAATTTAATTTGTATTGTTCCGCATACGATCCTACTGAATTTCAATATTTGGGACAAGAACAGAAAGCCGGTTTTTTAAACCAATGACGGTAGGAAGGTTGACGCAGTGCGCGAAGCAATTGCTTTTTAAAAGTTCGCTTAGAAAATTATTTGCACTATGCACTTCAAATCAATCGGTTTCTTGTATGAATGATATCGCTTCCTTGGTTTTTTTAGTCTCAGAAATCTTCGGTATATAGCATTTAGAAGCCACCAATTATTCTGAAATTAGGCAGAGACCGGTCGCAATACTGGACAAAATTAATGCAAAATGCACTCCCCGAAACTACGAATTATTCAGAAACGTTGCTGTCTAAACACGATAGTCGTCCCAAGCACCATGCTTCTCAAGGAGTTACGCGTTTGGACTGTTTCGGGAGTTTTCTGAAATTTCTTGCAGGAGGCGAGACTTCTGTGATGCGAGCACACCTAATCGAGATTGGACCTAACTAACTAAACTTCGTCTTCCTTTGAAACAAAAAAATGTGCTATTTTCCTTTCCTAGAATTACGAATTGTAATTGGGTGTACAGTAAAAACGCTTAAGAGCACGCATTTTTTGCAACAGTAACAAACTTTGCAAACTATTCACGACGGATAAGTGCACATGTTCAAAATTCATTAGAGAAAACGTGTCAAACCAGCGGCGAATCCTACGAATTAATGCGATCGTAGCCGGAACAATTTTATAATTATTAATTATATCCTATACCAGGGGTTCCCAACTCCTTTTTGGGTTGATTTTTCTTTGTGACGCCCCTCTCAAGGGAGTCGGTTGCGTATAGTTTTAACGGGCAATATCATTTAATTTTACCCCTCCCTGTTTGTAGTGGTCCATAAGGCATTAGCTACGCCATTTCCAATTTTGAAATTTCCTGTTTCTACAGGAAATCTTCTTCTTCCAGCTCAACAAACTTGACGTGTTTTTAAGGCGGCGCGGCGCGGCGGCTCTTGTTAGTCCCTTCTGGATTTGATTGCAAAGTGTGTGCCCTATTTGTTGTTCGATTGACGTTGTACATACGAATGTAGCACCTCCAGCCCTAGACTAGGCATTCGTAAATGCATACACATCACAGATTTCAAATGTCATACGAGGATCCTCAATATGGTCTTTGTGGGAGAGTTGTAGTGCGTAAATCTAAATTCGATAAACAGTAGATATCTAATTCCAAGGGTTTGCATCAAATTGTAGCCGTGAGATGTTTTTATAAAATATTTAAAGATGTACCGGAGCCGACCCATCTACCCCTACTTCTCCTACAAAAAAAAAAAACTCGAAATTGAGTAGAGCTGATTAATGACATGCCACTAGTGGAGGTAAAAAGAGTGTCCCAAAAGAATTGCAATGCGCAATTAAATCGACTAAATACAAATTGGAAATTTTCCTTAAAACTTTAATTTTGTTATTAGTATGTGCATTTCGCTGAAATGTCAGTAGGAGAGGCGGAAAAGGCACTTGGAGTTTCGAAAGGTCCACTCCACACGAAGAAAGAAACATGGTGGTGGAACACCGAAACTAAGGAATCAGTGCAAGCCAAATCGAACGTATTTAAGGCATGGACGAAATGTGAGTCAAGCAGTGAAGCCGAACGGGTTCAACTCCGCGAAAATTATATGCAATGCCGGAAGAAAGTAAAGCGCTTGGTAGCTCAAGCAAAGGCGAAGGCAGCTGAGAAATTCTACCAAGAATTAGAAACTCAGACTGCGACCGAAGGACCGTCTTTGCGCGAGAGACCTAAGCACGACGCCAGGAAATTTAGGGTCGCAGCCCAAAGGAGAAGGAACGCTCGGGAAATACAGGCGCCAAAGTACGTGGAGGACTCGCAAGGAATGTTGCTGATTGATGATATGGAAATTTGTAGCAGGATGCGAGAGTATTTTGACGAACTTCTAAATGAAGAATTTCTTCGAGCAGCTTTTCAAGATGTTGAGCCGAATACCACAAATATTGAAGATATCTCAGAGGAAGAGGTGATGGAGGCAATGCATCAAATGAAACGCGGAAAGGCAGTCGGCCCGGACAAAATCCCCGCGGAATTTTGGTTGAAAATGGAAAATGTCGGGCTTAGTTGGCTCACAGTTCTCTTCAACAAAATCAAAGGTGGGCAACCGATGCCTGATGCTTTCAGGGAAAGTTTTCTTCTTCCTTTCTATAAGAACAAGGGAGACTCACGCAAACTCAACAACTATAGGGCTATAAAGTTAACACCTCATACACTAAAGATCTACGAGCGAGTTGTCTGCAACCGATTGAGAAAGATTGTGCGGTTGAATGACAATCAATGCGGCTTTGTTGAAGGTCGATCTACAGTCGATGCGATTCAGTGCATTCGTATTGCGATGGAAAAGTATAGAGCAGCACGAAAGGACTTGTACTTTGTGTTCATCGATTTGGAGAAGGCATTCGATAGAGTACCTCGTGATCTGATATGGTTGGCCTTGAGAGCACTTAATGTCCCCGAGCCATACGTCAGGATGATACGAGACATGTATGATGGAGCTACGACTAAGGTTAGATGCACAGCCGGTGAATCAGAAGAATTTCCGGTGAATGTCGGAGTACACCAGGGCAGTGTATTGAGTCCGTTGCTCTTCAACATCATCATGTGCTACTTATTAACACGTGTCTCCGACGGCCTAGAAATATTTCTTCTTTTTGCTGATGATATAGTCCTCAGTAGCCCAAACATCGTTGCCTTGCAAGCTGCGCTTACAAAATGGTGTGACATTCTGGAGGAGCATGGACTGAGGGTAAGTATAACAAAGACTGAGTTCTTATGCTGCCAATTCTCAGACCCAAATGCACCGATACCTGAAATATACGTCAAAGGAGAGCAGCTTAAGTCTTGTACCAAGTTCAAGTACCTTGGCTCGATGGTGAACATCGGAGCTACATGCGATGATGACATCAAACATCGCACAAAGGTTGGGTGGATGAGGTGGCGAGAAAACTCTGGAGTTTTCTACGATAAGAAAATGCCACTGAAGCTAAAGGGCAAGTTGTACAAAACGGTTGTACGTCCCGCACTCATGTATGGATCAGAATGCTGGACCATGTATGAAGGTTACGCGAAAGAAATGACAGCGACTGAAATGAAAATGTTACGCATGTCAGTTGGTGTAACCAAAAGGGACCACATCAAGAGTAGCTACATCCGAGGCAGCTTGTCCATAGACCAACCAATCACCGAAAAGCTCGAAGACCGACGAATGGATTGGTATTGCCATGTTCAAAGGCGTCCGCCTGAGAACCCCGCAAAGAGAGCGATATCAATGGAAGTTCCACTTGATGGACCCAAGGCCAGAGGCAGACCGAAGAACACCTGGATGTGTCAAATGAAAAAGCAACAACAACGCATTGGTCTCAGCGATGACACGATCCAATATAGAGCTGCCTGTAGAAATATGATGAGAAATTATCGCCAAAACGGGCGATGTGCCTACACCGCAGGTCGAGCAATGCGGAACCATGGAGCGGTATAAAGAACGAGGCAAGGAAGAAGAAGAAGAAAGTATGTGCATTATCGATGTGCACTTATCCGTGTTTTACTGTACCGGTATCACATGATGACTACACTGCCCCTCACTAAGTATGATCCATTTTGTATACGAATGTGCTCAGAATATTTTCTGAAACTGGTTGACTATTCGTTTTTTTTTTCGAAAAACTACAAGGTTATAGGTTGACAGAAGTCCATTAGTGATGCCTTCACTGTAAATGCACATTACTTCCAAAATGAATCTGGCGAATAACCGCAGCGCTCACGGTGAAGTCTGAGAACAAATCATATCCTTACAATATTTACATCAGAATGCTTCCTCTTATCGAGGTTAACGACGAAAGCCTTTTACGATAAAATCCATAATTTCCGAAGTTCCTAAATAATAATTTTTGTGTCTGATGTCAATTAACTGATAATCTGTAAACTTGCACGGGAAATGAATGTGACTGATGAGTGAAAAGTGTAAATTGACCTTAATACGCGCCCCCGATTTTTTCCTAGGCTATTAATCGCGGAAACTTCGAAAAGCCTAGATTTGACTTTCTTTTTACAAGTTATAAGTGTGCGTGTGTTGAAACAAACTCAATATCAGCTGGTTGAGGCAATTGTTCAGTTGGGTTTCTCGTTTAAGTCTTTCGTTTTCCTCATAGCATTTTCAAACATTAATTTAACGAGTGTGAACTAATGTGTTAGTATATTAATTACTTACCTATCTCAAAACATTGATTCGTCTTCTCATAATAATGCGGCAATTTCGGATGACAACCACATTTTCGATTCGGCAAAAATAGCTCGCCAACCTTTTGACATGGTCCTTTCGTGAAATGTTCAAAACATGACTCTTCTTCGCTATAAAAGTAGGCAGCCAATACACCACTGCTCTCGCACTAAATGCAGTGCAAATTAGAAAAAAATAAATAAACCGAAGAATTTATCTATTGGAAAATATTTTGATGTAATGGAAAACAACCAACCTTACATTCCCCTATTTTACCGGCACCCGTTGTGAGTAGCTTTCCTTTGGGACACGGTCCGCGCGTGTAGAGCGGATGACATTTTTCGTCGGGTGGCCAAAATACGGAGCCATTCGGGCAGGGTTGTGCTCGTTTGCATTTCCCTAGCTTCTGTAGGCCGCTGTGAAAGAGTGGTAATTATCGTTATTGAATTAACTGTAGCTATTTCGAATAGTTTCACATTATATGTATGTTGCAACAGATTTTAGAGATTTTATTCATTTCAAATCAAAGTCTTGCTAAGTACTTAATACATTCATTCGAAAATATTTCTGAAATTCCGAAGTTGCCGATCACCGGCAACAAGCCGTGTTAATAAAGAAACAGGGTAGCATAACAAATCTTTAACCTGAGCGTTTATACTCTTAGCTGTGATAGTTACTGCAAATCCTTTGAACATTAAAATGATTGAAATGCGATACATATTTAATTCATTCATCATATCTAATAACCAAACATGATGTTTGCTTTATCAATTTAATACCACGTTCACACATAATACATTATTTAGTGCAACAAACCCAGTTTTCCACGAGCTCAACGCTCTCGTATCGGCAATCGGACTAAAATATTCACCATCCGTGCATGGACCTTTCGTAAATAATTGATGACATTCATCATTCAATATGCTCTGAGCGGTGCCCGGTGGACATCGACATTCGGCCGTTTGATTATTATTTGACGGTGGACTTAGCTCCATCGTGTCCGGACACGGATAGCCAACTTGGAAAATTTTAAAGCATTTCTTAAGTGGTGTCCAGTAGAGCATTTGCCAGCCACCGGGCAATGCAGCGCATGGATTTTTATCGATATTGCTCCAAGGCGGTGGTACAATTGCGCCATGAACGATACCAGTGTGTCGACTTGAAGTCATCATCAACGACACTGTCATTAATTGAATAGCAATAAAGAGTATTGTGGTCGTCGTTGACGGAGAGAAGCACGTTCCAATTCGACATATTGCAAGATTTGTTGATGTTTTTGTTGGTGTCCTCATTACACAAGACCTGAAAAGATATAAAATTGAAAATAAAAAACTTACAAAGTGCATTGTTATGCAATAAAAGAGAATAGTGTAATTTAATCTTGTTTTGAGTGCAATTATAGTAACAGTAGTTAGTATAGACCCTTTAGATCTTGCAATAAGTCTTCGTGGGTGGTCGTTTTGATTAAAAAGCGTGGGTCTATAAACTCTTTGGTGTACATTTATAATTATCAGCTTGGCACAGAATGTTAGCGTACCGTTGCTGCTTAAATAGTGTCAGTAAACAATAGATAAGCAGAAAAAATATTCAACTGATTGTGAGTGTAATGTATTAGCAAGTATTGTTGGGGTAAGCAGAGATTATGATAAGATTGTTTTGAAATAGTATTTTCCCTCATTTATTTATTTCTTATTATTTATTTGTTTGTGAAAACTAGGACAATACATAGTTTCGTTGCAGAATACTTTATTAATTTTCATATTTATCATTTTCTATTCCAAACACATTCAAGCTTAACTTTTCCACAACCGATGAATTCAATCTTACCAAATAAAAAAAATCACCATAGAATACATCAAAACCATCCATCAAATGCAAGTCAACCACAAACTCCAACAATTTATGGAGACCATGGAAAAAACCGATAAATGTTTTTTTCACATATTTCACATTATAATTGTCGAGAGAATTGCCTTATCAATAACTTTTTGATTTTCTCAATCGAGACACGAAACGTGAAATTCATTAAGATTCACGATTGTTGTAATTCGCCGCTAAAATTGCAATCGGGGCTATACGCCAGTATACACAGCACATAGTTGTATTCGATTACGCAGACCGATAAATTACGTTAAAATGGTGTTTACTCGAACGTTGAGTATCAAGTTCAACGTACATACATAATAATCAAACAATGTATACGAACCGTGATTGACCGACTTATTTTTTGGCCAGTTTGTATACACCCGCCACGGCGCGGACGCGATTTGATAGGCATGCTTAAAGCTTTATATTATTATGGTATAGCTTTGCCGGTATATGGCAGCGGTTATGATTAAAAGATATTTATTTGTTAAAAGTAGCCATATACGATTGTGTGTACATTATGGAAGTTGAATGACAGACTTGTATGACGAATTTGACTTTGACGTCCTGATATGGACAATCGAGTGGAAATTGGTTAGGTACATATACTAAATCATAATGGTTGTTGAGTGTATACTATGTAATAGAAATTAATGAATCGACTTAACACAAATGGCACGTTAACGTACAGTGAGTTGTCAATTTTTCTTTATAAATACGAATAGCATTTTTATAAAATATTCTTTTGTCAATTGTTAATTATAAAGATTGATGGCTTTTTTGACTGCAGCAAAACGAGGGGAGTATATCAACTCTAGTTAGACAGCATTACAAATAAGTTTATTGTATTTTCAAATACCAGAAAGTCTAAACTAAAATCTTGTAAGAGCCATTGATAGATATGAAAGGAAATAACCATTTACACACAGTCATTTGCTGTAGAGTTTATCCTAAATGTTTTAAACGCAATTACCTATAATATATTTTTTCTCTTCCGAATCCAACGAAATCGAAAAACCCATCATCGCCCATCGCATCAATCGGCATTCTTTTACCATTGATGTAAAACCGATTTGATCAAAACGAAAGACTTCAGCGAGTAACTTGATCAAGTCATAAGCTTGTATCTGTAATTATATTCACATTGCTGTTTTCGTTCTGAATTTTATGAACTCTTACATTCTATCTACAACACTACGATATCTGTCTTGTCTCTTATCAGAACCGTGATTTTTGTGAGAGATCTGGAGTGGGAGTAGGGTTGGGTTAAAGTTAAACATTGATAAAAGTTGTCTAGCCCATCTATATTGTTTGCCATTCATATAAATGGGTAGCCTACCTACAGCAAATACATGAGAATGCTACATAGGCAGTACAGTTTTCAGAAATGGAGGCGCTGAGCAGGATATTGACTTTCGTATCAGATAAAATTTGCGTACATATAGTGTGATACCGAAAATCTGGCTAAACAGTTATCTAAGCATCAGACCAAGATACGTTCCACTCCCAGTCGCTTTCAGTACTATTGCGTATGAGAGCAGTAAATAAAAAGGTTTTAGTGTCCCGATATAATTTTAAATGAAGAGTAGCGCAGAGAATAGGAATATCAAATGTTCCTCCTTAGAGGCGCATTTCTTGCTTTTTCCCTGTGTGTATTCCTGTTCGCCGTGTGTGCCGAAATGTCACATTTTCAGTTCGAAAGACCCTCTACACCAGGGGTTCCCAACCTTATTCAGTACATGCCCCCCTTGGAAGGTTAGCCGAATCTGCCGCCCCCAACGAAATTTGAGCTCAAAAGCGGAAGAAGGCATTTTTCAGCTCATTCTTTTCCTTTTGTTAAGAATTCGCCACGTTGACAAATTATAAGAGAACATTTGTATCGTTGGAAAAATCTCACAGAGATTTTGGACTAATCAGATCTGGTTTCTATTTTCGCAATTTAAATTTATGAGCAGTTCCAAAGCTTACATTTAGCTCATCTGAATATTGAATTGATTCCACACTTAAACTATAAAAGAAAGCTTCAGTGGGCGGGCGATTCGTCACACCTTAGCAACGTTTAAATTTGACTGATACGAAGTTAAGAAAACGTAGCAGCAGTTATACGGCCGCAGCTGAATTAAATATTGTCGGAGAGATAGATTTATATACATATATCCCTACTACATTGGGTCAAGAATTGAGGCCGCATGATCATGATGATAACACGGTTATCGCGCGTTGAAAATGTTGCCTGAAGATCCGGTGTCAGACCGAAAACTCATTTTCCCTAGCGAGGTCATTTTTTTGGCTCAGCGGTTCGTCAACAAGCAAAATTTAAATCATTGAGTGACTAGATGTATTTTATGAAGCACCATTTCAATTTCATTCAAGTTTAACGGTATTTCACTCCTGGTTTTTCCTTCGGTTTTTTAGGAATATAGCTAAAACAATTTCAGCGATCATCATCAAACAGACTTTGGACAGAGGCTCCTCGCTAATATATTGTTGTTGCAGCGATTTAGAAATTTTGTTCATGATTTGAATAATTTTACCAGCTCGTGGCCGTTGTAATATAATCCATCACATAAACACTCGAGTTGAGCCCACGCCCCCCTTTGCCAACCGTCACGCCCCACTAGGGGGGCGCGCCCCACCGGTTGGGAAGGCCTGCTCTACACCATACTCCAACCTACGGCCCGCGGGCCATAATCTGAACCCCGAAGGGTCTTAATCCGGTCCACAAGTGACTTCGGAAAAAAGAATCACATGCGCCTCTTTTAGGCAAAATTGAAAAAAAAATCATGGAAAACAAGGCACCGATTAGCAACAGATTTTCAGTGTAAAATATAGAAGACAAAATTTTTTATAAAATTTCCCTAATTTGAGGGAACACAATATTTCAAAACAGAAGATTTTCACTGAGATGAAGAGGTTCAACACGATAATACGAATCGCATTATTGGCTGAATAGATATTTTTTCTATAAAGCGAGGTCCCCGTAATTTTTGACAGAAATAGTTTTTTGAAGTTACTTTTAAATAGCTATTCAAAAATTTCGAGTCAATAAATCTTCAAAAGCGTGATAATTGATGGCGGCAAAAACAGATAATCTCCCCACTACGTGCAGATGATGCGGTGTCAAAGTCGGTGTTGGTATAATAGGTGCCCTACCTTTCCCTTCCCAGGGTGCTGAAATTCTTGGAGGGACTTTTACAAATATCAATAATTTGAAATCAAATCAATGATAGGCGTGAGGCTAAGCAAATTCAAAAATTAAGACCTGTCTAAATCTGATTATAACATGTTATTTAAAAAGCATACATTTTCGCTTCGTCAGGCATTTATCTTCTTTACGTTACAAATAGTAAAAATGGCATGAAAGAATGATAATAATGTTCGGCCCCCGCCGCGCCATTGCTTTTCCAACCAACAATGTGGCCCGCGTAAAAATTAAGTTGGACACATCGTCTAAAATTTTAGTTTAAGCTGAACGATCTAAATTCGACCGAGGCTAATTTCGGGCGCGGCCAAAATTAGAATAGCCTTCTCTGGCCTATCTATGACAAATAAATAACCTGGTATTTCCTGGCACGGTAGGAGTACCTAAGGGATCATCCGTTTAACACAGCCTGAATTTAATCCTTCTAAGGCTGTTTATTTCAGATAATCTTAAAGCTCGGCTTCTTATGACACTCCATCTTTACGAGTACCGTTACACACCGAAATCCGATTGTTGTATGCACGAATGGTAAATACATATAACTGTATTTGTATCAAATTTGTAACTTTCCGTTTAAAAAAATATTTAAAAAAAACCAACAGAGACGTCAGTCTATTTTGGTACTCCGATATAGTCTATCGGTATAAATAATCAATTTTAGTCAAAATCTTTATAACGGTGGCGCAATTACTAAAAATAGCATGTGACAAATACATTCAGTTATTTGAATTTTTCTGAGATTATAGATTGTGATGCTAATGCCATTCTCTAACGAATTCACGTTCACATCGATGCTTGTGTCCATAAAAAAGGTGGATCCAAAAATTTATAAATTTTTCTTATAACGATAGTGTGAGGTGCTCTCGTGCTCTTGGCATCCCCAAAAATATAAATAAAAAAACTGCCTACTTCGAAAACTAGACCATCGTGAATTTACATAGTGAATACAACAACTATACTTCGGTGTGCCTTTCCCTGCATTCAATTGCCCCCTGCGATATGTTCTGATTTATAATCTACCATGACTTCGTAATTTAAAAGACATTTACCCTTATATCAGCGATTCTCCAAAGCATAATTTTTTGCATCCCCTTCTTTTACGAGAATCATCTAGTTATCCTATTAGAGTGGCGACTGAATCGTATATTGGCTATGGAGCGCTTGTTTTATTCTGGTAGCCCTTTTGAAATTCAAAGGCAAACCATGGCCGATCAAAATTATCGAGAGGGTCATCAAAATTATAAATATGTACCATTATTTACCTTTGGCGTGAATATACACGGTGCCTCTACCGCATAAACGCACCGAAAAATGATTCCTCATTTTTCTCCTTCAGTTGCCACACACATTTGAAAATTAAAAAAAGAAAATAAGGGCGGAGTTTATAGTCCTCACTTAAGGAACAAGGATTCCCTTAAAAAATAAGTATAACGGAATTCTTATTGGCTGAAAACGTCACTTATAAAGGCATTACCTCATTTAATAAAATAATTTAATTCAGGAGCCTAATTAAAGTAACTGACAAATAAAATATAAAAAAAAAATCTAGTAACATTAAAATTCAAATTTAATAATTAACAAGCTGTGAGAACTCGCTTCGCTCGCTCTCCCTTCTTGTGCTCGCTTCGATGGCTTTAACACCTCCTTACGTCAGAATGCTTCACCTTCCGTATAACGATCTCTGCAGAAACTGCGGGGTTGTGAACGCAGTGGATACTATCCTCCATTTTCTTTGTAGCTGCTTGCCCAGTCCCAGACTTATCAGAGAGAATAAGATAGATTCTCGGGACATACTTCTTTATCGAATTTGGATACCTACACTCAGAATAATTTCAATGGGAAATCCCATTAAACCAATCATTTTGTCCCATTATTTTTAGTCAATAGGAAAAATCTGATTACTTTAAAAATATAGGAACCATTACTTTCACTCGATAAATATCCGTTTGTTTTAATAGTTGACTCCTTTAAAAACAAACCCATGGTCTAGTTATTTTCCAATAGGATATATCTTATTGAATTAATAGGATCAATCCTATGTAATAAAAAAATCGTTTCACTCGTAATCTGAACGAAGTATATTTTTTTATAAGTCCCATATTATTATACCATCTACGCTACGTCATTGTGGATTTTGTTAAGAATCACGATATTTGGCCAGGTATTGAACATCCGATCGGCTAGTACTCTTTAAACCAAGTCACGGGGAGGCAACCGAATGATCTCAGCTACGGAGCATGATGTTGGTTCTCTTGGAAAATACGTCCATATGCTTGAAATTCAATTAAAAGGCATATCCCACTAATGAAATAGGACAAATGGGATCCATCCTATTATTACTTAATCATATCAGTTCTTGTTAATTTAATGGGACAAACTGATTAAAATGTAATCTGATGTTCCATTGGATTTACGGGACACATTTCATTCCATACAAAATATCTCAATAGGATTATTCCAGTAATATTAATTATTGCATCTGTTTACTTTTGTGAAGAAATCTGGTAAATTGCCGTCTAATTAAAATAATGGTACAAAAACTTTTAAGTTTACGGGGTCCATTTTTCTGAGTGTAGAGAACACGGTTAATTTCAACGTTTTATTGGAAGCTCAGACTTGTTATAGCGGAGATAATTACGCCATTTTTAGGAGATATCGACGGATTTCCGACCACCATGTGCTCTGATCCGGGAAGAGGGTCTAATTACCCCTTAGGCAATGCTCTGGCGAGTCCGGCGACACCTCAATCGTGTCCATCCGCTAAGGGATTGCGGAGATATCGACGGATTGCCGAAGTAGTACGAAGTTGATTGTGAAATTGCTGGGGCCAACATCCAGGTTGATGGTTATCTCTGACCTTCCTGTGCACTGATCGGAGAAGATGGTCCAATGACCCTCTAGGCAATTTTGTGGCGAGTCCGGCGACACCTTAATCGTATCACTCCGCCAAAGGATTGCGGAGATATCGACGAATTTCCGAAGTAGTACGAAGTTGATTGTGAAATTGCTGTGACAACAACCAGGATGTATGTACATAAAACGTAGTCACCTTGAATACAATTTATTGGAGTTACACTGTATTTGATTCAGTGACAACTAAATATTTCCAATAAATTCAAATGTTGTCGATGAAAACATGATTGCAACAGGTAACTCTCATACAAAAAGAAATTTCGATTTACCACCACATCCTTTGAGATTTTCAAAATTTTCTCAGTGTTTAAACCTTCTCCAGCCTAAGACGGATTTAACAAAAAAAAAAGAATCATTTAATCAATCATTTCGATCCAGCGGTTTTCGAGTTTTTGCGTTACAAAGAAATCACGTTCCATTTTTATATATAAGAAGAAGATTAATATTAATTAAAAAAAAAATGAACGACAACGAATTGCAAAATCAATAAGGAATCCCTTAAGTATACCTCCTGGAAATGAATTTATTATCATAGCCGGGCCCCACTCTACAAGCCTCTAGCAACCAATCAACATTAAAAAAAAAACATGAAACCATTTCCTAGACTTTCATCGAACAGCGTTTTCTTATAGTCGAGAAGTCTCCTTACTCAATTTTTCACACTTATACCAAAATTTTGACAATGTTAATTTTTGGTTCCAAGAATGGGGTCATGGGGTTGCCATAGAAATCCCACCTCCAAAAGCAGGTTCTCTAATATTTTTTTTTTTAAATGGGCCAATATCATCCAAATCTCAAAGAAATGTATTTCTATCTAGGTTACATGACATATGTGAGAAGGGAAGGAATTTGAACATCGGGCCATGGATCTGCGATAGAAATATCGCCTAAAAAATATTGTTAAAAAAAATATTTTTATATACCAATTTGAACCATGGCAAGACATAATCAAACCAAATCAAATTAAACGGACAATGAACTTGAGGTACATTACGATTTCAGGTCCCAAGGTAAATTTTTGATGTTTCCGATATTTTCCGCTATGTGTCCGCTATATGGCGGACGGTAATATAAGTGTGGCTAGTGTCGATAAGAAGAACAAGAAAAATTTCCCTTGGGGACCTGAAAGCGTAATATACCGAACTTGATATCAGGAATGGACAGGATCAAACCATAGAAACTCAAGTCTCAAAAGTAGTTTTTTTTTTCTTAACTATCGTTTATGATGGAATCTTAAAACACACATCACCGAACTATGTCCTTACAGTCACTAAACATATGAGAGCGCATAGAATCTGAACGCTACATTACAAGCAGTCGTTAAATTTCTGACCCAAAGAAAAGTGAATGGTATCCAAATTTTAGAAGCTCCCGGAATTCGCCTTCCACTTTACTTCATTTAGGTTTCTCGTTTAAATCTTTCGTTTTCAACATATACATAAGTGTCTTATTCCATTTTTGAGCAGATTTTTATATTAAAAAAAACTCTCTCACTCTCAAATCAAAATTATAGTTTTTGGTGGACAAATTCTTAATGGGCGACATAGAGAGAGATTTTTGTTAGAAAATTCAAAGAAATAAATATCCGCCTCCGTTATTGAGAATGTTTACTTTGCAGAAGTCCGCTATCGAAAAGTGAACGTTAAAAGAATTTTTACTGTACCTATTTTGGTTTCCTGTTTTCTTTTTCAATTAATTTTTTCCTTTCTCTGAACATAAATGTCGCAAAACTCCACATCAAATAAACAATAAACTTCCCTTGATTGGTTGTTTAACATCCTACGCTTCGTTAACGCAAAGTGTAAATGATAAATTTGTGACGTGCAATGCATATTAATCAGTTTAACAGCTAGTTAAACAGAATTGTCTGCATGTCGACATCTAATCTGTAACGCTGCGTAAATTGTTATAAAAAACTATTCGCAACACTTTACGTTAACCAACACTGTTCTGCTCGGTGGCGCAAAAGAAAAACACCTATTGTCATTTCGGTGCAGTAATTATTGCATCTATAACGCGAAAGGGAAAAAGTTTAAATGATGGTTCTCTTACCGCCAGACATTTTGAATTTGAACATTATATTTTCGACAACTTCATCACGAACTTCCTAAACGAGTAGGCGATACACACCGTAGCTAACATATATTATTACCACAATCACGGAAATTTTTTACGAGAGATTTCGTCAAGTCATCGCCATATACTTATGTAAAAACACACAACCTATAATTTACAAGCAAAATGAAGCATAATAAGTACAAATCGATTGTACTAATTGCTAATTCACTATATAAATAAGAAATTTAATACTAAATTAACGCTTCTTCATTGAATAATTTCCTGCTTTACGCAACAAATGCCATACAATTCTATGTGCGCATAGAGTAAAAATAATTAATATTTTTTAATTTAAATCCGTTCAACATCTCATACATATATAGGCTTAACAATAAAGTCGTTAAAAATTTATCTGCGAAAGATTCGCACACATAAAAATATCATTGAAGTTGGTGTATCTTTTTCAACTATTTTATATTACGTTGTTACATAACTTACGGGTCATGCTAATGCAATTTGTGTTAGTTAACCTCGATCGTGTGCTTCTAAATATTGCCTTTTGTTTTTCAAAAATTAAAATCGATAATTAAATGGCGCCATATCACAGTTGATATAATGAGCCAATCGGTCATCCGGCAGTAATATTTGTTGGCTTTGAAATAAAAGCGCGCGAGGAGCACAACAGATTTTCAAAAAAGATACAATAAAATTTAGTGGTTCGATCAATATTTGTCTAAGGGGTTACTGCATCGTTAAAATCACTAACTTTTACACGTATGTATTTAATATATTAAATTTTGGTGGTCACATTTAGGACTTATGTTTGTATATTGAGAAAAATGAACGCTTACCACTTTGGTTTGGTTATGTGATTATTTTAGCATAACAAACGAGACAAAAGACTTGTTTTAATTTATCTTGTACCACAGATCGGTTTTATGCAAATTTATTCATAAGATGCTCTTATATGGTGTTAAATCTGTTGTGTATTTATGTATACACAGATTAATGTGATACATAGGCAAAAGAAAAATAAGAAAAAAAAGACAAGACGAGAACGAAGATAAAATATGTAGCAAAATGTTTCTCGGTAAATGGATTGCAAAAGGGAGATTTTTTTTTGTTAAGCTTATGGTTAGAATACGTTAAAATATAAACCACAATTGGCACTCGTTAAAAAAAATTCTGCAATTAATGCAACTATATTTCACTACTTGTTATTTGACTTGCGAAAAATCGTCGTGCACCACACTCATATGGTCGCGTGCTTAGTGACCTCGCCAACCATACAGATTAAGGTAAAAGGTATACGAATGAAATGAGCGTGTAAAAGAGTCTCAACAATCTTCTTAGCCAACATTGGCATATTATGCTGATGCTGACACACGCTGTGGTTGGTTGAAGGTAACAATTACTTTTGAATTCACAGTATAGTAGTAGCACGGATAATTATAATGGTAGTAATCAAAGTAATCATGATGAGACCCCGTTGTAATGCTGCTGGTATTTGTAATATCTAATTTTACACTTTGGCTTATGAAAGACAAGTAGGTGAAGTGATTATTATTTATCAAATAAGACATTTGTAAGTAGATTTGTAGCTGTACAATGTTGTATGAAAATGAAATCCTTTTAAAAGGGTTTTGTTGCTCGAATTTGCACCTAATGTATATCTACAAGTATGATTAATTGATCAGTTAGTTTCCGCACGTTACGCTATTATTAATGAATTTGAAGATTCAGTTGAGTTCCGCGAAACAAGACAAAATACCTGTATATGCAAATTACGATACATTTTTTTAGGCCCAAAAAGGAAAAACAAAAAACGGAAACTTTGCCTTAATCGGGATATAGACAAACATTGAATATTTAGTATGCTTTCCTTATTTCACGCCGCCACAACTGCTTCTTGTGTTGCCCCAACTCCATTCGGAGTATGGTGCGTTGGCGACCAACGTGTGAAGTCGTCTCAGAATATTGAAATATGTAGTAGACGTCAACGTTTCGACGACAACTGAATTCGGAGTATCTGATACGGTTGTCAACCATACTACTTCTGTAATTTTTTGATTGAATAATAAGCGTGCGACGAGCCATACCGAGTTTTAAAAACTGGTTTCTTTATGAATCTTTATACATATCACAGAGTGGCGACCGAATGCCATCACGGTCACAGAACACAACGGGTTAATCGAATAAAATGGATCAGTTTTTAGGGTTTCTCATCCAATATATCAAGGCAATCACTACCACAACATACTTAACTTTTCTATTTTTCGTCAATTTACTCTGTTTCCCAACGGACCGTAGGTGGTTCATGAGAGGCTTGTAAGTGGTCCGCGTAGACTGCTTACATGCGAAAAGGTAAAGAACATTTAACAATTCAACCAGTGAACTCTTTGTTACAAGGACTGTGGTCGAACCGTAGACCACCGTAGACCCTGGGTAGTACCCAGGGGCGCCGCCCTATTAGCACTTGAATACCAAGCGTACGCGAGCGTTTTTTTTTTACCTGTAATCGATGAATTTTGTTCGCTTGAAAATATGGTGCTTCTCCAGGGACGTAGCCAGGGGAGCGATCCTGGCCGCTGCCGAAATTGTTTAAATCAGCATCGACATCATAAAAATCCTTGTAATGCACTTATTAAATCTTAAATTTCTGAGGTGATTGTTTCATTTATCGATCTAACGAATAAACTCAACAAATGAAATTTGCGATTTACGTTATATTTTGCGCAAACTCATTGAAGGAAATCTTAAGGCGAATTTAGATGGGGACACTTTGACTTCATGTGGGGCTTTTGAAAAATGTAGTAGCAGCCTGACCTCGATTTCAGACAGATCGGACCCATAGGGAAAAAGTTACGGTATTTTAAAAACGAAAAAGGTACATTCGTACCTATGCTGCTGGACGAGGGTTAAGGTTATAAGTGGGGACTAAGAATTTTTCCCATAGACTTTCATTACCCTACTGATTCTAAAACAACAAATATTAGCCTTACTCATTTTTATCATCCCATGATTTGGGATATTTTGATTGTACCGCAATGACTAGAACGAAACTAAAATTAGATTAGATGATGGGCTTAAACTGCAGAGCGGGTGGGTCAGAGTGCTTTATTCTGTACCCCCTACTCATAGGGTGAGGGGAGACTACGGATAATGATTCAAGTTGTTGTGTAATGGATCATTGAGCCGACATTTTGTATTAACAAAAACTACTCTTGCCATTTTTACACGCTGTTTTTTAGCTCATTAATTAACAAACAACCATAAAATGTCCATAACTTTCAGCCTATTAACTCAGTGCTGTACGATCCTATCCCGCGTAATATGTTTCGGCATATTTGCGGTTTAATCTACTTTGCATGCTTGATTGCACACGACAAAAATACCATTATGGAAAGTTCCTTTTCAATGCCACTCAACAATTTTACTCACTTTTCGTATTATACCTATAGTTGCACCCACAAGATGAATGTCATTGCGTGGTTTTACATCAATTATTATTATTATTAAATTACATTATAGTGAATATTGCAAGCGTGTAAGTAGAAGTGGCACTTTAGTTTACGTACAATATGACTTGGATTTACTTGCATGCGTAGGAAGTACTTGAATACTTGTATAATTTTCTATACTGAAATCAATATGCACTCTTGCAGATATTTTTATATGTTAATGTGGGCAACTACCTTGAAATCAGATATATAATTGCTAAGAAATATGAGAAAGAAATTAAATAATTTGTTCGTATGATTGACTGGGCGTTTAGTCGTTCCTTTTACTTACGGAAGAAAGATATCGTGCGTTTGTTAAGAATTTGACAATTATTAGCATTTTACATAATATCCGACTACTCTCTAATATTAGCAAATAAGCTGAAATGTTGCATTTCTCTCGCTATTGTTAAACTATTTTTTTATTAGATTTCTTACGCCTCGTTAGCTTTTATACCTCCTACAGTGTTATGTACTAATTTGTTTCTTCGATTTTCTACATTAGAAATGAATAAATGCAATGGATTGGGAAATAAAATAAAATAGATACCAAGGAAATAAAAATAAAAAAATCAAACGCAAATTTACATGTAAGCAAATTATGGCAGTGGTGCATTGTAAATGACAGTCACAGTGACTAATGCAATCTAAGCCTATATTGAAGAAATCGTATTGCAAATCACCTGTTATAATTCCATAAATTTATTTTAATCTGGAAACGAACAAAATCCGCATTTGGCTGGGAGTCTTTCAAATGCGTAAAGTTTCACAGATTAGTGTTTTCTTACGGACTGTATGTATACATAGAATTGTCAACATGCATAAACCACAGATACTGTGCCTATTGTTACGATATAAAAACATCTCTGCATCGAAGATATTTTGAATTAAAGAATCAGGAATATGTCAGCCGCTGTCACTTGGAAATATGCCTGAGTAGTGTAGTACAATTAGTTCAAAAAAGCCCCAAACCCAAACATTACAAAAAAATAAAGTTTTGATTACAAATTGTTGATTTTTTGTACGTGTAAGCCACGCTCTGGTACAAACTTTTGGCTGCATTCATAATTGTCCCTAGAATAGGCACCCCACCAAATTTGATCTGCTTGTCTCAATTTGAAAAGCATCTACAGACAGGCATGCCTTTTTGAAAAATGCTAGGAGTGATGGGGTGTCAGTGGTCAGAGCACTTCAATTTTTGATACAAATCAAATAAATATTGGTAGCAACATATGGACAAGATCTTATGACTCTATTTCTCTATAAATGGATGAATGAAAGAACACCACAAAAGCAAACATCATATTATCTTGCTCCCGTACTAAACCTTCAAAAAAGTTAAGAAAGGTACCCCGGTTTTCTCCGGAAATACTCATCGAATCGGCACAGTGAGGACACTAAGATAATTTTAGGTCGCTGATGTCAGAAGTCAATCGGCATGAAAGAAACACCAAAGTAATTTTGTGTTGCTAATTCCAAATTTGGAATTTAAAAAAAACTGGAATACCCTCTTCAGAGTATTAACTAAGCTAATTGTTGCCCGCTGATTCTGAGTTTTAGGCCAAAAACAAGAAAAGGAATTTTGGAGATGCCCGCTCCAGTATACTAAAACTGAATCCATCCCACCAAGTCCTAACAAATTGGTGTCATTGGTCTTTTTTCAACCAACAGTCTCTGAATGATAACCCTAGACCTGTTCCAAAAACCGGTATCCGTACAAAACCGGTGTTCACTTGGTACCGGACCCGATATTCTAAAGTACCGATATCCCGGTTTTTTTGGTACCGAGTTAAAAAAAAACCGACCGACGAGTCGGTTTTTTGGTACCGAGTTAAAAAGAACGATTCACTTCAACCATGAGCCGGTTTTTTCAGGTTTTTTGGTACCGGTTTTAACCCGGTACTAAAAAAAACGGCTTATGGTTAAAAAAAAAACCGTCGGTACTGAAAAAACCTGATTCGGTTTTTAACCCGGTACTGAAAAAACCGGCTTATGGTTAAAAAAACCGTCGGTACTGAAAAAAAACCTGAGCCAGCGAAACCGCTTGTGGTACCGGGTATTGAAAAAAAAACGAATACTGAAATCTCGGTACCGAACAGGCCTAGATAACCCTATTCCGTTATCAGATCCGTATGAAGGAATCCAAATATGTCATTTGGATGTATGTAGAAGAAGTTTTTCGCAAACAACATGTAACAACCTCAACGGAAACTCGGAGGTTCTACGAATTGATTAATTCGTATATAAACCTTAGGTTTAAATGTTGAATTTTGTTTTGTTTTTTTCTATTATTTTTGATCGAGTTTTCTCTAATATAGCCCATGAAAGTCAGTCTCAATTCTATGATTTCGCTAATTACCATACACTGAAAAAAATAATTTGCTAAAAAAAAAATACAATAAAAAACAGCCAAGGAATAATTTTTCCTGATTTAAGATGTATTTTCTTGTTCCAAGAAAAGTTTTTGCTTAAAATAATGCTTATTTGTTTATTTTAAGCAAAGACTTTTTTTAGAACAAGAAAATACATCTTAAATCAGGAAAAAATCCTCCTTGGCTGTTTTTTATTGTATTTTTTTCTTCTTTTTAGCAAATGATTTTTTCACAGTGTACTTGCTTGTAGAAGGCACATTCTCCGACTGCAAGTATTCCCCCGTACGAGTATAACTTTAGACGATTTTGGAGATTTCTTCTGATCTCTAGTACGGCGACAACGCAGAGTGGGGCAAATACAGGAATTTGAAAAAAAAATAATTTATTCTTGATATTTTTGGCCTCTCTAAATCGAATGGAGCAAGCGTTTTAAAGTTATTTAGTTTTGAACGGGGTGGAGGGAATCATTTTCCAGTTTTTCTTAACTATCCCATAAACTGTAGATGTTACAGCAAAATGCTCTGAAAATACATTAAACTGACATATAATAGACAATACTTATTTTGGTAAATTATACCCTAGACCAGACCAATGGGGTATTTTCATTTATTGACCTTAACATTTTTATTATATCTCTTGAACTAATGCCACTTGTGTCAGGATATTTTGGGGAAATATTTCTAACCAAATCGAGTAGACGTTTGCCAAAAATTTAGTTGTTGCGTCTAAGGACACGGCTGGTTCGCCTATTGTAACTTTTCAAGGCAGCACGTCCAAAGAGCCACTGATTTCTTATTGAATATCGATCCAAATTTTTTTTAAGAAAGAAAAATTGAAATGTCCATAATGCAATAACCGATTTATAAAAACTCTCAAACTCAAACAAATTTTTAATTTTTTTCACTATGGCGACGATTTATTTTTTCACTGTGCTTTTTTTTTTGATTCATTCAGTCAACATTTACCTCGCGGTATGGCTGTAGTCATTGATTTTAAATCAAACCTGAGAGTGTTAAATTTTATTTATTTTTACCTCATTACTTCAGTGAAACCGATTTAAAATCATTCCGAAATGACCCCTAAATCCTAAGATACCCTTAAGCGACGACACAAAGCCAAATAAAAAGCGTAAAATCTGCCAAAAATTACGCTTAATACGGAACTACGAATGTGCAAAACAAAAACGCATCTTGCTGAGAGGACTTCTCCGCACTAAATGCGTATTCACTCTGCGAAAAAAATAAGTCAGGATCACAGTTCGCCTTCTTCTCTGAAATGCTGTCTACGGCACTGGTTAGTAATTAGTACTGCTGACAACTGCGAAATTCTTTTCTAAGAAACTGATCGATGCATCATTCCTGGCGAGCTCATAAGACAATAGACTCCTGACAAATTTGTTGAAGGATCAATTCTTATAGGCATTTTATTTACGATACTTTGCTAAAATACTTGTATGAGTAGCGATGCCATATGAATACTAAACATATGGGGACCTAGGTTGAAGGTCATATAGTCAACGATTTTCGGACGACTTCGGTGATGTTTAGAATGTCAATCATGTAACTAGCTTCCTCCTATAAATGGGGAGTCAAAAATTCCAACTGCTAAAAATAATACATTTAACAAACTTGCTGACGTATTTTTCTAATATCTAAATGTCGTATACCTTGAACTGTCATTCCTTCATACAATAATTAGCACCTGCTTACTCATATGTAAGTTCACTTGAAAAATAACCTTATTAACAGGCACAGCGTGTAATACGTGCCGGAGCCTAATCAAAACATTTAGCTGCCATACAAATATATAATATAATGATACAATACAATTTTTATCAATAACTTCCCCAGTACATATTTGAAATACAATTAGCATTAATTAAACTCTTTCGAACAAAACTGCCGCAATCAAAAGGTGAATATCATACAACATAAAATCCCATACAATCAAGATCAAATCAAGTCATACCCGAAATGCACTTAACAATGTATCTGACATTGAACCTTTCTTATAAGTTGATTTTTTGAATAAATTTTAAGGTCATCTCTTACGAAATACCCATAACGTGCATATAAGTATACGAGTATGAGAGTATTGAATTTCATATGAAATCCGCTTTCGTGTTCATGTTTTGCTTTTTTTCTTGACTGGTCGCGTCATAAAAACGATCTGAAATTTCCCCAAGGAATTGGTAGAAAAATGGTATATTGAATAATAAATTGGATGATACGTAATTCATTTAAAATAAGATATGGTATCTTCTTCCGGTGATTTTAACATCCGCAATCAACTATGTATTTATGGGAATGATAAAATACTAATTCACCGATGATACGCAATGGAAAAAAATGAGTACAATGTTCAACGGTAAAAAAACGTTAACATTAAAAAGAGGCCAATTATGGCCGGAGGGATTGTATACGCGTCGTTGTCAAGAAGTTCACGATATCTTGTTTGAGTTTTATTTATAGCCACTTTCGGTTTCAGTATCACTACGCGTGTACCGCTAAAATAATGACGACACAGTGATGCGTTTGGAGGAAATTTGAAATACGTATAGTAATTGGAAAATAACTGGAAAACGACAAAAATATTGCGTGAGGCAGTACTATTTATGGAAATCTGCATATATTGGACACAGTGAGAGGGGACTCACATTATTCAATCTTTGATTTGATTAACATAATAGCACCATATTGTACTGCAATTTGAATAATGCAAGTACGTTATACGATGCATTTTGAATTAAGTGGCATACGATTGGATCTAGTATCCAGGGGTTTGACTGGATTAATTTTAATCTACACCTGGATTTGTTGGTAGTCTGTATCGGCTATTAGGGTGTCTAATTTTTTCATTAAAACATAAATAAAGCATTGAGCAGCATCTTCATAAAAAATCATTTCTCCACCTTCCCTAATTCTAGTTTCTCTAGCAGAACCTTTTACATGATGTAATGGTATAGAATGTCGTATTTGGTTTTGCTTTAAAAAAGAAGAGGAATCCAAGAAAACGAAAGATTTAAGCGGGAAACCTAAGTGAAAAGTCTTGTACAAATAGCGAAGGAAAACGAAAGATTTGAGCGAAAAACCCGACTAAAATTATAATTAAAACTATACAGTCACTATAGAATCTATCAATAGTACGAATCTCTTGAATTTATTTTGTGTGGATTTTGTCAGGATATAGATGAAGCAGTCTTTATATTAATGTGATACCGAGACTTTGTTTACCATATGATATTAGCTGGCGTGAAATTCGAGGAAAGGATGAAAAAATATAAAATATGTAGACAATCCTAACTGTCACCGCGACACCATTGAAAAAAGAAGTAAATAAGTTATCGCATTATAATCGTAATGTTTACGAAAACCCTATATAGTATAGTGATTTTAGTTGAAAAAATGATGAAACCCAAACATCCAAAAAAAGATCTGACTTTTGATGCCAAATTGATCTATGGCCTGACCGCAATACGCAGTAAAAAGTTAGACTTTTTTGCGCGTCACATTTGGGGGGAGGGGGTGGCAAAGGGCTGAAATTATGATTTTTCGCCAATATCTTGTTAACTGTAATATTTACAGCAAAATGTTCTGAGGAAGACTTAAACTACATAAAATACTAGACCCAAAAACATTCGGTGTAATTTCGATTTTTTGATAGTTACATTTGGCGCTCTAGCTCCTGAAGTAATTTAATTGGAGCCATGGTAATTGGAATAACTATTCCTAACAATATATAGCTGTCCCACACGGAGACTCAGGCTGCCCCGTCAAAGCATTCCCCTATATCCCCTATTAACATTTAAAAAAAAGACATGCCTATAACTGATCGCCGAATCGCAGCAGGCGGGAAACATTTTGGTAAACGTTAAGGCTAAGTCCCATTAGACCCTCCACCAAATATTACTTCGATCGGATTAAAACAAAGGGTACCTCCCATACAAATTATTCAAATTCAATGCCACTAGTTTATTAAGAAATAAGGGAACAAGTCAACCAAAATAAAAGTTTTGTTCGTAGGCAATTTTCGGCTCATTTTGTATGGAAGGTACCCTTTGTTTTAATCAGGAGCTAGAGCGCCAAATGTAACTATCAAAAAATCGAAATTACACCGAATATTTTTAGGTCTAGTATATAATCTGCCAAGAGAAGGTATATGATATAATATATCATTAGAAAGGAAATTTTGTGTAGTTTAAATCGTCCTCAGAACATTTTGCTGTAAATATTATAGTTAACAAGATATTGGCGAAACTTCATAATTTCAGCCCTTTGCCACCCCCTCTCCCCCCCAAATATGACGCGCAAAAAAAGTCTAACTTTTTACTGCGTAATGCGGTCAGGCCACAGAACAATTTGGCATCAAAAGTCAGCTCTTTTTTTGGATGTTTGGGTCTAGAGCTAAAGTCACTATACTAATAAGCCTGGGCTTTTCGCATGCATTGTGTACAGACAGACAGCTCATGGTTCTGCATGAATTTCAATTTTGACCGCATAAATTGTCGGCACTTTTGATTTGATAGCCTCTTTGAACATATGAAAATTGGCTCGAACCTATAACAGTCCATTAATATTTTATGGCAACAGCTGTTAGTAAGCGATAGCAAATCTTTTAGTAGCTTCCTGCACATTGTACTCGTTGTACCTACATTTATATCGCACACACAAAAGATGCAACAAACGCATCAATTACGTGCTGCGTTTCAAAAGTACGTACATACGGGCATATGCGGCAGAAATCAATCTCTATGGTAACATTTACACTTATGGACTTTATAAGTAGGAGGATTTTATGAACCACCAATGGAACCGACTCTGACATTTGTAACTAAGTTTTATATTTTTCCTAGCACAATTTTTACCCACAATTTCACGACATATTCAGGGAAACATAGCAAAAAAAAAATTTCAGAGTATCTTCCGGATTAAAAATTGTGTTGTACTCCGTCCATTCGTACATAATATCAACAACGACTTGCTGCACTATTATGAAAATGGTCTTTTACTTGGACACGATGCCAATTCGGATTTTCAGTATGTACGATGAGTATACGGATCAGATTAATGTGAGCCGTTTACAAGATGTAATACCCGCAAAGTTATGTGTGTAAGAAATTTAATCGTCTAGCATTTTGTATTATTATGCATACTGTTTCATATATGGTACTTATGTATTCTGTTTTGGGTCATTCAATCAGAAATAAATTGGAAACTTCGACTAGTACGACGGTTTCCTTCTCGACAAAAAGAGGCGCAGACGTTTATGTGTATAAGTTGCAGAGTGTAACTATACTATTAACTATTAGCCGGCTTAAGGTGATGTTATAAAATCGTGTCAAACTGTATGCAACTCTTTAAGTCATTTCGTTTCCTTGGACAATAATAAATTGTTGTCAGGTTTATTCGTCGGCCGATTAGCGCATTCATTCACATTTTCTTCCTAGTTTAGTGGAACAAGTGAATGTTGTAATAAACAACTAATAACTGGTCAGTAGTACAGTATACGATTGAAACATCAGGTCTAGTTACATACTGCGATTGTGGTGGCGGTCCGATCCAGTCCTCGCTATATGAGGAATATATGGGCAAGCTGCATAGCAAGTAGTGGCTTTGCCATCCATTCAAGGATTCTGACAGGAGTACCGCCTAATAGGGCAGTTAAAGACATTCATGTGTGTAATTAGCTGCCGGGGTGTTGTTGATTAATAATTAGATCTAAGGAATCTGTGACGGAATACGGAAGGAAAGAAGGGATTGTAACCCTATCTCTTCTCCTTGATTTGTCCCTAACTCCTAGTGGAGAGTTGCGACCGAACGACCGACCAACAATTTTTTTTATTTTAACCCTAACCTAAAACCCTATAGTATAATACACTTAAAAAAAAAGGCCCAAACATCTATTGCTCAATATACGCAGTAAAAGGTTACACTAATTTGCGCGTCGGGTTAAGATGGCAGGAGGTGGTAATAAAGCTTTTTCGCAAATATTTGGAAAACGACAAGTCTGACCGGAAAATGTCGTTAGGTCGAATCAAATTACATAAAATTGGCTTTGTAATGATATCTAATAGCCTTTAGAAATTATACCCTAGACCCAAAAGTATTATGCGGAATTATCAATTTTTGAAAATTACTTTTAGATAGATTTTAGATTTTGAAGTGAAAAAAAAGTGAAACTGTGTAGATTTCGGGTCACCTTGTATGGGGTACCCTTAGTTTTTACCCGATGGTAATTATTTTGGTGTGGAGCATAATAGGGTGTAAACTAGACACTCAACCAGATTTGTTCAGCCTTTTTTTGTCCTGGATAGCGATTGGAAATTTTGCAAAGATACTACATGCCGTGTAGCAGAAACCACCAGCATGCACTTAGTCGGATTCTTATCGACTAAACCTAAACACTTCTTTCGTCACCGTTACACCCTGCGGGGCCACCTTTGAGTTTACGCTTTCAGCTAATCAGCCATCAACACCGGTAGCAAACGCCCCCCCCCCCCCAGTACCTCCATTTAAACGGCACAAATTGCCCTGCTTCCTGAATCCCAGTTATTTCTTGTTGGCATCATCAGAGCCACTAGAGTTCCGCTTCTAGTTGACTGCGGATATCTGGGAATAATCTGGGGCAATCAAACAAGACATGTTTCGCATACTCTGCAACTTCTTTGCATCTTCTAGCTTAAACCGATGCAAATAATGCCGATATCCTCCATGGCCGTTAAGAATTGGGTTATGTGAAGATTCATGTCCCCATGTTTTCGGTTAACCTACATGGCTATATCTGGGATAAGGATATGTGTCCATCGACCAGTAGAGGCCTCATCCCATCGGACCTGCCAGCTTCTCATAAATTCAAGCCTTTCAATGTTTCTTCGCCTTCGCCGACCCATGTCCAGCCTACTGATCTCATCCACCAGGGGCGCAAACTGGTGGGGCATATTTTATAATTGAAGTTACCACCCTCGACAAAAGCAGCCTCCTACTTGTCATAGGACCACCTATATTTGGAAACATTCTAGTTAGAGCCGTCATGGCGGTGGCCGCCTTATCCCCTTATTCTTAAAGTTCTCTCCAAATCATAGTCGCAAGTCAATCATAACCCCAAATACTTATACTTGCCTAGAGCTTATGACATACTCTCCGACTTTGAATTAGGACCAGTTTTTTGCTCGGCGACCTCCAGTCCGACCGTTTCCAGCCACAGGTTATTGGTTATAATCGCCTCACTTGCGTACATTTCGACCAGCTCCGGATCCCTTGCGACGACTAAAACTGCTCTAATTGGTGACAGGATTTGCCTCTCCAGGTTGGGGCAACAAAGTAGAGGCATTATTTTTAGTAACACTGGACATTTGAGTTTAGGCGCTTTCTGTCCGATCTTACTCATGACCACCCTATACGCGGTCCCCCACGGGTTTATGTTCGTTTCCACACAGAGCTGTTTAAAACATTTGCGCCGAAAGATCGCAATCTCGTCAGTCCACCGCAGTAGTTTTCTCGTATTTTATTGGCCGAATTCTTACTTGTCATGGAGTGTCATCGCTATATCCAGTTGTCGGGCCGCTGATTCGTTAATGGGACCAACATGCGATAGTGTTTCTATGAGAGACGCCTCGTCAAAACGACCCGTTGACCTGCGATTGGGGCTCTTATTATAACTCGCGATGGTTTCTCTGCTATCGAGAATAAAATTCCCCGGTGGTCTTTTGGGTACGAGGGTTGCCTTTTATATTTCAGGATTAGAGAACAATATTAATCATCGAAAGTAGCTTTATTGTTTTTCAAAATATTCCCCATGAAGATCTATACACTTTTGCATGCGTTTGAACCAATTGTCGAAGCACTTTTGCCACTCTGATTGAGGTATCTCCAAAACATGCATTCTGAATGCAGCAACCGCTTCTTCAGGTGTTGAAAAACGTTGACCTCTCAGTTTGTTTTTTACGTACGGGTTTGGTTTTCCTGATTTCTTGGAAGACAACTGGCTAACAAATGGTTGCGTACCACTCAGAATTGACTGTTCTAGTGGTATGGTTGCGACATGTCCAGTTTTTTCGAAAAAAAAAACAGGCGACCATTTGCTTGGAAGTGCTTCGTGCGCGAACAACTTTTGTGGGATTTGGCTCATCTTGAAAAACCCATACAGTCGACTGCTGTTTACTTTCGGGCTCATACGCGTAAATCCATGATTCATCACCTGTCACGATCTCAAAGACGTGTTTCGAAGCACCGCGATCGTAATTTTTGAGCATTTCTTTCGACCAATCGACACAAGCCTTTTTTTGAGCGATTGACAAATTGTGTGGGATCCAACGCTAACAAATTTTTTTGACAGTCAAATGTTCATGCAATATTGAATGTACTCGTATGCTGGTCCCACTAATACTTAAGGTTGTCTCAATCTCACGATAGGTCACATGACGATCTTGCAATATCAGTTCGCGCACAGCATCAATGGTTTCCGGAACAACAACTGATTTTGGACGACCTTCACGAAATTCGTCTTGGAGTGAACTACGACATCGATTGAATTCACCATACCATCGATAAACACTGGTCATCGATGGAGCTTCATCGCCAAAAATTTAATTCAGTTCATCCATGCACTGTTGCTGAGTTAATCCACGTCGAAAGTTGTAAAAAATAATCGCACGAAAATGTTCACAATTTAATTCTATTATTTGGCCGAGATGAATCTTTTAAGTTACTGTAAAAAACACAAATAGCGCTCGTATGTCAAAACGTTTTGAGTACGTATAACCTCAAAAATGTTAAAGGCAACCTCCGTATAATGGGTTCGCTAACTTGCCATTCCGTAGTTGGAACCAACGAACTGCTCACAAATGTGAAGTCAATAACAAACCCCACTTTACCTGTCCAAAAAGTATTAGCACCGCCTGTGTTCATAAAAACGATATAATGCTGTTGAAAAGCGTCGAGGAGTGTGTCCCCCAGGCTTATTTGTTTCGCAGCTGCCCAATTCCCGTGCCCACGCGCATTGAAGTTCCCCGCAATTATGACCGGGGGTGTGTGTATTTGCGTCGTGTCTCTCCAGGAAACTCTCAAACTATGTGTCGTTCCACCGCAACGTGGCGGAACGTAGCAGCTAACGTAATAAGAACTAAGGAGAGAAGTTACAGGCATGCCTTTTGATGTTAAGATGAGAAACGGAGGCATCCTTTTTCGGAGCATTCCAAATTTTGTCACAAATCAAATAAATTTTGTTAACAATATGTGGACAAGATCTTATGATTCTAGGTGCATTCTATTAAGAGTTACAGTGTGAAATTTCTTCTTCATCCTTGCTCGTTGTTTTTACCGCTCCATGGCGTCGCGTCGCTCAGTCTGCAGTGTAGGCTGTTCTGGTGGTAATAAAGTGGATTTGTGGGCGTCGAACTAAATTTTTACACGGGCCACTTTGTTGGTTTGGAAAGCGATGGTGGGTCAAACAATTTTATAAAGAAGAAAACATTCTTTTAATTTTTTGAATTTTTTAGCATCACAAATTTTAAAGTTTGGTTTCATCCATGATAACACGGTTAGGTTGACGATGAGTCTAGTGACACGGCTGTATTTATTGAACATGAATTTTTGAACAATTTTCAGAAAAACACTATTGCTGTGCAAAAAATGCGGAACATACCATTTTATAGAAAACAATTTCTATGGGGCCAATAATGCCATTCTGCTTTTTCCCTAACATAAGCGAAATTCTAACAACATACAACACAATTTTTCTTCAATATTTTGCACTAATAATCTGTTCCTGATGTCAGCGTCCTTTTTTTTAAAACAAGTACACCAACCAATCCAATTATGGGTAAAAGGTAATCTATCATGCTATTCAACGGGGACTTATTGATATCCCGGCAATAATTATTATCCAAACAATTTAACCATTTTTGTGAATAGTATTTAATATTAAAAAAAAATCCGTGCAAAAAAAAATCCGACTTGCAAAATTGAGTATATAACTTCGTCATTTTTGTCGTATGAGTTTTATTCAAAATGTTGATTAAGTAAATCTTTCCTCGAAGCTACTCGCGGGCCGGATAAAAACCCTTGGCGGGCCAGATTGTGGCCCGCGGACCGTATGTTGGACAAACCTGGGCTAAGATATTGTTAAGCTAGATTTCCGTTTTCAGGCAGTTTTTTTTTGCATTTATAAACTTATATGGTTAAGATCCCCTCATTTAGTACCTATTGCTATTACTAGTTGAGTTGTTTTTCTATTAGAAAATTACCCAGGCAGTTGCACTCGATACCTTCTGTATAACTCTTTATGCAAACGGCAGATATCTTTGAACTTTCTTTCAAGTCAAGAAACAATTAATCATACAGTCAAAACAAATAAACGCAACCACATTTCATTTTTCATCCTATGCAAATACGCCACAACTACTTTCCATATCACTCTCAACTTGACCCCAAACCAAATCCCATAAAATGCAACTTGTTTGTATTTCATAGGACAACCAACTTGCAAAACTCCACACAGAAAAAAAACTCATTCGAAATATCAAAAACCCATCTCTACTATTTTTTGATTATCCAATAAATTGATTATATCTACATGACGACATCTTCATTGCAAACTTTATCTACACCACTATGGTCCGTGTGATTATAATCTGATGAACACTATTCAATAATACAGTTGATTAAAGTGTGACTTTTAGCCTATTACTTGACAATTTTGGTGAATTTAATTTTAAACTGTTAAATTAACTTACTAACATAAACAATTTGCAATCAACTCAAAATGTGGGTATATCCAATTTGTGACGCCTCGTTACAGTCAGGGCTTTTTGATTTTTGGGTATTTCGAAAAAAAAGAAGAAACAAACGCGCACAATTTGTTACAAAATCACTTAATTTTCACATATCACTATCAAAGAGCCAAGAACCTTTCCTTTTTTTAACACAAAATTCACAAGAAGCCATACACTAATCGCACGAGGTCATGATTCACATTAACTCAATTTAACATTTAAAACATATACAAGAATGGACACTATTATGGCATCTCTTAATCAAGAAGAGTGTTGTAGTGGCATCATCGACCAACCACCCGCGTCTGTTTGTCGCTTAGACAGTTCAGTTAATAGAGTGAAGACCAAATCGACCAAACAAAACACCGCCGCTGCAGCCGTACCGGTCGACAATATACCACACCGAAATAAACAATAAAAAATTATGTTTAAAAGTCAATACACACATGCACATCCGCACAACAACAGACTGTAAACTGACTGTATTGTTGTTTTTTATTCACTCTGTATCGTTTATTGTTAACAGCTTCTTTTTCCTGCCGAAGAAACCATATAGAGACCGCGTTAATACAAGAACCAAGCACGAGGTTGCTGTGGTAAGACCAAGAGCATATGTTAAGTTTACCTGATCAAAACAATACGAGCGACGACCAGGTATTCACTGAGACGTGATTCTTTGGATACTAAGCGTTTTGTGTTGTCTGAGATATCAACAGAGTCATAGTACTCCGGGTTAAGACTCGAGAGTTTGTTACCTTGAGAAAGTAGGGGAAATTCAGTGGTTAAACATTTTTTTGGTTAATGGACAGCAACGATTCTACGTAGGGTTTTAGATGTTCAAACACCTTCCAAAATTTATTGATCCAATTATATTTTAAACATACAATTATGACCGGTATGCTTAATTGAGGATGTTGGTTTGATTTAGTTATAAAATATAACAGCCAGCAATATCGCCGAGACCAATGCGTTGTTGTTGCTTTTTCATTTGACACATCCAGGTGTTCTTCGGTCTGCCTCTGGCCTTGGGTCCATCAAGTGGAACTTCCATTGATATCATTCGATAGTTATTGGGTTAGAAAAATAATCAAATGTTACGTGGAACGAACGGCTAGGTAAGACTTTCACAATTCATTTTAAACTCGAACCCAAGATTTATAGAAACACGAGTAATACATAAAAAATTATACATTCGAGAGGGAAGAAATATCGAACTACCATCACAACTCCCAACTTTAATGTGAACATTCAACACCGGTTCAAACCTGCACCGAGCCGTTTAATAGTGGTAAACGCTCACATTCCGTTTTCCCCATTTAGAACTCTCCAAAAAAAATTAAAGTTTCTATTTCTACGAAACCACAAAGCTCTGGCGAAAAAAAAATATCTAAAAAACATGAAATTAAATGGAAAAAGAATTCGTTGGAATCGTGACTCGAACCTTCGACCTTCATGTCGCTACGTCAGCCTACTGCCTTGAGCTACAGACGGTTAGAGGTCACAGTGCAAATATTCCCATGTGGCATACTTCCGGAACTGAAAATGTAACTTGATATTTCTCCTGCAGGAAGGTCTTCTCTTGTAGCACACAAAGTTCCGACTAGTTTCAAAAAATCTATGGTAAGTTTCCATGACATAACGCTACATACGTTCACCGCAGTCATCTATCGAACGGAACGATAAGTTAAACCTTTTACAATTAAGTCAAATGTTAAGGTTTTTTATTGTGAATGGCCAGCTTATTTTTTGGGAAATTATGTGGATTTTAATCGTTCTAAATATAAGGCCAGTAATCGAGCATTTAAGAAAAAAAGAAATTTCACACCAACTAAGAAGTGTATGGTAAATTCATAGATTTGTATGGTTTGTGAATACAATGTCAAAGATGTATTTTGACTCGAGCACTCCTAACGGTGCCAGGGGTCAAACGGTATTTTTAACAAAGTTTCAGGAAAATCTCTAGTACGGTAACTCTGGCTAAAATATTTTGCTTGGCGAATTCGTAGTCCATGCAGTTTTGAAGAAAGTGGCCAAATTTCTTATCAATACGTACACCACAAGGGTGCTAGGGGGCTCAAAACATAAAAAAATTGGGGTTTTGGTTTTTTTGTGAATATGTATATCTGTAACGTAATTTGGCCACTTTCTTCAAAATCGTATGGGCTACGAATTCGCCACACAAAATTGTTTAGCCAGAGCTACTGTTATAGAAATTTTCTTGAAACCTTGTTAAAAATGCCGTTTGACCCCCTGGCACCGTTATGAGTGCTCGAATCAAAATCTAGCTTTGACATTTTATTCACAAACCACAATAGCTATAAATTTGCCATACATCACTTTTCCTTAAATGTTACCGTTATCGAGATATTCAGAAAAATCTTTTTTTGAGGGTCCTTGACCATCTGTAGCACCGCTGGCGGCACTCATACAGACGGGGACTTTTGGGGTCTTCTTTAGGACCTCGAAAGGAAGGTTCATGCAAAAATCCAGCTTTTCCCATATTTTTCCGAAATTTCATGGGGTATATCGTTTTATACGATGATATATTCATGTACGTAGTACCAAATTTTTTTTAGAATGAATTGAAGGTTCATTGTTTACCCAACAATGTTGAGTCTCCAACGAACCTATCAAAAATTATCACCATTTATGGCAACGCATTTCCTCCTAGTTTCGTCCACACGAAAGACTGTACTCATCAGGAGCTACCTTAGTCAATCGGGGAGGTAGTTCGACTAGGGGAGTGTACTCGGAGGGAAATCCGAGTACATTTGGAGAGAATTGATTGGGCTTAGCTCTTACGAGTTGGTCTTTTGATAATTCGACGTATTCTTTCCAGCACGTAAAATTAGGGTCACAATGCAGCGAAATAAAAGCATAATTGTTCTACCGATTTTTAACGGTTAATGTAGGGTAAACAAGCCCCCCCCCCCTTTAAGGAGGACAAGTCCTGCTTTTTCACTCACACGCTTTTTCATTCAATCATAAATAAATGAGGACATATCGATCCAAAAGGCGGACTGGGACTGCCCACCTAATTTCGATTGACAAGCCATTGGAGCTAATTTTTTCAAAATTCAAAAATTTTATGATTTTTTTACGTCCTAAGATAATTTTTCAGTTGGTTTGGATGTGCTGAGCAAAATATGGGTACGGTCAACCTCATATTTAAAACCCCTCGTGAAATATTTTTTTGCGTAAGCCCTTGCAAAACAGAGGCTGATTTGGTCGCAATAATAGAAACTGTAGGATATTTGCACTCGCGCTGGCCTTCTTGACGTACGTTCATCTCTTTGTTAAAGCCCAAAACCATCGTTACTGTCAGCCGGGACCTGCATTTATGTGTTAGTCAGCCCCCCCCCCCTAACATACAATTACGCATTATACTTGAAATGGATAGAACAAAATAATAACAGGCGCGACAATCCAACATTGGACTAAGGCCGCAGGATGTGTTAGTGACATCCTATTTCCAAGATCTTATCTTCTGCTTTTTGTTGAGGTAATGAGTCCGTCACAATTCGTGAGTTCGAAAAACACCATGATCCACGGTGAGATTCGAACTCATGACCCTGCGCACCGAAGGATCGCGCACTAACCGCTAGACCAGCCAGAATATTGAAATGGATATGATGCAGCAAAATAGCAGTGAAAGCAGTACCAATGCATTTTAAATGGGTGACGTCATGTTAGCAGCATGCTGTTGCTGTTCAACAGCAATAGAAAAATTAAGTTACCCCTTTAAAATGCCATAGTGCTGCTTTCGCCGCTGCTTTGGTGCATCATATGTATTTCAAGCATTAGTGCGAAGAGTGCGATCGAGAAGAGTACATTGTCTATGTAGGCTCAGGCCCCCGTGTTGCAATGCTTTGCATTACCGAGAACATAGCGGCGATTGTTTCTTCTTCTTCTCAGTACCATATAGCCCCATGTGGGTCCATGGGCGTTAACTCAGCCATTTATAGGCAATTTCGAGTCAACGTTACATTGCATATAATTTCGGAGTGTATGTAATGTTGCAAGCACTATATATTTCCTTTCCGCACATATACGGAAATTTTGGACCACGCCGAGATTCGACCTCAGGACCTTTAGATTACTAGCATCGTAGAGTGCGACCCAACCAAGTGAGCCACAGAGCGCGATTGTTTGCTATGAGTCTTATTTTGCATTAGTTAGAAAGTGAAGCTTTATTAGCTTATTCTGGTTCCTGGCTTGTTGTTTTTATATGGTTTTGCTAAAACCCCTCTCGAAATATTTTTCTGCCTACGCCCCTGACCTGAGGCAGCAGGGCAGCAGTTTTTTCTTAATCTTTAAGTTTGGCCGTGAGGTCTGAAAGACCTTTCGTGTTTTCACATATTCTTTAATTGCATACTTCCTGTCCCTCCTCGACCCGAGCATCTCAGTAGCCTTGGTTTTATTGTGAATCGAACGTGAAGAGTCGAAATTTCTAATTCCGGTTTGTTGTTGTAAGTTACAGTTATTAAAAGATTGAGCATGGTCTGTCAGAGCTCACGACCATGTTCGTTATACAAATCATTCGAGCAATGTGTTATTGTTTGTTTTAGATTTAACACATTTGAATAGCAGAAATTGGCGAGTGTAGTAACTGTAAGCGATTAGCGGGAGCTTCGGGCTATCAGTCATCAAAAAAGGGCTTCGACGCATCATTCGAGGAAGATCTCCGGGCTCTGTTGTTTGATTGTGAATTGTCGGACAATGGGGATATCGCGCAGATTTCCTTGTCCGATGTAGTATTTCACCATAATGAGAGTGATAATACAGATGCAGATGAAGCCGACATTGCAGTAGAAGTTGCTAGTGATAGCAACAGTGACGATAGCTCAGAAAGCAATATACCGCTTTCCGAATTGCGAAGAAGGTCGATTTTTTTTTAAATTATAAATATAGTGCGATGTGAATCTTCCTCGAAATTGACAATTGAGGACCAACATGATCCTGTGAGCATATGGAGTAAATTATTATTGATATACATGAACGAATCAGCAATTACAGGTCAAAGTTCGCTCGTCAAAATAGACCTGAACTGAACGATCTGGACATGACTGAGCTCAGGGCATTTGTTAGTCTGTTATTATATTCAGCTGTCTTGAAATCGAACAAGGAAAATTATTCATACTTATTTGCTTTGGATGGTACAGGGTGTGAGATATTTAGGTGCTGTATGTCGTCCTACTAGTTTCATTACGATTTGACAATCAAAATGATCGCAGCTATATCCTTCATTTTAATGGCGCCACAAACCTGACGATTTCTCGGCCGATCGATTGCCCACAATCGATCTGCCGCCCGTACAGCACATACATTAGGCAATTTATCGGGCAATCTGAAATAGACAGTCTCACGGCCCACAAGACACAACACAAAATAGCGAAAATTATACCATTTTTGGGGATGGAAGATGGACATCCATTGCTACTTTGATGGAGAATTACCGCCACAACCACAGCATGAAGAACGACTACAGGTTTATGTCAAAAAATCTGCAACTGAGAACACATGATTGTCATGACAGCTTGTACGGAAAATTGCATTGGCAATACGTTCCACATGTCAAATGAAAAAATTGAATCCGATGGTCGCATACACCTTCCGATTTATCTCACAATCAAAAAATCTGGCCGATCGATCGGAGGGTCTGTGGCGCCTCTTAGATCAGTTTGTTACCAACTCACAAAAAATATATGAAATATATAATTGGTTACAATAGATGAGATTCAATTCAATTCAAGTGAGGTGTCGAGGTAGAAGTAATATGAAATCCTACATGCCCAAAAATCCAGGAAAATATGGACTTGTTATAAGAACTTTATGTGATGCCAAAAATTCGTATTTTTACAACGGCTATATTTATTCAGGAAAGGCCTCTGATGGCACTGGATTGACACCAGAAAAGAAATTTCTCGTCTCTACTCAGTGTGTTTTGCGCTTGACAAAGCCAATCCAAGGGAGTAACCGCAATGTCACAGCCGATAACTGGTTTACCTCTATAGAGCTAATAGATGAATTAATAAGGCGCAATCTCACTTATGTTGGTACCATGGGACAAAATGAGACAAGGGAGTTCCAAGTACAACAGCGACAGCATGCATTGCATTGTACTGCTTTCTCCGGTAGCGTTCAACGCGTCCATTTTGTTTCCAGCAACTTTCTGAAATTTTCTAAAATGCGCCGCAACTTGCTCTGCATCGGTCCATTTATCCTTGGCTTCAACATTTTTGAAAAAATTCTAATAACTGACCGCTTTTACGCTTGCTCTCCCCCATTTGCGTTTTTTTTTGTTCTTGGGTCAAATCCTTATCTGTCTGTGACTTCTGAACGCAGAGAGCTAGAGCTCTGAATTTTTCAGTAAATACATATCGCTACTAACTTGTATTAAAAAGCAAATTGTTTCTGTTAGAATTGAAATGGGTACCCGGGTTCTCATAAACCATACAAAATTAAAGTCATGCAATCTATTTAGAGTTATTATAATACTTTAGAAAAATTAAATAAATTGGTCTAACAAAAAAGGGAAGAAAGATACAAGAAATGTTGTAGTCCCTGAGTACCCGGATACTAAAATGTGATTGCCGGTGTAATTTTCATTCACATCTTATCTATTGAGTGCACACAACTAAATACCCACACGATTGCTCATACTCACTCTTGCTCCTTTACTCGCAAAAATATTGACCCAGCTGCTAATTTGTATCGTTTTTGTCCTATTATCTAGTTTTATTTAGATTTAAAGGCATTCCTGAAACGTTTTTGTTTATTATGTTTACAGTGAAACACTAAATCAAAAACAGGAATTCCAAAGTGAACTGCACGAAACATCAACCGAACGAAAATCAATGCGTGATAAAATTGATGCCTTACGACTAGCACACGGTCAGCAATTAGCTGAAAATCGGTAAATATGTGTTCCTTATCTTCAGACATCAGTAGATACTTCAAAATAATAAAATAACACCCCTTATCAATTTAACAGTCGTCTGAGTGACAATTTAGCTGAAGTAACTGCCGAACTACGACAATATAAACAGAAACTCAAAGACTCGGAAAAGGAAGTTGACCGATTGAAACAACAATTACAGCAATATGTACAAGAAGTCAAGAGAGTCGAGGAATTACTAACATCCAAGGTAAGATATCTTTTCTTAAACAATTACATCAATTGAGAAAAATGTGCCACCGGCAGGGCAATAACTGCATAAACAATTTATTTCTTTTAAATCAATATGAGGATATTAACTTGAGCTTGAACAAAGAACCTGCAATTGTCGTAAAATGCATTCTGGAGGTTGTAAAACAGATGGAATACTAATTCCACCAGAAACGATAAATTACGAAATGAACATTAAAATTGACGTCATTCAATTAACTCTTTGCAGGAACAAGAACGCGATGAGATGCTCGAACAATATCGTTCATTGTCCCATGATGCTGTGCAGTTGGAAGGCAGTAATCAGTGTTTAGAAAATGAAGCAGTCGAGTATAAGTAAGCATGCAAATTATATTACTGAATGTGTCCCCTTTATTCTCTAACGATTGATTTTTACTTGTTACTTGTGAACCAGAAAGTGCAAATGCTGCATAAGGACTTGCCGTCATTGTTATTAATTTATTTACCTAAGTTAAACTTAATAATTTGCTCTTGTTTTCAATACTTTGGTTTCTTCTGTTTCGATTTCATAAACTTTATTTTATTCCGTTTAATTTTTCGACAAGACAACAACTATGCGAAGCCCAAACTGAATTGTGTGGTTTGAAAAAGCAATTGATGGCGAAGGACGAATGCATTTCCAAGTTTGAGAAACAGGTAATTTTTTTCTGGTGTATCTTTTGATAAAGGTGTATTTTTCAAACCTATTTATGGCATTTGTTGTTGTAGTAGCGATTTGTAGTTGTCGGCGGCAAGACTGTCAAATTTAAAAATGCCTTAAAATGCTCCTACAGCCGGTTCTTCTAGTGAAGCGTCCCGGAGCTACTCTTTACTCTTGAACCGAAACAGTTTTGGCAGCCCTTGGCCGTTGCAACAAGATTGCAATCTAGGGGCACTCCGTCAGGGGAGTACCTAGGCTTTACGCCCTTATCTCCCGGTCCTTCAGGCGTTTACTGACAAGGTACAAGGTCTTATTGTCAGATTTGGATTTCTCCATCCAGTGAATGCACTCATCTTCAGAAACCCAACCCCGGGGCTGCATCACCAGCTCGATGTCTTATGCAACAACCTCGAGCCACCTCGAGACCAACACATTGATGGGCAAGGACTATACAGGTACAGTATACGCTAAAGACTTCTCTTTAGCAGGTGTGATCCTCCTTCGGCCCCCTATTGGTTAAGCGTCACGTTGAAATTCAGATGTGCACATCCCAGGCTCGTCGGATCTATGACTACTCGTCTGTTTAAGCAGATTCGTAGCGCTGCTTTTTCGGGCCGTGTGGTCATCAATCCACAAACTAGTTAGACATAGGCGCGTAGGCATTTTCCACCAAGGCCGTTCTCCCTAACTATGTTGTTGTTGTTGTTGTTGTAGCGATTCAAGAGATTTTTTTTCTCTTGAATCGAAGGGGGTCTTGGCAGCTCTTGGCCGTTTTTAGCAACAGGTAGCTCTGGGACGATTTAAATCGAAGAACCGGCTGCCGTAGGAGCATTTTATGGACAACACAAACATCCATGGGTCACAGTGGGATTCGAACCCACGCACCGGCAACTCAGAGATAGACATCTCTGCCACTGAGCTACCGAATGCCCTCTAACTATGTTGTCGGGTTATGCGAAGCCGCCAGCTCCGAAGCTTACACGATTAACCGTATGGTGATCCCTCTCCACCAAGGAACCACCTTTATCGTGCTCGGCCTATATATGACTTCCCTCCCGTAAACTATGGGAGGAGGTCAGTCATGCCAAGATCTACCCGTACATAGCTCGGGAACGTTATCGCTCGAATGGGATTTGTACAGATCCACGCCATGGCGTATCAACCATACCAGGGGCCTCCCTGTGCTGCTCAGGTACGTGGTGTCGCAACTCACCAAAAATCTGTGTCCCACTACACAACTGTTCGCTGTGTCACAGGGACCCAGAACCCCCTGCAGAGTGGCCGTTGCAACAGCGGATAGCGTCCGGATGCTTTACTTAGAAGAAACGGCTGTATGAGCATTTTAAGGCATTTTTAAATTTTTATATATCTTGTCGCCAACAACTACAAAAATATCATATAAACACAAAAATATTGAAATGCTCATTCGACATTTTTTTTCGGTTAGGTGTCAGTTCTATCATCACAAATCGTGGAAACTCAATCTGAACTTGATCAAAATTACGATGATCTTCGTCTCACCAGAGTGGACTTAGAAGCTAGCAAGGAGCTCATTTCTAAACTTGATGTACAACGCGACAAATTAAATGAAGAGTTGACGGAAAGTAAGAATATTAGGTGTCAGGTAAGATCTTTTGTTAATATTGTATCACATATAGGAACAAACGTTCTGTTTGGACATTTGTCTTCTTTAGCTGGAGAAGGAAATCAAGGAACTCCAAGATCGGTTGATGCATGTTGATTCGCAAGGACGATCAAATGTCGGTTCACTAGAAAATCAATTGAGTACAACACGAAAAGAATTGGAAATGCATCGTAATCGAACGTCAAGCTTAAATCAGGAAATCATGAAATTGAAGAAGACTATAAAAGAATTGGAGGTAGGACTACTGACAGACTATTTCTGAAGATTTAACGAATTACAAGAAAACAATCTAAAATTTAATTGCAGGAAAAAATCCAAGCCGAACGTACAAAATGCCAACAAAACGAAACACTTGCACGCGAGTATTCAGTTAAAATTCAAGAATTACAACAAACATTGACAAACACTCGATTCAATGAAGGTCGATCGCAAGAGGACTCCGCTAGGTATACAACAATGTGACATGACATAACATTCCGAATTTAACAGTATTTCTTTTAATCAACAAAAATATTATACTAGACATTAATAAAAAATGTTTTTTGTTAATTTTAACACTCAATAATTTCAATATATTTGTTGGATCAGATCGTACAATGTAAAGATGGATAAATGCAAAAACTGGAAAGAAGATTCGGCTTCAGTTCTGCTATCATCATTCGATGGAATTGGTAAAAATTTAACAACCAATGAAAAAGAATCATTCAAGCGACTTCTTAGAGATTTTCTGGAATCACAATCAAATGGTGTGAAATGTAAATTGCATTTTCAATAAGTGAATTTATAATAATTGTCTTTTTGAACTATTTCAAGTTAATACTGCCAATCACATGAAACCTGAATTGCGGTTGACAAAATTAGATTTACTAAAAAGAAAATTAAGGGATAAGAACCGTTTTGATCCGAGGGTAACGCAAGGTATTTTGTTTACCAATCAACCTGAAGTTATTTAGATCGGCTCACATTTGAATCTCTAGGACGTTGCTCCTCTGCTCCTTCAACACCTAGAAAATGGCCGTATGAGAGGAATGCCAGAGATGAATACACTATGGCATTTCATATGCCTATGACACCACGTTCGCTTAGCCCAAGAGTAAATGGTGTCGTTGTAAACAGTTTGGACAAAACGGCCCGATCAACTTCTCCTCGACGATTTAAGTCACCTTCAAGAAGTTTCTCACAACAGAAGCAAATCAAGAAATTTTCATCGCCAAAAATGAATGCTACGAGCGATAAGAAACCAATTTGCAATGGTATAGACATCTAATGCAATTTTTTTTTATAATGAGTTTAAATGAAATTCAATATAGCACTTAACGAGAATAATTCAAATCAAAATCAATGTCTGAAAGAAAATTTAAATAACTCCGTCATTCCCATTCCACAAAAAATTCCCACTGTTGAACTGATTGACGACAAAACACCCACAACAAGTAAAAAATTGAGGTGGATGGAGTCTGGTAAAATTTCATTATGTTTTTGTTTTTATGACAAATAATCCTACCAAACGCATCCCTATTTGTAGATAAAAGGCCCAACGATGCCGTCGAACAAAGTCCCCATGATTTCAATTCACAACCATGTAATGGGTGCACCAGTATTTCGAAACCAATTCAAGATTTAAAGAACTCGTGTACAGAAGTTTGTTCGAACTCTGACCCAAACATTACTATAGACACGCAAACCACATGTGCTTGTTGTCCATGTATGAGTATGAAAAAAGATCGTATCATGGATATGTGTAAGATTGCTTCAAATGAAGTTAATGATGATATAACTGACATTTATTGTCGTAAATCAAATATGTGCTATACGCCTCGGGAATGTAGTACGGGGGCGTCATCCTGCACCGAAGATTTCAACTCTTCGCAAGAGTTACAATCAAGTTCGCGGCGAAGAAAGAAATTCGATTTGTCCAAATTACCACCGCCACCATCGGTTTATTGTAAATTCTAACAATTCTAATATGTGCGTAAAATAAAATTATTTTTACATATATTTTATGAGTAGCTCGTAATTCAGATAATTTGCTCTGAAAATTGTCTATTTTAAGCGCACTCTTTGATTTTTTTGTTTTAAGTTAGACGTGGTGGTACTGATAATATTTTTCTACAGCGAACAGCTTAGACTATAAGAATTGCTCAAGGAGAGGGAGCGTCGTTCCGGTCGCCATCTTTCAAGGGGCGCCGAGAAGGTGAACCGAAACATATGGATTGAAGTTTGGTTCAAACCAATGGCTCCCAACCTTTTTTCTGTCCGTGCCCCTTTTGCGAGTCTAAAGAGTCTGATGCCCTCCTGAAAAATTTATTTGGTTTTTGTTTTGTTTAGTTTGAAACTCATTTTATTTTGTTAGGAATTGCTCCAAGCTGACAAACAATGAGCAAGACTAACAATTCTGTTTATTTTGGAAAGGTAGTGTCAACTTAAGAGTTCCCACTTCTCTCAAATATTTAAACTAATGTTTCCCACCTAATGAAATTTAAAGCACGGGCGGAATTGGTTTGTCAAGATTGGGAGCAATTTTTTAGGCAAACCGTAGATCAAACTAAAAATGGTAATATATGTAGAGTGAGGTGAAGAGGCTTTGCTCGGCTCGGTTTAAAAAAAAATCAAAGAGAAAGATACAAATGCTGAACAAATTTTTACTATAATTTTGTTAATTAACAGATCATTTCTTCTTCTTCTTCCTTGCCTCGTTCTTTATACCGCTCCATGGTTTTGAGTTGCTCGACCTGCGGTTTAGGCACTAACAGATCATTTCTAATTGTATTATTAGAATTAGCTCGTCGTCAGTAGTGTTCACGCTCACTCATGAAATTATCTTCGGAAGGCATCACATTTCCATAAAGAAGAGAGCAAGAATCAGGACTATGTAACAATTGCTTTGACACTTCAATGAGAAAGTGATTTGTGTGATTCAATTAAATTTCAGATCCCGCATGGAAAGACCAATTTTCAGGAGGTATGCGGCATTTAGAATCTGCTCCCAAGAAGAAGGTTTCCATGATTACTCCTTTACTCCCTAAAACGAGCCTTCAACAAACAGATTGGCCAAAGCCTTTGCTTTATGCTCTAGCCTGATGATTGTGTAGCCATTCCATATTTTTATCTGGGAATCAAAATTAACTTATGCACTGTATGTCGTGTTGCCCTTTATGCCGTACGTTTTAAATTTGGTACTGTCCCATTTTTCAACTCGAAGTCTTAAATTCGCCAAATCTGGTCAGCATTCTATTGTATTAAATACATACACTCGTCGGCATATATATTTTGGCATCTCGTACTCTCGAGCCTCAACACTGATTTTGTTTAAAGAGCGAATAACGGTAAATTTCTAACAGGAAGATCAAAGTCTAACATGGGAGAAAAATCAGAAATTTGAAAATTGGTTTAAGCCTCCGTAGAGGCAAACTTCCACCCTGGGTTAAACCCTGGGTTAAAGGTGCGAGACGCTATCATTGAATTTAATTTCATACGGCCAACTGTTAATTTACTAAACACCGAAATTGAATAGTAGAAAGCAAATAGAAAACTATTCACTGCATCACAGAAAGGGGATGTGAATATCGATTAATGACCGAAAATTTATGGAAAATGTTCAATTAGTATTTATCGCAAATCACATTGAACCAAGGCGACTAACCGTCCCAGATTCTGTGGGATAGCCCCTAATTTTACAGGTCTGTCCCGCATTTCAAATCCTCCCAAAATTGGCCAAAGTGTCCCCCAGTCTTGGGAAATGGACCCCGTTTGCGCTTGCATTTTTTGTCCTTTTATCGCATCTTTGAACGGCTGTATTTTTCGAACGCAGACAGTTAGGATTCTGAAACCTCGTCTATCTTTTCTTCTGTGAAAATTCACCCCGTTTGCAATTAGTCACTTTAGATTTTTGTTATCATTGGGTGGCATGAAAAATTGACCCCATTCGCGCTTGGTTAATTGGGTAACTTTTCAATGCAGACAGCTCTGGAAATTTCACCAAAATATTGATCGCGATATGCTCGACATCGGCCCTTTGATCAAATGATAATGTCACACGCGGCGATATTCAAGTCTCAAGGGATGGATAGACCTCGAGGGTGAAATTAATTCCCCTAAGATTTTCTCAATGAAAATGTATACTTACTGTCGTGGAATATGTCACAAACGCTGGGGATTTCCATAAGCTACAATCGTGAACGTTTCCATAATTCTTCTCGGTTATTTAATGTCTGATTTTTCGATTACCCGGTCATTAGATATTTTCGACGATGATTTTCATTGAGAAAATCGCAGCGAAATAAATTTCACTCTCGAGGTCTAGCCATCCCTTCAGATATCAAAGATTCGGATACTGCGAAAGTATATAGCTAAACATGATCCACTTCTGGTGATCGGTTTCGTTTTAACTTTTTTTCTCTGCCTAAGAGTGCCTATAGACCTGCCAATCGATTGAAGCAATTTTTTTTATTGTAGTAGTCTGGCTGGTCTAGCGGTTAGTGCGCGCACCTTCGGTGTACAGGGTCATGAGTTCGAATCTCACCGTGGATCATGGTGTTTTTCGAACTCACGAGCTTGTGACGGACTATGATCTCACTCAGATGTTAAACGAGTACCCATTTATGGGGATAAATAACACTGCTGAGCGTGATGCTGATCTCATTACCCCAACAAAAAGCAGATAAGATCTTGGAAATAAGATGCCACTAACACATCCTGCGGCCTAGGTCCAATGGCTGAATTCAGATTGTAAGACGAAACCGGACGGGTAAACTTGCAAGACAAGAACCATCGTTCTTACAATGTGCAATAACACAATGCTTGTCTGCTGGCCACTACAAAAGCTCTCGCTGTCCGTTTGTTTGTGCTAATAAACCGTCTTACAGTCTGAATTCACCCAATGCTGGATTGTCGCGCCTGTTATTTATTTATATGACCATCCAATCCATTTTTTTTTTTATAGGACGTGTGGAACATATTGCCATGCAATTTTTCATACAATCTATCATGACAATTCATGTGTTTTCACTTTTCAGTTGATGAGTACTTAGATACAGTACGCAACCTAGTAAATCCGACCTTGTGTTTCGCACTAACTTCTGGAAAAGTTGGTCGCCTCACCTTAAACCGCACGTTATCGACGTTAAGCGCATAAATGAGGGTTTGAGTTTCCGATTTAGCAACGCACGATTTTGTCTCGATGAAGATGTAAAGTATTTTCCACAATCTGTTTATTGCCGTTAGAAAGGACTTAATACAGTGGACATATATAGGCACATTCACCTATCTTGGTTGCATATACAATTAGCGAATAAAGGTCGCCATAGACAGTGTGATTAATTGAACAATCAAAGCTCATTTCTGTGGATAAAGCTCATTTTTAGGTTCCACTTCCGAATTCGCTAGAGAAAATGAGCTTTATCTACAGAAAATATGCTTTCTCCGCAGAAATGAGCTTTGATTGCTCAATTGATTGAATAATGTATGCCGACTCTAAGATTTATTTTTCCACATTCGATTCAATTATCAATATAGCAGATGCATAGAAACTTTATGCGGCACGTTCACAAAATAATCAACAATAATTGGAAAACAATCGGTCAGTTTTGGAGACATGTTCGCCGTTCTGATCCACTAACCGCCATTTTGCGGATCAGAAATATTTTCCGTTTCTTTTTATTCAGTTCCACAAAGGCATTTGACAGCTCACACAACAGTTTGAAAAACACGGAACCGTTTGCGGATCAGACGGAACTGTGTTGTATCATAAACCTAACCATTGAGTGGGGTTACGAAACGGTTGCGTATGGTTCGCAAACATGTTTGCCATTCTGATCTCCTAACTGCCATTTTGCGGATCAGAAATAATCTCCAGTTCTTTTCATTAACATATTGTGTAGGGTATAAAAAGCTCACTGTACGATTTTTTTTTGTGAACGCCCTTCTATTGGTTTAAAATAGAAAAATAAAAACAGCACTGTCAATATAAAGTCAAAAGCAACATTAAGTAATGATTCTAATGCTGTTGCTTGCTGACCATTTTTGATCCGTGGGCCACCGGCTGAGAAACATTTTCTAGGATATGTTAGGTCACAAATATAGCTCCCGTAGCCGATTTGAGTGTCATTCTCTTCCAAAACTGATAACTACATATTTGTTTCGCTTCCAAAAAATAAATACGCTTTTAAAAAAAATATTTATTGACAACAAGCGGTAAATCAACAATTTAATTTCTACAGCCCAGAGGTGGCTAATGTTTGTGACCTTATCGACCAACTTAGACAGGGGATCCTGTTTATTCGACTACAATTCTACTTTAAATATGTTCCATAGGGTAGGTCCCGTTCTTGACGCACCGGCGCAATGGACTTCATTTTGCCATATCTTTTAACCATTCTATCATAGGCCAACTCCAAAAACAATATAACAACAGAACACAACAATCCTGCGCCTAACATTTGTAATGGATATCGACACTCTGTTAAACCGATCGACACAAATCCGGCCGTATTGCCGTCACAGCGTGGTTTTTGAGCTATCCAGCGAAGATATTCGCGTCTGATCAAACCTACTTCACGATACCATCGTAATCTGAAAACAAAAAAGAATTTGGACTATTTTCGAACATTATTTTAAGCAAACCTCACATTCACAAAATTTTATACAAACATTTTTCTGAAATATTTTGCACAAAAATTTGTACGATGGCTGTTTAATAAGTTTGCGTTTTTATTATGGTAGGGCAAACACATTGCTTTCGCCGATCCAAGACTGTGAACATACGCCTATGCCTTAAGATGTAAGACCTTGTCTCCTTAACACGTTCACTGTCTGACCAGTTTTCACGAACATTACCGTCACGTCTGGCATGCGAAAATCCATACATTTATGAGTCACATGTGAGTTATAGACGTAAACGGGGTGGAACGCTATGTGCATATGTGACAATGTGACTCATGGACAGTGAACGTGTCAAATGCAGAATCGAAAGAGCAAATAAATGATTGCAGCATTTCCCGGTAACAGTTCTTCCATTCCCAAAGAAAATCTATGTGGAATATCCCCTCCGAATCTTCAACAGAATTAAAGATGTTTCCGGTTCATTGTCTTTTCCTGCTACTGAACCGATTTACCTTGAACCTCCACTGTTTCGACTACTGTTTGGTGGCGAAGTGGTGGATGCATGCTTCTTTTGCGATCACCAGTCGCCGAGCAAGTTTCATACATGGTCAAGCACTTGCCCAGCTAGTTGTTCACAGCAAACGCGGCAGTCATCGTACAAACAGCTTCTTCGTGTCCTAATGGTCGTGCCCGATATTTCGCACTTGTTCATATGATCTGCCACTGACCTCTCCTATTTGGCTAAACTGCATTTGTTGATCGGCGACCACGAGATCATGGGCTGTGCCGATAATTCATTCATTCACTCATTTAGAGTCGTTCTGGAGGTCGACTGCGTGGTTAGTTGTTGGGTCTTATTTGGCCTGCAAAATAAAGCTCTGAAGCTGTCAAGAACTTTCTGCAAAATATCATGGATCTTCGTCGTGGTTTCCCATCCATGCAGAAGTTATTTTTTTCATTCTGACTTGCTTCACAAAATCACCTTTTGTACTGTGCCTAATCTATCTTAGTTAGAACCGAGACCCCTCGTACTAACATTTGTATAAATTTTATGTACAAGAATCCAATCAGACTTTCAAATTTTCAAAATGCACAAATTTTTGCTAATGTGAGGCTTGCTTTAGAGACAGTGTAGCTCTACCTTTGCCGAAACAGCTCCTTGTAGGGAAAATTCTTACTTGTCGGAACCGACATCGGGGGCAATTGAAACGGTTCCAGCTCCATGAGTCCACATTTCTCTGGTTCACTAAATGTATCGCTTATGATCTTGTAGCCAGCTTGAGATTCTATTTGAAAAGCAAAGAGTTCTTCACGCATACGTTTGATACCCATTTCCGGATTCATAAATACAGCCTCACCTAGAGGACTGATTTTCTTTTCGTACAGTAATTTTGTCACCGGATCGGTAGTTTCCTGGTGATAAAAAAGAAAGTTGCTCTGTTAATTGGAATGGAAATGAAACCTCTTATTCTATTTAGAACTTCTTTCCCCAATCGCAATGAAGGTGTTGAGGTAGGCTCTCATGATTTGGTTGCTGATAGATATAAGTTTTATTAAAGAAAAAATAAATAAATACATTTATATACATTTTAAAACAATTTTAAGGACATGGCATATCATAGCCGTTTGCCTGAACAAAATTGGTTGCAGTCACCGTCAATTTACATAAATTGAGACTGACGGTCTTGAAGTCATGTTAATTTGTATAAAAAATTGAGGGTGACTGAAACTGATGTGAATTCGATCTTTATTCAATTCAATTTATTGTTCAATAATGTACATACATTTTCTTAACAATTGGTACTGAATTAAAAAAAGGATCTTCCGTCTTAACTCTAAATATGGTATACTCCAGCAGGGAATGTTTTTGCAAGCCCTGCCATAAAGTAAGAAATTGGAATAGAGATGGAATTCCATATAACATTAAAACCTACTGAACAGGGATTTGGAGCGACACTTTTTTTCGCTCCGACTAATTTGAAAACGCTGCACTCCAGCGCTCCGCTCCGACTAAAATTTTTTCGCTCCGCTCAGCTCCACGCTCCGCTCCATTACAAAAATACAACAAAACTTCATTGTTCTTAGTAAATATTTATTATTTTCCGCGAATTCATCAATTCAACTTATATCTATACTCACGGATTATAGAATACGACTTAAGAGGTGCGTTTTATTCGATCAAGTACAGAACAGCATAGCACCAAAACATAAAATTGAGTTGTTCTAGATAGGGTGTCCGGAAACGCACGTATCGCATAAGCGCACCGAAATATGATTATTAATGTCATTTCCAGCAAGACCACCGTTGGAAAAAAAATTTAAATGAAGTAAGATCACAAAATTTTGTCTTTGAAGCTTTTTAGCACAGTTAAAACTGCTTATCAGATTCATATTATTGGGTTAAGCTGACCAGACGTACAGCATTTTGCTGTACAGTACAGCATTTTGACCTGTCGTACAGCATTGAGAAGTGTACAGCAAAATGTACAGCATTCCCCATGCCACACAATGAAACCCAATCCACTAAATATAATAAGCTCTCCACGAGGCATGCAATCATACATGTCCGCTTTTAAGGTGCGTAAAGTTTATCCCATGTTCACTATGCAATCGATATTAGGTAATCGAGATAATCGCACATTTATGTTTGACAATCTTTCATTTTCGATAATTCGGGAACCCTTCTCTGAAATGGTGCTCTTATTGGTGCTCATATTTCCTCCAAATTTCACGGTCCACTTATCCGCGTTCAGAAGCTACAGCTGCCCAAATCGCACTTCTGTATTTTCTAATAAAAGCAAATCGTCCACTAGCTGCCAAGACTCAAAGTTACAGCCGTCAAAAGACTTTATTTTATGACAAAACGATTGAAAATCAGCAACTTACTCCTATTCCTTTATCAACCTCTTCATGAAAATGCATACTAAAGAAAGGACACGGCATAGAGTTTAAAAAAAATCCCACATTTCCCTAGAATCCATTTAAAACGGCTTTAAGAGCCCAAGAGACCGGTATGGCATCAACAATGGGTGAGGTTATAAAACACAACGTTCGCGCAACGTTACCTTTAATTTCAAATCAACCGGCCGTTACGGATCAGAAACTTTCTCCCTACAAACAGATCCCCTAAGCGCTTAGTGGATCTGTTTGTAAGGAGAAGTTTCTGATCCGTAACGGCCGGTTGATTTGAAATTAAAGGTAACGTTGCGCGAACGTTGTGTTTTATAACCTCACCCATTGTATGTAACCATGGAGAAATGCATACTCTGCTCCTGAAATATTGCAACCTGGTTTAGATAACATTTTTAGACCTCTGGCTCGTCTTTAGTTTTTTTTTATTAACGTTGCGCCTCGCTCCGATCAAACCTCGCACTGTCTGTCGCGCATTAGAAAATTCGCCAACATTTTTGCGACGCAGTGCTGCTGTGAAATAGGATAAGGCGAAGTGCAAGCGCAACGAGCGGTGAACCAATGAAAGGCAACTCGTAAAATTTAGATCCTTGGCTTGTCCATACATTTACTCAGTTCCTGTGGCGCGCCTTTGGCTTTGCTCAGAACCTCTCGTCTGTCGCGCCAACATCCTTGCGACTAGCACTGGTAACAAATGAATAATTGAGGTACGATCGTAGCAAGCGGTGAGCCAATTGAAGGCAATTGGTAAGATTTAGATCTTTGGCTCGTCCTTAGGATTATTGTACCTCACCCTTCGCTCACCTCACACCTCGCTTTATCTGTCACGCTAGACAGTATTCGCCAATATTTTTGCGACGTAGTGCTGTTGCGGAATAAGACAAGGCGAGGTGCGAGTCCAGTGAACGGAGAGCCAATGAAAGGCAATTGGTAAGATTAAGACCTCTGGATCGTCCTTAGGTTTACTGAAATTTTGTGCCTCGCCTTTCGCGTCGTCTAGACCTCTCTCGCCATGAATTTCGCGCTTTTCAGAATCCGAAAACATTTTTGCGATGCAGTGCTGGTGCGAAGAATGATAAGGCAATCATTCTTATGTGCAAGTGAAGCTAGCGGTGAGCTAACGGTAAATCGTCAAATTTAGACTTAGACTCGTCCATATGATTGCTTAGATCCTGTAGATCGCCCTTCGCTGCACTCAAACCTCTCTCTGTCAAGCATTAGTACACATTTTTGTCACATAGACCTGGAACCTGGAGGCTAAGCATTTGCTTGAAGCCCGAATTCCGCAAGTATGTGTACAGCATTGGGCTTTTGGGAGTCTGGTCACCTTATATTGGGTTTATTTTTAGGAAAAATTGTTGGCTACGACCGAAAGGTAATTTCACACTACCTGAGTATAACTTTTTGAAAAATCTTTAAAGACTTAATAATTCGGGTTTTTTTTATACTCCTTTTGCTGGAAATATCATGAGGAATCCTATTTAGGTGCTTTTATGTGATAGTTTCCGGACATCCCGTATAGAACGAGATCTGTAAAATTGTTATGGAAGCCGCGCTGTCCTGTACGCCATTCAATAAAACGCACCTAATAACTAATTTAAATTAAAAAGGGCGTTTCATTCATCGAGTACAGGACTTTTCTGTCATGGATAATGCTCGTATCCGTCCTGTTTTTGGCAGGACAGTCCTGCTTTTTCGACCATAACCTGCCGTCCTGCCAAAACCTCGAAAATCCTGCTTTTGTCCAGCTTTGTCCTGTTTTTAACAGCGTATTGAAATAACGAATAAATTTAATGAAAACTACTTAAATTTTATAGAAATTTACATGAATGAATGAGCCTTCATTCACTAAGATGATAGGCGACCAGGTCTGCTTTTTATATTGTCCGGCAAGAGAAGGGATCGCAAGGAATTATTGCTCCTGAAGCGTCCTCAGATATTATTTGCATTCATTGTCAATAAATCTGTTTTTAAAATATTACAGCTTAAAACAGTAGAGCTATATACAAATTTGGGACATAAGGTTCAGCGCAGATTCATATACCCAGACGCAACCACGAACGCTAATTGGATTTTACTAATTCCTGGTGCATTCTTGATAAATTCCCTTATAACGACATCGGTTATAACGATGTATCGGCTATAACGACGGAGTTCCGAGGTCTCAAGATTTTTGAAGCGCCTGCAGTGTAATGTTTGATGGATATAGCGACTATCGTCTTAGCGACCGATCGTTATAACGGCGGACTTTTTACGGCCTTGTGTGTAATGATACTTTTTCGTGCAAAGATGGAGTGTAAATTGAATTTAAAATGCACAAAATCCCTCATCTGTAAAAAAAAATCACAAGGATTCATGCCGTCCCATATTGCATTCACCTTTCTAGCATTCCGATTTTGCTGCAAAGGTTTGCCTATGGCGAGGCTTTGTACAGAGTGGCAAGCGGGAACCTGATGGCTTTTAAAACATCGCAAATCAACTTCAATTGGGTACCGACGGACTACCAGGTAGGATAGTGGAGAGGAGTTAGCATTTTGATCCTTTGTTCAAAGGGTTTCAGTTGGTAAGAAGGGGGAATGAGCATTGAGCACCGTCGCCGAGGCATTTGTGTTTCTGGTTGTCCTTCTTTGTGTCCTGCTTTTTTACTAGCATTGTCCTGTCAAACGACGATTTTTGGTGAATTTGTCCTGCTTTTTACGTTAAGAAATATACGAGCGTTAGTCATGGATGATCCTGAATTTCTTAATAATGAAGAGTGATGACTATGACTAAACGCAAAACCTCCTTTATCACAATGAATTTCACAATAATCCGAAATTCTGCAAATCTCTTAACGAATTTTTTTGATTTTTTACTTCGGAGCGGAGCGGAGTGGAGCGACCTTCAAAGCAAAAATCGCTCCGCTCCAGGCTGCCAAAAACCGCTCCACGCTCCGCTCTTTCGCTCCGAAATTTAAGGTCGCTCCGCTCCAAATCCCTGCTACTGAACAACATTTTACCTTTGAATGTGTGCTGTATGTAACGTGTACATACAGAAGATATCTTCCTGTATGTACACGTTACATACAGCACACACTCAAAGGTAAAATGTTGTTCAGTAGGTTTTAATGTTATATGGAGTTCCATCTCTATTCCAATTTCTTACTTTATGGCCCTGCTTAGATAATTCTAAGAATAATAATAATTCACCTACCTTAAAGAACACCTTATTATAAACCGTATCCTGAACTCCCAATTCCAACGGTGAAAGTGTCAAATCCGTTAACGTTCGAATCGTTCCGCTGGGACTTTGCAACAATGCAACAATATTCGCCGAGAACGATGTGAACAGAAACAGTGTTGTTACAAATGTCGAGATTATCAATATTCTTCCCGATCGCATTACAACATCTACATAGAATCCTTGTTGACAAATTGCACCCCATGCGAAATTCACGCAATCCAAAAAATTCATATTAATCGGAACAACCGTGAAATGAACAAGCGCTGCCATTGTCAGCGTTGTAACAATCAAAAACACGAATATAGCAAACCAAACTTGGCCCGTAAATGGCAATGCAAAAATATTCGTAACCGCCGAAAGTGGTGGTTGCCGGAACATTATGCATGCACGCAATCGTTCTGTATCGGCAATGTAATCCACAACAGGAATACGATCGGTACGCATGAATAAACCTAAACTGCCGAAATCTATTTCGTTGCGTTGAAAACGTCCCATCAAGCCATCAAACGTACCGTTTGCATGCCTCCAGCCATAATTATCGGTTTGAATTAGGTTCAAATTGAAATTCAAGTCCTGGCGTAGATTTTCAATTAACGGATGATTCATTTTGGCCGTGGTGTCAATATGTCGCATGCTCAAATCATCAATAGTGGTAAAGACCTCAGGAGAAGCTATTACACGGCCCGTTCGAATATAGATTCCCTCCAAATCGTTCCGTTTTGGAATGACTGGGCCGTGATAGACGGTTGATTGAGTTTCGATGCGAAGTGGTGTGTCGGAAGCCGCTTTGTACAGATATTTCAAAAGCCATATGTCTGAGTTGTTGTCCGGATGTATGACCAGGACATGACTGCACGGTGAGATAAAAATTGAACTGAATTGTTCTAATGCATTGGCGAACATGTCTGTGACAATTATCCAGAAGAAGGTGGGTGTAAAATACTGATTCCTCTCAGAATCACGGAGCACTTGTGCCGAAATTGGACATCCCAAGTTTAAAACCATTCCGATGTTATGGTCGTGTGGTGCAATAGTAAAATTGGTAATTTCATCTTTCTTGGTCACTCCAGTGTATAAACCATTTTTCATAAACTTTTTAATGATTTCCACGGTTCGATCGTCTGCGAAAAATTACTCAAGTATATAAAAACATGAAGAAAAAATCCAAATCAAGATTTACCAGTTTCTATTTCCGAACATGTTACATACTCCATTTGACTCACGTATTTCCACCGAAAATATTCTGTTATGATAGAATACTTGTCAGTGACATCAACTTCTCCTTGAACCCTGAGTAGAAGAAAAATACTGACAAGGATACAGGAGAACATGTTACCGCAGAATTGTTCGCCGAATAATGCACGTACTGAGTGATTCAGATTTATTTATTTGTTTTTGGCAAAGCAGCAATCATCTAGACCTTATTAGACGAATTAGTGAAAATTCTTCTTCAACATAATCATTTTCATTTGATTTCAATTATGGCCAATGACAACAATTTCAAATAACTAGCCGGAGGTAATTTCAAATGCAATCAATCTCCAATTATTTATAATGGAACTAGTATTGGCGTGTTCTTAGTTCGGGCAAGCGGATGCACTGGATTATTTTCAATGTCTCTCTGAATGTTGTGATTAGAAAAACAAATGTTTCTTCATTTTACCAAAATACTTCTTTTTTTTTAATTACTCTACTTCATCTACTTCTTATATAATTATTTTTTTTTCATTCCTTTTTAGCTTCATTTAAGCTCTAGTACATAAATATATATTTGACATACACAATTAAATCGACATTTATTATAAAACTACCGTTAAAATAAATTTATATTAAATTATTCTAGTATTAATCGAAAAATATTGCAGCAGTTCTGTGTGTGTGTTTTTTTCTTCATTTAGACATAATTAACTAAGTTTTGTTTTGCTATGAGCTTCAGTGTTTATTTGAGTGTTTTGCATTTTGACTGGAAGTTTTGTTTTAAATATTTATTTTTGTGATTTAAAAAAATATAATTAATGAGCGAGTGTAGAAAACGAGGTGAGTACACATTTTTTTTTCTATAATTTACGTTTATCTCTAAGTATTATTAATTGTATACGGTTTGATTTGTTTCAAATGTTTAGGAAAACATTTTACATTGATCACAGCATGGTGTCTCAGTCGTACCGCATCCGCTGAAATTAAAAAAGCATATTCCATTATTGAGAATTTTAAAAACTTGTTGGTATTTTTTGAGAATTCGGAAAGTGAAATTTAGAATATTGCAAGAAGACGTAGAGCTTAGTTGCGCCTCTTTCAAACCAAATACGGTGCAACTCACGTATAATGAACAAGTGTTATAAAATAATATAACAAACAATCGGTTATGGCAAAGAAACGTAGAAGTTCAGTTTCAATATCTGAAACATGCAAACATTTGCGATCGGAGCCAGTACAATGCACCAATTTAATGACTTTATGACTTGTTTGTGCTAGGCTTTAACGAACTATCGTCAATACATTAGTTTTGCCACAGTGAGTAATTTTCTTTAAAAAAAAACGACAATACAAATTGTCACCTTAGAGCAGTGGTTCCCTAATCAGAAATATCTGCGAAACACTTAGTCTGAAAATGGATCTCGACGGACCCCCATTCAATAATGATGCAACGAATTAAGGTCTCGATTTTTGGATTCAAAAGCTCACGCTCTATCTCCCATCACAAATTGCCCTTATTATACCCTATACCCATAAGATGGTATAGGGTATATTGTTTTTGTTACGCCGATATTATGTAACACCTCAAAGCAGCCACAGGAGGTATGGCAAAGTATATATATAAATGATCAGGGTCGGTCCCTGAATCGAATAAGCCATGTCTGTCTGTCTGTCTGTCCGTGTGTCTGTCTGTTAGCACGATAACTCCCGAAATAATAAAGCTAGCGGTTTGAAATTTTGGTCACATGTTTGTTTTGCTAAAATCTTGGACGGTATTGAAAATGGGACAAATCGGACAACGGGTTCCCCTACCTCCCATACAAACTACCCCTCCTTGATATTTTAATTCGGCCATAACTTTCGGTAGAATATCGCTATCGACTTGAAATTTTGATCAATGACTTATTCTGACATATACTTTGAGTTGATGGAAAGTGGAGTAGGTCTGACTACCCTACCCCTACCTCCGCAACAAAATTATATTCAGCCATATCTTTTGATAGAATGTCGCGAAAAACTTCAAATTAGTATCAAATGGTAGCCGCTGGATGCCTTGATAAGATAAAAAAGATCTTCCAGGTCCGACCCATCTACCCCTCTCCCTCCCCTATAAAAAAT